>CM062813.1:573059247-573716667 GCA_031772625.1 Pinus tabuliformis | reverse complement strand
CTTTGCAACAGCAAGGGCAACCTTCACAGTAGCATGGGAAACCTTTGCAAAGTAAGGGTAGACATTGCAAGTAGCAAGGGAAACTATTACAGCAACAGGGATAACTTTGCCACAGTCTCAACAACCTTTGCAACCACAAACTCAGTTTGTTCAGCAGTCTACTTAACCTTTGTAATCATAAGGCCAACCTTTGCAATAGCAAGGTCAACCTTTACAACATCAAATTCAACCTTTGCAGCCACAAGGTCAACCTTTGCAGCAGCAAGCTTTATATGCATACCACAAGGTCAACCTTACAAACATAAGATCAACCCTATAGTAGCAGGGTCAATCTCATATGCCCAGGGTCAAGAGGTTCAACAACCTTACAACCCATATGCCATATACAATGCTTATCAGCGGCTATGGTAGGACAATATCCAATCTACCTGGACCAAATCACCTTATGGTCAAGGTAACCCTCAATGGGGACAAAATAAGGTCTGTATGGACAAAATCCACCAGGGGAAAAATCCTTACCAGCAAGGATGGAATCCGCAGTTTGGGTCTCCTCAAAGACCCTATATGCCGTTTAACACGCAATTGCATTTCTTGGCTACGTTGGAGCTGCCTGATGTCTCAAGGCTCACGAATGATCATATTCTTCATTCGCCTTATTGGCCTCTGGTTCCAACTAAAATTCCAAGCGATTGCCCCAAATTTGAGGGAAATTCTAAAGAGGACCCACAAGCCCATGTGATGACATATCACCTATGGTGCTCCTCCAATATGTTGACAATTATATTTGCCTTTGCCTCTTTCAGAGAACTCTCACAGGTGCTATCAGAAAATGGTATATCGAGTTGCCTCGAGGTACCTATGATGACTTCAACTCTCTAGTTATGGCCTTTCTCTCCCACTTCCAATTTTCGGTTCGATATGAAACTGACACTCATTTTCTAACATCCCTTAAGCAGGATACCATGACCTGCATTTCTGATCATATCCATGAATGGAGACATCGGCGTTGCCTCATTAAGTTTGATATTACTGATGAGTTTTTGACTAAATGGTTCACAAAGTCATTCGTTAAGAAGATTGCTAAGGATATAACTATGGGTGGATGTGTTATTAAAGAGAAAACTATTGCCTGTGCTCCATTTTGTTGAAAATGTTAATCTCTCTCAGTGGGCAGAGATGATCCCTCTAGCCCAATGAGTGGGTCTAGAAATGGAAGTGACAATAAACTAGACATCTTCCTAGGTTACAATTGAAACTAAGAACGAAAGTGATGGCTTGCCTTGTTCTGATGCTATTCCGATTTCCTTTGTTGAGGGCCCTGAACCGCTTGTGTCACGGGCTTGTTCCTATTTCTCTCAGTGTTTATGTACCTGCATAAGTGATCAAGAGACAACAAAGCATGCCAAAACCAATAGAAAATCCAATAACAACCTACTTAACTGATCAAGGAATGTCAAGCTAAATAATACATGAACATATATATTTTGGGAAGATGAACCAGCAGTTGTATATTATTAGGAAATAAATGGAAGCTTACAACCAAAGCCTTGATGTTGAAAGGCTCTCCTTGAGTGGTAATCGAATTCCAAACCAATAACTCTCCAAGCACTCCTTCTCCAAGTCTAATGAATAACCTCTAGGCACAAGCTTAGCATAAGGGTGCAAATAGACATAGACCAACCATTTGGGAATGGGAGAGGATGAATTTATAGGCTGGGAAAGGGAGTTAGGACTTCTCCAAAGATAATATTAGGCCCTCATCTCAAGGAGGTAGCTCATAGGGATAATACCAAGAGGTCAAGTTGGGAGGATTCGACCTCATCTATGTGAAACAACCTCCAACTCACTGCTCTAGAAGCTTCTAGATCACGAAGCTTCTCATCCTCTTTGGGAAAAATACCTTTTTGGGATCATCACGGGTATGCAAGGGAAAAAAACGATGCCAACACTGGTCAAGTACAGTGCAACAGGCGACCATCATTTTTTTAAGCCTCATAAGAGCGTTGATCCTCATTTTAGGGTTTTAAGAGCTATTTCTTCAGGGAAAGCTCAAGGCATTTTCCAATCAAAGTGTTAGGAGGGATCTGAGTTGTATACATGGATGGATGAGTATACTGTATAATGGTCATGTTTCAAGAACTTTAGTGTACGTCATAGGGAAGTGCAGGAGGCGTGACAAAATACTGTGTAGCAAGAGGTTTTTCATATCCTTTCATTTTGGATCTTGATGGTTATTTTAATTAAAAAAACATTGTGTTTCCAAACATTGTGGATCTATAATGAATGAAAAAGAAGGAAGAAGGGTTGGATTTTCATGTTTTGGAGAAGAAATTATTGCTTTGTTTTGTAATCTTTTCTGAGTATTAATTATATCAAGTGCAGAAGTACAGAATGATTTCATACCAGATATTCATGATGATGATGTTTTGAAGTTTGTCTCCTTTCTCATGTGTATGTGATTCCCTTCTCAGTTGTTCATTTATGTGTAAATCTTCTAAGTATTTAAACTGAAAGTAAATGTTGTGGAACTCATACTTTGTTAGATGCTTCATTTCATAAAGTCAAATATTCACAATTTTCCTCTAAAGTTACATTTGAAATTCATCTGTTGTTAGATGCTTCAAATGTAATATATTGTTAATCCTTTTTTCCACTTTCATAATGCAACGATAATATTCACAGATAGACATCATTTACCTTGCCTCTGTTTCCTAGAGAATTTTATCAGTCACTGATAATCTTTATAAACACTCAGATTTGACTCCATTTCGCAATAGTTTGATATTTCTTCAACCCCACCCAACCACCACACTCAAAATCGAAAAACCCTACTGAAGATATAGTCATTATTTGAAAGCAAAACTAGTTGTTAAGCTTAGTGATTAGGTTGTCATAGAGATCCCTCTCTAGATTGATGAGGCTAGCCTTCAATCTGCAAGATTGGTTTGAAAATGTTACCTTAGGACTTCCTCTTTCATAGCCAAGAGGATATTTCTTAGTGATAACATAACATTTGATAAGAATAAATCAATTATTATTAAAAATTATGTAAAATAAACTTGATCTAAATGGACGTTGAAACCAAATCTTCTTTTTCAAGTAAAGATATTTAAAACTTTAGATTTCTTTAAGGATTTTTTATAAATTATAACTTTAGAATAACTTGAACCCAAACAAGGAAAGATTAATATTTTGACGTCAAGGGACTCCCATTTTCTCAAAATAAATTCATGTTTGATGATATCATCATAACTTTGTTGGGTTGTGTTATATTCTTTCCACGACTAGCCCACGTAGTTAACCGGGGGGTTAGAAGTGGGGCAGAGCCCCCCTTTGTTGCGCTGATTGTGTAGCAGGGGGAGTCATAGGGGGTTTGAGGGGTGCAGGTAACCCCACTCTATGGGGTCCAGGGCAGCGCCCAGAAAATTTTGGTTTTGGACCCTATGTTAGGTTGGGCGGACCTACCTATGGTTTTGTGCATGATTTTCGCACATGGTTTTGGACGCGATGGTTTTCGGTCCATGGTTTTGGACGCAATGGTTTTTGGTCCATGGTTTTGGATGCGATGGTTTTTGGTCCATGGTATTGGATGCTTGGGCATGTATAAATATGTATTGTAACATTGAAAGGAACATAATGAAAAATCAAGTTGGTAGTCACAGTTTTGGGATCCAGGGGAAAATCTCTGTGTATATGTGTTTTATGTGTTATTCTCTCGCATTGTTTATTTTCTGTGTTTTAGAATTCGTATGCAGGTAATTTTTGTATGGGGTTAAAACCTACATTTGGTATCAGAGCTATTTTGGCTTCAAGGGGATGCCTTTGTTGTTGAGGGGTTTCGCTCGGGCCTGTGGTAGACCCTGTTCAGTGGGAGATCTGCGAGATCGATTCTAGTGGTGAAAGAAGATGGTGAGCAGTGGAAAGATAGAGATCGAGAAATTTAATGGTCAGAGTTTTGAGTTGTGGAAACTCAAGATGGAATATCTATTGGTGGATAAAGATCAGTGGATCGCGGTAGATCCGGGTACTAAACCAACGGGAGTGTCCGATGAAGAATGGAAGAAGTTGGATCGGAAGGCAAAGAGCACAATATGATTGTGTGTCTCAATCATATTGTTTAATGTATCAGGGGAAGCTATAGTGAAGGCTTTGTGGGACAAGTTAGGGACTTTGTACCAATCTAAGTCTCTGGTGAATAAATTGTTCCTACGGAAAAAGCTATATAACCTGAGGATGAAAGATGGAGACTTGGTGACAGAGCATCTGAACGCATTTAATACTGTGGTAAGTCAACTATTATCTATTGATATTAAAATTTTAGATGAAGATAAGTGCATTAGTTTGTTGTGTTCTCTACCAAATTCGTGGGATAGTCTGGTTATTGCAATAGGTAGCAATGCAACTGCCTTGCAATTTGATGAAATAGTCTCATCCTTACTGACGGAGGAAATGAGACGGAAAAATATGGAGAGCTAGAATGGTGATGCCTTGTCTATATGAGGACAGTCCCAGAACAGAAACAAAAATAAGTCATCGAGTGGGAGGTCTAAATCTAGAGGGAGATCTAAATCTCCGGGAAAACCTGTAAGGGTGGTGTGCTAGAAATGCAAAAATGAAGGGCACTATAAAGGGACTATAAATCTAAAGCTCTTGATAAAGGAAAGGGATCTGATGATGCTCCTTTTGCAGAGCCAAAAACCACCTCAGATGAAGGTGGGGATGTGTACTTGGCTTCTTCAAGTACACATGTAGATCATGAGGCATGGTTGATTGACTCAGGTGCATCCTTTCACTTCACTCCCCATAGAGAGTGGTTTTGCGAGTATGAGAAATACGATGGTGGTGATGTCTTCTTAGGGGATGATAGGAAGGCTAGAATCTTTGGTCATGGAAAAGTAAAGTTGAAGTTGCAAGGTGGAAGGGTTAGAACACTTTCAGGTGTTCTGCATATTCCTACATTGGCCAGAAATCAGATTTCTATAAGCAAGTTGGATGATGCAGGTGTAAAAACAGTGTTCGAGAAGGATACCTGCAAGATGGTTCGGGGGGCACTGGTATTGATGCAGGGAGTTCGAATTGGAACTCTGTACAAGCTACAAGGTAGCACTTTTGTTGATGGATGCAACAGTTCTATGGTTCTTAAAAGTGGAGCAGAAAATCTAGTGGTCTCTGGAGAGAAGACCATGTTGTGGCATCAAAGGCTTGGACATATTGGAGAGAAGGGCCTTCGAATACTTCATGGTAAAGGTATGGTCAAAGGTATGAGTAATAGCTCTCTGGATTTTGATTTCTGTGAAAATTGTGTATATGGGAAGCAGAATCGGGTGAGTTTTCCCTCTGGTGGTAAGAGGGCGAAATAGATATTAGAGCTTGTGCATAGTGATGTGTTTGGACCTATGAAGGTTCCATCACTGGGTAAGTCTGTGTACTATGTATCATTTATAGATGACTTCTCAAGGAATACATGGATATATTTCCTTAAGAAGAAATCTGAAGTCTTTGACAGGTTTAAAGAATTTAAGGCTCTGGTGGAAAACTAAACAGAGAAGAAGATAAAGGTGTCGAGGACAGATAACGGTGGAGATTTTTGCAGTAAGGAATTTGAAGAATTCTATAAGAAGTGTGGTATAGCACAGTAGAAGACTACTCCATATACACCTCAGCAAAATGGAGTTGCAGAAAGAATGAACAAGACATTGATGGAAAGGGCAAGAAGCATGCTCAGTGGTGCCGGGTTAGGATAGGAATTCTGGGCAGAGGCAGTGGAGACAGCATGTTACTTGGTCAACAGATCACCTTCATCAGTGTTGGAGGATAAGACTCCACAAGAGGTATAGACTAGTAAGAAACCCTCTCTTTTACATCTGAGCGTATTTGGATGTGATGCATATGTACATGTTCCAAAGGAGAAACGAACCAAGTTGGATAGGAAATCTTAAAAGTGCATCTTTATTGGGTATAAGGATTATATGCTTTGGAACCCATAACAAGGAAGGTTGTGTACAGTCGAGTTGTGGTGTTCGAGAGGTGAAAGATGTTATTAAACATGAATTCCAACCAAAGGAACCTGAGAAGATAGATTTTGAGCTAAAGGAGGAAGAATCAGACTCTACAGTAGAGGAGGAATCAGAAGATGAAGAGCCACAAACTCTGGGTGTGAGAAGATCAGTTCGAGAAAGAAGGCAGCCAGAAAGGTATAGTCCATCTGCTTTCTATTCAATTTTTTCTTTATCTATTACTGATGATGATCCCAGAACTGTGAAGGAAGTAGTAGATTCAAAGGATGGAAAACTCTGGAAAGAGGCCATGGTTGATGAAATGACATCTTTGCACAAAAATGAGGCTTGGGATCTGGTGGAGTTATCAGCTGGAAGGAAACCCATTGGCAACAAATGGGTGTTCAAGAAGAAGACAAATGTAGAAGGAAAGGTGGAGAAATACAAAGCTCAGTTGGTAGCAAAAGGTTATTCCCAGGTGTCGGGAATTGATTTTGGTGATATTTTTTCTCCTGTTGCCAAGGTAACTTATGTTAGATTATTTTTATCTATTGTTGTTGTTTTTATTTTGAGGTAGAACAGATGGATGTGAAGACAACATTTCTTCACGGGGATCTGGAAGAGGAGATCTACATGAAGCAACCTGAAGGATTTGTGGTGAAGGGTAAAAAAGAACTGGTATGCAAGTTAAAGAAGTCTTTGTATGGGTTAAAATAGTCACCAAGGATGTGGTATCAGAAATTCGATACATTTATACAAGGACTTGGATTCACCAGAAGAAAAGAAGATCACTTTGTGTATTTTAAATTAATTGGTGACCGTGTTATTTATCTGGTCTTGTATGTGGATGATATGTTGCTGGTTGGAAATGACAAAGAAATTATCCAGGATTTGAAGACCCATTTGTCCTCCAAATTCGACATGAAAGATCTTGGTGCTGCAAACTATATTTTGGGCATGGAAATTAAAAGAGATTGGACAAAGAGAAAGCTCTGGTTAAACCAAAGGAAGTATGTCGAGACAATATTGCAAAGTTTTAATATGCAGGATAGTAAACCGGTGAAGGTTCCTATTCCTGTAGGTGTAAATTTATCTGTTGAATAGTGTCCCAAGACACAAGAAGAGGAAGAGGACATGTCCCGTGTTCCATATGCAAGTGCAGTCGATAGCCTAATGTATGTGATGGTCTGTACTAGACCAAACATTGTGCATGTAGTGGGAGTATTGAGCAGGTTTATGTCAAAACCAGGGAAGGAGCATTGGACAGCAGTGAAGCAGGTTTTGAGGTATTTGAATGGCACTAGTGATTATGGTTTGTGCTACCAAGGAAGACCAGGATTGGACAGAGTGTTGGATATTCATGGCTTTGTTGATGCAGACTGGGCTGGAGATCTGGATCAAAGAAGATCTACAAGTGGGTATGTGTTTAACCTATTTGGAGGTGCAGTCAGTTGGATGAGTAAGAAATAATCTGTAGTGGCACTATCAACTACAGAGGCAGAATACATGGCAGCCACTCATGCAAGCAAGGAAGCAGTTTTGTTGCAGAGATTGTGTTCAAGTATGGGGTTAGTACAGGGAGCTATAAGGATAGACTGTGACAGCCAAAGTACAATTTTCTTGCCAAAGAACCCTGCATATCATTCAAAGACAAAACACATTGATGTTCAGTATCACTTTGTGAGGGATATGATAGAAGACAAAAAGGTGTTGCTACTAAAGGTGGACACTTTGAAGAATACTGCAGATGCATTGACAAAATCTGTGAGCTCTGAGAAGTTTTCTTGGTGTAGAGAAACAATGGGCATTGTAGGGCTGGATAAATGACTAAGCTCACTTGTGGCTCCCGGTGGAAAGAAAACAACAAGTGGGAGAATGTTGGGTTGTGTTATATTCTTTCCATGACTAGCCCATGTAATTATTAACGGGGGTTAGAAGGGGGGCGGGAGCCCCCCTTTGTTGCGCCAATTGCGTAGAGGGGGGAGTCATAGGGGGTTTGAGGGGTGCAAGTAACCCCACTCTATGGGATTTGAGGCAGCGCCCCAGAAAATTTTGGTTTTGGACCCTATGTTAGGTTGGGCGGACCTACCTATGGTTTTGTGCATGATTTTCGCACATGGTTTTGGACGCGATGGTTTTCGGTCCATGGTTTTGGACGTGATGGTTTTTGGTCCATGGTTTTGGATGTGATGGTTTTTGGTCCATGGTATTGGATGCTTCAGCATGTATAAATATGTATTGTAACATTGAAAGGAACATAATGAAAAATCAAGCTAGTAGTCCCAGTTTTGGGATCCAGGGGAAAATCTCTGTGTATATGTGTTTTATGTGTTTTTCTCTCGCATTGTTTATTTTCTGTGTTTTAGAATTCGTATGCAGGTAATTTCTGTATAGGGTTAAAACCTACAAACTTATCATAATTATTGGAAAAGATACACATATATTGTCACTAAAAGTCTTTAGCATAAAGAAAATGAGTCTGTGAACTATATAAAGACATGACCAATTTGATGTTTCCTTCCATCTTACACGTCTTTCATGCCAAATTTATCATCAGTGGTGATCTTGAAAGGCATCAACATAAGATTCCCTACCATTAATTCCTTTAACATAATTGTCAAGTACACCTAAAGTAAGGAAGTTAGGTTAATACCATAGCATTTTCTACCCCTTTACAAGCAATGTCACCATTAAGGTCGAATGCATGGAAATTGTTGTAAAATTGTTGTTGGTTCTAAGGTGGTACCTTTTGGTTACATATCTTTCCTCTACATTAATACTCTTTAGAATATTCACTAGCATGATCATTTCCCTATGGTGGCCAATACTACTTCTAGTCATGGTTAAATGGACCCTTTTCACCAAGTTATCATAGGCTACTTTGTACCCTATAATTCAATCCCACCACTTTCTTCAAACAAGTCACATGAAAGATTAGATGTATCTTGGAGGGCACTGGACAAACTGATTTGTATGTAAATTTTATAGTGCATTATAGGATCTAATAGGGGCCATAGATCTCCAATGCAAGCTTCTAGTGGTGTTTTTCTTTTATAGATGTTTATCAACGGGGTTGAAGGTGAAGAAACACCTAATCCATTTTTGCAAAAGAATATTTTGAATGGTGTTGGTCAGCTTATTTCTTCATTTTATTTTGACCAAAAACCAAATGGCTTCTTTGGTATGAAGTGTGTTATATTCTTCATGAATATTGAATGTGCTAAGTAAATATGAGGCCACTTCCTAGAATTTTTTGGCCATAGACAAATTCATATGAGGTTGTTGACCATATGAGAATTCCCTTCATGATCTATATCTTTCATTTATGAGTTAATGATTTGTATTCATTAAACAGAATGTGAAATACAAAACTTGATAATAAAAAAGGGACTATGAACAAAAAGAAAAAATTGCAAATAAATAAGAAGAACATAATGAGATTGATAACAGAGTTCACTCAGTGTGAGTTATGTCTTTGGGTCTGCATCCAATGGACTGGCCTCTTCAATTGCGACACAAAATGACAAATTTACATCAAAATCCTCAATCTCAAATAATGTTTCTCTGCCATGTAGTTGCTAAGTGAACCTAAGAACCTTTGTGAAAAAACTCTCCCTCCTTTTGATCTCCAAAAGGGGAAACGATTGATTTTTATAACATATACAGTTTGAATTAGTGCCTTAAAAGATAGGGTTTTGGACCTATATACACCAAAACCAGTTGTGGCGCAATGGCTAGTTGGGTCAGTTATAAAACATTGGGGCCAACAAACCTGGGGTCAAACCCACAGGTTATTACCATCATTTCTTTATTCATAGCACATAAAATTTATTAATATTTGTGGTCGAGCCAATTACAATTTTTTCACATGGTGTATTCATTATTCATTGTCTAGCAAGTATGTTCATTATGGGGAAGTCACACGGTCAAGCTGGTGCACCTTCCCCATTTTGAAAGTAGTTGTAACAATTTTAATAAAAAAATTTACTATGTATGAACCACAATTGGCATGATGGTTATGTTGACGGTCCTAGACCCGCTAAAATTCATGGGGTCTCCCTGATATGAAGTCCCAATTAGACCTCACAACATTTGGTGTAAGAGCCCCATCCGGAATATGACCTAGTTTCCAAAGCAATGGGTCTTAATGATGTGCCTTAGCTATAATAATACATAGAGTGGTGTATTTGTGACTTTGGTGAAACAAGTGTATGATTTTGCGGAGGGTAAAGTGTATGGCATGAAAGGTTCTAACATGATGAGAGGAAAATGAGTGTGCCCTTTAGAAGCGTGTAATTGTACATAGTGTGAAAGGAACACACGAGCATAAAAGACATCACAAGTCAACTTGAAAAATAGTTCACAAGTTAACTGTGACAAAAATATACACAAAACACATTCAACAATATTCATACTAATACAAACTAAATAGTTCATAAGCATTATTTTAAGTTAAACAACATATATTGCAAACATAACAAGAATAGTCCTACTATATTCACAACATATGCATGGATTTTTTTTGGCTCTGAGCTTTTATTAAAGTGAAAGTTCCAATCATTTATATACCATTGACAAACCACTAGCCCCAATAGTGGAACATGAAGTCTACACCTGCTCCTCCAAAGAAAGATACTCCCTCTATGCTATGTATAAGCCAAGGATCTCAATAAAACTCCCCAGCTCCTGATCCCAAAATCCCTTTACATGAGTTATGAGGACATATTTATAACAAAAGGGGTGAGCGTTCATCTCCCTTTTATGACTCTTGGACTACCCTCATGACTCTTTAACTTCTTTACAAAATGACTCTTCAACTTCATTACAACATGGCTCTTCACATTCTACAATTGACACTTGGAATTTCACTTACAAATTAATTACAAAATATTATTACAATATACACATACCTATAAAGGGAAAAATTGGGTAGATCCAACTAGATAGGCTAATAAGAAAAAACAAGTTAAGCTTGAGTTTGGGGAAACTCAGCCACTTCAACTTGTTTCTTAGTTCAATAACGATGTCAAGCTTTATACTGTGTGATGACTTTCCCAAAATGTGTGATGGTATCAGGATGGAAGTGGACTCTAACCTCTATGGAATCCAAGTACATTGATTTGGAACTGATATGATTTTCCTTATTTAGCAGGAGAAACACAATATTGATTTGGATAGGGCCACCAATGTAATTATGCATATTATTCCTATTCACTTCAAGATCTTCCTTGGTGGCGATCTATCTACACTGATCCAAGTATTCTTCAATCTCCAACCTGGCTTGATTCCTACGTTTGGCTTTAGTGAGTGAGCCAACTAATGGGATCTTATGCAATTTCACCGTGAAATCCATGTTGTTGTACAATTGTGCATATGAGGCCTGAATATTGGCAATGAACGAGGTGATTTGTTTGTTATTCTGGATGATTATCCAAACCTTTGATTTCTCTAACTCTATTTGTTTCCCTGTTTATTTCCCAATTCAAGTGGTGCCCTTTGTATTGCATTGACCATTTATGCATGACAATGATAGTTGTTTGAACAACCTTAAGAGTTTTTACATGATCTTTACACTTCTTCTGCAAGTCGTGCAAGTGGACATCTTCCTTATGCACAGTAAAATTATCCTCATAAATATTTTTCATGGTATCTCCCAATGTCAATAATTCTCCAAGTATGGTTTCCTTCAGTTCTTCCAGATACACTTGTGTCGGAATTGCGTTCTGAACCTCTGCTCATAGATATTCAACTTCTTACCTCATAGTCTGCAACTTCTTTGCCAACTATTTTTTCGCAGCCATCAGATACTCAGTGTTTGAATTTTCTACTATAGTGAAGGCCAAGTTAGCTACCATTATGGAATTTGGATTCCTCCTGGTGCTTGTCATAATCACCCTTTCTCTAATGAATGTAGGAGACACAAGTTCATCCATAAAATGTTTCTTCTTTGCTTGTGTAATCTTCTTTGAAGTTCTTCATAAGTTAGATTGTATGTGTCCATGACCGAACCATCATCAAGGGGAACAATTTCCTCTTCTTCTCTTGGAGCTATCTCTACTATCAGAGGAGGGGGACACTAAATGGTGACCTGTTAATTGCTCGACATCAATTCAACATCTTGGTTATGCAGCTCTGGTTCCACCTCCATGCCTTGAATCACAATCAACTCTTCAATTTCTCAAGTGAGTTCCTTGTCTTGCATCTATTTTTTGTCCTCTTTTAGTTATTGGTACTGCTGTTGTTCTTCGGCTTGTCTTCGTGCTGCTTCTTCTTATTCTATTCTTCACCTTTATTCTTCTTCTTGCTTATGCTTTTATTCCTCCAATATTTTCTACTCTTGTTCTTCCCTCTACTTTTTTTCTTATTCCTGCATCCTTTGTTTCTTCTTATTCTTTTATGCCATGGCCACTGTTAGAATGATTAGTTCTGCTTTCATCTTGTGGTTTGTATCTCCCCCTGGGCTATGTGAAACCTTCCTCTTACCCTTTTTGTGCATTGGGTTGTGTCTTTCTGCTGGTACTACCTCTGGAGTCACTTCCTTCTATGGAGTAACCTGTGATGTTCCTATAAAGTTGACTGACTTGTGGAACTTGGAGGCATTGTAAGAATTCTACATCTCCTCCTCCTTAGGCCTATAAAATGTCCTACTTTTCCACTAGAAATGAATCCTTGCATAATGGTCTTTACAAACATTCCTTGGATCAAATGGATTGAATTTCAAATGATCGAATGTGAATTTCTCTATCTCCTTGCCTTTGGCGTTTGCAACTTTCAAGTTCTTGATTTCGTACAATCCAATTTTCAGAGGAAGATGCAAAAACTTTTTTCCATGAAACACTTGGAGGAAAGTGCCATCTGGTGAGGCAAACTAATCTACTACCCTTAACACTACTTCCATTGCCCCACATGACATGCAAGGTGATTCTTCCTCAAATATTAACTTGTACAGCGAAATGATGAAGTGATTAGTCAACTTTTCCATTACTCCTCTATGGCTTCACTCTGAAAGCAACGTGCTAAAAATGTGTGTGGCAGACTCTCTTGGTGTCCATGTCCAATTCATGTCATGGAATGAATTCATGAGTGAATATTGCATCTAGTAGTTAGGTAGGCATGTAGAATCTGGCTTGCTTTCCTTTGGGAGGATTCAAGGAATTAGCTACATGGATATTTAGTTATTGAGCCAATAAGTCTAACTAGTTGAATGGTCTTCCTTTGTTCACAACTTGGTTCAGCAAAAATTCCCACCCTTTGGGGAAGGTTTCAATACTTTTCTAACCATAAATTCTGTAACATAGAACTATCAAAAATTGATATTCCCTCCTGAGAGATTTTTTCTAGTAGGTGTTGGTGGGACGTGTCTGATGGAACATTGTTAGCTCTTTCACCTAGATTTTGACAATATCCTCTGTGCTCAGGTAGCTAGTGGTTGCATAGAAGTAAGAATCCATGAGAAATTTTGGCTCCGGAAAATGATACATGAGATGGTAATCCAGTGCCATAAAAGAGGCAAGCCTTTGTCCACTCACACTGCTAGAGTCATAGTCTTCACATATGCATGAGACAGTATCCAAATGACAATGTCTACACATGGGAAAGTCGAGAACTTGCATGCAACCTTATGTAAGCTTGGCCTTTGGACATTTATATACACCTATTAGTCTTCAAGATCTGCTTTGAAGCTTCTTGCTGAGAAAGCTTCAGTCACTTTGTGCCATGTGATATCTGATTCCTTTTCTATGAATAGTAGAGTATCGAAGAAAATTGTCAAGTTCACTAGACTACTCTCAACTGCCTCCCTAGTGTTGCTTTCTATAGTTTCCTTTGAAGCATATCTCTTTAGTTCCATGACGAAAGTAACTAATGAAGAGAGGTGCTCAACAATTGCAATACCTGTAGGAGGAAAATTCACACATGGAAAACATGAATTAGCTTCAACAAAATGATTTTCAAGGAAAGATCACAGTAGCAACCACATGAATGAATGGGAAAATTACACAATTCCTATGTTGGGGGAAGGGACTGGCCTCCTCAACTAAGCATTAAGCAGTCTCAATAGCCAAGGGAGTAGCTTGAGGCTTGAGACTGGACAATTCGCAGTCTCAACTTGGGCAGGCTTAAGGAGACACTGCGAATTGCGTAGTCTTAGTGGCCAAGGGTCAAGCTTGAACCATGGAACTTTACAATGAAAAATTAGGCTAGCCATGTACTATGAATTGCATAGTCTCCGAGGCCAAGCATCAAGATTGAACCTTGTACTTGCACAATTCCCAGTTAAGCAAGGCAACTGTTGGCTAAGTGAAGGGCGGATATGCCCGAAAAGAGTATGAGAAATTGGAAGATCTTAGTTATGGTGCAAGTTAGAGTGCATATCTAACTAAGGATAGATAGATTAATGAAAATCAGGTGTAGAAGATCAACATGTAGAAAAAAAGCAGGCAGAAGGGGTCATCGAAATGACTACCAGTAATGGGAAAAAAAAAACCAATGTGACACTTATAAAATGAGAACGATGAACTGAACCAAAACTTGTACAATAGAATATAGCTTAAAACACCAAAAATTATGAAAATAAACAAGAAAAATAATACTCACATAAGTGAAACGACAAAAAGCGACTGAAAAAATGGTAAAAGATGACAAAGGAAAATCTCAACCAGAAAAGCATTGTAAACTCCACTAAAGGATCCTTGATCTCCTTGGGAAGGCTAGAGATCCAATATAGAAGGTGAAAATGAGCTCTAGGGGCATCTATTATATATATCGATCTTGGTTAGGGTTTATGATGTGCATGCCTAAAATCAGGGGAAAAGAAACACTTGGTGGAAAGTCCAAAAATATCAACTGTGCCACTCTTCGGAAAACTAATGATGACTCCCTATTTTCTAGGGATTGATTTTTTATTTTTTTGGGAAAATATCCATTCACACTTCCAATAAGTATTGTGTAATTCCTAACCACAAAGGATTGGACAACTTCTTGACTCAGTGCATTGCACAGTTTCTAAGAGCAAGGGAGGCTTTACGCAATTTTTGAGCTCAAGGCCAAGCTATTTCCCAAAATTGCACAGTTTCTTAGCTGAAGGCTGGCCTACCTATTTGGATTATGCAATTTAGATCATCAGGGTTGGCCTGCCTTCCAAGCTTGCATATTTTTTGGAGGGAAGCCCAGCAAAGCTACAAAGTCAAGGCAAAGACTTGCTTATGATTGAAAAATTTCAGATTGGGATCAAAACAAGGAATCACAAGTACAACCATGAAAACATAATTATTGAACATGGCATGAATACTTGATGACAGTAAATGATAATCTCCTATGGGTGGAAGGCAAGCTCCAAATTCAAAACATGGGAAAAAATTTGGAGGGTGGTTGTAGCAGCTACAATAGGTTAATACTTTTATTTTCCATCGGACGTCATGGGTTCAAAGCCTGCTGAAACTATTTTAAAATCATTGCAGGTTACAATGACTTCAAATAGAAGTTTCCACTTATACATAGTAAGAATCAATGCTTGGTGCAACGATGAGTTGTTAGGTTGTTACCAAAGAGGTCGCAAGTTAAAACCACTCACTTGACTCTTTCGCAAATGGTAGGAGTATTTTTTTCTAACTTGGGTTGCCATGTGGCACGAGTTGATTGTTCTAGATGTCACATAATCAGATTCCAAGTATTAGTTAGTTACACAATCACCTGCTAAGTTAGTTTCCACATAGATGCCACGTCATTGCCTTTGCCACATGTCCTCTCCCACTATTGCCATGCTACCATGCCATGTTAGCCTCTTGTTATGTGTCTTCTTCTAAGTCTCCCAACTGTCCTCCACGAACCTACCACATGTCACACTCTAGGACTTCCATGTGTCACCTTTTTCCTTCCTTCTGACCATTTTTACAAAACTTCAGAATATGATCAATTTCTCATACAAAGTTCGTTTGATATTGTTCAAGTTGCATTAGGAAGATCTCATCATGGTGACCTTTTCATATTTATTTGGGACTATTGATTTTCGAGTCCTCTTAGATCCTCCCAGATCAATTATCCCCATTAGGAAGCTCTTGGACCACCAAAATTTGAATTGCTCAACAAATAGGTGAGGGTATTGATCCCTCACTTTCACTATCTCAATTCATTTTTCTTTGCTTGGATGCATTCCATTAAGGCCCACTCAAAGATACTCCATATTTCCGCATCATGAAGTCCTCATTTTCATGTCTAGAATGGCCTCTTCTTACAACTGGTTCAGATACTCAAGATAAAAATCATTGACAGAGGGAACTTGAATATGCTCATCTTGATATTTAGTCATTGGAGGCTCATATAGTTTCAATTTCTCCACATTTACAATTAAATACATCTACATGTAAGGTGGTATATCTAAGTAGAAATCATTAGCCTTAATCATATCTAAAATAGTAAATGGGCCATATCAAATTGGTTTGATCTTTTTACCTTCCTCTTTTAACTTGTGTTTGCTAATATGCAACCAAACTAGCTAATATGCAACCAAACTAGATCACCAAATTTGAAGTTATGTTCCATCTTATGTTTATCATGCCTAGCCTTGTGTTGGGCTTGTCTCTTCTTTAACTATTCTTGTACTCTCTAA
Source organism: Pinus tabuliformis (assembly GCA_031772625.1). NCBI lineage: Eukaryota > Viridiplantae > Streptophyta > Pinopsida > Pinales > Pinaceae > Pinus > Pinus tabuliformis. The sequence continues at coordinate 573,700,065 of CM062813.1, read as the reverse complement.
TGCACCATTTTAGGTTTTGTCTTCATCTCTATGCTCATCATAACAAATATCTTTCCCGAAAATAAAATTCAATGGAAACAGTGGAAGGTGCCCAAAACAAGTTTTGAATGGTTCTGTGTAGAAGAATGAAAGGGTCAATTGTATGCATGTTTCACATACTTGGAGCAAATTTCCAATGGTCCTCTGGAATACCTTTGTTTGTATTTCAATATATGGATGAAAAACAATATTTCTCTTGAACTTGGTGTCCATCAATCTCCACAAACTTGACCAAAATTCTCCCAAAATGTGGGAATCTTGATCTAAAATAATGGAAGTGGGAAATCCAAAGTGAACCCAAACATGTTAAAAGAATAAGTGTGTGGTCTATTTAGTTGTCACTTGCTTCTTACAAGGCATAAAATTAGACATTTTTCTAAACATATCTAGAATTACATACAAGTAATCATGACCTCTTTTAGCCATAGGAAAACCCCTTACAAAATCCATGGAGATGTTGTCCCATGGATGAGAAGGAGCTATAAGAGTTGTATACATACCCGATTTTCTATTAGTGAGTTTACTAGTGACACAAAATACATACCCTTTTACATATTTGAATACAATTTCCCCCATTGAAGACTAATAAAAAAATATTTGTAAATTAGCTACATTTTTTCCTACCCCAAAATGCATTGAAATAAAAGAAGTATGAGATTATTTCATTACTTGAATTCTTTCATCTTCTAGAACACATAGTTTGTTAACATGATAGAGTAACTTTCCTTGAAAATGATAATTGTCCACTTGTGAACGATGAGTTAACCTCTCATATACATCTTTGAAGTCAACATCCATACCAGCTCAACATATCTATCAAGTGTTAATGAATATATATTACGATAGATGCATTGATATGAGATCTAGATAACATGTCAACCATTTTGATATTTACACCCTTCTTATATTTTCATGACCAAATGAAATTGTTTTAGAAAACCTATCGACCTAAAATGTATTTATTGTTGTCGCTTTGTTAGTGGTTGCAAGTATTGTAATGGTTGATGATCCTTGTGTATTATTGTTTTTTTTGCCCATTAAGTAATGCTTCCACTTTTTAACACTTTGTACCAATCCATACAGTTCTTTATCATAAGATAATTAAAAACAACTTTAAAAAAAGTCTTGGAGTGATAACAAATTTACTTACGTCAATGCATCAAAACTACTCCGATAGAATATCCACTTGCATCAATCTCTATCTCAATGGTTGTTCGAAGTCTAGAAATGCTAACACTAGTGTTGTGCTAATATTTTCTTTCAGTGTATCAAAGGTCTTTTGTTGCTTGTCTCCCAATTGAAAGAGTTATTTCACACTAGTCAAAGCATGTAAAGGAGATGAAATAAATGAGAAGTTAGGAATAGATTTTCTCCAATACTAGATTACTCTTAAGAAGCTCCTAACTTCTATTGATGATGTAGGATTGGGCTAGTTTACAATCACTTCAATTTTAGAGGGAGTTATTTTCACTTCACCACCACCTACTATGTAACCCAAGTACACTAATGATGTTTTGCCAAATTCCCACTTTCACATTTTCACATACAACTTGTCCTTTAAAGTATATAATACTTCTCTAACATGCTTGACATGTTTATCCCAAGTTTTGCTAAATACAAGAATATCATCTAAGTAGATAATTACAAAGTCATCAATGAATGGTCGAAAAACATCATTCATCACATGCATAAAAGTTGTTATGGCATTACAAAGCCCAAAAGGAATCACTAACCATTCAAATAGACCCTTACTTGTTTTGAAAGTGATTTTCCAAATATCACCTTCTGCAATCTAAATCTAATGATAACCACTTCACAATCTAACTTAGTAAAATAATTTCCATATTTTAACTAACCTAACAAATCATTGATACAAGGAATAGGGTATCGATTCTTTAATGATAATTTTTTTGTTGCACGAATGTCAATACACATTCTCCATGTACCATCCTTCTTTGGTTTTGAATTTTTTAACTATGGTGAGTCTTTATAATTATTGCTTTTGGTCCATGATGTACTTGTAACAAAAAAACGGTAAAGCATGTTCTTCACGCTTTTTTCAAAAGAAGAAAATTGAATTTTTAAAAATATAATTTTTGGCTCCTAAAGAAGCCATGTCGACCTCCTCCTAGTCAAGTTGGCCCCTTAAAGTGTTCAAGTCATCTTTATCAAGAAAGGAACCCGTTTGGCCTATTGGATCTCTATATATAAGATATATTCAACCTCTTCTCAAGCACTGATTCGGATTTGATTATAAAATACATAATATCTTCTCTTGAACCATGTAATGAGACAAGAAAGAAGGATGCATTTTCATTTTTGTTGCATAGGATTGAATATTTGTGGTAGCCCTCTATGCTAGATGAATCGCTATTGTATGAGACCGAATCTCTGTGGTAGCACTATGTGCTAGACGAATCTATGTACTAGACCAAATTTCTAACAAAGGATTGGATTCTGAGGAAGGCAAAGGGCATAATTCTAAGTAGACGTAATCATACCAAATTTTGTGGAAAAATGAATTGACTAGGATGGAGTTGGACTATGTTTGACCAAGTTTATTTGATGATCAATTTGACCTTGTAAATGAATAGGATGTCTAGATGTATCTCTTGTTATAAACAAGAATTTCTCTAAGGAAAAGGTTGCTGGTTTTTTCCCCCATTTGGTTTTTCTCAGGGTAAATGTTTGTGTTCGTGTGTAGTTGTCTCTTTATGATCCTTCTGGTATATTATTTTAATGTTTAGCTCCTATGTGAAATTTCTTTATGATGGTAAGTGAATACTAGAAAAGATTAACGTAACTAAAATCATAAGTAATTTTCAATCTAGAGGATACCCTAAAAATCAACATTTGGTACTATCACAATAAGATATCCACATGAAGAGGAACTAGTCATGATGACTCCCTTTTCAAGCAATTATTGAACTTACTTTTTATCTCTACATTCTCAATTATGTAAATCCTGTACTTACCAACATTAGGAAGAGGGGCACTTTCTTGTAGTTGAATCTCATGCGGAATCTCCCTCTTGGGAGGTGATCCTTCAGGTTCTTGCAATACTTCATCATAGTTAGAAATTATATTTATTAATTCATCCTTATGGGAAAGATCACAACCCTTAAAAGCATCAGATTGCTCAACATCTTTTTCTTTCACAACAATAAGTACAAATTTCTTTCTAGCATTTATGAGCCTCTTCATTTTCCTTGCACTAACAAGTTATAATATGGTATTAATCCTATGTGCTCTTACAATAAACTCAACCCCATCTTTGGTGAGGTGATATTTGTTCTCCTCCTTGAAGAATATGGATTTCCTTTCATACAAGTAATGGCTTCCCAATACAATTCCAAAAATATCAAGAGGAACCACATCTCATTGAAACCCATTAACAAATTTTGAAGTGATAGAAAATTTAAGTTTACATTGTTTGGTTACTTGTAACTTTTAGATCATCACATACCCAACCAAGAGGTTAAGGTTTCTTGTGAGCTAATGTTTCTAATACCAGTTTCTTGAAAATTGCATAAAATATTAGATTTACTTGGGAACCAATATAAAAAAAATATTATCAACTTTCATATGCTTAATTATCACCCTTATGTGAAAAATCTCACGTCTTCTACTTTTAGAACTAGGATATGGAATATAACTACTAGAACTAGCATGCGAAGATGTTTTTACCTTACACCCCTATTGTTGTGATCTAAACTTCATCCATTGGATCAGATCCCAAATTTTATTGCATTATGGAAAGAGTATTTTTCTCTCCTTTTCCTCCAAACCTTTTAGGCCTTAGTTTAGGATGTAGCTTCCAACAGTGATCATCATCATGCCCTCCCTTTTTATAATGAGAGCATGTAGGATCTTCCTCTTCTTTCTTCATTGTAGAAAGCTTATTGCCTTTCCCTCTTCCTTTGAATTGTCCTTCTTAAAACTTGAATCTTTGCTTCTTTTTTAAATCTCTTTGCACATTCTTTCCCCTAGACTCAAGATGAGTAGCTTGGACACATACCTCATCCAAATTAGTTGAATTAAATAAGGGAATAATATGGTGAATGTAATTGTGCAATGCATCAATATATTTTAAAAGAGTTTCTAGATTATATAATGGAATATTTAAAGCCAATGCCTTCTTCCTAAATTATTTAGTAAATTTTTGCATGCTTTGTTTTTTTCCTTGTCTCAAAATTTTCCATTCAATGATTGTTTTACGGGTGTATGCTAAAGGACAAAGCTATTTATTTAATGCATTAGTGAATTTTGACCATGAATAAAGGATCTTAACATTTTGTTTGCTACCTTCTTCAAGTTTACTCTCCCACCAAACCAACGTTATACCTTCAATTCATAGATAGGTCAGCTAAATCTTTTCCTCTTCTCCAACAATCTTCTAAACATAACAATAAAATTCTATTTGTCAAATCCAATTATCTAATCTCTTTACATTAAGCTTGCCATTATACATTAACAAGTCAAAGTTGACATCAAACTTCAACAATGGCTTCACGAGTTCAAAGCCCATCTATGCTATTTTAAAATCTTTGCGGGTTGTAATAAATTCAAATAGAAGTTTCCACTTTTACATAGTAAGAATCAATGGTTGGTGCAACAATAACTCGTTGGGTTGTTGCTGACAAGGTCGCAAGTTCAAACCATTTTCCCGCCTCTTCTGGAAAGGTCAAGAGGGTTTTGTTCCAACTTAGATTACAACATTAAACCACTTGATTGGTCCACATGTCACACAATCAATGCCCAAGACTTAGTCAACTACACAACCGCCTACAAAGTTAATTGCCACATAGATGCCACATCATCGCCTCTGCCATGTATCTTATGTTGGTGCTACCACGCCACCATGTCATGTTAGCCTCCTATCACGTGTCTTATTTTGGTCCTCCCATATGTTCTTCATACAACCTGCCATGTCTCACCCTTTAGGACTACCACATGTCACCTATATCCTTCCTTTTTGCATGTTTTTCCAAAACTTCAAAATGTGATAACTTTCTCATACGAAGTTTGTTTGATCTCGTTTAAGTTTCATTGGAAATATATCATCGAGCTCTTTATCATGGGGACCTTTTCATATTGATTTTGGACTATTGAGTTTTGAGACATCTTGGATCCTCCTGGATCACTTTAAAACTTCTTATGGTTTCCTTGACAATCCTCCCTCTTTCAATTGCTTCACATGAAAAAACACAACCAAATAATAGATTTCTTCTTGGTCTACCTGACTTGAGTGAAGGGATCTCTCTCTGATTTCCTCAACTGACACACTTTAAGCCTGGAATCTATAGTCCAAATTCTAATCATAGGTTTAGAAGTTAACAAGGTTGTGGTTCTTAGGTTTACATGTTCACAAGGATTATAGGTTCATAGACATAGTTCAAGTATTTTTCTATATTTGTCTCTAATTGTTACCATCCTCCAAACTCTACTCAAAATAACTAACTAAAAATTGACATGTTTTCTACCCACAAGTGTTGCTTCACACAGGAAATATACAAGTTCCCCTTTTTGGGATGTGAAGTCAACCAAGACTTTACTGTGAGGTACGTAGCCCATGCTTGGGTGGCTCTAACACCTTCTACCTCATCCTCTCATAACTACTTGGGTAGTTGGTAGTTTAAGAAGAACATTATGCTCATAACATTAAATTTAGGGAAGATGGGAAACTTCCCAATTTCCCTTACAAACTTCCTAATTAGTCAATCCTTCCATACATCAGGATTCATATAAGATACTCATTCTTCTTCAACTTTAGTAGTTTATAATTAAATCAAAATATTTACAATAGACAATCTTGGAAATATATCCTTGTTGTCTCTCCAACATTATCATCCTTTAATTACATTGAAAAACTTGGGGATTAGAAAAAGGAATGTTACATTAGAATCATAGTGGAGAAGATCCTTTTCATTTATGGCAAATCCTAGAGTTTGTGACATGAAGGGAATATTTTGGAAAGAAATATTTAAAATGATGGATGGTTGAAATCAAAAATACTATGGTCTGTATAGTAGCCTCATATATTTCATATAAATAGAGCTTGCTTCAAGCAACTACTAATAAAATTTAATCTCATAAATAATGCAAGTTACTAGTATCTTTGATCTCATAGAAGAGGAAAACTAAAAAATAAATGAACTAGGCAACCCATCATAATCATCACTTTCAATTAAGAAATATAATAAATGAGAAAGCATGTTGAGTAACATAAATATTGTGTGGGCCCCAAGGGTTAGCTCAATTGGTCAAGTAAGTGCCTCGCCGTTCGAGAGGTCATAGGGTCAATCCTCCCCGAAAGCCCTTGGGGTCAGGTCTGTGATGGCTGAGGGGCAGGATCCTAGAGATTAGCTCTAGTCTTTATGTGGATGTAGTCGGCATCAACTGACCACGGGTGTCCGAGAACCACACGAAAAAAAGAAAAGAAAAAAAAAATATTGTGTGAATATAGCTAATTCAAAGCTCATGAAAATGAAGTTTGGAGGGCCAAGTTTAGGGGGGAAAAGCAAATAAATCCCAAATTATAGCTTACAATGCTTAGTTGCATGATAACCAAAAGTTTACAAATAACTTCCCTAGTAGAGGGAGACAACATTGTCAATGCTCATAATAGATTCCAAAGACAACAAAACTTAACCTTCCTCTACCTTTCCTTGCAATATCAACCCCACTACATATCCCCATTTCAAATGTTCTTTGAATACCCAAATTTTATCAAAACCCTAAACTTGTGGTTATAGAACTTTCTATTTAATTCCTTGGTCACTATCAATATAAATTTATTAATTAAAAGTGTTAACATAGTTATTTACAAACTTTATTAGCTGAAAAAACAATACAAATGTGTACTCATAACAAGGGCTTCTAAATATTGGTAATTGAAGGTCTAATATTTGGTAAATACTTGAAGATTGGATATAAATATACCATGAATTGCTCAATTTTGGAAACACATAAATATTGTGAGGTATTATAGCATGAGGGAATTTGATTAACATTTCGGCATAGCAAGAAGTCATAGTTGAAGAGTTTAAACATAACTCACTGGCATTTTATCTATACAACTTTGGTAGCTTATTGATTGAAGTGTATTCGAAAGATTTGATGGTGTTCACATTTAGTTGATTTTGAAAGGAAGATCCATGTGCTTAAACAACACACATAAGTGATAATAAATAAATATAAATCTAAAAATGAATAAAGGCATGTGGGATGATTAACTTGAATATTGTGGAAGAACCCTCTTTTACATTTCATTGCTAAGATTATTAATCTCATGATAGTAAATATAATGGAAAACATGAAGATTCTAATCATACCCAATAATAATCTCAATTATCATTTCAAAAAATGAAAGCATGTAAACTTGAAATAAATGATTATCACCTCTCCTCTAAGATGGCTTTAAAGGTTGACTCATATTCCCATTTTATTGTGCTTCCAAACATGAATTTCAATTATTTCATTTTTCCTTCCAAGCAAATCCTACATTATGGCCACTACAACCTTTTGTGGTACATGGTTGCAACGTGTAACTATCTTCTTCAACATCAGCTATCTTCTTTCTTTTCGCATTTTGAGACTATTCCTTCTCCTAAAACCAATGTTATGTTGCACCAACAACATCTGTCAACTCACCTTGCCTATTACACTAATTTAAGGTTTAAAGATATACTAAGAAATTATGAATTATTTTAATAAAGATACGTAGTAAAGATATAGATATATATGATGAGATATGTCTAGGCTTAAAATTTCCACAAGTAATAAAGCTTCTTGTTATGACACACGATTTGAAATTCATATATAAATTACAACTTACACATAAACAAAATTTAATAAAAATAAATTAATTACTATTAAAAATATATATATAATAAAATTTAATATTGAAATAGTCAATCATCTTTTTAAATTAAAAATATTAGTTCAAAATTTTTAAAATACATTTATAAATTATAACTCTATAACCTAAGCTAGGAAAGGTTCAACTTTGACATGAAGGGACTCTCCTTTTCTCACAGTGATTTCATGTTTGTCAATATCGTCCACAAACCTAGCATAATTATAGGCAAATATACAATATATATTGGCGCTCAAATTCTTTTGGATAAATAAAATGAAACCGCAAACTTTATAAAGACGCAACCAATTTGATGCTTCCTCCCATATTCCACGTCATTCATGCCAAAATTTTGACTGCAGTGGTGATTTTGGAAGGTGTCAACATAAGGTGGTCTCTACCACTATAAATATTTCCTCTGAAAAATCCATCGCATGCGCCTCTACTTTAGGGACAGCATCCTCCGCATGGCATCGGCGAAGCTGGTCAACAAAGAACCCCACACGAAGCATCCACTGCGTGGAATTTACAAATATGGTCAACAATGAACCCCACACGGTTCATGGCCACAATGTGTGGTCCATTGCTCAAACGCGGTTCATTACAGGCCAGCCTTGCGATTTCGATTTTGTACAAACTATTGGTGCTCAAATTCTTTTGGATAAATAAAATGAAACCGTAAACTTTATAAAGACGCAACCAATTTGATGATTCCTCCCATCTTCCACGTCATTCATGCCAAAATTTTGACTGTAGTGGTGATTTTGGAAGGTGTCAACATAACGTGGTCCCTACCACTATAAATATTTCCTCTAAAAATCCATCGCGTGCGCCTCTACTTTAGGGAAAGCATCCTCCGCATGGCATCGACGAAGCTAGTCAACAAAGAACCCCACACAAAGCATCCACCGCGTGGAATTTACAAAGATGGTCAACAATGAACCCCACACGGTTTATGGCCACAACGTGTGGTCCATTGCTCAAAACCCGGTTCATTACAGGCCAGCCCTGCGATTTCGATTTTGTACGAACTATTACATATTGTGTCGAGATTTTACCCCATATGATATTGACATGGCATTAAATGCCATTGGTGGAGTTAGTATATTTGATTGGTCATGCCATTGCCATTGGTGGAGTTAGTATATTTGATTGGTCATGCCATTGCCATTGGTGGAGTTAGTATATTTGACTGGTAGTTGTCAAATTATTATCAGATTAGATTTATTTAATATTGGATTTGTATATGCCGAGAAGATCAAATTTTTAGTATGCAAAATTTATTCTGTGAGGGATTTGATCTCTTTGCACATGAAATATCATTTGAGAGTAATAATGTTAATTTTTTAGATTATTATTATTATGTATATATTTGAGATAAATTTTAAAATTCACATTATGTTTTTTTGCTTGGCATGACTATATCATTCTTTTTTTAATTTAGTATATGTTGTTTACCTTGAATGGTTTGTACATGTGTGTTTGAATGTTTTGAGCGGTTTGTGTGTCTGCATTGAGGGAGCCTATGTCATTGCCAAGGTTAGTCATTTCCATCATCGTAAATTAAGGGGGGCCTTTGTAGATTATTTTATTTTTTAGGGTATGATGTTTCTATTTATGAATTGTTTTGTTTCTATATAGCTATTTGCATTTAATGTTAATATTCTTTTGATCTATTTTCTCACCTTCAAAACTTTTTTACACTCCATTTTCACTATTTTGTTTTAATTTTAGTTTCCTTTAATTATTATTTTTGTTATAAGATCTTGACTCATTAATGAGGCCTTCAGTCCTCTTTATATATATATATATATATATATATATATATATATGATTTCCTTCCTTGTCTTTCGTTGACTTAGATTGTTTGTTTCTTATTAATGTTTGCTATTATCTTTCATAATTAATTTTTTTAATAATTAGTATACATTATAATATTATTATTCTTGAATATTATTTGATATTAATAATCATTATTAAAATATTATTTTTCATAAACTAGACGTTATTAAAAAAAATTACTCTCCCTTTTGATTGTTTTGTTTTAATTTTAATACTTTTTATGGGGGTAGATCTCACATCAAAACGTAAACATGTAAATGTGTAAATGTAAATGTAAACTTAATGTTTAACATTTAACATCTATTAGTATGTATAAACAGAGTATATATTAAAAATATAAAGAGGTTTACTACCACTCAAAAAAGATGCATGGTAAATAAATAAAAATATAAATAAACTAGAGGTATGGTAAATAAATAAAACCTCGTTTTATATTTATTCCATAAACCTATTTATATTTATGAAAACTCAAAAAATATGTTTTATTTAGGTGAAGTCTATTAATACCATGGGTCAAATACCATATTTATAAAAGAGGTATGGTAAATAAATAAAAATATAAATAAACTAGAAGTACCGTAAATAAATAAAACATCCTGCTATATTTATTCCATAGACTTCTTTATATTTGGGAAAACTCAAAAAATATGTTTTATTTAGGTGAAGCCTATTAATACCATGGGCCAAATTATTATTAATACCATACAAAAAAAAACATTATTAACCCTAATATTAATATTATTAAATTTAAAAACTTTGGATTAATACAATATTAAATATGTTATATTATGATACATATTAATATATCATGATATATATTAACTCTAGATTTATATGGGAGGGAAGAACAAATACATAGAGTGATAGAGATGGAGGGATAGGGGGGGTGACAAGGGAGACAGGGAGAGAGAGGAATTTCAAGAGAGGATGAGAGAGGGAGGGAATAAGAAATACGTAGAGAGTGACAAGGGAAAGATGGAGAGAGAGAGTATGTTTATGGGTGAGATAAAGAGAAAAATAAAGAGAGAGAGAGGGAGAAGGGGGGAGGGAGAAGAAGAGGGGGAGGGATATACTAACATAGTTGGAGAGAGAGAGAGGGAAGAGAGATAGAAGCAGGGGAGAGGGAGAGAAGGGGAAGAGAGGGAGGAAGAGGAGGAGGGAGGGATAGATAGATAGATTGGAGAAATAGAGTATATGTTTTGGGGGTGATATAGAGAGACAAAGGGAGATAGAGATATAGATGGAAAGTGAAGAGAGGGAAGAAGAGAGAGATGGAGAGAGAGAAGGAGGGACAGAGAGATGGATAGATATGGAGTGAGAGAGCATGTATGTTTGGGGGGTTGAGATAGAGAGACAAATATGGAGATATGGAGGGAGATACATATATACAGATGGAGGGGGGAGAGAGGGAAGAATATTTATTGCACTAGATGCATTGATTTTAGTTTAGATGCATTGATTTTAGTGTAGATGTTGATTTCTAATGACATTTAATTGCTTGCACTAGATGTATTGATTTCAATGTAGATGATTTCTAATCCTATTTGATTGCTTTCACTAAATGCATTGATTTTAGTGTAGATGGTGATTTCTAATCCTATTTGATTGCTTACACTAGATGCATTGATTTCAGTGTAGATGTTGGTTTATAGTCCTATTTGCTTACTTGCACTAGATGCATTGATTTCAGTGTAGATGTTGGTTTATAAACCTATTTTCTTACTTTCACTAGATCCATTTATTTGAGTGTAAATGTTGATTTTGAATCGTATTTGATTGTTTGCATTAGATGCATTGATTTTAGTGTAAATGTTGTTTTCTAATCTTATTTGATCTCTTGCATTAGATGCATTGATTTCAGCGTAGAAGTTGATTTTTGATTTGATGTAATTGGATGTATGATGATACATTAATTTAAAGTGATTGGATCAATATTGCGCATTGATTTCACTGTAAGCATAAAAAATTATTGACAATGTACATTGATTTTTATGTTATAGTAATTCAACCTATTAATATTGGAGAGAAAGAGAGACAAGGTATGATGTTTACTACAATATATTGAGCTAAAGATTTACATGGGTTATGATTTAACATGTCCTTTCATATAATTGATATGAAAATATGACAAAAGTAACAAGAGTGACAATAAGAATAGTAGAAGAAAATAGTTTGAGATTAATCACAAGGAAATACTATTTGTAATTTACTATATTCTTATTATTCACATTTTCTATCATTCAACCCTATTACATTGTCACTTTACATTCAATTTTTTTTCATCATTAAAGTTCTTCACAATATTTATCATCTCAACAAACTGAGCTAACTAAGAAAATTTAAAATTAAAATGACCAGATTAATCTGAGACATATTTAGCATATTTAAAATGCATATATTTAATATTAGATGATTTTACATATTATTGATAAAATCAATCATCTAATAATTAGATTTTCTTTGGCTGCACATGACTGAAACCACCCTAGATCCATCTTAACTCTGGATCTATCAAGCGTCGAGAGGGATCAAATCTCTCGAGGTACAAACCTTTCCTCAAATTTCTCACTCAAAAAAGAGGTTTGCATCTCAAGAGATTTGATCTCTCTCGGCACTTGATAGATCCGGAGTTAACACGAATCTAGGCTGGTTATTTTTGATATAGGATCTTGACTCATTAATCTTTATATAGGAGTTGTCTTTAATGTGACTTTTTGGACTTTCTGGTGCCAGAATCCAAGAGAAAACTTTGAGGTGAAACCTTGATTTGTATTCTTTAAACTGGTTTTTTTATTGTATATATGGCTTCAAAACCCTCAAAAATCCCTAGGTCACTATTATTTTTAAAAAATATTGAAAAATTACTCCGAAATAAATATATAAAAAAAGATTGATGATGCAAAATCAACACTTTTCATTTTCGGGCTACTTTGTTTTTTTGGGGTATTTTAGATAGAGTTCTCGTTTGATCAATAAATTTGTTAAACATCATTCATCAAATGCATAAAAGTTGTTGGGGCATTGTAAAGCCCAAAAGGAATCGCTAACCATTCAAACAAATCCTTCTTTGTTTTGAAAGTGGTTTTCCAAATATCACCTTTTGCAATCTGAATCTGATAATAACCACTTCACAATCTAACTTAGTAAAATAATTCGCATCTTTTAAATAACCTAACAAATCATCGATACAAGGAAGAGGGTATCTATTCTTTACCAAGATTTTTTTTACTGCACGAAATTCAACACACATTCTCCATGTACCATCCTTCTTTGGTTTTGAATTTTGTAACTGTGGTTGGTCTTCATAATTATTGTTTTTGGTCCATGATGTATTTGTAAAGAAAAATTTTGTAAAGTGTGTTCCTCATGCTCTTTTCAAAAGAAGAAAATTTGAACTTTTAAAAATATAATTTTTGTCTCCAAAAGAAACCATGTCAGCCTCCTCCTAGTTACGTTGGCCCCTTCAAGTGTTCAAGTCAGCTTTGTTAAGAAAGGAACCCATTCGGCCTAATGGATATATATATATATATATATATATATATATATATATATATATAGGACATATTCGACCTCTTCTCAAGCACCAATTCAGATTTGATCATAAAATTCATAATATCTTGTGTTAAGCCATGTGAAGGAGAGAAGAAAGAAGGATGAAGATGAAGGATGAATTTCTCTCTTTGTTGTACAAGATCGAATCTTTGTGGTAGCCCTTTGTACATGACATATATACGATGTACATGATCGAATCTTTGTGGTAGCCCTTTGTGCTAGTTGAGTCTTTGTTGTACAAGATTGAATCTTTGTGTTAGCCCTCTATGTTAGACAAATCTTTGTACTGGACCAAATTTCTAAGGAAGGATTGGATTTTGAGGAAGGAAGAAGGCCTAATTCTAAGCAGACCTAATCATACCAAATTTTTTAGGAATATGGCTTGACTAGGATGGAGTTGGATTATGTTCAACCAAGTTTATTTGATGGTCAATTTGACCTTGTAAATGAATAGGATGTCTGGATGTATCTCTTGTTGAAAACAAGAATTTCTCTGAGGAAAAGGTTGTTTGGTTTTTCCCCCATGTGGTTTTTCCTAGGGTAAAAGCTTGTGTTCATGTGTAATTGTCTACTTATTATACTTTTGGCATATTTTTTTATTATTTAGCTCCTCTACGTAATTGCTTTATGATGATAAATGAATACAAAAAAAGATTAACCTAACTAAAATCATCAGAAGTAATTATCAGTTTAGAGGATACCCTAAAAATCAACATTTGGTACTATCACAATAGGAGATCCACATGGAGAGGAACTAGGCATGATGACTCCATTTTCAAGAAATTCTCGAACTTAACTTTTATCTCTACATTCTCAATTATGGACATCTTGTACATACCAACATTAGGAAAAAGGGAACTTTCTTGCAATTGAATCTCATGTTGAATCTCCCCCTTGGGAGGCAATCCTTCAGGTCCCTAGAATATTTCATCATAGTTATAAATGAGAATAACTAATTCATCCTTATGAGAAGGATCGCAACCCTTAAAATCAGTACATCGTTCAACATCTTTTGCTTTCACAAATATAAGTAAAAATTTCTTTCTAGCATTTATGAGCCTCTTCATTTTCCTTGCACTAACAAGTGATAATTTAGTCTTCATGCTATGTTCCCTTACAATATACTCAACCCCGTCTTTAGTGAGGTGATATTTGTTCTCCTCCTTGAAGAATATGGCTTTCCTTTCATACAAGTAATGGCTTCCCAATACAATTCCACAAATATCAAGAGGAACCACATCTAATTGAACCTCATCAACAAATTTTGAAGTGATAGCAAATTTAAGTTTGCATTGTTTGGTTACTTGTAGCTTTGCATCATCACATACATAGCAGAGAGGATAAGGTTTCTTGTGAGGTGTTGTTTCTAATTCCAGTTTCTTGAATCAGATATTACATTTACTTGGGAACCAATATAAAAAAAATATTTTCAACTTTCATATGCTTAAGTATCACCCTTATGTGAAAAAACTCGCTTGTTCTACTTTTAGGACTAGGAGATGGATTATAAGAACTAGAACTGTCATGAGAAGATGTTTTACCTTGCATTCCTACAGTTGTGATCTAAGCTTCATCTCTTGAATCAGATCCCAAATTTTGTTGCACTGTGGCAATAGTATTTTTCTCTCCTTTTCCTCTAAACCTTTTAGGCCTTAGTTTAGGATGTATCTTCCAAAAATGAGCATCATCGTACCCTTCCTTTCTACAATGAGAACATGTAGGCTTTGCCTTTCTTATTCATTGTAGCAACCTTCTTGCCTTTCCCTTTTCCTTTGAAATTGACTTATAAAAATTTAGATGTTTACTTTTGCTTGAAATCACTTTGCACATTATTTCCCGTGGAATCAAGATGAGTATCTTGGACACATACTTCATCCAAATTAGTGGGATTAAATAAGAAAATAATACGGTGAATGTAACTATGAAATGCACCAATATATTTTAAAAGAGTTTCTAGATTATATAATGGAATATTTAAATCCAATGCCTTCTTCCTAAATTATTTAGTAAAGCTTTTTATGCTTTGTCCTTTTCCTTGTCTCAAATTTTTCCATTCCATGATTTATTGCTGGGTGTATGCTAAAGGATAAAACTATTTCTTTAATGCATTAGTGAATTTTGACCATGAAGAAAGGATCTTAAAAATCTTTTTGATACCTTCTTCAACCTTACTCTCCCAACAAACCAACGATGTACGTTCAAGTCGTAAATAAGCCAACCGAATCTTTACGTCTTCTTCAACAATCTGCTAAACATGAGAATAAACTTCTATTTGTTAAATCCAATTATCTAATATTTATGAATTAAGCTTGTCATTATACATTGAAAAGTCAAAGTTGACTTCCAATTTTAACAATGGATTCCTGATTTCACAATTTAATAATAACGATGCAGGAATATATGGTGGGTGACTCAACCCTCAATAATGCAGTGAACCAAGGAAATTAGCAGCAACTTTCCTGTTTTCACAATTTAATAATAACGATGCAGGAACATATGGTGGGTGACTCAACCCTCAATAATGCAGTGAACGAAGGAACTTAGCAGCAACTTTCCTGATTTCACAATTTAATAATAGCGATGCAGGAATATACGGTGGGTGACTCAAATTACAGGCCTGCTGCCAACCATGGACAGTGATGGACGTCGACTCCCACTTGCTTCTTATGTGGATGGATGCCACCAGTATTGCTTAATAAATTAACTTATCAACCTCAGGAATCGAATCATGTATCGGGTTAGTGGATGCAGTTGCTTTTGCATAAAGTTTGGGCCCCTCATATCTGTGGTCAGCATATCTTCTAAACGATGCTGGAATATATGGTCAGTGACTCAACCCTCAATCATGCAGTGAACGAAGGAAATTAGCAGAAACTTTCCTGATTTCACAATTTAATAATAAAACAAAAGTATCTTAAATTTCATTCAATTGAAAAATATATCGACTTGGTTCGTTCAGCGAAAAACAAATCCTCTGAATTAGTGTCTTCATTTGTTCTCATCGATTCGCTGTTAGGTGGTCTTGCACTGGTGAGATCATTCCCAATCTCTGTAAAACGTCTTGGATCTCGCTTGCTTCTTTCTTCTCTGTAAAACGTCTTGGATCTCGCTTGCTTCTTTCTTCTTCTGTATCCGATGGCGGATCTTACTGGGGATATCACATGCATCGCCTCTTCTTCGGCTCCATCCACCAACACTGGCCAGGTTTATGACGTTTTTTTGAACCACCGCGGTCCCGACACAAGGAAAGGCCTCGCCAGCCATATCTACCGTAGCCTTATTGTCCGTGGGTTAAGAGTATTTCTGGACCAGCCCGAATTGCGTAAGGGAGAGGACATGCCTTCTCAAATCAATGAGGCTATTCGAACCGCCTCAGTGCATGTCGCAATATTTTCTCCAACATATGCTCAATCAAGCTGGTGTCTTAACGAGCTCGCACTAATGGTGGAATCCGGGTCCACAATTATTCCGGTCTTCCATAATGTCGATCCTTCGGAACTTCGCTGGACGCGGAGCGGAGATGGAGTGCTCGCTGGAGTCCAGAGTATCCTCCGCTGTATCTCTCCGTGTCTACTGGGCGAAAAGGGAAGGTATGCTCGAGACCTGCAATTGCTAGAAAACAAAACAACATTGGATCCTCGTACCAACAAAAAGAAGCCACGATATGATTCTAGCACTCTGAAAAAATGGAGGGATGCTCTCCATCTTGTCTCCAATAAAAGCGGTTTTGATATGAACGCATACGACGGGTAAGCGCCATACTTTCTCCACTTTTTTTTCTTAGTTATTTAATGAATAATAAGGTATATCATACTATATTTTCGGAGACGTTTCTCAATCAATATATCGTGCATATCGTTCAGTGACGAAGGGCGGCTAGTTGATGAGGTCGTAAAAGAAGTGTGGAGAAAGGTTAGTAAAACACCTCTTCATGTAGCCGAATATGCTACTGGCCTGAAAGAGAAAATAGAATACGTGGAAAGAATGGTGCAGCAGCAAAGCCAGAAGATGAGGGTTGTGGGAATTGTGGGTCTTGGCGGGGTAGGCAAAACGACCCTTGCAAAAGAATTCTTCAACAGACACAGATCAAATTATGATCGATCTTGTTTTCTGTCTGATGTGAGAGAAACCGCAGCCAAGAGCTCTTTAAGTTCATTGCAGACACAACTTCTTAAAGACTTGGCTCATTTGCAGGACGAGCAAATAAGAAACATTGATGAAGGCAAAGAGAAGCTCCGAAAGCATATCTCATCCTGTCCCCCATCTCTCCTAGTATTAGATGATGTTGATCATATTGATCAACTTCGTGCATTGTTTTCACCGTTTAAAGATACCATTCAATCCAGTAGTCTAATCTTGGTTACTTCTCGCAATAGGGATGTACTTACAAGCTCGGGAATTGTAGAGGCGTCTATTTACCAGCAAACAGGTCTTAACCCACAACAGTCTAGAGCACTATTCTGCTCGCATGCCTTTGACCAGAGTTGTCCTGTGACGGGATTTGAACAACTGGTTGAAGATTTTTTGGATTTTTGTGATGGATTGCCCTTATCTCTTAAGGTCATCGGAGCGGCCATTCGTGGAAAAGATTCTGCGATTTGGAAAAGACAGTTAGACAAAATCAGAAGAATACTTCCTGATGATATTCATAGCAAGCTTAAAGTTAGCTATGATGGTCTGGATAAAGAGCAGCAGGAGATCTTTTTAGACGTCGCCTGTTTTTTTATAGGAGAAAACAAAGATACCGCCATCACAATATGGAACGGGTGTGGCTGGGACGGATGGCTCGGTCTCCGCAACTTAGAGAACAGATGCCTTGTAGAGATCGACAGTGAAGAGTGTATAAGAATGCACGACCACCTCCGCGATCTCGGCAGAGATGTAGCAGAGAAGGAACATCCGCTTCGGCTTTCGCGACCAAATGTCAATCTTCTTCGTACTCTTTCCCCCTCGTCGCCTGTACGTATGTTGAAGCTCTCCACGGATTTTCAAATTAGCATTGCCATATCTAAATTGCCTTCTTGTTTTGAAATTTTATAAGAAAAAAAATCATGTTTTTAACAGCTCCAAGTGAACAATTCAGGTGCGAGGAATTAGCATGGATTATGGAAATGGCAGCGAACAATTTTTCGAATACATTAGGGTCAACTGCAACCTAAGCAGGTTGGAACTGCTTAGGGGTGAAGGTTCTTTTGTTGAAAGTGTATTCAGTGCAGCGGAGTTACGACAACTGATATATCTTCGATGGGAGAAGTGTCCGATCTCCTCAATATCTTTCACAATTCCAACAAGGAATTTAAGAGTGTTATACATAAAGGGGGAAGAATTGAACACACTCTGGCAACATGCATCTCAGGTAGTATACATTCTAATTGATTTGGACAGACATCGATTTACATTCTCTTCAAATAATAAAATTGCTTGCATTTAAGAATTGTCTCTGTTTATCACGATGTCAAATAGGTGACATTTACAGAGGCAAATCAACTTTAATATTTTTATGTACACATTGCAGGCACCACTACAGTTGAGGGAATTGTATATTGATGCTCCCCTTTCAGAGGTTCCAGAGTCTATTGGTAAACTGAATCAGCTCGAAAGAATTGTCCTGAAAAATGGCGATTTTAAAACTTTACCAAATGAATTCTATGATATGCATTCATTGAAGCATATCACGTTACAAAACTGTGAACAAATGATGCTGCTGCCGGATTCAGTTGGGATCTTGATGGGCCTCCACACACTCGATTTTTCCGGGTGCCCCAGCTTGAAGCAGCGCCCAGACTCGACGGGGCAGCTGACGCGCCTCAAGAGCCTCAACTTGGAATACTGCACCAGCTTGCAGGGGCTCCCAGACTCGGTGGGGCAACTGACGGGCCTCCAGACACTCGACTTGAAATACTGCACCAGCCTGCAGGGGCTCCCAGACTCGGTGGGGCAGCTGACGGGCCTCCAGGTACTCTACTTGACACGGTGCTCCAACCTGCAAGCACTCCCAGACTCGGTAGGGAAGTTGACGGGCCTCCAGACACTCGACTTGGAACGGTGCACCAGCCTGCAGGGGCTCCCAGACTCGGTGGGGCAGCTGACGCGCTTGGAGAAACTCTACTTGTACGGGTGCTCCAGCCTGCAGGGGCTCCCAGACTCAGTGGGGCAGCTGACAGGCCTCAAGGGACTCCCCATGAACGGGTGCTCGAGCCTGCAGGGGCTCCCAGACTCGGTGGGGCAGCTGACGGGCCTGCAGGGACTCTACTTGAACGGGTGCTCCAGCCTGCAGGGGCTCCCAGACTCGGTGGGGCAACTGACGGGCCTCCAGGAACTCGACTTGGGCGGGTGCTCCAGCGTGCAGGGGCTTCCGGACTCGGTGGGGCAGCTGACAGTCCTCCAGAAACTCTACTTGCGCGGGTGCTCCAGCCTGCAGGGGCTCCCAGACTCGGTGGGGCAGCTGACGGGCCTCCAGGAACTCGACTTGAGCCAGTGCTCTAGCCTCCCCTACTGGGTGGGGCAGCTGACGGGCCTCCAGAAACTCTACTTGCGCGGGTGCTTCAGCCTACAGGGGCTCCCGGACTGGGTGGGGCAGCTGATGGGCCTCCAGGTACTATACTTGGGCGGGTGCTCCAGCCTGCAGGGGCTCCCGGACTGGGTGGGGCAGCTGACGGGCCTCCAGGTACTCTACTTGGGCGGGTGCTCCAGCCTGCAGGGGCTCCCACACTCGGTGGGGCAGCTGACGGGCCTCCAGAGACTCTACTTGGGCGGGTGCTCCAACCTGCAGGGGCTCCCAGACTCGGTGGGGCAGCTGACGGGCCTCCAAGGACTCTACTTGGGCGGGTGCTCCAGCCTGCAGGGACTCCCAGACTCGGTGGCACAGCTGAAGGGCCTCCAAGGACTCGACTTGGGCGGGTGCTCCAGCCTGCAGGGGCTCCCAGACTGGGTGGGGCAGCTGACGGGCCTCCAAAGACTCTACTTGGGCGGGTGCTCCAGCCTGCAGGGGCTCCCACACTGGGTGGGGCAGCTGACGGGCCTCCATGGACTCTACTTGGGCGTGTGCTCCAGCCTACAGGGGCTCCCAGACTGGGTGGGGCAGCTGACGGGCCTCCAGGAACTCTACTTGGGCGGGTGCTCCAGCCTGCAGGGGCTCCCAGACTCGGTGGGGCAGCTGACGGGCCTCCAGAGACTCGACTTGGGTGGGTGCTCCAGCCTGCAGGGGCTCCCAGACTCGGTGGGGCAGTTGACTGGCCTCCTGGGACTCGACATGGGCGGGTGCTCCAGCCTACAGGGGCTCCCAGACTCTGTGGGGCAGCTGACGGGCCTCCAGGGACTCGACTTGGGCGGGTGCTCCAGCCTGCAGGGGCTCCCAGACTCGGTGGGGCAGCTGACGGGCCTCCAGGGATTCGACTTGAGCGGGTGCTCCAGCCTGCAGGGGCTCCCAGACTTGGTGGGGCAGCTGACGGGCCTCCAAAGGCTCAACTTGGAAAACTGCACCAGCTTGGAGGGGCTCCCAGACTCAGTCGGGAACTTAACGAGACTCAAATGGCTTAACTTGTCTGGGTGTTCCAATTTACAGATGCTGCCCAATTTTCAGCATTTGAGCTCGTTGGAGGAGCTTCACTTGTCTGGATGTTCCAAATTACAGATGCCACCCAATGTTCAACATTTGAGCTCGCTGGTGAATCTTTATGTGTCTCACTGCTCAAAACTGCAATGGGGCGCTGGAGTAGTCGAGTCCCTGCGCCATCGACTGGGAAATGGCTTCATCGAAGAAGGCGGCGAAAACATTAATGAATAAAGCTGCAGCGAGTTGTATAATATAAGAGAACTTCAGATCAGATGGCCATGGTCCTCGCCACACCCCGCAAAGAGCGTTGTGTCAATAATCGCACGCAAAATGAATTACACAATGTACAGAATGCTCTACATTTTACATCATGTGTAGTAAAATATAAGGAGTAGTCTACCTGGGCGGAGGAATTGTCCGGTTTCCGTCGCTGCCCGGAAAATTGTTCAGCGCCGGCCGCCGGCAATCCCTCCACCCTCCGCCACTCTCCCCTGGCTCCGCGGCAATCCCTCCACCCTCCGCCACTTTCCCCTGGCTCCGCCACCCCTTCCTCCCCTCCGCATTCACTCCCTGATTTTTCGACGCAGATCCGATCGGAGCTGGCATCCTGAAATTTCGCTGACAGATCGCAGCGACGGAGGAATAATGCCTTTGCCAATTCGAAATGGAGGAATTGCCCGATCGCGATCTGCTCCCTCACCTTCCTCCTCGACTAGGCGCCTCCCGCTCTGCAATTCCTCCACTCTGCTGCTCGCCACCCAGGTACACCGGACTAACACACCAGGTTTGTTCTACTCCTCACCGCAAGGGGTTTCCACAATTTGAGCAAAGATATGAATTAATTACTCGATCATTGATGCAGACTTTCTATTGTTTAGAGCACGCTATTGGTTTGCCATTCATTGAAAAGAGAGAGGGTGTGATGCATCCCAGTCTGCGTAGGGAAAACCCCGAAATATGGCCCCAAATTGTGGTTACTTTGACCATGCGTATCCCGAGTTATGGCCTAAAATTTATTCTTTATTGTTTACTGGCAAGCATAAGAAAGCAAGACCATTTGCTAGCTGCCTGAAACTTATTTCTATTTTTGCTGGCAAGCAGAAGAAAACAAATAAATTTTCGAGCTCTGTGTTCTGTATTTTCCAGGGCCCTTTCTATATACATGAATTTCTTTCCTCGGATATTTTGATTTTATTGGTCCTTCAATAGTTGAAAATAAAAACAGAATTGGCTACCCACCGAGACTTTGCTGAGCCAGTTACTTTTATTGTTTACTGGCAAGCATAAGAAAGCAAGACCATTTGCTAGCTGCCTGAAACTTATTTTTATTTTTGCTGGAAGAAAACAAATAAATTCGCGGGCTCTGTGTTCTGTATTTTCCAGGGCCCTTTTTATATACATGAATTTCTTTCCTGGGATATTTTGATTTTATTGGTCCTTCAATAGTTGAAAATAAAAACAGAATTGGCTACCCACCGAGACTTTGCTGAGCCAGTTACCTTTATTGTTTACTGGCAATCATAAGAAAGCAAGACCATTTGCTAGCTGCCTGAAACTTATTTTTATTTTTGCTGGCAAGCAGAAGAAAACAAATAAATTTGCGAGCTTTGTGTTCTTTATTTTCCAGGGCCCTTTTTATATACATGAATTTCTTTCCTCGGATATTTTGATTTTATTGGTCCTTCAATAGTTGAAAATAAAAACAGAATTGGCTAGCCACTGAGACTTTGCTGAGCCAGTTACCTTTATTGTTTACTGGCAAGCATAAGAAAGCAAGACCATTTGCTAGCTGCCTGAAACTTATTTTTATTTTTGCTGGCAAGCAGAAGAAAACAAATAAATTTGCGAGCTCTGTGTTCTGTATTTTCCAGGGCCCTTTTTATATACATGAATTTCTTTCCTCGGATATTTTGATTTTATTGGTCCTTCAATAGTTGAAAATAAAAACAGAATTGGCTACCCACCGAGACTTTGCTGAGCCAGTTACCTTTATTGTTGAGCCAGTTACCTTTATTGTGGACCTTTTCTGATATCTGTCAACTTACCAATCAGCCTTGCTATTTGAACTGAAACCTTTTTGTGTAGGTTCTTGATAATCCTGTGAATGGACTATGTATTTTGATCTGTTTGTCATGGATCTTCCAAGTGTGTTACTGAAATAATGTAGCTCATTTACAATTTAAAAATTTATTGCTGGTTATTGATTGGCAAGAATGAGGAAGTGCTCCCCTCTATCCTCAAATAATCTCCACCTTTAGCTTATTTGCATTCATTCTTCCATCACTTTGAGTTTTCTGCTCAATTCTCCCTCTGCTTTCATGGGACTTCAATCATGAAGAGGATTGCCTTTTTAACTGAGGCCTTAAGACATGTCCCTAGTGAAGAGGGGAAATGAGTTAGTCCTTTGTAGACTAACATTCTAAGAAGCAATGTTTTCATTGTTAAAACAAATACTTGATCTTTGTGCTGTGATTCCATCATTTACCGAAGCTTGGCTTATTTGCTAAGTGACCCCTTATTTGTCATCCTATCTACTGATTGGTTTTGGGCTTTTGATGCATGACTAAAGACTACATTGTTTGAATTTGATGGTCATGTCTACTTTTAACACGAGTCATTTCTCAATTTCGAGGCCAATTATTCTCAGGTTTGTGCTTAAATGTATTGTGAAGGCCTTTAACCCCGCTTCATAATTTGTGGCTTGATTTGTCCTATAAGGTAGACTAAGACCATTGCTTGTTGGACCGGTTTCATGTTTTGGGGGCATATCAAAAAACACTTTTTGAATTTAATGGCCATGTTAACTTTTAGCATCAATCACTCGATTTCTTTTTCTGTTATCCTCAGGTTTGAGCTTAGGTACATCAGATTCATGTTTGTGGCTTGATTTTTGACTGTTTGTTCAATTTTTGTGTCTTGGCCTTTCTAGGATTCCTCTTTGAATCTCCATCAAAATGTAGCCTGTATAGGATTCCTCTTTGAATCTCCATCATAATGCCCTTTTTTTTAGACTCTAGGAATTTTCTTTATCCAAAAATAGTAATCTGCCAAAAGATAAAAAGCAGAAATGCAATGCCAGGAGACCATGTAATCTGTAAAAAGTTAAAAATGCAGAAATACAGTGTCAGAAATAGAAAAATTTTTGGAAGAAAAGGGTAGAAGAAAACGTTGTAAACATACAAGTATAAGGATGTGAGTAACTGAGATATACTCTGCTTACAAGATCCAGCCACTAAAGAAGCAATTTCTTCCATCGAGCACATGCATGCAATTAGATGGGCTCTCTTTCAAGAATGCTTTCTTCTCATGCAATCACAAATGTAGGACTGTTCTGGCTGTTGTGACTTTAAGTGCTTAAAACTTCTGTTAACAAGCTACAGTAATCTACGAAGTAAAATCTGATACAAGAAAAACGTCTGGGTATGAAAGTCTGCTACAGGATTTCTCTAACATCTGTTTTATACCCTCTGTCTACAATAAAATGTTAAAGATAATAGGAGATTTCATGCCCAGAACTATCCCTTCCTTGTTGCTGATGTAAACTGGAACTATAGATAACTATAGATAAGAACAGAGTAAAATCTGGTGTTACAGTGCTAGATATCTATGGATGTCATTCTCCACACACCAGAAAACTGAGGATAACAATAAACAAACTGTTATTGTTAAAAGCTTTCAGACAAAAACTGTGAATGACCACACAGTTTTCTTCCAAAAGCTTCTAACAATATGAGTAGCTATGAAAGTCTACATTCTCTTATATTAATCGAACTGCCAAGTAATGCTCAGCTGCTGCCCACAAGAGAAAGGTACGACTGCAGTTCCTGCTATATGTTTGGAAGCTTCCATATAAAAGCAAACCTGCAGGATTGTTTGATCCTGTTTATCTCGAGTACCAAAACAGGCGATGGCACTCTCCATTTCGGTGTATAACTCAGCTAACAATTCCTGAATTGGTGTGCTTCCTTATTGCTGTTAACAGGTTACAGGAAAGAGGTTTGGAGTATCAAATCTGCTAGAGGATCGAAAATGAGCATGAAAATCTGTTACATGAAAACACGAACAGCTCCCTCATCCCCATAATCTTGTGCAGATCCAAGTATGCAAATGAGTATAGCTGTCTTTAACCACTTCCAGAGTCTAAATTTGAATCTATAACCTTGTTTTTAACCATTTCCAGTACTCAGATCAGAAGGGAATTCCTCATGCGACTTACAAACCAATTATCATTTGCTTTAGGGCGCTCTTTCCAAGTGAGAACGCCCCAATCTCGGACATAATCCACAACAGGATTTGGGCGCTGTTCGGTGTAAAATCTGCAACAAAACTGTATTAGTACACATGCCAAAAGTCACACATATCACAGACTACAGTGTCCTTTCTGTAAAACTTCAAAAGGTAATAAGTTAAACCAAATGTCCTTGGTTTAAAACTCGTGCAGTGTTCGTGAGTCATGAGGTCTAAGAAACTGCAGCTCAGGGCTATGTTAGTTTTAGTGAGTCATGAGATTAGTATGTGGTCTAAGAAATTGCTGCCGAGGGTAACTAGATCATCAAAATCATCTAAGATTACATCTAGCTTGGGCAACAATATGACGAGATTTTTTTGGTATTTCCTCCTATATGCAAAATCCAATAACTCAGTAAAATTTGAATAATACAGGTTTTTCATGCCTATAATGTTAAAAAATAGTTTACTGAAAATGAGCAGTAGAAACCTCCTTACAAGATATTTGGGAAACTTCCCCTGCTGTGAAACAAACTGCACGAACAATTTTGACCTAATTCTGTCATTGATTATGATCCAGTACTGTGGTTTTTATGTCAAGCTGATAGTTTATTTATCCTTCTCATTGTATAGAATTTTGTAATGCATGCAACATATCTGAAACAGGTCACTGGAATAGTGGCAGAGAGATTTATGGTAATTTGTCGTTGTTGTTTCTTTGTGCTTCTTTTTGCTCCATGTTATGGTTCCCCTTTATTCTCTTTTCGTCTGCCTGACAAGAGCATTGGAAACTTCCAAATACATAGAAATTTATCATGCATGTAACATATTTGAAACAGCTCACTTTAAGGTATATAGAATATTTTTTAATTAGAAAGAGTATTTATATTACTTACAATCTATGCTTGGTTTGCAGTAAATACATCAAGAACTACTTATCAATTTTTTCAAAAAACTTATCATTTTTCTCTTATCCCAGAGATATGCTAAACTTCTTTGAGGAGCATACCGCTGAGCCACAAAAATGGGGTTTTTATAGGTGTATATCTTACAGAATTGCCCCAGCAAAACACAACATTTACAAAACATAAAACCATTGATGATAATAATGTCCTTGATGACTATGAACATGATCTAATGAACTGATCTACATTGGGTTAAATTATGTTTTGACTTATTAGATTCCATTAAAGATATTTGACACCCTAATTTGGTTATTGATGTACAATTCTCTTGCTTTCCATTTCATCCATCATTAGCCAGTTTGTCTGTGTTTTTGTTATGGTCCCATAATACATAAAAGTATGCTATTGATTGAATGTATTTTACCATTTTCCTTGCTCTTTTCATGATATTGTCCAGAGATTTTTCATTAGGAATTGAGCCTTTAACTAAATGAAGCAAAATAAGGAGGGAGTCTCCCTGGATTGTGAGCTCTTTCACACACTTTTCTTTGGAAATCAAAAGATCTTGATAAAGATCATAAATCTCTATTTGGTTTTGTCATATGACCAAGTCCCATAGTTTCGCTATTCCACATTTTGGTATTTTTTGGTATATTTTGTGATCAAATTGTTTGAAATCCAACAAAGATTTGTTGGAATTTCAAGTTTAGGTTTGTGGCTTGATTTTTGACTGTTTGTTCAATTTTTGTTTGTTTCCTTGATAAAGACTACCGTTTCATTTTAAATACTACCTTCACCACAGTTTTGGAAGTCGAAGCATGGTTGTTTCTTTTTGAACAACAAGGGAAAATGCTTATCCGTCAATTGGAAGCATTGGATAATGATTATCCTTGTAAGCGGTACAGAATTACTGACGCTCGAATGTATCCATATGATCAACATACTGTTTTATTTTCTAGGATAATGTTTATCTTTATGGTGTGCTTATCCTTCAACAGGTAAGAGCTACGCGTGTCCCAAGAATCGATGTGACAAATAATAAGTGTGGAAGGTAACATGTGTATATTGCGTTGGGCGAAAACATGTGTTGGCATCTTCTATGACCCTTGCAAGGAATAAGGATGAGTGGTCTTGGACTTCAATGAAGGTTAGAATATTAATGTACAAACACGAAGCAGGCAATCTTATTCTTATTATTCCTCTTGCAGAACTGTGAATTAGGTCACCTAATCTGTGTAGGCCAGATTTAGATAGATGGAATAACAGATTTTAAATTTGAAAGCTTGTTTTATATACCCATTTTTGTTGTCTTAAGAGTGATATTAATATGCCTAGAGTCATTTTTTATGCTTTTTTTATACTGGGAGGTCTGAGGCTCTGGGAATAGATTATGTTCATGTTCTGAAAGAGAGAAGGGTTATAATCTTAGCATTCTATTAGCAGGTCTTCAATTTAATACCTTTTTAAATATGTCTTATTGATGACCAAGTAGACTATGATGTGAATTGGGTTCGTTGTCACTGTTGAGAGACAATATAAAGGTTTCTAGAGCATTAAATTAAAATTTTATTATATTACAATAGATTTAGATGCACTTAAGTCCTTTCAGATTCATTGAAGACGATTTAGAAATTTCTCATTTAAATGCTATTTACAATTTCAAGTTTGACATTTCATATATGGTTTTCTTTTCTGTGTCGTTTTTCCTGGAGGACATCGTTTGCATTGGTATACATTGAATAAATATGGTCAATGAATTACTGAGTCGCAAATTATACGAGTCCGTCAAACACAAAGTCACCGCATTACAATCTAACCTAGTTGAAGGAAACATGAAAATTCTAGTTATCACCCGAACTTTAGCACCGATTGTGTGGATTAGATTACATGGACTACTTCACTGAACGATAAAAAGGGTAAATCGTTTCCTCAAACAGAAGTAACTACACAAATTTGGATGCAAAGAAGTGCTTGCCTTTAAAAAAATAAAATCATATATCTAGCACAAAAGTCAATATTAAAAACAAAAAAGTTATATTTGTGTTGAAAAATTTATCATAATAATGATTTTTAAGTTTTTTTGAATTAAAAATGTATACAAAATTGGTTACAATTCCGATCCAACTTGTTACTAATGCTTGCTGCATTTTTCCACTGACTTTAATACCGTCTCTCTGCATGGCGAGATGATCTTCAAACAGCTCAATGTTTTCTCTAATACATATTTGGACCACAACCATATCAATAGCTACGGAAGTTCCATTATTTAAAATTTCTGCATCCACCTAGTTATGTCAAGCATGAAAAATATCATCACTTTCATCACAGGTCATAAGAGAAAGAGTGCGGGTGTGCAAAGGACTGCAACCTATAACAAACTAAAATTTGTTTATTTGTGTTTAAAGATAAAAGAAAACAAAACAACTAAATATGCAACAAGATGAATTTTAGTAAATTTCCATGGTTAATAAGTGAAACATTGCAAGCTGCTATTTTTGGAAACGAAACTAGGTTTGTTTGTTTTTTTTTTATTAAGTGAAAAAGTCGAAGTTTTCAGGTTAACAGTGAAATAGCCTGAATTGGAATTTCACTTAATGTGGTCCTTCATGTTTAAGTAGGTTTGATAATACAGTCAGCATATGAACTAGGAGAGAAACAATTCATTGTTGAATCATGAATACAAATCAATACCATGTTATAGGTATCTTTCATTGTGAAGCTTAAAAAAAAACTTATTGATGAATAGAAGACTAGCTGCTTCTACATGGTTCAATAATAGGAAAACCTAGTCATATACTGATTGTAGATTAATCATCACTATTTTTATGTATGCGAAAATAATTTCTTATTCATATTTGCATAGGAGAACTAAATCCTTCTATATAATGACTTCCGTAAGAAAATTTTCTACCTACAATTCTAGTTGAGCATGTGGAGATTGTGGTATCGAAAGTGGAGGTAAGATACATAGATATGCATGATATCAACTAGGTGTACAGAAAAGGAAACTTGGGCAAAATTCGTCTTATAATGACGAAGAGAAATTAGAAAAATTTTCTTAAAACCTCTAACAAAATTTCTACCATTGGATCAACATCCCAAACCATGACATGAACCGGTTGATGAACCATGTGGAAAAGTATATTCGAATTGATTGTTCTAGTAGGTAAGAGATTTAAATGGTGATTGGTAAAATTTCCATATAGATGTATGGCTAAATAAAATCACCTAACCCTAGAAAAGAAGATTAGATAATAAAGAAAACCATGGTTGTATCATTGTTGTATTGTTGTGTAATGATACATATACCCATGCATTGTCATGAATTGTATGTGTTACCATAGTCCCACTGAGTGGTCATTCAGATAAAAATGTTTTAAAAAGGATCATGCTTAATATCTATGCATAGTAATGAGTCATATCAATCTTCCATGTAAGAACTTCTTGATAAATTCTAGTATTGATGAAAGAAAGTAAAATTCATTGCTCAACAATCATAAAAGGTTGGTTACACCAATGACTAGTAAGGGGGATTATGTTTGTAGAAGAAAAGACCATGATTGGCCTAATGATTATATTGGTAAATTAGTGTGGAGTTGTTGTTGTGTTGTGATAGATTGTATGTTTTGTTGCTTAGATGTTGGGCATAGTTATGATTTGTCGAATCAATCATATGTTGTTATCAATGCTTGCAAATATGTATTCTTCCTACATGCAGGGGATTTGAATTGCGTTAACTATATTGGAGTTATATATTGATAGCATACATACTTGGATGGTCATATGCCAGTAGTAAATAGGAAAAGTACATGACTATGTTAGGAGTCATGTTGGACAAGGAAATTGAACGTTATTCATCTTACTGACAGGAAAAATCTTATAACCAAACATGTTATAGTATAAGGCTATATAACCTGCAAAAATTGTCATTTCAATTAATGCTTTGATTAATGCATCCACATATAATGTGATTCGTTCTTCGGTTGTAAGAAAGTATGGCTAAGGGGAAATTTAACTTAAACAAATCTCCAGGACATATGCATCTTCGATGGATATGCATAATGGAACTCATAAGTATTCTTGAGTACAAACCATGGTAATTAATAAGTAACACAAATGGTATGGACCATTGGGTCAATTAAATGATATATAACAATCTATTTAAATAGATTTATATCATAATTTGTACCAAGAGGATCTCTTATCAGATTGCATTGATAAGGTGTCAGGAGAACATAAGGAAATGTTGTGTGATTCAAACAAGAATTCATAAAATAAATAACTCATCTTTTGGTAAAGGGTGATTTAATGTTAAGGATGAGATAACATGTAAATACCCTGAGATCACAAACACTTACAACTACAAGGAGTGTAAAATTGAAAGTAGTAAAAAAATTCACGCATAACTACACTGAATTATACATGGCCAATAGGTTGTTAAGGCATAAAAAGGGAAAAAGTAAAACATATGAGGTGAATTAATGATCCGATGAATATTAAACTTCAAAATCTATGAACATTAAGAAGAAGTTATGATTAAGAGAAAATATGAATGAATGCAATACTATGTGATTGATATTGTAACCACATGAAATTTGGAATTGGTTTACACTTGACATAAAACATTTTCTTAATTAAATAGATGAACCATGATCATGAAAATTCCGTCAAAACTTAACATAGTTAAAGATAAAGGAATGTTGGTATGATACTAACATGGTGGAAAAATATTTGCATAAAGTTTATGTCATGAAGGTGATAGCATGAGGATGGTATTATAGGCTATACCACAGATGAACTATGTACAACAATACATATGGGACCGTATGACTATATATGCTACAAGGTTGAAAAATGAAATGTGTATTGCTGTGTATAACATACTTTGTGTGCAGGCATGCATAGAGTCATTGGATAGGTGTCTAGCTAGGTAAATAAACCTGGAGGGTACCCAGAAGAAGGAAAGTAAGTTGGTATAAGTAACTATGGTTAATCACAGTTGGAATACATACAATTTTGATGAATATATATTGTTATGTGAACTAATATGTTATGACCTTACAGTCATATTAATTTGGAAAATATTCTAACTGATGTATTTTATATAGAGAGACTGCAAGAAACCTGTGTTTGACGAGAACACAAAGGCTTGAAAGGATGCAAGAATAGACCATGCATTCTTCAGATAAAATAACTAATAAGAAATAGCTTCTTTAATAAATATTAAGTAACAAATCATGATATTCATCATAGTCAAACTTTTGCATCTATAAATTCTCACAAATGGTTTGAAAAAAGTGTTACAGATAGCTATTAAAGGAGAGCTCTCCTTGAGACCATTGTAGCTATCGAAGGAGAGGCATTGGGAGCACTCCTTGTGACAGATGTACATCAGAAAAATTGCATTAGATGGCAGATCCATGAGAGCTATTGATTCAAAAACCAACTACCTGTGAACGAGGACATGATGCAGTGATACACCATGGACAGTGTAAAATTTAAGGGGGGGAGTATGTAACACCCTTCCCTTGTGTACTAAATTATTGTAAACCTAAGCTAAGTTAAAGCTATGTATGATATCCTCCCTTGTGTGTTAAATATTTGTAAATGTAACTTGAGAAAAGCTAGGTTTGACACCCTCCTTTGTGGGTTAAGCTATTTTAAACCTAGGCTGAGGAAAGCTAGGTGATATGTAATATGAAAAGAAAATGTGTTATTAAATAAATTAATAATATAAATCACTTGGAGGGTGGATCACAAAGAGAGAGGAGATGCTTGCCAAATACCACGAGGAATGGGATAGAGATGAATCTTTCATGATAAAGCTTCTAGATGTGATTCTAGATAAGCTTGGATGTATTACAGATCCATTGGATGAATGGGAGATAAAGATCCATCAGACATAAAAGCTTTGCAGGAGATAAAGGAAAGATTTTATGTGGAAAAGTGTCGTGGGAGATAAACACAAGCTTTTCCGGAAAAGATATAGGCAAATGGAAAAATCCATAAAGTGGGATGCCACTAATGGTAACTAAATTGTCAAAGAGGGTATTAAATACCAGGTGCATTGATCAATTGAGGACAGTTGATCCTTGGCAAGATATTCATCTCGGGGGGAATCAAAGGTGATTCATGGATGGGTGGTGGTGCTCCTCCCTCCAAGAGAGATTTAGTTGGTGTCATTTGCATATCTGGGTCTGTGTTGTATGTTGAAGCTTAACTCTAAATTTATTTTCCTACTATTTAAATGGTTAGATCATTCAATTCAAGAGTCTAGTAGGAAGTTAGCTCCCTTAATTTAATGAAGGAATTTGTATGCCCTTAACTTATGTGATCATTGTATTGGAGAATGGAACTATACATGATAAATGATTTTGGTTCTAAGTCTATAATCGTGTTATGTAATCCATGCATTAAGGCACTATAAGCTGAGTTGCTTTCCTTGATCTATTCCACTTTTGTACTTGCATGGCATAAGATATCTATTGGTGCTTCTATCTATATCCTGGTAATTAATCTCATTTTATGCATGTCGATGTGTGTAATATCCAATGAATCTAAAGGTAATCTTCATTTTAAAGGACCGACGTATGTATATAATGCTATATAAAGTCTCTAGTTAACATGGCAGATAGTGGTGGCTGCATATTGATCAGATGGTATAATTTATTTAACGGAATAGTCTATGATGGTCGAAAGATCTACAGTATGTATATTCGATAAGGTTCGATCTTCAGTCCTTCTATTTCTTAACAGTAATATTTATGATGAAAATCATAGATTCCTATTATGAATATGTTCTTATTACATTATGATGTAGTAGTAGAACATTTTAAGTGGATGAAAATGTTAGTGGTTGATTGAATCATAAACTTCGACAACTGGAACTAAATGTACTCATCCTCCTACCGGTTAGGGACGGTGTAGGTACTCTTGCATGTGCATAATAGATAAAACAATAATAGCTTTGAGTATGCCTGAAGTAAGATGCATGCTCATGCTATCGCGAATAGATGTAGGGAAATGTTTTATTAATGTTTCATGAAGATATTAAAGTAGTTATAATGGTTTCATGTCAGGGGAGCATGTGATATTATGCCTAGGGTGTATGATTTTCTACCCTGATATTTCCCCATGGTTATGATTCTTGGTTCACTGGACTTGTGATGATTGTGAAATCTTAATTGTAATCAAGACAAAAGATTTAAATTTACGGGGCATAGAGTCTATTTTCCTTGGTAGGCTAAGGAGGTTCGTTACATAGAACTGCATAGAAGTTGTCCCAGAAGCCGATCCATTTTGTGCCCTCCGCAAGATCTCCCATCAAGCTTGGTGTTGGTCAATTGAAGAAAGAACTTGAGCTATGACTCTGGGAGGAACTGAGATCCAAAATTGTGCAGAGTTGTCTTATCTTGCCCATCCTACCTGCTCTACATCCATCTCAAAAATTGCAGAGATATGTCCCACTAGCCCTTCTTGCCTGCTTTGCAACCATCCCAGGAATTTTGAATAGTTGTCTTGCCCTACAATCCCTTCCTTCTCGCTCTGCAAAAAGCTCAGGAATTGCGAAGAGTTGCCCTATACAGCCTTTCTTCCCTACTCTATAATTAGCTTAGAAATTGTGCAGAACTGTTTGGACTGAGAATGTCTCCCAGGATTGTGTAGTTTTCACTATCAACTCCTGTAGCCTGACTTTGTGCTCCTCTAGAAAACTGTGCAGATTTTTCTCCCAGTGCCTCTTGTTGCCGACAATTTTCTCCTCAGAGAAATTGTACAGATCCCAGCTTGGTGACCTGCATAGTGCTCCCTTGAAAAATTATGAAGATTAGCCCAACATCTCCCCGACACCCCACCTTGTTTTCCTCTCAAAAAATTCATAGTTCTTCCTCCGAGCTGGGTCTTTCCTTGAAGCTCACAATATTATGTGGATTATGAAAATGTGTCTCCCAGTCACATTTGTGTAGATTCTCCCGACAGTGCTTTAGTGCCCTGCATCCCGGCTTGTGTTGTGTTCACATAGTCTCAATGCCTTGTCCCTCTCCTGGTTAATGCATCATGGTAGACTAGGGGGCTTTTGGATTTGATGTTGTGTACTCATGAGTGATTGCAGGAAAAGGTGCATCGATGAAAGATGGTGCAACGAAAAATGAGATGGAGAAGAGGTGCATTCTACAAGACTTGCTCGTGGTCAAATGAACACATGAAGCACATCAAGCAAGTGAGCGAAAGGGACACATGAACATGCACCATCAAGAAAATACCAAGACCATCGAAGATCCTGCACACTTTTCCAAGAGCATATCATCACTTGGCATCACAACGGCTCGACACAAACACCACAATCAACCAGTACATGTTGGCAGTGTCAAGAGTCATCTTGACCACATCACTACTATGGGCCATACTTGTTGAAAACAAAGTAATGTAAAGTGGAAGTCCAAGAGACCCACATATGAAATCAAAGAGTCATGTAAAGTCAAAAATTCATAAGAAGTCAAACATCCATGACGGAAGTCGAAGAGTCACAAGGGTCACTTATACCCCCTTGGCTATATATACCCCATCATTATATGAGAAAATGGATTTTCGCATTGGCTCCTCCCATATAGCCTTGAGAGTCTGTAATTTATTTTATGAGGAGCGAGGAGTGATTTCAATGTCCTACTACTAGGACTAGTGATGTATGGTGTACATATGTGTCTTAGATCTTTTGCTTAATTCAAAAGCTTGTCTCAGGCCAACATGTTTTTAGGGATGTTTTGTATATGTTTGTAAGACTACTGTTCAAATGTTTGTAATGCATGTTTGCTTAACCCGTACTAACATAGTTGAACTACTTCGGTTATTTTAGTACTCATATTCTTGAAGATGTGTTGTATTTTTTAACATTATTGTCCCATCTGTGGGGACTAATCCATCGGACATTGGATAGACCATCTTTGTGAATTTATTTGTTTTAACAACCATCATCCTCGTGTGGACTATTCCGTTTGACAGTGTACATGTTTTCCCTTAAGCTACAGTTTTCATGACTGCCTCATCCATTGTGGACTATTCCGCTGGATGCCGGACAGACCCTTATTGTAGTTCGCTTGTGTTTCTTCTTGGTTTGGGACTATTCCCTCTCACCAAGAGGCTTAATTTACCCCCCTGCTTTTGACAGTAAGAGAACGTAGAAAGAGAGTTCCATTATGCACTCACTAGGCACACTCACCTCACTTTCTTGAGGTTACAAGCATAACACTCTCATATGTTGTGCAACAAGAGAATCTCTAAGAAAATGGCAATCAGGCCATCGTAACAGATGAGACTCATACACCAAACGGTGTGAGGTCTAGTTGGTACTTCATACCGAGGAAATCCCTTGAATGCTGGCGGCTCCATCACCATCAATATTTTTGTCATGAGAAGGAGAGCTGACAATTTTTAATGGCTAAATGTCCTCTCAAACCCATGTATCTATCATCTGGTCAAGGTAGTAACACGAACTCTCTCTCTCCCATGCGCAACTCTGAGGTTGGTTATTACTCAACTCTGAGACCCAAACAAGATTTCTCATGTCATCACCTTTGCTCAGTCCATCACTTCACTTGTCATTTTTCCAAATATGTTGGAATGATCCGAGGAGTACATAACCTTCCCTCTTTGTAGACAAAGAAAAGGGCTACACCCATCGGAGTGGTAGTCTCGTCTGCTGAGGAACTAATCCTCAGCACTCTTGAAGGTTTGGCTGAAGTTCTTAAGAATGAAGAGGAACCTCCTATTTTCCTAAAGGAGAAGAAGTTATGAACACACTCTTGGGCTCAGGTTCCAACATAAGTAGTGGAGGGGAAGAAAACAAAGGAGGTGGAGGCATAGACGAACTAACATATTCAGACGCTGAACCATCTGATTCAGAAGAAGAGGAGGAGCACGAAGAAGAAGAAGACATGGCTAATAAAAATTTGGAATGGATGACCTAGGGCCCATTGACACTCTGCAGTGCCTTGCACAAGGTGCCAAGAAACGTAGACATATTATTAACAAAATATGACCTTGATAGAGGAGTGAAGGTGGAAGATTATCTAGACACATTCTACATACATATGTAGACACTCGAGGTACGTTATGAAGATGTTGCATGTAGATTGTTTCCATGTACCTTGGATGGCAGAGCAACTATATGGTACCACAAC
The DNA here is from genome assembly GCA_031772625.1 of Pinus tabuliformis. Classification (NCBI taxonomy): domain Eukaryota; kingdom Viridiplantae; phylum Streptophyta; class Pinopsida; order Pinales; family Pinaceae; genus Pinus; species Pinus tabuliformis. Next base: position 573,663,912 of record CM062813.1, on the reverse strand, counting down.
CTTCCTGTCAACTCCATTCATATCTGGGGGATGTTCAATAGAATTTTCCTTGAAAAATTTGCTGATGAAAAAACCCCCACCATGTTATTGAAAGAGTTGGCTAGTCTTAACATGGAGCTAAAAGAGAAAGTGAAAGACTTCAACCAAAGGTTTACTCGTATCATGAACAAGTTCGCTACAGATACTAAACCTCATGACTCCATCATAGTCGACTACTTCACATCCCCACTATCGACCAATATTGTGTAGTTCATCATGCTAGCTACAAAACCAATGCTATCTCACAATTTCCAAGAGGAAATTTATGTGGAGAAAGACCTGCACACGAATGGATTCATCATGGATGATGAACCAATGAAGGACTCCAAATACGTAGGTAGGAACTCCCAAGCTACTATTAGTAAGGTGAAGGAAAAAGAAACAAGTGAAATTAAGACCCTTATTCGTCTCCTTAAGTCCTTGACAACTAGAGTAGAAGAACTCAAGCAATGGACAAATGAGACAGCAATGAGAAGCAGATCTTTTAATTTTATGCACAAAAAGAGTGGGGCATTAGGTAGGAGTACTAGTCACCCGACTAAATCTGCGTATAGTTTAAATGTTGCGTTCCAAGTGGAACAACTTGCTAAGGATAACTTTTGTGATTTCCACCAAGTGCAAGACTCAAAAAAGACTTGTACATATTCTTGGAACTAGATTCAAGAATGAACAATCATTTTAATCTCAGTGACAAGGTTCAACCAAAAGATGAAGATGATGGAGAGGATGTTGCATCTGATGAATCCCCAAGTTCTAGGCATGTGGTTGACATGTATTAGTGTCTAAACGTTTCCAAGAAGAAAACAACCATCGAGAAGGAGGCCCCAAATAGAGCGAATGATATAACTTAAGAAGTCAAGGGGCTCCTACTCTAATTGACGTACCGAAAGAGAAATTTGTGCAAATGTTCAGAGAAGTTGGACCACTAGTACCCTCAAGACAAAAGGCACAAAACAAGTCTAGGAAGATAGCACCAACGAAAGATATGTCCATGAGTAGCTCACTTCATAACACTCCATCGGACAACACAAACACAAGTCTTCCTCCTGACATCTCAGTGAGTCTTCCCACTTTGGACTACAACATTGTTGAAGACATTAAGAAGACCCATGTAAACATCAATGTGTACGAACTCACCAAACTCATGAGTTAGTGGGATATTTTGTTGCACACAATGGGAAAAACCTCCACATACAATGTTGCCTCTTCTAGCAAGGGATCAAGTAAGTCTCTCGGATCACTCAGATCTATACTCAATGCGCTTGGAAAAGAAGAAATGAACTTTCTTTTCCCACCATTTTTGTTATATTTCAAAACTTTTAACTTCAATGTCCATAATTGTTTGGTTGAATCTGGTGCATTAGTCAATTTCATTCCACTCTCCATTTCTAAAAGGATCAATGCATAATGGAGTAGTACAATCACAGAGATCATCCAGCTTGATCAAACATGTGTGCCAGTAATTGGTGAACTCCAAGATGTGATCATCTAGTTATCGTCTGAGAGACAACATCACTAATGCATCAACAATGTGATAGTCTACATACTTGAAGCATATGGCTTACTACTCAGTAAAGACTGGTCCAACAAGTTACAAGGATATTTTGCTACAGACTGGTCACATTTATGGATTTCGTATCTAGACAAAAGCAATCAGATTCGAGTGTTTTCAAAGAGGTATATGAAGCACAACGTTACTCCCTTTGATGATTAGAATGAACTATTGGCTTTCACAGAACTTTTGTTCAACAATTTCTTTATGGAAACGCAACTCAGGTGGTATCTTACATAGTTGATCCCCACCCAACTAGATACACAGTTGGGTCTCCTTCCTTGCCCAACTGGTGAAAATGAAGCTTGTACCATACTTTGTAATAGTATTAGTAGTAGTGTTAGTAGTACTAGTGTGGAAAGTGGTCCTTTTATATATGATTTTTGGACCTTGTATATTGACAGATCAAAAACAAAGGATGTCTCTAGAGTCGGGTGTGTTTTGATTGACCAAGAAAAAGAAAGCATTTAGTCTCAAGCTTCTTGGAGTTCGAATGCACAAACAAGACTGCTGAATATGAAGAAATTGTCTTGGGTCTGCACAAAACCCTCGGCCTCAATGTCACTATGCTTAAAGTGGTAGGTGGTTTAAAGACTGTGGTACGGTAGGTAGGTAACACCAAACAATTTCTCTCACCTTGTCTTACAAGTTACCAAAAAGAGGTATGGTGGATTATTTCTAATTTCAAGCTTTTAATATCATATTTGTACCAAGAATACACAATGCAACTACAGATGCTCTAGCAAGTGCAGCTACTACGATGAAACCGCTTAGGGATAGGTTTACTATTGATATTTTGTATAAGTGATATATCGGTGACAACATAACTATGCGTGTTTTTGATGATGATGATGAATAGATACTGCACTTTATGGGAAATGATGACATTTTCAAAGATGCATCCATAAATGAAGACATGCTCGAGTTGTCTCTACAAGACACAACTGATCAAAACAAAGGAAACCCCATCCCTAAGGGTGTGATGTCACTTGAAAAACTCTATGACTTGTAAAACGACTTCAAAGGACCCATGAACACTAAAACCCACAGTTCCACATTGATGCGTGAACAGAGCAACCAAGGAAGAGAAAAGGATATGAAGTTCGTAAATATTGGCATGGTTCACATCAGAGGAGCGTCAAGCACTTTTCCACCTATTCAGACAATACCGAGATGTATTTGCATGGACATATGATGATTTGAAAACATATGACATTCGAATGGCCCAACATGTCTTTCCAATCAAAGAATGGGTCAAGATTTTTTAGCACAAACTCAAAAAAGTCCATCTGTCACTTGAACCCCTCATACAGAAAGAATTCACTAAGTTGTTGAATGATTAGATCTTATACAAATTTCATCATTCTACATGGGTTTCGAGTCTATTTCTTGAAATAAATAAGTCTAGGGAGATCTACCTGTGTGTTTATTTTCGAAATCTTTACAAGCCCTTGGGCAAAGACAACTAACCTATGTCCTCTATGGAGTATATCTTGAAGATAGTATCTGGATCCAAAATGTTTTCTCTCCTTGACTAATGTTTTGGATATAACCAGGTTCTGGTAGTGGAACCTAACAGTCTCAAATCTAGTTTTTGTATAAAGTGGGGTAGTTTCTCTTACAGAAGAATGTCATTTGGGCTTGCAAATGCAGGCACAACCTTTCAACGCACTATGGAGATCGCCTTCTCTGGGCTCATGAGACAAAGCATGGTGGTCTAACTTGATGACATGACAATCTTTTTAAGAAAATAGTCCTACCACTTGTGCCATCTCAAGAAAATATTCGAGTGATGTCAAAAGTATGGTATATCCTTGAATCCCAAGAAGAGCATATTTGCAGTGTCTGAGGGGAACCTCCTTGGTCATATTATCGCTAATATTGGGATCAATGTTGATCTGGATCGAGTTCAGACAATGACGTAGATTCCTCACCTAGTCAATAAGAAAGCTATGCAGGCATTCTTGGGAAAGATAAAATTCCTCTAGAAGTTCATCTCGAATTATGCATAGATTGTCAAAACTATCCAAGATATGACCAAGATGGATGTAGTCTATAGCCGGGGAAGGAAGGAAAAGGATGTGTTTTCTTGTATCAATCAGGTAGTATAAAATCCACCTATGTTGTACAACCCAGATTTCAGCAAACATTTCTTTCTATATACATTTGCTTCTGACAATACACTCATTGCAGTGGTCACACAGAAGCATGAGTTGAACAGTGAACATCCCATCTCCTTCATGAGTGCGACCATGCAGGGGCCTAAGCTTAACTATCCCATAGTGGATAAACATGCATATGCTCTATACAAGGCAGTGAAACGCTTTAGGCCTTACCTACTGAAAAGTCATTGCATAGTGTTTGTGCTACACCCAGCAGTCAAAGCATTGCTTGTTCAACAAGAGTTGGGTGAAATACATGTGGATTGGATGATAGGACTTTAAGAGTTTGATCTCGATATCAAGCCAACTCGCACTGTTAAGGGTGATGGTCTTTGCATACTAGCAGAAGAAGAAGTACATTCTGAAGAGGAAGAAGAAGATCTCATTGGTTGGGAGCACGAAATCGAGATGTATAATATAGAACAAGCACCACCAACTTCGCACGGAAACTCTTAGTATAAAGAAGTGCATTGACACCTCCAGCATGGAACCTTTCCCTCTCACTTTTTCATGCAATAGAAGAGGGCACTTTGCCTCAAAGCCCTATATTACCAGTTGGTGTATGGAGTGCTTTACAGAAAGCATAATAAAGGGATTTTTCTCAGGTGTCTGGAGGCACAAGATTCAGAGAGAGTACTAGATGACATGCATGACGGACTAGCTAGAGGTCATTTTGCGGGTAACACAACTATGTATAAAGTCATGAGATTCAGTTTCTACTTTCCAACATTGTTTAAGGATGCACATGCTTATGCCTACAAGTGTTGGGTCTGTTAGTGATGTGCTGGCAGAACATGAAGGTCAACAGCCCTCGTAGAGACTGTTGTTGTGAATGAACCATTTCAACAGTAGGGCTTCAACATTATTGGGGAAATATCCCCCATTCATCAAGGCAACATTGCTACATTCTAATTTCTATATATTATTTCATGTGGTAGATGGAAGCAGTTCTTATCAAACAAGTGAACAGTCAAGAAGTCATCAACTTCCTTTAGCAGAACATCATCTTGAGGTTTGGAGTTCCTGTATCGCTTGTTTTTGACAATGCAACTTACTTCTCTTCATTTAAATTGTATGATTTTTCATTTCAATATGGTATTGTGCTTAAACACTCATCTAACTACTAGCCACAGGGTAATGGTCTTGTTGAATCAATAAACAAGAATCTCATTCACATCATCCAAAATAAAATTTACTCTAAGCAGTGAAACTGGCATTCTACCTTGGTGAATGCACTCTGGACTGACTGAGTTACACCCAAGCCCTCTCTGACCACATCTCCATACTTCCTTGTATACAGTGAAGAATCCATCCTGCCACCCAATATCTACTTACCTACACTTCAATTATCCCGAGAGTCCCGACACGTGTCGTGTATATTGATTTAGCATAGGATGTACATATTGTACAAGTTACAGGAAGAACAGATGAAATAAAAAGAAAAATTTACACTTCACCATAACTGTATCAAGAGATTGTTCAATCGTAAGTCTGCAGGGAATTCTAGCTTCGTTATGGGTGACCTAGTCTTGAAATGGGATAAACCCCTTGAGGACAAAGGAAAACCCACAAATTTTCAGTCTCTATGGATTGTTCCATACACAGTTCATGAAAAACTTGGCCAACACACATATCGGTTGCAGTCACTTGACAAGAGGATTGAAAACCTTCCTCTCAATGGCCAAAATTTGAAATGTTATTTTTAGTGATCTGGGGTTGTGCCCCACCAATGTACATAGCATGCTTACTGTTACTCTATTACTTTTCTATTTTTGTTTGCTACTTTAATTTCCTATTTTCCCTTTGTTTTGTTTTCTTTGTTTTGGTTGTCTTGTCATTTTATTTTGTAAATAAGTGTTGTCCTATACTGTTTTGGATTTTGAATAAGTATGTGACTAAGTTTAAAGAGTCTTGTGATGCTGCAGCACTTGACTAGTCCTATGTCCCTCTTTCTTGTGCCTGGTTGTAACTTTTGGTCGAAGAAGCCTAGATGGAAAATACGAACCATCTGTAAGGGAAGCTATGGTCAAATCATGAACCTATGTCCAAACTGGGAAACCCCATGCCCGTACTTAGTCTTCTTCTCTATGTGTTCAAGCTTAATCCAAGTAGTAGAAATATAGAAGGGGAAAAATCTAAATGAGAAAACCTAAATTAGAGGTATTATATGCTTTCTTGAAGGAAAAACCTTTTCTGCTCTCAATAAGTAAAGATCCCTCTTCTACCTCAAAGATAAATAAGTTCCTATGATAAGTCCTCTTTTCAAAATTGCCAAGGTGAAAGAAGAGAAAGGATTCCTACACAGAGAGGTGAAGAAGGAAACTCCACCAGGGTACTGACCAAGCTTGTTGGTAGTGGAGCAATGCTTGTGTTCCTATGTGACTCTATTGGGGTAATATCCAGGCCTGCTGGAAGAGGAGAAACACCAAAGATGAAAACTTATACTTTCTGAATCTTAAGCTCACGAATGAAACTATACTTCTCGATTTTGAAACATTGTGATCTAGTTAAAAACTTTGTTAGTTTTTGACTGAGTTGGTACAAGGTGAACCATGTCTATCCACAGGGTAAGTGGGGAAGCCAAGGTAACCTGCACAATGAAACAATACTTCATGAAGGCCAATTCCATGTGCTGCAAATGAACTGAAATACAGAAGCTGGTATTTAACCAATGCGTCGCCAAGTGTTGTGGTGGCTGCAACACCCTCCAAAATTTTGGCCTGCATCCAAATTTCATAGCCTTCCTTGGTTTTAGCTTGATGGTCACAAACACTCGAGCTGATCCCATGAGCTCTTCTTAAGTTTTCACACCCTCTTCACTTGATCGATCACCAGTCATCTTTTGGCATGTTGATCTCTATGTTGTGCTTGCAATTTTTTCTAGCATTTGGAACGTTTTTCTTTGTGTGTATTAGTTGTTTTCATTTTGTCGACATTGTTCACACTCACACACTAAGTTGTAATCACTATCCCACAATTGTCATCACGATCGTTCAAAGACATATTTCAACTATCGCACTTATTGCTTTCAACCTTCAAGTCAGTCTCACTGAGCATATGTTGTCTTGGTTATTTGAGGCGTCTTCGCGTTGAGTCATGTTGAGTGAGTGATCACATTTTCATGTCTGTATGAGTACAGTTGCTCTCACACTTTTCCAATTTTCCTGAAAATATATCAACCAGATAACCCTCTGTCAACCAAACACGATCTCAGTCATCTTGCACTGCTCCGGATAACAACGCTGAGCTTGAGTGTTTCCTCTAGGAAGCCTACTCTACGCAATTTTGGAAATCAACTAGTTGACTCAATATTAAAACTGCACAGAAGTTGTCCCATAAGCCAATCCACTTTGTGCTTCTCGCAAGATATCCCATCAAGCCTCCTGCTGATGAACCATAGAAAGAACTTGAGTTGTGACCGTGGGTTGAACTGAGCCCAAGAATTGTGTAGATTTTCCTATCCTGCCCATCCTGCCTACTCTACAACAAACTCAAAAACTCCAAAATGCTGTCATACCAGCCCTTCTTGCCTGCTTTACAGCCAGCCGAAGAATTGGGTAGATTTGTCCTACCCTGCGAGCCCTTCTTGCTCGCTCTTCAAACATCTCAGGACTTGCATAGAGATGCTCTGTCCAACCCTTCTTCCCTACACTACAATAATTTTAGAAACTATATAGAACTTTCCAAGCTCAGAATGTCTCTCAGGATTGTGTGTTTTTGACTAGAAGCTCCTCCAACCCAAATTTGTTCTCATTTGGAAAAAAAATAGATTTTTCTTTCAATGCCTCTTTGTACATGCACTATCCTCCCCAAAGAAATTTCATAGATCCCAACTGGGTGACCTACTCAGTGCTTCCTTGAAAAATTGTGCAGATTGGCCCAGCAACTCCCCGACACCCTCTGTTGCCTTTATCTAGGAAATTGTGTAGTTCTACCTCCTTGCTGGGATTTTCCATGCAACTGTCATTGTTGTCTCTTATTGTGAGAATATGTCTCCAAGTGACATCTACACAGTTACCCCCAACAGTGCTCTAGAGCCCCACGTCCTCGCCAGTGTTATGCTTCGAGATTCTTAGTGCCTTGTTCCTCTCCCGCTCACCTGCACCAAAATGGAAAACAATGCATCATGGTAAACTAAGGGATTTTTGTATTTGATGTCATCTCATCATTAGTGATTGCAGGAATAGGTACACCAATGAAACATGGTGGGATGACAAACGAGATGGAAAAGAGGCGCATGCTAGAAGACTTTCTCATGGTCAAACGAACACATGAAGAAAATCAAGGAAGGGAGCGAAAGGGACACATGCACATGCACCATCAAGAAAATAACAAGACCATTGAAGACCCCGCAAACCTTTCCATGTACTGGTGGAGACATTTTACACCAATAGCATGTTGTCACTCAGCAATATATCACCTCGGCACAGACACTACAGTCATCCAATACGTGTTGGCAAGGTCATGTCAAGTTGTGTCATAAGTCATCTCAACCACATCACTACTATGGTCCATAGTTGTTGTAATCAATGTAATGTAAGGTGGAAGTGCAAGAGACCCACATATGAAATCGAAGAGTCATGTAAAGTTGAAAAGTCATAAGAAGTTAAAAAACCATGAGGGAAGTCGAAGAGTCGCAAGGGTCAGTTATACCCCCTTGGATATATATACCCCCTCATCATATGAGCAAAGGGATTTTCACCTTGGTTCTTCCCACATAGCCTTTAGAGTGTTTAATTTGTTCTTTGAGGAGTGAGGAGTGGCTCCAACGGCCCGCTACTGGGACTAGTGATGTATGTTGTACAAATGTGTCTTGAATCTTTTGCTTAATTAAGAAGCATGTCTCAAGCCAACACGTTTTCACACATGTTTTGTATCCATTTGTAACACTATTCTTTAAATGTTTGTAATGCATGTTTGCTTAACCTGTACTAAGATAGTTGAACTACTTCGGTTATTTTAGTACTCATATTGTTGAAGATGTGTTGTATTCTTTTATCACTGTTGTCCTGTCTATGTGGACTACTCCACCATAGATTAGACAAAAAATCTTTGTTTGTTTCTTGGTGTTAACGACCATCACCCCTGTGTGGAATATTTCACTAGACAGTGTATGTGTTTTCCCTTGAGCTTTGTTTTTCATTACTACCGTGTATGTTGTGGATTATTCCGCTAGATGCTTGATAGACCCTTCTTCTTTTTCATGTGTTTTTCTTCCTAGCTTGGAACTATTCCTTCTCATCAAGAGGGCCAATAAGAGAACCCTAACACAAAGTTACGTTACGCACTCACTAGGCACACCTGCCTCGCTTTCTTGAAGTTACAAGAATAACACTCTCATGTACAGAACAGTAAGAGCTAAGGCAAATCCATAAGAGAATGGAAACTAAGCCATCATACTAGATGTGAATCTTACACCGAATGGTGTGAGGTCCAGTTAGGACTTCATACCAGGGAGATCCCTTGAATCCCATGCAACATTAGATCCAAAACTAAAAGGATATAAAAAGACCAAAAAAGGAGGCAATTGAGCCCCTCAATAAGGGACTACTAATACAACAGGTAGGTAATGACGGTAACCTCTTGGAATTGTAGAGGATTGGGGTTGCAAAAATGGATGGAGGAAGATAAATATATGAAAATAAACACCCTTAGTACTCTTGGTATAGAAGATAAAAAATTAATGATCAATAGTCCCTCCAAAGAAAATACAAATTGGAATAATTTTGTGTTTTCAAAGAGTTTAGTCATGGAAGGGATTCAAACATCTTGGAATTCCAATATACCTGAAATCACATTCATCTCATGCATGCGAAGGAGTATTAGTAAAACTTATAAGCAAATTTTTCTTGAAGTGAGTTTGATGGCATAAGATAATATGATCGCAAATTCTTACAAGAATGTGGTAGGGAAAGCTCCACGATTTTTCATTTTCTCAAATGGGCTTTAGTGATGACCCCTAAAAATCTTGGTGGTTTGGGAATGGATATCCACTTCTAACAAATAAGATAGTGGGAGAAAAACAAGTTTGGATATCTTTCCCCCAAAAGGAGGTATGGTGTGAAGAAATATTGAAGGAAAAATGTGTTCAAGGAGAAAGACATTGATGCGCAGAATCCATCCAGATAATGAAAATATTTTTCTCTATCTTGAAATTATTTGTTTCATAATCCCCAGGCATCTTGTTAGGGTTGTATTTCAATGCAAGAAATGATAACAATGTTAACATATTTATTGCTAATACTATGCACCGAAGGCCTCCTGAGAAATTTCTTTAATTCTTTCCCCTACAAGAATACTTTTGTGTTCAAAGGAAATTACATTGGTTAAGATCTCCAATTGGGATGAGGATGAGAATTGGATGATTTATAACTTAAGGAATTTTTCACCATAGTAATTCAAATTGAAAAAAGACATATTGATTTTTCTTCATTTGACTTGTTAAAATTTTACAAAGATCTATCGAGTTTTTCTTCATTTGACTCATTATGATTTAATGAATGATATGAATTTCACTTTGTCTCCTCGTACTGATAACAAAATGAGGCAGATGTTTGTTGAGCATAGGTTTATCACTTTATCCAGACTCAATGGACTAAATTATGAAAAAAAACTCTGTGAGGTATACTATTAAAACCTTGTCACACATGATCATCAACCATGACAAAGGTACCCCCCTTGGAGTTATTCTTTATGATATTTTTAGACTCTCTAAATATGAAAACACCATTGAATTTACCTGTTTGGACTGATTAAAGTTAATCAAATGGGAAATATTGGAGAACACAGTGACTCAATATCTATATTCTAAGGGATATTTTGGTAGCAGTCTATCCCTTAAACATGGAACTTCCTCAACAAACCTCTTTTCTCAATGTCTCGCTGAACCTTACCATCCTAAGAGTTTAGCATTCACATTCTGATGCTTTCACATCCCTGTATCCTAACACTCTTTGGTGTTCATGAGTTTAATCTTCCTGGTAGCCTTGGGTTCATGCCTTCTATTGCTCAAGGGATTTATTTACCCTCTAATTCCTATATTGACCATCCATCATATACCTTAAAATGCCCCTCCATTTGTTTGACCCCTTGCTCAAAATTTATCTCCAAAACAATATTTTTTGTCTCATTTCCTGTCAGCTAATGTAGGACACCTCACTGTGTGCCTTTTGACCTATATCTTCCAATCGACTTCAACACTCTACCTAGGAAGAATATCCAGAAGCATATCAGTACCTTGGAACTTTTAGTCCTAAGTGGCAGGTTACCTTGCGTTCGATCGAGGGTTTTCATCATTAGCTCCAGTTAAGTGACTCTATGAGTGTTTGATGACAAAATCCTTCTCACACTAGCTATATATTACGCACATCTTGGAGACCATCATGCTTATTGGTGGCCATCCTCACATCTGTTAACCATTTTGCTGAATTATGGTATGTTCTATGCTTAGATAAATTTACTTTTCTTTCTTATTATTATTCATAGATTAGCAGTCACATGTGCATAATTAAAGTGCAGATACAACATTAAACGATCAACAGAAAACAAGCCAAGACAAGAGACACAAGATGTGGTGGCTAGCTAAGGACAAACCCCACAATGTGTGGGGAAACCCTTTGATCAAATCTTCTTTTATCCTAAATAATTCACTAGAGAGAAATAGTACAATAAATCCGATTTATATCAGTAGTAGCAAACCCTAGATCAACAACATCAACATTAGCGACTTCATCATCCAAACTACGGCAGTCGATATCTCGCAAACCAACCATCGAATTGGCTTGATTCCACCACCAAAAAAAGAAACCTTCAGAGGAGGTCCAGATGGACCTACAATGCAATTTAGAAGAGGAGGTTTGATGGTCAATGCTGGACAAATTTTGGATCTGTAGTTGCAGCTTCAGGTTCAGTAGCTTCCTTCCACATGTGTGAGAGAGAGCCTCTTTTCTACGTAGTAGAGAAGAGCCTCTTTCCTGCGTAGGAGAGAGAGAGAGAGAGATGTGATGCGATGAGTGAGTGCAAATGAGGAAAATTCCTCCTGTATTTATACACAATTGTTGATGTTTGAATAGATGTGATTGTTGGGCTTCTGAGCCTACATGAGTTGTAGGTCAGCTTGATAATAATTCCATAACCAAAATAAATTCATATCTCCGTAAATACTTATCGGAACTGGATGATATTTAGATCAATCCTACACCTCTTGACGAGAGGAATCTAATAAAAATATTATCAGCCATGAATAAGATGACCCAGATGAATTTTGGCCCTAGTTTCCAATTTTGACACTCCCTCTCAACTAGGGAGAACTTCATCTGTAATTTGTCTGTCGGTCGCAATATGTCTGTTGGTCGCTACTACTCATCCATCAAATGCACTACCCTGTATAGCCTGACTCTTGCCCTGCTCTACTTTATTCTGCCTATTCTACTTTGTCTTGTTCTACCCTGTACTGAACTGTACTGCTTTGCTCTGTTCTGTTGTACTCTGCTTTGTTCTGCTCTACTCTTCTTTTGTCTGAATTATGAAGAATAAGAAATTCTCGAGGATGTATCATATTGACTCAAAGTCAGTCTCAGAGTATGTACCACTGGTCCCAGACTAGTCTCAAACAAGTTGAAGTCAACGTCATAGTGAGTACAACTCCTACCACTGGTCCCAGACCAGTATCATCCTCCGCTGACTCAAAGACACCGTCAGAGTGTGTACCACTGGTCCCAGACCAGTCTCAACAGACCCGAAGTCAGCGTCATAGTAGGTACTACTCCTACCACTAGTCCCAGACCAGTATCACATTCTCAAAGAGTGTACCACTGGTCCCAGACCAGTCTCAACCAACCCGAAGTCAACATCATAGTATGTACCACTCTCACTGGTCCCATACCAGTACTACACTGACCCAAGGTCAACCTCAGAGTATGTACCACTAGTCCTAGACCAGTCTTAACTGACCCGAACTTAGCGTCATAGTGGCTACTACTCCTACCACTAGTCCCAGACCAGTATCATTGGTCCTAGATCAATGAAGGTCATCCTAGTGTAGGGAGTATAGTAGATACAACGATGCATCCATCAGTACTACTATGGTCCCTAACTTCATTTCCCTGCTCATTGATCAAATGAGAGGTACTTCCCATGAGTCCTTGACTGCATGGGTAAGATGCCTTGATAGGAGAACTTAATCAATCTTGTCCTCATAAGAGAACTAATCATCCTGCTACACAATCGCTATGGAGAACACATCATCCAGGCCTCACAGGAGAACTAATCATACTGCCACATAATCTTCATGGATAACACATCATCCAAACCTCATAGGAGAACCAATCATCCTACGACATAGTCGTCATGGAGAACACATCACCCAGACCTCACATGAGAACCAATCATCCTGCTACATAGTTTTCATGGAGAACACTTCATCTAGACCTCACAAGAGAACCAACCATCTTGCTACATAGTTGCCGCAGCGTGTACATGTATACGACCAAGGGATGGTGAATCATCATGTGGTCATATATCGCTCTAAGAAATACCCTGCACCCACCCCCAGAGATCCCAGAGCTCAATGCATCATACAGGACCCTCATCAGAGGGATTTTGAACAACACCAAGTTGTTCTGGGAAGGTCAGGAATTTTACTTTCCATAGGGGCTTTGTCAGAATGTGGGCGACCTATTCATTTATACTAATATGTTGGAGCCTGATAGCTCCCCACTGCACCATATCTTGAATATAGTGGTACCTGATATCTATATGCTTGGAGCGATCATGAAATATGGGATTCTCTTACTGATGAATCCCCCTGTAGTTGTCACATAGGATCACGGTGGTATCCAATGTAAATCCAAACAGCTCACTGAAGAGCTTTCGCAGCCAGACTCCCTCACAGGAGGCCATGCTAGTAGCAATATACTCTGCTTCGGCGGTGCTCAAAGCCATCGACTTTTGCTTCCTGCTCATCTAGAATATCGAAGCAGATCCCAAGGAGAAACAACACTCGGAAGTGCTCTTACGGTCCTCCACATTGCCTACCCAATCAGCATAAGTGTATCCAAGTAGTCTCACATCTCTCGCAGTGTATATTAACCCATAAGTAATTGTGCTATGAAGATATCTCAACAGATTCTTGGCACCAATCCAATGTATGTGGTGAGGCTCAACCATATTTTGACTGAACATGTTGACTGCGAAGCATATATCTAGACTGGAGTTCGCTAAGAACACTAATTCTCAGACAAGTTGCCAATACTCAATGGAATTTCGTAAAATAGGTCCCGCAGCACTACCACTTAACTTCTTGAAGTCAAGCTCCATCGGGGTAGTCACAGGCTTCTAGTTCACCATAGAAAATATTTTCAATATCTTGACCACATATTTTCCTTGAGATAGGAAAATTTCCCCTGGCTTCTGCCACACTTCAAGTCCTAGGAAATAGTGCATCAGTCCTAGGTCCTTCACTTCAAATTCAAAGGCCAACTCCCTCTTACATTTGTGAATGAGAGGGTCTGCACCTGTTAGAAAGAGGTCATCCACATACAACACCAGTATGAGATGTTTGTCATATTCAACCTTAAAGTAAAGGTTAATATCAGTTTCACTCCTAGTGAATCCCAGCTTCATCAAGTAGCTATCGATCCTCTCATACCATGCTCGGGGTGCTTGCTTCAACCCATAGAGAGCTTTCTTCAACCTTCATACATGAGATTTTTTATTATAAATCTCAAATCCTTCAGGTTGCTCCACGTAGACCTCTTCTCTGATTGAACCATGCATGAACATAGTCTTAACATCCATCAGATGTAATTTCCATCCTTATGAAGCCACAAGGGCTATGATAGAGCGGATGGTGGTGTTTCTGGAAACAGGTGCAAATATCTCATCATACTCTTTTTCTTTCGGTTCCCTGGTGTCAGCTTCTAGAGAGCTCCTTACAGTGAACATTTATTAAGGAGTCTTGGAACCCAATGCTTGATGAGGAAAACAGTTTTGTACATATACAACAACGTTTGCAGCTTCGGCCCATAGACTCTTCAGAATTCTTTGATCATGGAACATGGCACGGATAGCTTCCACAATCATATAGTTCTTCCTTTCTGCCACACCATTCTGTTTAGGAGTATATGGTGTAGTAGTCTCCCTCTTAATGCCAGCCTCTTTACAAAAGACATGAAACTCATTTGATTCATGTTCAGTTCCATTATTAGTCCTTAAGATCTTGATCTTCTTTTTGGTTTGACTCTCGATTAAGGCTTGAGATGTGTCACTAGACATGACACCTAGCAGACTTCCTCCAACCTGATATAATGAATAAACTATAAACCCAAGAGTTAAGGACACCAGGTTCTTTTTGAGGAAAGATACATATAATACATCCTGTAAGTGGATCGTATTGCCTTGATTCAATTTAAAAGGGACATTGCCTACAACTTTCACGGGATATTTCATATTATCTACAAGGAAAATTTCCAGGTTAGTTTCTTTCTCTATCAGGTTATGGAGAACTTCTTTGTAACCAGTGAAGTGCCTTGAGGCACCACTATCAATGAGCCAAATTCCCATTGAGTCCAAAGGAGCAGAGGTAGATAGAGCAGCTGGTAGATAATATTCATTCTACTTATTTTCAACAATGTTAGATTCATACCTGGAATTTCTAGCCTTCTTGAATGATTGTCCTCTTCCTTCACTTCCAACACTCCTTTTACCTCTGCTATTATATTTTTCATTTTTTTGATAGTCATGAGATGGATCTTAATCATTGTCCTGTTGTGAGTCCTTTCTATCAGGGCACTCCCTTGCATAGTGACCTGCTTTATTTCAAATGTAACATCGTCCTTTTCTTCCACCCTTAGGTCCAGCCTTTCTTTTTCATTTAGTCCTGGAAGTGTTTCTTTTCTTATAATGAGAAAAAAAGGTAGGAGGAGGACCTTTAGGCATGGACATTTCTTGCTTTCCTACCCTTGTTTCTTCTTGGATGCATCTAGCCATTAATTCCTCGAAACCAAGAATTACATTGTTGTTCAGAAGAGTAGTCATAAAGACGTACCATTCAGATGGTAATACTCCAAGAGTCATGAGTGCCATCTGACCATTAGTAACAGTCTCCCCAATAGATAGGAGATCGTCCATGATCTCGGTGATTTTTAGGAAGTATGCTTACATACACTCATCTTTACCCTTGTTAATTTCCTTCAGCTTATTTCTAAGAAACAAAAATTGATTTGCATCATTAACTTTAGGTAAACTCACTGGTCTATTGTAGAATTCCTTGGAGGTGTTCAGGTCAGAGATGTAGGCCAGCAAGTGCTTGTCAATCAAGTCTAGGATGATCTTCTTTGCTTTGACTTCTCTGGTTTCCCATTTGTTCTTGGAAGCAGGGGATGCATTTGATGAAGGCTCAACAATATTGCCTCTCACATGGTCCAACACTCCTTGATTTTCTAGGGTTAGATCGATAGACATCTTCCATCCGTGATAATAAGCTTTCTCACAAAGCTTGTCCTTTGCAGGAAAGAGCGATGAGGAACCCATAGTTCTTTTAGGATAGCCTTGCCAATATTCTCTTTGGTGATTTCTCTTGCTCTTGCTCGGGCTTTGTCTTCACCTCAACTCTGATACCATTTTGAATTATGGTATGTTCTATGCTTAGAGAAATTTACTTTTCTTGTTATTATTCATAGATTAGCAATCACATGTGCATAAGTAAAGTGCAGATAGAACATTAAACGACCAACAGAAAACAAGCCAAGGAAAGAGACACAAGATGTTGCGGCTAGCCAGGGACAAACCCCACAAGGTGTGGGGAAAACCTTTGATCAAATCTTCTTTTATCTTCAATAATTCAGCAGAGAGAAATAGTACAATAAATTTGATTTATATCAGCAATAGCAAACCCTAGATCAGCAGCATCAGCATTAGCGGCTTCATCATCAAAACTAGGGCAGTTGATATCTCACAAACCGATCGTCAGATAGGCTTGATTCCACCACCAAAAAATGTGGCCTTTAGAGGAGGTCCAGATGGACCTACAAAACAGTTTGGAAGAGGAGGTTTGATGGTCAACGCTGGTCAAAGTTTGGATCTGCAGTTGTAGCTTCAGGTTCAGCAACTTCCTTCCACATGTGTGAGAGAGAGTCTCTTTTATGCATAGTAGAGAAGAGCCTCATTTCTATACAGGAGAAAGAGAGAGATTTGATGAGAAGAGTGAGTGAAAATGAGGAAAATTCCTCCTATATTTATACACAATTGTTGATGCTTGAATAGATGCGACTGTTGGGCTTCTAAGCCTACATGAGTTGTAGGTCGGCTTGATAATAATTCCATAATCAAAATAAATTCATATCTCCATAAAAACTTATAGGAATCAGATGATATTTAGATTAATCCTACACCTCTCGATGAGAGGAATCTAATAAAAATATTATCAGCCATGAATAAGATGATCCACATGAAGTTTGACCCTAGTTTTGAATGCAAAATTGGATAACACAGTGACTCAATATCTATATTCTAAAGGATATTTTGGTAGCAGTCTATCCCTTGAATATGGCACTCCCTCAGCAAACCTCTTTTCTTAACATCTCACTGAACCTTTCCATCCTAAAAGTTTAGCGTTCACATTTTGATGCTTCTGCATCCCTGTATCCTAACACTCTTTGGTGTTAATGAGTTTAATCTTCTTGGTAGCCTTAGGTTCATGCCTTCTATTGTTCAAGGGATTTATTTACCATCTAATTCCTATATTGACCATCCATCATATACCTTAAAATGCCCCTCCATCTGTTTGACCCATTGCTCAAAATTTATCTCCAAAACAATATTTTTTGTCCCGTTTCCTGTCAGCTGATGTAGGACACCTCACTGTGTGCCTTTTGACCTATATCTTCCAATCAACTTTAACACTCTATCTAGGAAGAAGATCCAGAAGCATATCAGTACCTTGGAACTTGTAGTCCTCAGTGGTAGGTTTCCTTGCATTCGATTGGGGGTTTTCATTATTGGCTCCTAGTTAAGTGACTCTATGAGTGTTTGACGACAAAATCCTTCTCACACTCGCTATATTTTATGCACATCTTGGAGACCATCATCCTTATTGGTAGCCATCCTCGCGTCTGTTAACAATTTTCATCATTAACTTGTAATGAGACTATTTCTCACATGTTCAAATTTAACTCATTTATTCACATGTGAAAAAATATGTTTTTCAAATAAGCGGTGACCAAGACCTTCGGTAGAGCCTTACATCACTCATCCTTGTTGCTTCTCCTAAGCTACGTATATTGTTTTTGGATACAAATCGTCAGATTGATCATATCATGACACAACTTCCACGTTGTGTCTATCAATGGACATGATAGTCATACCTTTTTTTGAGAAATCACTTTGACATAGCTACTGAGCATGGGAATGCCTCACTTAGGACATGATCTTCTATATTTGACATATGTGGCTTGTTTCAAGTCTCTTGCAAGCCCAAAGCTCCAATCCTTTCTCTTTTCTACTACAATAATTATAAAGTATTTCGGCTATCATCTTCATATCTAACCTCACACTTCTGGGGGCATCTTTTATACAACCAAATGGCCTCCTCATTAGATCAGAGGAGAAAGAAACATTGGTTGGATAAAATACCTATGTCACAAGCCTATTTTCTAGGGCAACACACCCAAGAAACAAACATGGAGAGTTATATTTCCTTCCATCTCCTAGCCAAAATTGATCCCTTGGTTAACACTCTGTTTTTCCTAAAGGGTTGTGTTACTAGATATTTATGAGATTTTGGAGGTCAAAGCATGAGTTTATTGACTAACATTACACTCTTCACTGAAATATTAGCTATAAAACTACAAAACATATGTCTTAGTCCATACTAAGGACATTGTTATTCCTAATGGAATCTCACAATAAGAGAAAGAGAAATAAAGTGAGGCAACACCCTAGATTTTTCCTCATTGGAACTCATGAAAGAATATGCAAGGATTGTTATCGGGAATAGTGTCTATGCAGAGTTGCTAATCCCACTTAAGGCTGGTAGCTACCTTAGAAACAAACAAACTAAAACCACTTTCGTTTTCCTTTATGAGAAGTAGATGAGAGAAGAATAAAGGAGACCAACCTCTGTCTTGCGCTTGGTTCCTTGCTTGATTCCTTTCCCTTCTGGTAGATCTTTGCCACTCACTTCCTCGTCTACCCGGCTTCAAAGAGCACCTGTAGAATCAAAGCAGCATAATACTATCCAAGAACAGAGATCTACTATCATAAGCAATATAGGACCAGATATATATTGAACACACAAATGCATAAATCATCAATCATACAAGAATGTGGAGGAAAACTTGAATAGTTTTATTAATAATCAAGAAAGAGCAAAGAGGATTACAACCAATTGTTCTGAGCCAGCGTCATCCTCTCAGCAAAAAAACCCTTCTTCACCTAATGAAAATCTTAGATCACCCAACACTATGGTGTTACACCAAGAAACCAACACCACTTCCTTACAAGACACAAAATTCCAGCCTCTGGATCTCTGGGATGAGGGATCCATATATAGATGTATGCAAGGGGGGTGAGTCAGCTTTTGAGATTTGATTAGTGTCCTCCCTCTGATAGCTCTTGATTCCACTTGGAGATTGATGATCTCTTACTCATCCCTGGGCGAATGTAGAGAAGCAAGTGTCACATGAGAAGTTTCTGGAAGATTCCATGATTCTCCACCTTGCAGATTGACCATGCCATTTGTCCACTCTCGCCCATCGCACCCCATAGAAGGGAATTTCAACATGCATCGCACCTACTGTGTGTCGGTAGGTGGGATGCAACGCACTTTGACCATGGAGCAGGTGAAATGGTCAAGTTTTGACCAGTTCTGAGTAGTTTTTCATGGAGAACTTCTGGGAGATGCTGTAATCAGTTGACCTTGTTCTTTTAGGGGTTGGAACAACACCTTTAGGGACTTAGGAGCCCTTAGTTTATGGACATTTGTGATTGGGGTTGCAGTTCCCAAAAATGTCTATAACAAGGATGAGCCTCTCTCCATATTTAAATTGGATTCTTGGTCATTCTAACAAAGGTTGAATGGTTGTTTAAAGTTTGCAAGAACTTAAGTATTGTTATGATTCCAAAAAATTGAGAGAGAGAGAGAATGGAGCTGAAGGAATAGAGGAGGCTTGATCCAGCCAAGATGGTTGTAATCATTCATCTTCTATCTAATAATATAGATCTATTTCTGTACTGTCTACTTGAGGGTGTCAATATGGTATTCATTTACTTGTTGGCTCGATTACATGATTAGTAAGTAGCTTAGATGCATGCTATCTTATATTCTCTTATATATTAATTTTTTGATTATAAAGGTTTATATGTTGTAGATATTATGCTTTGTCTTGTTTATGTGCAGGTTCTGATCTAGGAGATGGCAGGGAGGTCTCCTTAATAAAATAGAGGCCTCCTTAATAAAAAGGCTTATGAGGATCATTACAGTGAATTTTGTCGGTTAAGTTTTGGAGCTCTCTCTATTTATCATTGGCATGAAAGATTGTCTGGATTAATAATGGAATTTCCTAGACTTGTCATTTCCTAGATAGCCATGGTGTTCTGGGTTCATTTATTTGTTTTTCTATTTGGTGCTCATGTTTCCTTTAGCTTGGGTTCAGTTAATAGTTCCTAGATGCCCCGTAACAACATGGGTTGAGTTACTAGTCCTAGAAGCTTTGGTTGGCAAAATTATCTGGAATCCCTTGGTGGGTTGATTTACTATACTTGGAAGTAATGCTTGGACAAATGATCTGGAAGACCAACAACATCTATGGGTTGCATTACTATTCTTGGAAATCTTGGTTGGAACAAACACTTTCAAGTTGGAAGGCTTGGGAGAGACCAATCTAGTGATAGTTTTTGATGTCTGAATGTTAGGTACAATCATTGTTTGATGGGATGAGGTGGATTGGCACCTCAAAGCCCTAAATGGTTTTGATTGATGTGTTTTATGAGATATCCCATTCATTCTTGGAATATGGTGCGGGGGTGGCTAGCTGAAGAGATATTTGGCTGAGCCATGTCTACGAGCGGGTTCGTGGAAGTCCCATAATGCTTTGGCCTTTGTGGTGACCTTCAGTATTGCAGCAATAATGCTGCAACTCCTGGGCTTCCTACTTTACTTTTATCAACCCGGTAGTTCGTAACAAACTTGGAAGCGATAGTGTTGTATGCACAAGTAATAGTTCTTACTGCAGGTTGTCACTTGGTGAGCTGACGCAAGATCACTAGGAGCTCAACCCAACTTCTATGGATTCCAAAAGATGCTCTACATGTGATGAAAGGGAAAAGAGAGATTACTCTAATAATGTTATTCTACTTGCGGAAAGGAAGACTGAAATGTAAGGAAAACCAAGGAGATCCTAGTTAACCACTAATCCTACTTTTGCATAAAGCACTATGAAAATCGTGAAAAAAAATGCCATTACCTACTCAAAGAAGTAAACAACATCTACCTAAGCTATTTCTAGAACTAAATGAGCAAAAAGAATCTTTTTGGAATTTTATGTACTTTTATGTGAATTTGTCATGCAGGTAATTTATTTGTTTATGAATGTCTCAATGAATAGGTGGCGTTGGAGGGTGGTTTTAGGACTTGAGAGGATGTAGGATGATGTGGATGGGTCCTAGGAGGTCTTAGGTGGCCTTCTGGATGTTGTTCCCACACTTGGCCTTCAAAATAAAGCCTACAATAAAATATACAGGAGAACATAGAAAATGTACAGGAGGAAAAATAACGTTCTACACGAGGCCTACATGAGGAGGCCGAGAGCAGTTTTCACTGTTTTGAAGGTGGGAGAGTAGGTGGAGAAGGTAGATGAATGTTGGGATGAAGTGTGAGGGCACCTAGGGTCTACCAAGAATCATTAGGAGAGAGAAGGATGATTGGATTTGCTCAAGGAGAGGGAGGAAAGTCTATGGAAAATGCAGGAAACTATGGCCGAATTGAGGGGACACTTGGGCGACCTGTAGGGCATGGATTAGATGGAGGGTCGAATAGCTGATAGGATGGCCTGCTACTAGAATATATATGTTGCATAAACAACTGACAGTAAACCAATGAGATTAAGCAAGGAAGGAAATAAGTGCATCTAAAAAACATAATTTTTGCATCAAAATAAACTATGATCTATGAAAGGAAATGCTGATAACCATTGCATGAAAGAAAAGCATGAGAGAATACTATTGTAAATAATGAAATGAGCATGATGAAGGAGTTCTAAAACGAAGCAAACTAGACTATGAACCAATTACAAAGCTGCAAACACTAGAAGTCCTATAAATGAAGAAAATCTGTGTTTTTGGGGCAACAAGAGGGTCTTTGCCTCAAATCATTGTTCCAAAGAGAGGAAGAGAGACTAAGGCACTATTAAAAGCCTTTCGGATCTTTTCTTTATCACTGCGTAACCTACTATAGAAAACACAAATGGAAGCAACCTACTGAATCATCAAAAGCAACCTATTCTTAACCATAAAAGAAATGCATCTAATAACAACCTATTCCATAAACTGAAATGAAACTTACAAATACAAGTAAAGAGGAGCCTAGCTAATTGGATTGGGCCCTAACCCAAGAGCTTCAGGCCTCTGAGGTAACTCAGTGCTAATTCAAAAAGGATTCCATCTTTATTCTCAAAACAATAACAAGATTACATGAACTGTCAAGATAATAAGCTCGAAGTTGAGCAGAGTTTACAGAAGCAATACTGCAACAATAATCCAAAAAAAAATCGACAAAAAATTCCATAAAAATCCGACCCTAGTGAGGCCCTAGGCCTCCCTACCTATACAAATGAAGCTACCAACAACTTCCTCAAAATCAGGGAGGCTTGGCTCCCAAAACTTGAGATAAACATCAGTTATCCTCCACTTGCTCAGCTGCTTGCTAATGCATGACTTGGCTGCTTGTACTCCAAGATGAATGAAGGGGAATTCAAAGTGAGGAGTAATAAATGAGGGGGATTCCCTCCTATAAGTCCTCTCCTTTGTCCACTTCAAGTTACTGCTGCCATTTGTCAACTGTGTTATCTCAAAATCAAGCCCTGGAAGGCTGCAACCCAGGAAGACTTCAAGTAACTATTTCACACCAATCTTTTGAATAAGGCTTAGCCTCCTTAGCCTGAGAGGGCTCTCTCAAAGGATTATTGATTTTGACTATTAGTAAGATGGCTAACTCTTGTGAATAACATTGACAAATAATGAAGGTTGGACAAACATTACATAAGTTTCCATTGGGCCTATGGAGTCAAACATACTACAGCAAACAATGATGATGCCTTACATAGAAGTCAGGGCATTTAGCATTTGGATGTTCAGAATACCACTTATATAAAACCACAGTTTACAAAGACATACAGGAAGTCAGAGCATGATCAATGAGTTCTGAGTGATTATGCATTTGTACAGCTGTAAAAGAACACTAAAGAAAATATACCATCACACATTCTGAACAAGAAAATCCCTTATGAATCCTGAGAAGTGAAACAGTCATTTATATTACTGAACTCTGTTTTTACATAAGCCAAAACAGTCCTCTGTTTTATAAAATATCCAACCCTCATTACATCACTGTCTTAGCTATATATAGAATTATTATTCTACCTAATTCGAGATTCCTCCTCCAGCATGAGGGGAATTCAATAACTACTTTTTATGACACCTATCTGCTTTGCAACAAACTATTAAATACAATAAGTGCTAACTGGAGTTCTAAAGAGTTCTAATTTGACTATGACTCTAACTCTATCTTCTTCGTAGAATGATTCCTCTTTGTTCTTTGACACCTGGTCTCCTTTTAGTTTGGCTGAGATGGCTGAGATGATTGCTGAGATGAGTATTTAATGCTCCATGTTGGCCTTGGATGCTGAATGCTTTAACTGCTCAGTGATGTTAGGTGATATCCCTTGCTTTTCGGTTCCAGTCCTCCATAACTTCGAATATATAGCAGCATGTCTTTTAGCCCTTTTAATAACCCAAAAATATAGAACACCACCATGTTCTTGATGTGTTGGAGGCTTCATCGATGGCCAAGTGTGCAAGCCAAAATTCCTTGTATGCAACTCATTCAATACCCTATGACCGGTAATAAAGTGACTTTATAACAGAAACTTTGAACTTGAGTTAAAGCATTCCACCTTTTAAAGGTACACCTGTCTTGATCTGAATGGTTGTGATGGCTTCATTTGGTCTCTTACATATCCTTTAGGTGTTTCCTTTTGAAAATTTCTGCACATATTACCAAACTGTTTGTCTGCGTTGAAAACACCACCTACAGCAGTTTCGTAGCGCGCTACGAAACTGCTGAATTGTTTAAACAGCCTGTCTTTGACCTGAGGTATTTACCGCCTAGACATTTGATTGCCAAAACTCCTTTTGATCTTTGATACATATAGCAGGGATCTACATGTCCTCAAAACAATAAAACTAAGCAAAATTTGACAAAATTTGGAACAAAACCTTTCTTTGAACAGCAACTTCATTTAGCAGCTAACTGGCCTAGCTGTGCCTTCAAGTCTTCAACTTTCTTCCTCATAGCTTTATTTTCAGCTCTTAGATGCATATTTATCTTTCTGATGAATTTGGCCTCTTTGATTGCTGGAACTGTCCATGTGTAAACATCGGCTACTGAATCCAACTGGTTTGCTAGGTTTTCACTTCCTTTCCATACAACTTTACGATAATTTGCATACCTGACTGCAGACTCCCTAGTGGCATTCTTCACCTTAGCAATCTCATGTTTAGCTGCTTCTAACTGGTTCCTTATAGCTATAATATTACCTCCTTGAGATATGATGACTGTTCTATTTGTGTCTTTTTGCTTAATTTTCTCTGCCTCCTCTGTTCTGGGCAATTCCTCGGCTTCCTCTGTTCTGGGCAACTTCTCGGCTTCCTTTACTTGCTTCCTTGTAATAGGTATTCTGGGTTTGAAAATGAATTCTTCACCTGGCTCATCAAACTTCAGCCTTTTTGAGGCCTTAGACTTCTTGGTACTTTCTGGTGATGACTGTGTCAAATCGATATGCACTGGTTCAATTTGCTCAAACTCAATGGCCTCCAATAAATCATTCAGGCTTGCCTTAGATACTAGGCTTTCTTCAGCAGCTATGGCTTTACCTTTTTTTTTACTTATTTGGCTTCTTGTCCTTACCCTTGACACTGTTTCAGATCTACTTGTTTCAGGTACAGTCCTCTGATGCTGAGCTTCTTCTTTTGTTGATTGCTGAGGTTGTTCTCTAATGATCAATGGCTTCACTGGTTTTCTTAGCTGTGACTTGTCTTGCTTTTTATCTCTTGCCTCTTTTTGAAGCTTAGCTATCGTGAGTTCTTTGACTGGTTGTTCTTTAACTGGTTGTGGAGTAAGGCCAGTTTTGCTTTGGAAACCAGCCATGAAGATGAACGAATTCCAGTCTCTGCCTATCTTCTGGAGGCCATCTAAAACTAACAATTTAACCAAACCATGGTGAAACAAAGAGGTTTCACAATCCTCTTTCCTCAGCTGCACCTTATCACACATTTTACTCAAACTGCGAAATAAGTAAAAAGGAATGTCTATGGAAGCTTTCCCAGTGAAATGTAAAAGCAGCTTGAAGTGATAAGAGTAGACCTTATTGTATCTTCCTTCACAGGTCAAGTATTTCTGAATACAGGTGAGAAGAAGGGCATAATGCTCCTTGACATAGTTTCTGGGCACTGCTTTTGTTAGGTCTTCATTCACATATGCCTCTTTTAAAAACTCTTTGCATGGATTCATATCAAACTTAAAATTCTTAAACCATTCTTGCCGCCCTCTTGGGATCTCTGTTACAGCAGCTATTGCCTCCGGAGACACTTGAACTTCCAACATAGCTATTTTTGAATTTAAACCGGTGAAGTTTAAAGCAAACTCTTTGGTTACCTGTGCATGTCCTCCTTGCAGCTTTTTACAAAAGTTCCAGCACCCGGCATCTTTGAATGCTTTCTTCACGCCTTCATCTCTCAATGCTATGTCCAAACCTTCAGGTTCGGTCCTCTGGAATTTTCCAGATCTGTGTTCTTTCCTCTCCATTTTTCTTTTGAAATCTTCACACACACAATGACCAACAGCTTCAGTTGAAATGGCGGTTCAGTTCTCTTTAACTCGGCCTCGCTTGTAATCAGGCTCGCTTGAAAACAGCCTCGCTTGAAAACTCAAATACATCATCATACAAGCTTGTCACTTATGCATCGCTTATGATCATCATAAAGATCCATGCATGGTAAAATCCATTGGAATGATATTTCTGTGCATTTCAACAAATCTATTGGTGGAGTAGCGACTAATGAGCGTTTAGACATGCTACGGGAGGTACACCAACTGACATGAGAGGACAGAATTGGTGACTCATCAACAGACTTGACACTTTGGGAAAGATTCGCTGCGAAATGCACGAATCCACGATTTCGCAGCGCGGTTAGTTTTGAATTCTAATAATGCGCTGCGAAACGGCTTAATGATAATGCGCTGTGGAATGGCTGAACAATGATTACGCTGCGAAACTGGCCAATAGGAGATTATGCTGCGAAATCACGAAAAGAATCGGTGACTAGGATAAGACAAGACATGACTTATGAAACCATGATGGTGGAGGAGGACCAATAGGATTCGAGTATAATTTAAATCAAACACCTTTAAAGCTCCAACCCTAAGTAAGAAACATAAAACGAAAACAATTTGACACAGACTTTTGACATTGAACTAGGACAAAGGATTATATGCAATTTTTTTTTTTTTTTTTTTTAGTTCTAAGTGATAACAGTGGCTCCACTTGGGATAGTGTGCTCCTGTAGTACACTAAGAACTCGTAGGTCCAGTGCTTTGTTCAATTTCTTAAAAACACACACAGAGTTGACAAGCATTCCTTTCTAGCTTTGTGGGCCTTCACCTCGGGCTTAAGCTTTCTGTTCAACTTGTCATTTATTTTCAACAAGAAAGATTCATAAAACGGTTATATACAATGTTTGTGAGACACTTGGCAGAAATTCATTAATTGTAATGCTTTAAGAACCTGCCATTAACAGGTCCTCCAGCATTTGGTGTTCCATCAACTTCCTGCAGAATGTAGGTGTTATTTCCATGGAAAGCAGAAATCTGATATGGCCCTTTCCACAAATTTTGAAATTTACCATGTTTACCTTTCTCTTCAATTCTGGCTTCCCATTTCAGGACTTTATCATGAATCTGAAATGTGACCTCTTTGATCTTTTTGTCAAATGCTCTCTTGACCCTATTCTGGTTTTGTTGATGACTGTCAAACACCTCACTTCTTTTCTCCTGCAAAGCTATTAGCTGATTGATCCTTCGCTGTATAGCATTTGGTTCCTCTTCTAATCCTTGAATCATCTTCATTACTGGTACCTCGAGAGATGTTGGGAATATAGCCTCTGCTCCATACACAAGTTCATATGGTGATGTTCCAATGGACCTCTTCATGCAAATCCGGTCAGCCCACAAGGCATATTTCAGTTTCAAATGCCAAGCTTTTTTATTTTCTTGTAGCAGCTTCTTTATGATTCTCACAAGACTCTTGTTTGATGACTCAGCTAATCCGTTTCCCTGTGGATAATAAGCAGTGGAATGTCCAAGGGAAATGTGATACTGATGACAAAAATTAATCACTCTTTTGGACTTGAAAGCTTGAGCATTATCTGTAATGATCTTGATTGGACAACCAAACCTTGATAATATATTATTTTCTAAGAAAGAAATAATCAGAGAATCATTTGCTTGCCTTGTGGGTATTGCCTCTATCCATTTTGTGAAGTAATCAGTGGCTGTGAGAATCCAGCGATGCTGTCCTGATGAGGGAGGATGGATTTCCCCTATAAAATCTAATCCCCACTGCTGGAATGGTGCTTCAACATAAATAGGAACCAAGGGCATTGGCATGAGCTTTCTTTTTCCTTCAAATACTTGACATTCATGGCATGTGGCTATCTTTTTATAAATATCTCTAAACATAGTTGGCCAAAAATAGCCAGCTCTCAAAACCTTGTTTGCAGTGGCTTTCCAATAATGATGACCTCCGCAATCCCCTTTATGAAACTCATCAATTACTTTATCAGCTTCTTCTTCAATGAGACAATTTAATAATATTCCTCCTACA
Organism: Pinus tabuliformis; assembly: GCA_031772625.1. Classification (NCBI taxonomy): domain Eukaryota; kingdom Viridiplantae; phylum Streptophyta; class Pinopsida; order Pinales; family Pinaceae; genus Pinus; species Pinus tabuliformis. The sequence continues at coordinate 573,636,004 of CM062813.1, read as the reverse complement.
TCTTTCCAAAACAGATTTTGATCATACACAAAATATCTGAGAGATTTCAACTTGGTAAACCGAGCTTTGGACTTTGAAAGGTTATCAGGAGCTCTATTATGCTGCAAAACAAATGCTATATCCTTATACCATTCAGAGATCAGGAATTTTTCATTTATCTGGACCAACTCTTCTTCATTTTCAGAAATTTCTGAGATTTCTGTGCTTAAATTAATATCAATACAGTCCAGATTTGACTGAGTCAACAATTTGACCCTTTACCAACTTGGTGGGTTTGATCTCAATATCATATTCCAACAACTTTGCTATCCACTTCCCCCTTTTTCCATCTGGATCAGCTTGTGTAAGAATGTCTTTTATAACAGTATTTGGCACGTATGCAACAATGTGAGAGTGCAAAACATAAATTCTGAAATCCTTAACGGCTTTCACCAATGCATAAGCCTGTTTCTCTAAGATATTATATTTCAATTCAGCATTAGCCAATGTCTTGCTAAAAAAGGAAATGGGCTGTTCAGTACCTTGACTTCCTTTTTGCAATAAAACTCCAGCAATTGTGTCTTCAGAAGCAAATGTGAAGATCAGAAACTCCTTGGTAAAATCCGCGCTAATGAGTACTGGTGCTTGAGTAAGTGATTTCTTAATTTCTTCAAATGATTTCTTTGCTTCAGGTGTCCATTTAAAATCTGCTCCTTTCTTTAACATCTTTGTTATGTTCTTAACCACTTCAGCAAAGTTAGGAATGAATCTTCTAACAAAGTTAACTTTCCCAAGAAAAGATTGAATCTCCTTCTTACTTCTTGGTAAATCTAACTTTTAAATTGCACTAACTCTATTAGGATCAATCCTAATTCCCTCTTCAGAAATAATATGTCCAAGCAGTTTGCCAGAAGTTAAAGCAAAAATACTTTTGGTTGGGTTTAGAGAAATACCAAACCTCCTACATTTCAGTAGGACCCTTTCAAGGTGCTTTAAGTGGTCTTCTTCCTTTTTTGAAAAAACTGTGATATCATCAAGATAAACCACCACTGATTTGTCCTTTTCTTCAGCAAAATCAATGTCCATTGCTCTCTGGAAAGTTGCTCCAGCATTCATGAGGCCAAAGGGCATTTTTGCATACATGAATGTTCCCCAAGGAGTACTGAAAGTTGTCTTCTCCTGATCATCTGGGTGAACAAGAATCTGATTGTACCCTGAGAAGCCATCAAGCATAGACATCCTTTGTGAACCAACAATATTTTGCAAAATGAAATCCATTTTGGGAAGAGGGTAATTATCCTCCAATGAAGCTTTGTTTAAGTTCCTGAAGTCTATACAAATTCTGATCTCCCCATTCTTTTTCCTAACTGGTACCAAGTTAGCAAGCCAATTTGAGAATCTGATTGGAACAATAATTTTGGCATCAAAAAGATTTTTGACCTCTTTTTCAATCAGTGGCATTAGAAGAGGATTAATCCTCCTTAATTTCTGCTTAAAAGGCTTCTCATTTTGCTTAATTGGGATGGTATGTTGTATGATTGAAGAATCATACTGTTTCAAATCAGCATAGCTCCATGCAAAAACATCAATGAATCTTTTCATCATTTCAACATATTTAGTCTTCATATCAGCTGAAAGGAACTTTGAAATCTTGACTATTTTAGGCACTACTGAGTCACCTAAATTATAGCTTTCCACTTCCTCCTCATTAGCTTGCAGTCTTGGTGCTTTGAACACATCATTTTGATCAAATAATTTCTCCAAAGGAATGAGGCCTTTAGGGATTAAATTATTTTGTAACTGTAAGACTTCAGAACCTTCCTTTGATTCTACTAACATGTTCTGCTGATCTATTTGATTGTGCTCAAACTCTTCTTTTAATTCAATGAAATTTCTTACCTGCTGGTCATCCTCAAAAACTTGCCAATTTATGATATTATCTGGTATGACTGGTCTATGGCGAACCTCCACCTCATAACTATCAGAAGAGTGCTTAGGAATGACAAATAAACTGGCTGAAACAGCAAGAGAATCTGTAATAGAGTTTTGGTCTCTAGTTTTGACGCTAAAAGAGTAAGTCTGAAATTTTTCTAACATCTCCAACACTAAATTTCTGTATGCTCTCATTCTTACATCCTTGGTTTGATATGCACCCTCTATTTGTTTAATTACCAATTCAGAATCTCCACAAACAACAATGTTTTTGGCTTTCAACTTTATCAAGGCTTCCAGACCTAAAACTAGAGATTCGTACTCAGCCATGTTGTTGGTACAATCAAAATTTAATTTGTATGAGAGAAACTTACTTTCTTCAGTTGGACTAGTGATCCAAATGCCAGCTCCTGCCCCTTCTTTTCCTGCTGATCCATCAAAGTACAATGACCAACAGCCCATGATATCCTTTTCATCTCCTTGCTGTCCTTCATGACTCTGATTTTCTGCAGGTTTATCTTCTAATTCTCTCCCAACTGATTCATTGAAAAGGATAGCTGAACCAAGACCAGTATCACATGAGTAAATAGGAAAATTCTGAGGCTTTTCTTTGCTGCTCACCATGTAGGCCATCCTTGTTTCACGGTACAACCTCCTTTGCTCACCAAACACTGGAATAGTAGCATATGTAAGATCCATCTGCATTGTGCCCTTGATTTTGGCTGCCCATGACCTTGAAAGAAGCATTCCAAACTTAGGTGGAATGTCTGCAACAACAATGTCCATAACAGTGGTTTTTGCTGGAATTTGTGTAAGACCCACAACAACATCTTTTATCAAACCAATGCAGTGAACTCTCTTTGAATCAAAGGAGAATAAATCCTTATATGGCCTAGTAATCTCTAACCCCAGTCTTTCCATAATTACCTTAGGCATAAGATTATGTGATGCCCCTGAATCTAACATAGCATTATGTAGAGTCATGTCATGGATGGTAATGCTTATGTAGAAAGGAGGAAATTCTTCATTTTGTTCATCCTCAAGCCTTGGACCCAAGCATATAATAGGATTATCTTCTTGTACATTTAGGATATCAGCCACTCCTGGTTGTGAATTTAGCATTTCAACAATTTTGCTTCTGTACTTATCTACCTTGAGAATTTCATTAAAAGGGACTGATATTTTAATTTTTGCAATCTCATTCTCAATATTAAAAACAGAGGTAGACTTGTCACTTTCTTTGGGAGGAGAAGAAATTTGAATGTCCCTTTTGTCAAGAGGAGGATCATCTTTACTTTCACCTACCTTTGCTTTTTCCTTTTTATCATCAGCTGTTCTTGAGGAATTCTTCTTGGGCTGTGCCTTGTTTGCTGTGATAGGAACATCTCTATTCCTAAGATTGTACTGCTTCTGTATCTCAAATATAGCATGCTGATAACCTTTTAAGAAATCTGAAGGCTCCTCTTCTGATTTTATCATGCTAGACTCATCATGTTCCTCCTTAGTTAAGAAAATTCCTGAATCTTCTTCATCAAAGCAATGGATAGATTCCTCAGGGACTTCAGGTTCTTCTTCTTCATCCACCAAGTTTTGTTGGAAAGGAGGTCTCACTGGAGGATCTGCCTGCTGATTTCTGTTGTCTCTTGGCCTTTGCTGATTCTGAGGTCTTCTGAACTGTGGGTTTCTAAATTGAGGTTCTTGTTGTGCTTGAGGAGCAGAAGTATTCCCAAGAGCTAATCGGTCCATCAATTTCTCCATGGTTTTCATCATTGTTTCAAACTTGTCTTCTTGAGCAGAGGTAGAAGGCTTCTCTTCTTCCTTTATCTTTGTCTTTGCCATCTTTGATTTCTTAGCAGCAAGCATATTCACTTCTACCTTAATTGCATCATTTTGCATGTCAGCAAGAGAGGCTGACTCCCTTTCTCTGAGTAAAAGAGAAAAATCTGAATCAAAGGACTCAGCATATCTCAACTGTGCCAAAGCTCCAGGAGGCTTCAGATGAGCTGGAATAGAATTATAAACTTTGTTAAACCTCTTAGAGAAACTTTGAACAGTTTCCTCTGGAGCTCTCCTAAGATTGTTATACTCAGTAAGGGCTTGGACAGGGTTAGTTCTGTTTCCCCATTTCCTTAGAAAGCTGTCTTCAAATTCTACCCAACTATGAATGCTTCCAGCTCTAAGGGCTTTAAACCATTTTCTGACTTCCCCAATGAAAGTTTGAGCAAACAGTCTTAATTTTACATCTTCATCATCCACTTCTTCCCTGTCAACAAAATCATTGAACCTATCTACATGTTCCTCGGCTGTAATATCTTCATCTCCTCCCCATATTGGAATTCTGGCAGCATATTTACTAGGAAGATCATGCAAAACAGCAGGGAGAGCTAGAGGGGCATACCTAGCAGGTATAGCCATAGTGAATGGGGGAACAGTGATAACAGGTATTGTATGACCAGTGGAACCAAAACCAGTATGAGATGTTGTCTGAGGACTATTTGAACTAGCAGAGGCAGAAGATAAAGTATGGGTACGAAAAGGGCTATTTGGACTTTGTAAACCACTGACAAAAGAACTCCAATTTGGGAGAGGTAAACCAGTTTTAGATTTGAGCAAAACTTCAAAAGGGTCAAGCTCTTTGAGCTGATTCAAGTCCTCTTCCTCTAATAGCAATTCTGAAGTAACAACCTCCCAAAACTCTTCCTTATCTTTTTGTGACACTAAAGATGAAGTATCAATGCCTCTCTTTTGTAAATCTAAAATAATTCCAATAAGCTCTTCTTCGTTTTCAGACCTCAACAATACCTCTTGAATTTTATCATCAACAATTTTATCTTCAGGACTTCTAGAAAATTCAGGAAACAAAGATTTTGAAATGTTTGAAGTACCTGGTATATCAGAAAATCTTTGTCTACTCCTTGAGATAATGTTGGGATTATCCACAGGACTAGGTGGGTTTGGGTCAGGATTACTCCTTGTATATCTTCCTCTCGAAGCCACCTTTTTAACTTTAAGATTGAATGGAGTCGCCAAGGTAGAATGTAGCCTCGAAAACCTTTCTGAGCTCCTGCTACCTTCAGAAGTTCAGCTTCATAATTTCGGGAATGAGTAATCTTCAGGCTCCTGGCAGACGCACCAAAATGTTATCTCAAAATCAAGCCCTGGAAGGCTGCAACCCAGGAAGACTTCAAGTAACTATTTCACACCAATCTTTTGACTAAGGCTTAGCCTCCTTAGCCTGAGAGGGCTCTCTCAAAGGATTATTGATTTTGACTATTAGTAAGATGGCTAACTCTTGTGAATAACATTGACAAATAATGAAGGCTGGACAAACATTACATAAGTTTCCATTGGGCCTATGGAGTCAAACATACTACAGCAAACAATGATGATGCCTTACATAGAAGTCAGGGCATTTAGCATTTGGATGTTCAGAATACCACTTATATAAAACCACAGTTTACAAAGACATACAGGAAGTCAGAGCATGATCAATGAATTCTGAGTGATTATGCATTTGTACAACTGTAAAAGAACACTAAAGAAAATATACCATCACACATTCTGAACAAGAAAATCCCTTATGAATCCTGAGAAGTAAAACAATCATTTATATTACTGAACTTTGTTTTTACATAAGCCAAAACAGTCCTCTGTTTTATAAAATATCCAACCCTCATTACATCACTGTCTTAGCTATATATAGAATTCTTATTCTACCTAATTCGAGATTCCTCCTCCAGCATGAGGGGAATTCAATAACTGTTTTTTATGACACCTATCTGCTTTGCAACAAACTATTAAACACAATAAGTGCTAACTGGAGTTCTAAAGAGTTCTAATTTGACTATGACTCTAACTCTATCTTCTTCGTAGAATGATTCCTCTTTGTTCTTTGACACCTGGTCTCCTTTCAGTTTGGCTGAGATGGCTGAGATGATTGCTGAGATGAGTATTTAATGCTCCATGTTGGCCTTGGATGCTGAATGCTTTAACTGCTCAGTGATGTTAGGTGATATCCCTTGCTTTTCGGTTCCAGTCATCCATAACTTCGAATATACAGCAGCATGTCTTTTAGCCCTTTTAATAACCCAAAAATATAGAACACCACCATGTTCCTGATGTGTTGGAGGCTTCATCGATGGCCAAGTGTGCAAGCCAAAATTCCTTGTATGCAACTCATTCAATACCCTATGACCGGTAATAAAGTGACTTTATAACAGAAACTTTAAACTTGAGTTAAAGCATTCCACCTTTTAAAGGTACACCTGTCTTGATCCGAATGGTTGTGATGGCTTCATTTGGTCTCTTACATATCCTTTAGGTGTTTCCTTTTGAAAATTTCTGCACATATTACCAAACTGTTTGTCTGCGTTGAAAACACCACCTACAGCAGTTTCGTAGCGCGCTACGAAACTGCTGAATTGTTTAAACAGCTTGTCTTTGCCCTGAGGTATTTACCGCCTAGACATTTGATTACCAAAAGTCCTTTTGATCTTTGATACATATAGCAGGGATCTACATGTCCTCAAAACAATAAAACTAAGCAAAATTTGACAAAATTTGGAACAAAACCTTTCTTTGAACAGCAACTTCATTTAGCAGCTAACTGGCCTAGCTATGCCTTCAAGTCTTCAACTTTCTTCCTCATAGCTTTATTTTCAGCTCTTAGATGCATATTTATCTTTCTGATGAATTTGGCCTCTTTGATTGCTGGAACTGTCCATGTGTAAACATCGGCTACTGAATCCAACTGGTTTACTAGGTTTTCACTTCCTTTCCATACATCTTTACGATAATTTGCATACCTGACTGCAGACTCCCTAGTGGCATTCTTCACCTTAGCAATCTCATGTTTAGCTGCTTCTAACTGGTTCCTTATAGCTATAATATTACCTCCTTGAGATATGATGACTGTTCTATTTGTGTCTTTTTGCTTAAATTTCTCTGCCTCCTCTGTTCTGGGCAATTCCTCGGCTTCCTCTGTTCTGGGCAATTTCTCGGCTTCCTTTACTGGCTTCCTTGTAATAGGTCTTCTGGGTTTGAAAATGAATTCTTCACTTGGCTCATCAAACTTCAGCCTTTTTGAGGCCTTAGACTTCTTGGTACTTTCTGGTGATGACTGTGTCAAATCAATATGCACTGGTTCAATTTGCTCAAACTCAATGGCCTCCAATAAATCATTCAGGCTTGCCTTAGATACTGGGCTTTCTTCAGCAGCTATGGCTTTACCTTTTTTTTTACTTATTTGGCTTCTTGTCCTTACCCTTGAAACTGTTTCAGATCTACTTGTTTCAGGTACAGTCCTCTGATGCTGAGCTTCTTCTTTTGTTGATTGCTGAGGTTGTTCTCTAATGATCAGTGGCTTCACTGGTTTTCTTAGCTGTGACTTGGCTTGCTTTTTATCTCTTGCCTCTTTTTGAAGCTCAGCTATCATGAGTTCTTTGACTGGTTGTTCTTTAACTGGTTGTGGAGTAAGGCCAGTTTTGCTTTGGAAACCAGCCATGAAGATGAACGAATTCCAGTCTCTGCCTATCTTCTGGAGGCCATCTAAAACTAACAATTTAACCAAACCATGGTTAAACAAAGAGGTTTCACAATCCTCTTTCCTCAGCTGCACCTTATCACACATTTTACTCAAACTGCGAAATAAGTAAAAAGGAATGTCTATGGAAGCTTTCCCAATGAAATGTAAAAGCAGCTTGAAGTGATAAGAGTAGACCTTATTGTATCTTCCTTCACAGGTCAAGTATTTCTGAATACAGGTGAGAAGAAGGGCATAATGCTCCTTGACATAGTTTCTGGGCACTGCTTTTGTTAGGTCTTCATTCACATATGCCTCTTTTAAAAACTCTTTGCATGGATTCATATCAAACTTAAAATTCTTAAACCATTCTTGCCGCCCTCTTGGGATCTCTGTTACAGCAGCTATTGCCTCTGGAGACACTTGAACTTCCAACATAGCTATTTTTGAATTTAAACCGGTGAAGTTTAAAGCAAACTCTTTGGTTACCTGCGCATGTCCTCCTTGCAGCTTTTTACAAAAGTTCCAGCACCCGGCATCTTTGAATGCTTTCTTCACGCCTTCATCTCTCAATGCTATGTCCAAACCTTCAGGTTTGGTCCTCTGGCATTTTCTAGATCTGTGTTCTTTCCTCTCCATTTTGTTTTTGAAATCTTCACACACACAATGACCAACAGCTTCAGTTGAAATGGCGGTTCAGTTCTCTTTAACTCGGCCTCGCTTGAAAACAGCCTCGCTTGAAAACTCAAATACATCATAATACAAGCTTGTCACTTATGCATCGCTTACGATCATCATAAAGATCCATGCACGGTAAAATCCATTGGAATGATATTTCTGTGCATTTCAACAAATCTATTGGTGGAGTAGTGACTAATGAGCGTTTAGACATGCTACGGGAGGTACACCAACTGACATGAGAGGACAGAATTGGTGACTCATCAACAGACTTGACACTTTGGGAAAGATTTGCTGCGAAATGCACGAATCCACGATTTCGCAGCACGGTTAGTTTTGAATTCTAATAATGCGCTGCGAAACGGCTTAATGATAATGCGCTGCGGAATGGCTGAACAATGATTACGCTGCGAAACTGGCCAATAGGAGATTACGCTGCGAAATCACGAAAAGAATCGGTGACTAGGATAAGACAAGACATGACTTATGAAACCATGATGGTGGAGGAGGACCAATAGGATTCGAGTATAATTTAAATCAAACAACTTTAAAGCTCCAACCCTAAGTAAGAAACATAAAACGAAAACCATTTGACACAGAATTTTGACATTGAACTAGGACAAAGGATTATATGCAAATTTATTTATTTATTTTTTTTTTTTTTTTTTAAGTTCTAAGTGATAACACACTGCATCCTTGACTTTGACCACAAAAATCATCAATAATTTCCATTAAACACATATTAGACAACATGGCATCATAAATAACTCAACTCACTCTATAAGCATAAATATAATCAGAAAATCATACAGTAAGCTAGGAGAATGGTTGATTTGACTAGGTTAGGAGGTAAAATGAGCCCATATAATTACCCATTTATGAGGCTCATAATCACCCCCTACTGAAATTGTTGCGCATCCTTTGAGAAGCTTAGTCCATCTCCTCATCTTTTCTGGCCTTGGTGGCCTCCCTAGCATCCCATGATTTTGATGTGGTCTCCTCTTCCTTGTCATGGAATCCTATCTTCCTGTCTACCCCTTCCCACTATTGTTTCTCTTCTTCTTCTTTTCTACCTTCTACCATTCCTAGCAGTAGTGGGGGACTCAATTTGAGGCCAATCCAATTGACCTTCAGCCTCTACCTAGAGCGCTTGTACATTGGTACTCCCCTTAATGCCTCTTTCATCCTCATTGGGTAGTGATACTCCCTGATCTGTAGACTGTGTGGTAAGGTGTTCCATCTCCTCATATAAGCATGCACACAATCATCCCCAAGCAATCTTTCCATATCCTCAAAATGTGCAATGGCTTGTGCCCGATCACTGATGTATCTAGAGGCAATCTGAGGATTATGTCCAAGCGGGTTATGTGTCCTGATGAGTGCCATGGGGTCTGATGTCTCAAGCTCTAATCATTAAGGGCTCATTCTGCTCCTTTATCATCAACTTTCTTATTTCTGCTGCCCTTAACTCTTCATGGTTCATCCATGAGGCCATGGCCATTAGTTGCAGGTCCCCCAGCCTAGCATTGGGGTGCCACACATTCATGTCTATGAGGGACATGTTATGCAGATGGAATTCTGCCATCTTTGCCTTATCTTTTGATGTGCTCTGGTCACATAGGTCCATAAACTGTCTGTAATCTTGGAAGGAATTGTGCCTCTTTGTGCCAAAGTCTTGATCTGAAATTGCATCCATTGGTCCTTGAGATACAGGCCATAGGATTTTGTTGGTGTCCTACATTGCAATGCCTCCATGGACCAGCTGGCCACGCATGCCAGTTGGGTCTCTTTCTCTTGCAGTTGTGTTCTTAGCAATTCCTTTTTAGTTTCCAGGTGACTTCTTGTGATTGCTTCTCTGTGTCTGACATTACTTAAATCCCTGCCCATTTATCTGAGTTTATTCTCCATATGGCCAATATCCTAAACTTCCATGGATTTGGCTATTTGCATCCACCTATGGGTCCTTATTCTTTCTTTCTCCAATTCAAAGAATAGTGGAATTGCAAATTTTTGTAGAATTATTCTTCCCCCCTCAAGAAGATTGTAATAAGAGCCAAGACTAGGCTGGCGGTCAGGTTCTTGTGCCTTTTTTGATTCCTCCTTTCCCTGTGGCTATCCTTCTATCCATTTTTCAAGTTTCTCGGTTTCCTGTAGTTTTGACAGGGTCTCCTGTAGAACAGTTTGTGCCTCCTGTAGAACTGTTTTTGAGTCCTGTACTTCTACTTTCTCTTTTCATGTGGGAGACCTAGGAGTCCGCCTTTCATAAGTGATAGTTGCCTTGGAAGGGGATTCTTTTCCTTGGGCAGAGGGTGAATCTTCAATAATATTTGGCACTTTAGAAGAAGGCTGAGGTTTCCCTGTTTTGATCCTGGTGCTCTTCCTAGCCCTAAAATACATTGAGGTCTGCATTTTCCGTTTTTGTTTTGGTTTAATGGGTGTGCCGAGGGCAGTGAGAGTAGTTGTTGCCTCTCTTTCTAGGGTATCAGGGGACACTTCTGTCTTTTCTGCCCCTTTTTCTCCTCCTTCTGTCTTTTTCTCTGTCTCTGCTTGCTTTGTTTCTCCCTACTCTATTTCTTCAGCTTTCTCCTCCTCTCTTTTGGTTTCTTCCTTCTTCCCTTCCTGTCCCTCTAAATCACCAGTTTCTTCACCTTCTCCCCCTTGCTACTCTTCCTCCTCACTACCAGTAGGGCTAATATCATAGGTCAGGGCCTTTATGTCATCTTCAGCAGTCATGTTTCGGAAAATTTCCCATGCTATGGGGATTGTAAATGTATGGAGGGCTTCTTCCACTAAAATTTTGATTAACCCATGGTGAGCTAGTTGGTCTGGATTTCCTGCTTTTACTTTAGTACTGGAGTCAATGAGGGACTGCAGGAGGAAGTAAGGGATGCCGAGCTTCTGAGGGGCTGGAGTGTCCATGCCATATCTTAATTCATGCATGATTCTAAAGTGGTAACCATAGACAATGTTGTACCGCCCCTCACAGGAAATATACTTGATTATTTGATAGCTAACCTCATCCCAAGGGTATCGTATGCTAGCCCTTCTTATGCCATTCTTATCTTCTACAAGGGTTTCATTGTTTTGAAAGAAGTTTTCCTTGGTAGCCTGGCCAATTGGTTTTTCATCCTTACTCCAAGGCAACCCAAGAGGAAGGGTAGTGACCCTGCTGATAAATTCAGGTGTTGTCTCCATGGAAAGGCCTTTAAAAGTGATAGTGGCATTTGTTCTGTAGTGAGGTACCAAAGAGTGGAAAATTCTTCAGCAATTTCCTCATCAAACCCTCAGAATTTCTCAAAAAAGCTCATCCAATTTGCTCTTGTGAATATGGCCACTACTTGGGGGTGTGCATGGAGCTTGGAGGAGTTGGTGGGCTCCTTCCTCATAAAACCTCCTTTAATTTTGTGAATGCTTCCTTGGAAAACCAACTATAGAAATGGAGAGAAGATTTTTTTGAAGAACATAGAGAGACAAAGAGACTGTGTTTTTTTCTAAGAAATAAGTAGCAATTCTTTTTATGAATTTCTTCCACCCAAAAGTTTCATTTTCTCCTGAAAATTAAACCAATGTTTGCATATTTTGATATTCAATGGAGGTATGCTAAGAACCTACCTCTTAAGCCTGAGAATTGTGCTAAAAATTGTGTTTTCCCTCTCCAAAACAGCTTACTGGCCCTCCTGTAGGATTCCTGTATGTTCTCTTGTAGAACCTCTAAGTACTCTTGTAGAACACCAAGAGTAGGGATATGGGAGAGATCAGTGGAGAATGATGGGTACGAGGCTTGTGGGGGCATGATAAGGTAACATGAGTGGAGCTTCGAGGAGAGAATGAAGGAGAAAGGTGGTGAGAGTGCTTTGGCGAGGAGTACTTATGGATTTTTATGAATATTTCCGGTGATGGAGGGTGAGCTAGCAAAGTGTACATTGGCCCCATTTAGACTGTTGGTGCCCACCTACCTTGTCATCATTTCCCTTTTGTCGTAATCATCCCTCATGATTGCATCAGAGTTCGCACCGCCTCCACTAGCTGTCCTTGACATATCTCTCGAGTTTGACTACGCGCAAATGTGGTGACATCTTCATATGAGTGAAGTCAATTGGATGAAGGTGGTCAATTTAACTAGCTACCTCAACCCCAGCCAGCCTCAACCATCTCATTTTTGTTGCATGATCTCTAATTATACCAATGAAAACATAGGAGTAGGTTAGTTACTTACCTGGGATCCAAATATGTTTGTTGTGAGGTGTTATGGCCTTTCCTTCTCCTGCATGCCTTTATTTCTTTTAATGCATGCTTGTCTGCTTGCTGAGATATGGCTATGCTTTGTGCAGGTTCCTTTTTGGCTGGATCTGATCTTCAAGTGTCCACTTCAACCTTCAGATTTGCATCCTCATGCTGTTGATGCTAGATTTTAATGGGATCAACTGCTACAAGAATTCATACAGGAGCTCTTATAGCTGCTTCTCCCTTTGAAATTTTAGCTTTTTTTGTGTTTGGAGCTATGAGGATGATGCCAAAAATGCAAATAGAGATGATGAGGTAAAGTGTAGGCTTTAGGTGAGGTGAATGGTGTTGTTCCCTTTCTTTTTCTAAAAACTATTTTATCTGTGTTTTTTTCATGGGCAGGAAGAAGAATGATATCTGGGATGTGATGCGGGTCTATAAATGATGGAAGAGAGGTTTGAAGACTACAGGAGGATTTATAAATCCTTTATGAAGCTTCCCTTTTCCTCAAACTGCCTTTAAAATCCACTTCTAGCTCTCTATAATTTCTATAGGAGCCTCCTGTAGAAAACACAACACCTTTTGTAGAAAACACAGTTTTCGAAAAATAAGAACAGCAAGGTGGAAAGAATGCCAAGAATAATGGGGAAAGGTGAGGGAAGGTAGAATAGGTGCTGGTATTGGTCTCAGATCTCCCTTGGCACCTTCTACTGCTTCCTGTAGTCCTCCTGCAAACCTGCAATACAATTGGAAATTCATTTTTCTTTTTCTTTTTCTCTGTTTTTTTTCTTTGCATTTTTTTAAAACAACCAGGGTGCCTCAGGGAGGTTTTCACCGTAGTTTCCTACCCTGGGTGCCTCCAAGGGAGGTTTTCACGCAGGGATCTTATTTTCTTTCTTCTCTCTTTTTTTTGATATCACTCGGCTGCATCAGAAGAGGTTTTCAACCCAATGATGGGACTCAAGCACCTCATGGAGGTTTTCACTTGAGTCCTTATTATTATTTTTTTTTCTTTTTATCCAGTGAATGGGTAAAGTGGAGGCTAAGACATGGTTCAATACCATCACTGACTTATTCAATCCTTCAATGAACTCTCGCTTGGAGAGGGCTTTCTTGAAGACTTTCATCCGGTATCCATTGACAAACATGGGGATGGCTTCATCATCAATGGTTCTTATTAGAATTAAACCATTTTCATTGCATTTCTCCACAATGTAGGGTCCCAGCCATCTTGTCCTTAGCTTGCCCTTGAAATATTTGTATCTTGAATCGTAGAGTAGTGCCTAATCTCCCTCTTGAAATTTTTTTTCTTTGATGTTTTTGTCATGCCATATGTTTCTCTGAAGCTGAACTACCTCTGTATGGAGAAGGGCCTACATTCTGTGTTCATCCAATCCATTGAGCTGGAGTAATCTTTCTTTCTTTGCATGGCTAAGGTCTAGGTACAGCTAAGTTACCATCCTCAAGGTGCTGAATTCAAATTCTATTGACAACAAAGCCTTCTTCCCATAGACTAGCTCATAGGGTGTGAACCTTGTAGTGGTCTTCCTTGTTGTGTTGTAGGCCCAAGTGGCCTCAACTAATCTGTTCGCCCGATCTTTTCTGTTGTTGCTCACTACCTATGTCAGGATCCCTTCCAATGCTCTGTTAGTGACCTCCACCTACCCATTGTCTTGTGGATGGTAAGGGGGGGAATTCCTGTGCTTGATTCTATGATGTGTGAGCAGGTCTTCAATTATATTAGAAGTAAACTAGCTACCTTGATCTGTAACCAACTATCTTGGACACTCAACCTTGTAGAATATGTTCTCTCTCAATAATTCAACTACTTTTTCCTCTATTGTTGCTTTGATTGCTTTTGTCTCTGCCCACTTCGTCAGGTAATCAGTGCACACAATGATGTATTGCTTCTGTGTTGAAGGAGGGTTGATAGGCACCACAAAGTCCATGCCCCACTTCTCAAATGGCTCAATGGTAACTTGAGGCTGCATGGGAATTTCATCCTTTGGAGTAGGTTTCTCCATCCTTTGACACCAATCACACTGGTTGGTATATCTCCTCACATCCTGATGAAGAGCGGGCCAATGGTAGCCTACTTGTAGTATCTTGAAGGTAGTTCTTTTTGCTGCAAAATGACCTCCACAAGGCCCGTCATGACAGGTCAGGAGGATGTCAAAAACTTCCTCCTCCCTGACACATCTCCTCAAGATCTGATCTGGGCAAGGTTTGAAGAGATTGCCCCCAATCCATGTGAAAGGGCCACTTTTCCTTACTATCTTGCTCTTCTCTTTTGAGGATAAATGTGGTGGGAACTATGCTGAAAGAAAGTAGTTTGCTATATCAGTAAACCATGGAGAGAGTACTGAGATAGAAAACAGGTGTTTGTCTGGAATTTGATCATCCACCATTCCTTCTTCACCTGTAGGAAAATTTACTCTAGACAAAAAGTTAGCGACAACATTTTCTTTACCGGGCTTATCAACAATGGTCAAATCAAACTACTGTAGTAAAAGAAACCATATAATAATGTGAGAATTTACATCTGACTTGTTCAATAAATATCTAATTGCAACATGATCAGTGTGCACAAAAGTTTGATGGCCTATGATATAATGTCTGAATTTGTTTAAGGAATGCACGATAGCGAGGAGTTCCTTCTCGGTTACCATATAGTTCAACTCTACCTTTGACAAGTTTTTGCTTATATAGTATATGACATAAGGCAAGTTTTCATTAATTTGTCCCAAGGCTGCTCCTATTACTTTGTTTGAGGCATCTGGGTGAATGTGGAAAGGTAGGGCCCAGTTTGGGCCTCTTAAAATTGGGGCAGTCACGAGTTTTCTTTTCAAGGTATCTAGGGCTTCTTGACAGTTTTCCGACCATATAAATTCGACATATTTTCCTAATAGACCAAACAACAGAGAGGCTAGCTTGCTAAAATATTTAATGAATCTCTCATAATACCCAGCTAAGCCTAGGAAGATTCTGACATCTCTCACCTTTTGAGGAGGTGGGACCCTTTGGATGATGGCAATTTTGTTGGCATCCACCTCCAATCCTTGTTGAGATATTGTATGACCTAGCACGGTCCCTTCAGTCATAAAAAATTCACATTTTTCCAGACTGAGGGACAAGTTCATCTCAATACGCTTGTGTAGAAATTTTCCTAGGTTAGATAGAGCTTCTTGAAAGTCAGAGCCATAAGGAGTAAAGTCATCCATGTATATCTCTACTGCATCATGAACTAATTCAGAGAATATACTGAGTACCACTCTTTGGAAAGTGGCTGGAGTGTTACACAAACCAAAAGGAAGGACCCAGTATGCAAAGGTACCCCAAGGACAAGTGAAAGTTGTCTTATCTTGGTCTTCTGGGCTGATTTGAATCTGATTGTACCTGCTAAACCCATCTAGGAAAGAGAAAAAAAATTTCCCTGCCAGACCATCTAACACTTGATCTATGAAAGGTAAAGGAAAATGGTCCTTTTTAGTGGCTTTTTTCAATTCCTGATAGTCGACACAGATTCTCCACTTACCATTTTTCTTTGGCACTAGCACCAAAGGAGAGACCCATTCACTGTCAGAGATGGGATAGATGAACCCTGCATCAAGCAATTTCTGCAGTTCTTCCTTAATAATATCTTTAAGTGTTGGGTTCATCCTCCTTTGAGGTTGCTTGATTGGCTTGCAACCTTTCCTGATGTATATATGATGAGTACAAACTGAAGGGTGCACTCCCTTCATCTCCTTATAACTCCAGGCGAAGGCATCTAAGTGCTTTGTTAGTAGGCTACACTGTTCCTTCTCCTGGGAAGTGGATAGGGATGGATTTATTTTTAAGGTTCTTCCTGGACCGAACTATATATTCTTAACAAGGAGAGAAGTGGAGTTGGCTGTATAGAGGTTAGTTGAGGGGTTGTTTAGGGTTTCTCTTGTTATGTCCTCTAAAGGTGATACACTGGGAGGTGGATTTTGAATCAGATTTTCAATCATATCATCCTCATCTTGCTACTTTCCTCCCATGGCAATTTCTAATGTACAAAGCGGTGCGGAATAAACTTCATCCTCATATCCCTCCTCCAACAAGAGAGGTAGATAATGTTCTAACGAAGGTTGGGCAAGAGGATATATGATTAATTTGGTGGACATATGCCCATTCCTTATGGTCATGTTCCTAGCTCGACAACTAATGTAGGCATTGGTGGTAGACAACCAGGGTCTTCCCAGAATGAGAGGATACCCAGTGAGCTTTGCCTTGGGCTGGAGAACTAAGAAATCAGCAGGGTACTCCCAAGAATCAATGGAGACCATCACATCTTCCACAATCCCCTCAGGGGTCACGGTGGAGCAGTCTGCTAACGGTAGCACTGTTGTGGTTTTCCTCAAGAAGCCCTAGAGGTTATGTTTGAGCATTGTGTCCTTTGTCATCACATTAATGGTGGCTCCCAGGTCAATCAAATTATGTGGAATCAGCGTGCCATTGATGTGGACATTAACCACTGGGCTTCCAGGGTCTAGATATTTTGGCCAGATTACCTGCCCCAACATCAAGTCAGACAGTTGCCCCATGACATTGATGGTCGGGGCATCTCTCTTGCACCTTCCTGGATGCCTAAAGAGCTTCTCTTTAATAAACCTATTTTAGATACGCACATCCTTTATGGCTTGGAGAAGTGGTATCTTTACACATAAATGTTTCAATTCTCCCAGGAGTTCAGTTTCTTCTGGGGTAGGATAGACTGTCACAGATAGTCTTTCAGGAAAGGGTGGGATTGCTTTCGGTTCACTTTTCTCTTTATCTTCCTCAACCTCCCTAGGTGGAGGTTGACTATCTGGGATAACTTTCCCAGATCATAAGTTAATTTCCTGAATCTCCACAGCATAAGTTGGGCATGATGGTTTGTCACTATACACTTGCTGAGCCTGTCTATTGTTCGGGTTCAAATTCGAATGGGTAGGCATTTGGGGTTTCTTTGGTGGTGCAGGAGGTAACGGCTGTGGTTTGGCAGGTGGTGGAGGCAAAAGAGCAGGAAGAGAGTTTTATTGCAGCCTCCACCCCTAATAAGGTGCATTCCATTGAGGTGGTGGCGTTGCATAGGATTGCAATGAATGGTTGACTGGTTAGGCATGATATTGAGATGAGAAGGACCAAGGAGGAGGCTTGAACCAAGAAGGATGAGCAGGGGGACCCCAAGAATGTATGGAAGTGACTTGGTTGGGTTTGTAGTATGCCTGGGATGTTCCTTGCATTCCCTGCTAATATGGTCTAGGTCCATGAGGCCTTCATTGGTTTATGTAATAGAGCTGCTCAATGACTCCCTCAGCCCCTTCATATACAACTTTAAGTCCGTGTATGGAAGGGCACTTATCGGTGGAATTCTTTCTTAACACACTGAACAAACCTCTATAGAGTTCAATGGGCATTCGTTCCTAGGATGCCTCTTGGTGCATCTAGGGCAAAAGATGGCCAAAGCCCTCTCTGCGTCCTCTTGTTTCCTTTTGATATGCAAGGTATCCATTTGCATGGCAAGAGTTTGCAGCATCTCACTATTGAATTCTTCCAACATGCTTCCAATTTCTTCTTTGATGGATGAGTTGGAGGAAAAGGCACTGGCTATGGGTTGACTCCCCCTACCTTTCTTTCTGGCTACTCTACAATGGTTTCTAAAAATAGTATTTATGTCTTCATATGACAGTTGGTAGATGTCTCCCATAGCCAGTAGATGGAGGGTGTCTAGAAGATCTTCCCAAATTCCCCTGAGCAGAACCATCTTCAGAGACTTAGGGTCAAGTGTACACCCAACCCTTTTATAACTGAGCTAGAACCTCTCCTCATAGTCTTCCAGGGACTCATCACTTCCTATAGTCATTCAGAATATTTCTTCTTTAGTATCTTTTGACCTACAATAGTCTCAATACTTGTTGTTAAAGGCTTGCTGCATCTCAGCCCAGGTTGTGATACTATTGCTAGGTAATCCCATGAACCAACGCAATGCCACATCCTTGAGAGTAGAAGGGAACAGTTTCAACTTTTTCTCATCTTTTGCATAGTCATAGGTTCGACAGATTGCAGCAAACTCAAATAAGAAGGTGTCAGGATCTTTTGTAGTCAGACCATGGAAATGAGGTAGGGTGGAAGGGCTTATATTATTCATTTTAGTGTCCCCATTGGTATCCTGAATGGCAAAGATACCCTCTATTCTCTCTCCATTCCCTCTAGCATTTCTGTGTTCAGCCATTGGCTCCAAAGGAATGGTTTCTTCTTCTTCTTCGCCTATAGGTTCTTTGAATATGTCCGGCTATTCAACAAGTGTTCTTCTTGATCATAGCCACCGAAGAAGAGAGAAGGTTGGTTGTGTGAAGCAGTGGTGGTGTTGGGAAAAAATTTACCTGGATTATCTCTATTCCTACGAGACATGAAAGGAAATATTTTTGGTTGGTTTCTGTGTCTTTTTCCTCACACTAATAGTACCTGCAAAACTGAAATTGATTGAACAAACAAATTGCAACTAACTGAAATGAACTTGCTGAAATGAAATTGCAAAACTGAAGAGGAAAGAAAAACAAATCTATAACTGAAAGAAATGAAATGATTAATCTACTTTTCCCAAAATGGAAATTGCATAATTGAACAGGAGAGCAGGGAAATGCGGGACTGAAAGAAAGGAAATGACTATTCTACTTTTGCTGAAATAATCTATTGGCAGAATGTTGCAAGAGAAAATAGAAGAAAGAAGTAATCACAGAATACTCTAATGCTTCCCTGGAAATGGCGCAAAAAAGTGGTGAGCTCCAGTATTGTAGCACTAATGCTGCAACTCCTGGGCTTCCTACTTTACTTTTATCAACCCGGTAGTTCGTAACAAACTTGGAAGCGACGGTGCTGTATGCACAAGTACTAGTTCTTATTACAGGCTATGACTTGGTTAGCCGATGCAAGATCACTAGGAGCTCAAGCCAACTTTTATGGATTCCAAAAGAAGCTCTACATGTAATAAAAGGGAAAAGAGGGACTACTCTACTGATGTTATTCTACTTGTAGAACGGAAGACTGAAATGTAAAGAAAACCAAGGAGATCCTAGTTAACCACTAATCCTACTTTTGTTAGAAAGCAATATGAAAATCATGAAAAAAATGCCATTACCTACTCAAGGAAGTAAACAACATCTACCTAAGCTATTTCTAGAAGGAAATGAGCAAAAAGAATCTTTTTGGATTTTTATGTATTTTTATGTGAATTTGTCATGCATGTAATTTATTTGTTTGTGAATGTGGCAGCAAATAGGTGGCGATGGAGGGTGGTTTTGGGACTTGAGAGGATATAGGATGGTGTGGATGGGTCCTAGGAGGTCTCAGGTGGCCTTCTGGAGGCTTTTCCCAGACTCAGCCTTCAAAATAAAGCCTACAAGAAAATCTACAAGAGGACACAGGAAATCTACAAGAGGAAAAATAACATTCTACAAGAGGCCTACAGGAGGAGGCCGAGAGAATTTTTCACTGTTTTGAAGGTGGGAGAGTAGGTGTAGAAGGTAGATGAAGGTTGGGATGAAGTGTTCGAGCACCTAGGGTCTACCAAGAATCATTAGGAGAGAGAAAGATGATTGGATTTGCTCAAGGAGAGGGAGGAAAGTCTATGGAAAATGCAGGAAACTGTGGCAGAATTGAGGGGAGACTTGGGTGACCTGTAGGGCATGGATCAGATGGAGGGTGAAATGGATGATAGGCTGGCCTACTGCTAGAAGATATCTATTACATAAACAACTAACAGTTAACTAATGAGATTAAGAAAGCAAGGAAATAAGCGCATCTAAAAAACAAAGTTTTGCATCAAAATAAACTATGATCCATGAAAGGAAATGTTGACAACCATTGCATGAAAGAAAAGCATGATAGAAGACTGTTGTAAATAAGGAAATGAGCATGATGAAGGAGTTCTAAAACAAAGCAAACTAGACTATGAACCAACTAGAAAGCTGCAAACACTAGAAGTCCTATAAATGAGGAAAATCTGTGTTTTTCGGGCAGCAAGAGGGTCTTTGCCTCAAATCATTGTCTCGAAGGGAGGGAGAGAGGCCAAGGCACTACTTAACCCACTATAGAAAACAAAATTGGAAGAAGCCTACTGAATCATCAAAAGCAACCTATTGTTAACCATAAATAAATGCATCTAACACCAACCTATTCTACAAACTGAAATGAAACATACAAATACAAGTAAAGAGGAGCTTGGCTGCTTGGATCGGGCCCTAACCCAAGAGCTTCAGCCCACTTAGGTAACTCAATGCTAACTCAAATAGGATTTCATGTTTATTGTCAAAACAATATCAAGATTACATGAACTGTCAAGATAATAAGCTCGAAGTTGAGCAGAGTTTACATAAGCAATACTGCAGAAAAAATCCAACGAAAATTTGACAAAAAATTCCACAAAAAGTCCAACCCTAGTGAGGTGCTAGGCCTCTCTACTTATACAAATGAAGCTACCAACAGGTTCCTAAAAATCAGGGAGGCTTGGCTCCCAAAACTCGAGATAAACATCAATTATCCTTCACTTGCTCGGTTGCCTGGTAATGCATGACTTGGCTTCTTGTACTCCAATCTGAATGGAGGGGAATTCGAAGTGAGGAGAAATAAATGAGGTGGATTCCCTCTTATAAGTCCTCTCCTTTGTCCACTTTGAGTTACTGCTACCACTTGTCCACTGTATCCTTGACTTTGACCACAAAAATCATCAATAATCTGCATTAAACACATATTAGACCACACGGCATCATAACTAACTCAACTCTTTCTATAATCATAAATATAACTAGAAAATCATACAATAAGCTAAGAGAATGGTTGATTTGACTAGGTTAGCAGGTAAAATGAGCCCATATAATTAAAAATTTACGAGGCTCATCAGTTTGCATCATTAATATGAGGTTGTTTCTCCTTGTTAATTCATGTGTATTTTGGTGGTTTATATATGGATTATACGGTTGTTGTTTCCTTGGCATATTTGGTACTATTAAGTTGGTTATGAACATGTATTATGATAGTGGCTATGTTTGGCTCATATCATGTTTTTACTTGTAAATGAATGAACAATGTATGTATAACCTAATGGATGAAAGTGCAGCTAATGTGTTGAGGCATCAATTCTTCTTAAAAATTCCCAGATAAGTATGATACCCCTATGCTCAAATATGGTTTTTAAGCCTCTAGATTACATAATTGTGACATGTTTGTCAAAATGCCTACCCTGACAAGTACGGGTCCAATTACATCCTTGTTTAAGTAATTGAATTTGTATCATTATTATGTTGTTATCTTTTAGTTCTCAAAGTTTCATTGAGTTCTCCACAGTGACATCAGCTTTGGGCATGAAAGAGTGGCATAAATCCTAGATTCACATACATAGGTCTGAGGAGAAAAGTCCCTAGACGCATGCATACCCATGTTGTGAAAGCGTCTCTAGCCTCCTGGGTACATGAGTTTCCATATTAAGCGATCATTTGGGGGATTAGTGGTCCAAAAAGTTAGTGGGACCTATTATCACTCCATAATTTTTCTAGGCTGAGGATGAAAACTACAAAGGTAGCCACAAAACCATTTTTAAAGTTGGGATCTCGCCCTTGCAACTTCAGAGAGGAATCTCTATATATGATTTAAATTTATGTTTCAGATTTTATACTAGCTATTTGAGTTTGAGATGGGCTTTTCAAAATTTTGGTTGAAAGATGCTGGAAAGTTCCATTGGGTATGGAGTCATGAACCTTTGCGTAATGAATCAAAAAATGACAGAGTAGCTGTAATAGGGAAAGATAGCCAAACTTTTGGATCTTATAGAGTGTCTATGGGGTGAATATGATGAATATGATTTGAGTTCAATTAAATATAGAGCATACTATGATGAATTCTATTTTTAACATCAAAAAGAAAACATGGATGTTTCTAACAAGCCAGAGCAACATACACTTAAGGAAATTCAGCCCTTAATCTTCCCGCAACAATAAAGAGGGAAAAACACATGGAAAATAAGAAAAGAAACAATTTAACATAAGAATGACATCACCAATGGTCTAACACGACAATCCTAGAACAAAAATCTCAGCATTTCTACAAATTGATCACTTTGAGTCCAATCCACGACTTACATAAACAAAAATCTCTATTCTTCCCACATAATCCAATAGATTCCAACCCTTCTAAGTTTTATTAGAAAGTATTAATATCCTACCTATTGAACTAACTTCAAATTCCAAAAAGGAATCAATTATAAAATAATATCTAACAATTTCTCGAAAAAATATAAACAATACACTAAAATTAAAAACAATCACTCGTAAAATGCAAGAAATATCAAAATTGGTTCATTTATGCTAATCCTTTTCCTCTAAATCTAGAGTAGTTGTAGTATTTTTCACATAAGATATGAGTTTCATTTCAAACTACCAACCCCTTTTTTCCTATGTTTCAACAACTACCGACCCAGCCATCTGTTAACACTTCTACATGGCCTATCGGAAAAGTTCCACATCACTTCCAATTCCCTGATACTTTGCAGTCCTTTGTGTTTTACTCGTAGCTTCTGAGCCATTCATCTTCTAACACTTCAACTTATTTCACTATAGGAGCCTTTAAGCTGCGTAATATTGTCTTAAGATACATTCGACTTAAGGTACATTACAACAACAATGAATCTTGGTATTTCCTTGGCCCCTTTTGTTTTTCGCTTTCTCATATTTCTTCACATCGGACAAAGGGTTGTGACCTAATTCTCAGCTTTAGGGCGCTAAGGTATTTAGGCTCTTGCTAGGAGGCGATTTTCCTTTCTTAAATTCTCCATCGTCTTGACTTGTTTAAACCTTCATGACCGTGAGCTGGCCCTTCTATCGGAGCTCCCTATGTTCGAAACTCTTTCAAGTGCCACACATTAAAAAATGTCGATATCTCTCAACCTCTGACTTACAAACTATGATCTTAATCTCATCACTTCCACGTGTAACATTATGAGTGGTGAGACCTGTCACCCTTTTTTGGCCTCTTATGACCCCTGAAAATGTTAAATCTTCTTGTCATGTGTCCACCATACAGCCATGCCATGATGACATCAAATACCATGTGTCTTTATCCAAACTGTTTGTACTATTCCATATGTCCCTAATCAAAACCAATCCTATTATGTAATGTGTCCCTTATTGGAACCAATCCTATTGCGCTACACATCCCGCTAGAGGAGAAAGAAAATGGCCTGTCCTTCCTTGGTTTTGGAACAAATTTATTTGTTAACCTGTTTCTCTGCATCCCAGCGGTTTAACACTACCAGCCCCTTTTCCTAGAAATTTCACACTATATCACAACATTCATATGACACGTTCCTCCAATATGCCAATTCGTCTTGTTTTCAATTTGTTGGTCGCCGAACACATATATGCCATATGACATGTACCTCCAACTACAAATTTGCTGATTATGATGGTCCTCTAATGTGTGATCATTGATTTGTGATAGTTGTGATGTACGCTAGACCTCTGATCACTAATTTACCAATATCACTAATTGCAAAAACATTGAACATGCAATCACTAATTTTCCCTTGTGCCTTTCCTCTGATATGTGATCTCTGATATCACTCTATACCTCCGATATGCCTTCTTTTAAAAGGATTCAACCCTAAGAATTCAACATGCCATATCTTTTAATCGATAAGTCCATTTTTGGACTTCCACATACCATTGGAAATATTGTTCAGGGCAGTTTCCAATGGAGAGGGTTTAGTGTAGACTTTGAGTCCTCTTTTTTCTTGGAAAATGATTGAAAGCCTCTCTACTCATTTTCTCTTTGGACAACTTAACAATTCAAATCAAGACTAACGGATTTTTTTAGACACATATTTTCAATGATTTAAGCAATTTGAGACCTTAGTACCAAGCTTAGTTTAGACTATAATATTTGGTGAATTTATAGGCTAAAATTTTCTCGCAGGTTCCCAAAATAAATAACTGAATAAATAGAATTTGATTACCTATATTACAAGATCCTAAGAATGGGTCCAACTGGGGATGGCATCCTGCTTGTGAGGTGACAAAGAAGGTCATAGGTCAGTAGCCTTCTCTATTGGGCTGATCTAAAACATGCAACATGCTCTGCCCTGAAACCATTTAACTAAAATCCAGCTAGTAATCTGTTCCAATCCTCACAACTGAACCAAATCCATTCTTCAAATTGTAATCTGAACTCTACGCTAAAAACTAGAAATCTCTACTACAAACTGAAGTTCAAAAAATATCACTGAAAAAGATGCTCAGAATGTTGATCTTATTCACACTCCTACCTACTTTAGGCTACTTATACCCTTGAAAAATCAACTAATAGAAAAATTCCAAAACAACCAATCAAGTAGTTGTATACTTGATGTGATTCTTAGGCCGTGTTTCAACAAAATGGAAAATGGAAATTGTAAGTGAAATGATATTTGATTGTAGCTGTTTCTTTCATAGGAGAAACATAATCAAAACTCTGCAGTGAAAAACTTTGATTGTAGCTATGGCATAAAAAAAAACATGATTTTTTTGTTGATCCTCAAAGCTTTCAATGACTTTATTATTATTTATGGACAGTTCAATTGTTCTCTCTTTTCCATCGTACAGTTTCAGCTGTGAGTCATCATACCCATTCTCAAAATACTCCTCAATATCAATATCAAAAGGTAGCACTACCACTTCTTATTTTGGCTGACAAATGTTCTCAAAAAGTTGATTTTGATCTTGAAAATTGTAAAACTGAACATAAACATTTATGATCTAAAAGTCCTTCAAAAGCTTATCAGAAAAACTCTTCTAAGAAGTTGGCTTTAGCTTTAGAGCTACATTTTCATGCCCTCAAATAAAGAGGTAGTAAATTTGAGAAATCATCTTCCATTTCATCATCATCACAAATATCCTAGTATTCTTTGAAACCTTCAATAGAAATAGGGTCTGCCACATACCCTGTCATTTAGATTAGGCAATTCAAACTTTGAATTCTTCGGAAAATTGAGTCGCCATGAGTGTTTTTGCAATATGGATTCTTAGACAATGGAGCCACCAAGTGAATGGTTTAGCCTTCATATGTTTGACTGTTGTCCACGATCACCAATCAGATCTGAGACTTGATAGTCTTTCCTGGGGAAAATAGAAACTTGTCCCCAGTATGGTTGCCAAGATATTATCACTCAGTAAATTTCCTAGGCTGAGGAAGAAAAATACAAAGGTAACCACAAAACCACTTTTGAAGTTGGGATGTAGTCCTTCCAGCTTCAAAGAGAGATTTCTGTATATGATTTAAATTTCTATTTCAGATTTTAGGCTATATATTTGAGTTCGAGATGGGTTTTTCAAAAGTTTGGTTGAAACATGCTGGAAAAGTCCATTGGCCATGGAGTCATGAACCTTTGTGTAATCAATCAGAAAATCACAAAGTAGCTATAATAGGGTAGGATAGGAAAATGTTTTGATATTATAGAGTGTTTGTTGGCTGAATAGGATCAATATGATTTGAGTTCAATTAATATATAGCATATTGGGATGAATTCTATATTTAACATCATAAATAAAACATGGATATTTCTAAGAAGCCAGAGTAGAGTACACTTAAGAAAAACTGACCAATAATATTCTTGCAAAAATAAAGACGAAAAAAAATATGGAAAATCAGAAAAAACAATTTAACATAAGAAGCACATCACCAATGGTATGACATGAGAATATTGGAACAAAACTCTTTGTATTTCAGCAAATTCATCACTTTGAGTCCAATCCATCACTTACATCAATGTAGAGCAGTTTTCTTCATACATAATCCAACACATTCCAACCATTTCTAAGTATTATTACAAAGTATTTATAGACTTCCTACTGAAATAACTTTGAATTCCAAAAAGGAATCGATTATAAAATAACATCTAACAATTTCTGGAAAAAATCTAAACAATACACTAAAAATAAAAACCTTTCGCTGCAAAAATGCAAGAAATCTGGAAATTGGTTCATTTGTGCTAACCCTTTGCATTGAAATCTAGAGTCGATGTAGTCATTTTCACACAAGGTGTGAGCTGCCGTTTGAAACTACCAACCCATTTTTTCCTATGTTTTAACAACTACCAACCCATTCGTCTGTTAACACCTCTCCATAGTCTATCGGAGAAGTTCCACATCATTGCCAATACCCTGATACTTCATTGTCCTTTGTGTTTTATTCATAGTTGCCAACCCATTCATCTTATAACACTTCCACTTATTCAACTATCGGAGCCTTTAAGCCCTGTAATAGCACCATGATGCTACTTCAAAGCTTTTTCCTCATTGAAACTTTTTCCTTAAGATACATTAAAATGAAAATGAATTTCGATACTCCCTTGGTCATCTTTGTTAGACATTTCCTGTATTAATTCACAAAGGACCAAGTGACTTGACCTAGTGCTTAGCTTTAGGGTGCTAAGGTACTTAGGATCTTATTGGGGGGCGATTTTTATTTGTTAAATGCTTCAGCACTTGAGTTCTTTAAACATTCATAACTGCGAGCTAACCCGTCTATCGAAGCTCCCTTTGATAAATTTTTTTTCAAGTGGCACACATTGCGAAATGTCGATATCCCTCAACCTCCAAATTGCCAACTCCTATTATGATGTCATCACTACCACATGGCACATTTTGAGTGGTGATGAGTGTCACCCTTTTTTGGCATCTTATGACCCCCGAAAATGTTGAATATCCCTACCACATGTCCACCATATAACTATGTCATGATGATGTCAAATACCACATGGCTTTATCGACACCAATTGTATTATGCCATGCATCCCTTATCAGAACCAATCATATTTCACCATGTGTCCCTTATCAGAATGAATCCTATTGTGCAACGTGTCCCACCAGAGGAGATAGAAAAGAGCTTGTCCTGCCTTAATTTTGCAACGAATTTCTATATTAACCTGTGTCTATATTTCCTAGCGTTTTAACATTATGAACCCCTTTTCCCAAAAATTTAACACTATATCGCCACATTCATATCACACTTTTCTCCGATTTGCCAATTGACCTTGTTTTCTTCTGATCGTCAAACACCAATATGCCATATGTCATGTACCTCTGATTGTCGATTCACCGATTATGATGGTCCTATAATGTTACGATCAATGATTTGTGATAGTTGTGATGTATGATGGACCTATGATTGTTGATTTCATGATATCACTGATCACAAAACCTTATGAAATGTGATCACCACCTTTTCCTTGTTCCTTTCCTTCGATATGCGATTGTCGATATCACTTTGGACATCTAACATTACTTCCTTTCAAATGCTTCAACCCTTAAACTTCAACGGACCATATCTTTTGATCCAAAAGTCTATTTTTGGACTTCCACATACCTTTGGAAAGATTTTTCAAAAAACATTATGATGGGGAGGGTCAAATGTAGAGTTTGAGTCCTTTTTTCTACTTGCAAATTGACTGTAAATTTCTCTACTCATTTTCTCTTTGGAAATATTTATAATTAAAATCAAGACTAACGTATTTCTTTAGACACATATATTTTCAATCATTTGAGAGATTTGAGACCTTAGTACCCAAGATAATTTAGAATATAATACCTAGTGAATTTATAGGCTAAATGTTATCACTAGATTCCCAAAATAATAACTGAATATATAGACTTAGATTACCTATATTATAGGACCACAACAAGACCCAGGGGTTCGTTACTTGAGTGGCTAAGATAGATTTTTGGAGTTATATTCCTGATGTGGAAGGTATGTATCATTTCTTTCCATCAATTCCACTTCCTTAACTGAAACATAGGGAGTCTAATCATATCATAGTAACTTCGCGTCACATGTTTACCCCAGTTTGTCAGCTACTTAGGTAGATGTGGGGGTAGGGTGTTACAGAGTGGCATCATAGTGAATTCCACTCTCCTTGGGTCATATCTAATACCACAAAGTGGTATTAGAGCATGGTTGAGCCCTCAGCCTGGATGGGTTGTGTGTTGGTCATGCATTCATGTCGGTTGCATATGTGTTTCTTGTGTTGTAAAACCATGTGCTTGTTGAATTTTTATGGTATGGGTTATGGTTACAGTGAGGTCGCCATGGGAATTTGATGTTGCTTTTGTGGAGTATGTCGTCATGAGTATATGGTTGGTTATGAATTGCTTATGCATGTTAGTATTCACATGTGGTCAAGGGTATAATGATGTGGTGGTTGTTGTCATGCATGAGGTCATGATATGTGTCGTTTATATGGTCATGCATTGATGATTGGACTCTAGCTAGAATGATGGTTATATGCTTTTATGATTACTTGTCACATTAATAGATGATGTCATGATTATGTTATAGATGTATTACGTTGATTTGTTGATATTTCAAACGTGGTATCCTCCCCAAATTATGCTAAGATACACTGGTTTATTGTGATTTGGTTTAGCTAACATGATATGCCTTGTAGGAAGAATATCAAACATGACTAGGAAGATGTTATATTATAGTTCCCAAGACTATCCCTATGGATCAGATGAGCAACGTGGTGGTCAGAGCTCTTCTAGTTTGGCAGACACACTGAGAAGTTTAAAGGAATAAATAAGGAGTTGTAAGGCAACAATGACATAATCATACAGTCAAAAGAGAAACAAACATAGGTAAATGTAGTGTTACTTCAGAGTTTGTTAGAATTGCAACGAAACAGACCCCTTCAGATTAGCCATGAGTAGGAGGACAAAAGCAATGAGTAATATTGAAATAGGTCTCATGGTGAGCGCAATTCAGATAGAGATGACATAGTTAGAGATGGCAGATCATTGGATGAGGTGATGGATACATGTACTATTCTAGTTCTGGTTCTGACAGGAATTATGATTAGTATCATGATCATCCTTATAGGAGGAGTTGTAAGGAATGTTTGCATGATGATTTCAAGAAAGAAAATCCACATACATTTCATGGCGAGATGAAGAAATCATAGGATGTAGAAGCATTATTTCTTGGTATGAGGAAGTTCTTCAAGTTGCATGATTATTCAAAGAACATGAAAGCTAGAATAGTTATATTCAATCTCAATGGTAAAGCAATTATTTTATGGGAAGATGTGAAGAATTTTAGAGGTATTCATGAGGAGGACTTGACTTGGAATGAGTATGAGATCTTCTTCATGAAGAAGTAGCTATGAGAAAGGTACTATGATGACAAGGAAAAGGAATTTTATGAGCTAAAGATGTGTTCAATGATAGATGAGGAGTACAGTAGTAGATTCTTGGAGTTGTTAAGGTATGTGCCTTACCTCAAGGAGTCGAAAGCCGAGATTTAGATATTCTTGAGTGGGTTTCCAATAGCATTCAAAGAAAAGATTGTGTTTGATGAGCCTAGATCATTGGAGGAGGCCATTCGGAAGCTAAACCATTGTTACGAGAAATCAAAGGGCAGATATGAGACTAAGCTAGACTAGAAAGGTAATGCAAATAACAAAGGAAAATGGGACAAGAGGTGATCAAGGTCTTAAGGTACTGGTAATAAAGACAATACAACACCATATAAGAAGTTCAATGCATCGGACAGAGGAGAGGGACTCCGATTTGAGGAGAAAAAAAGGATGTGGTCTAGAAGCCTATAGAGTGTTGGACTTGTGGCAAAATCATCAAACGAGGGATTGTCCATAACATTAGGGTGGTAAACCGTAGATCTATTGTGCTTAGGGGTAACATATAGTGGGAGATGTTGGGAATAGTATTCCTAGGATCCATGCAATGTTTGATAATAGACAGGAAGATAACCAAGCATCTATTATCGAGATGGACAGTAAGATCTATAATAAAGGTGTTTCTATTTTGACTGACCCTAGATATAATTATAGTTATGTTAATCCTAACCTAGTGAATAATTTTGGCTTGAATGAAGAAGTGAATGGAGAGTTTTGGTTATTGCAGTTATCTATAAGTACTAAAAAGAAATTTCATCATTTGGTAAGAGCTTGTACACTTATTTCAATGGTATGGATACCTCAAGACATTTGAATGTATTACCATTGGGATCATACAGTATGTTGTTTGGCATGGATTGGTTTTACTTTCATATAACCAAGGTGGATTTTTATGATAAATCCATTGAGTTAGTTGATGACAATGGGGACCAAAGTGTTTTGTAGGGTAAGAAGAAAGAAACATCATTCATAATGGTGACAGCTATGCAGGCCAATCATAGTTGCACAAAATGGTATGTGCTATTTCTGGTGCACATTTATAGTGATAAAGGTAAGGAAGTTAAGGATGTAGATGTTTTATCCGGTTGCCCAATTTTACAGTAGTTTTGGATGTATTTGGTGTAGATATTTCAGAGTTGCTACCTCATAGGGAAGTAGACTTTTCTTTTCAGTTTGTGTGAGGGGAAACTCTGACACGAAAGGCACCTTACAGGATGTGTTATGAAAGCAGCTCACAAAAAGATAGAAAAGATAGATCAACACCTTAGAATTCAGCCTCTTCGAGGAGGCAACCTCCTTTACATTACACAAATGAATGATTCCTTGATGATTCAAATGACAAAACCTCCTTTCTATATATAGGAGTCTAAGGAGTCACAATATAACTCGGCCAACCTATCAATAATAATATAAAGCCACAAAAATAACAATAGAGGGATTCTATGGGGCACAAAATATGGGGGCAATACGGGCACAACAATATTAATAAGGGATACAACTACAATAGTAATGGGGTAATCACTAGTATTATAGGGACCTATCATGCCCCTCTCCTTCAAAAAAGTGTTGTCCTTAATGCTTGAGTAGTTCTGGATGCTTATGTATAAAATTCACATTCTCCCATGTGGAATCTTTAGCCGATAAGTTCTTCCACTTGATGAGATACTCCGAAATTGATCGATTTCGTAGCTGTCGAGTTCTTGTTTCTGTGACTGCTTCTGGTTCCAATATAATTTTTCCTTCCTCATCAAGTTCTGGAAATATTGTTTGAACTGGGAGCTTGTTGCCTATAACCTTATTTAAACATGAAACGTGGAAAACTGCGTGCATCGAGAAGCTGCAAGAAGCTCCAATTTGTACACCATCATACCAATCTTTTGCAACACCTTGTACGGACCATAATACTTTGGTGATAATTTATTATCCTTCTTAGCTTACTTGAGTGACATTTGTTTATATGGTTGTAGCCGTAGGAATACCCAATCACCTACATCAAAACTTCTTTCACTGCGATGTTGATCTGCCTGTTGTTTCATTCTATTCTACGCCAACATGAGGTTATCCTTTAAGAGTTGGAGGACTTGTTGTTGATGCTCGATGTGATTTTCCACTGCTTGAACCTTAGAATTTTCTCTTAAATATGATGTGATGGATGGTGGCTGATATCCATAAAGTGCCATAAATGGGGTCATTTTTGTTGTTGTATGGAAGGAAGTGTTATACTACCATTCAGCCAGAGGCAACCATTTGACCCATTGTGTCTGTTTATCAGATACAAAGCAACGAAGATATCCTTCCATACATTTGTTTACTATCTCAGTTTTCCCAACAAATTGAGGATGATAAGATGAGCTATGAGCTAACTGAGTACTAATACAAGAAAATAATTCTGTCCAAAAATTTCCAGTGAAAATGGGATCTTTGTCACTTACAATAATCTTTGGGTTTCCGTGTAGCTTTTGAATTGTTTCCATAAATGCAGTAGAAACTATACTGGCTTTAAATGGATGTGATAATGCAAAAAACTGTGCATACTTGGTAAGTCTGTCAACTACCACCATGATGACCCTCTTTCCCTCAAACTTGGCTAAACTTGTGATAAAATCCATCAAAACCTCCTCCCAACGTTGGCTTGGAATGGATAAAGGTTGTAATAGACCCGGGGTCTTCATTGTTTCAACTTTATTTTGTTGGCAAACCAAACATTCCACCACAAACTTTTGAATATCTGATTTAAGGCCATCCCAAAAAATTCCTTCTTAATCTTGTGGTAAGTTTTTAAAAATCCTGAGTGCCCTCCTAAGGGAGAAGTGTTCAATTCCATAAGAACCTTTTGTTTCAGTTGGGAATTCTTACAAAGGTATAAGAGATCTTTGTACCATAACGAATCATTTTTCTAGCTAAATCTATTAGATGTACTGGAATCTTGTTGTAACTTTTGAATAAGTGCCCACACTTCTTCATCATTCTTCCATTCCTCCCTTGCTTCGTTTATCCAATCTGGTTGGATAATAGAAATGGCGCACAACAATGCTTCCACATCCTCGTCCTTTCTTGAGAGTGCAACTAACACCACATTTTGCTTCCCTTTTTTGTAGATGATTTCAAAGTCATAACCCAACATCTTTTTGACCCACTTTTGTTGCTCTTCAGATGATAATCTTTGTTCTAAAAAGTATTTAAGGCTATCATGATCCGTTTTTACCTTGAAGTGTCTTCCCATTAGGTAGGGCCACCATTTCTTAAGTGCATGTAGTATTGCCAACATTTCTTTCTCATAAATATCTTTTTGTAAAAACTTTACCTTGATTGGACAACTTTCAAAAGCAATGGGTCTTTCATCTTGCATTAAAACAACACCAATTCCATTTCCTGAAGCATCACACTACACAATAAAGGTTTTTGTGAAGTCCGGTGTAGCTAAGACTGGTGCTTGGCACATTGCCTCTTTAAGATGTTCGAAGGCCTTTATTGCTTCTGGAGTCCATGAAAATGTATCTTTCTTCAATAATGTTGTTAGAGGTGCTGCTATTCTCCCATAATTCTTAACAAACTTGCGATAATACCCTGTCAACCTGAGAAATCCTCGCAGATGCTTTATGGATGTGGGGATTTTCCATTCATTAATGGCTTTAATTTTTCTAGGGTCTACCTTAACTCCTTCATGAGATACAATATGACCCAGATATTCCACCTCTTGTACTCCAAAGAAACATTTGGATCCTTTTGCATATAATTGTTTCTCCTCCAATAGTTGTAGTACCCTGTCAACATGTTCAACACGATCCTTCCATGACTTGCTGTAGATTAGTATATCGTCAAAAAATACCAACACAAAATTTCTAAGGAAGGGTTTGAAAATGGAATTCATCAAACCTTGAAATGTAGAAGGTGCATTGGTAAGGCCAAAAGGCATGACCAAAAATTCATAATGACCCTCATGAGTTCTAAATGCTATTTTCGGAATGTCTTCAGCCTTCATTCTGATTTGATGATATCCTAAATGAAGATCCAACTTGGTGAAGTAAATTGATCCATGCAATTCATCCAATAATTCATCAATGATAGGAATGGGAAACTTATCTTTAATAGTGAGTTTGTTAAGCTCCCTATAATCCGGACACATGCGCCATGATCCATCCTTCTTGTGCATCAATACTACGGGAGCAGAGCAAGAACTTTGACTAGGTTGAATTATACCAGCCTCTACCATTTCTGCCACCATACATTCAATTTCACTCTTTTGGGCATATGGATATCTGTACGGCCTGATGTTTGGAGGAACACTTCTTGGAATCAGATGAATAGCATGATCATGATCACCAATAGATGGGAGACCTTTGGGAGTCTCAAATACCTTGGAATGATTGTCCAAGAATTTTTGGAGATCTGGAGAAATAGATGATTTTGATGTGGAAACATCTAGCAAACATAATTGTGCAATTACACCTCTTTGTTCCTTTTTTAGAAGCTTTGTCATACCGTTAGAGCTGATTATCTTTCTTAGTTTCCATGCAATACCCCTTAATTCAACTCCTTTTCCTTCCACATAAAATTTCATGAAAAGTTCTTGAAAGTTAAAAGCTATTGTACCCAAGGATTGAAGCCATTGGACTCCTAGTACAACATCATCACCTCCCATTGGAATGGAAAGCATTGGGCTAGTCAATACATATTCTCCCATGGATAGCTTGATATTATGGCACTTTCCAGAGCAATTTATTGTTCCTCCATTTTCAACCATCACTTGACACTCTGGTGCTGAATATAGGAAGCAATTCAATTCTTTTGCTACCTTACAATGAATAAAATTGTGGGTACTTCCTAAATCAATCAACACTATTACCTTTTTCTTCTTGGTTTGTCCTTCTATCTTGATGGTTTGAGGAGTGGTAATTCTAGCCAACGCATTACAAGATATGGTCGGATTCATTTCTTCTTTATTTAGAATTTGTTACTCGCGTATATCCTCTTCTTTTGACCTTTCTTGATCATTTTCCTCTTCCTCTTCACAATCTATGTAGAATAATTTCTTCTCAGCACACTTATGACCTTTAGTGTATTTGCTATCACAACTGTAACAAAGCCCTTTTTCTCCTTTTTCTTCCAATTGTTGTGGTGTCAACCTTATAGGTTGTGGAAGACTAGGGGCAACAACACTTCCATCTTTATAGTTGTGAGTGGTATGCTTCTTGGTTGCCATAATTTTGATTTCCATTTTTCTTGCTAACCTGACTGCCTTCTCTAATGAATCAGGTTCCCAAAGGCGAACATCATGTTGGATATTATCCTTTAAAGTCCCTATGAACACATCAATCCTATGCTCCTCTGGAATATTTTTTACCCTTATGTTCAATTTTTGGAACTCCTGAATGTGCTCCATTATTGAAGCCTTTTGTTTGAGACTTATCAATTGGCTAAAAAAAGTGTTGCTTTTTGTATCCTCATAATGTGCTGTCAATTCTTCCATAAAAATTGCCCAAGTGATAATTTGTTTACGAGAGCAAAGCCATTGATACCATACAAACTGGTTTGGTTCCAAATATAAAGTTGCAAAACGTACCTTTTGTGTGTTTTGCACATTATTGAGATCGAAAAATTGCTCCATCTGTAATATCCATGTCACGGGATCCTTGCCATCAAACTTCCTCATATCGATTTTTGGAATATGGTGGGTCTTAGATCCAACATTAGAGTCTATGTAATCATGATTAACATTTTTTTTGTTCGCGTCATGAGTTTCCTTTACTACCCTTTCACCATTAGTAAGTATTTCTTGTAGAAAATTTTTCAAATATGCCTTCAAATCTATCTTCAAATCGTCAATCTTAGCTTCCACGCCCTTTATCTTAGATTCCACACCATTTATCTTAGCTTCTGTTAGCTTTTCTGAGAGTGAAATTTGTTGCACTTGGTCTTGTAATTTTTATATATCATGTAGCATTTCTTCCTCTTCTTCATGAGTCATGCTAGAGCTTTCAGTTTGCTTACTAAGTGTTTGCATTTTCTTTCCTCGGGGCATTAGTTACTGATAATAATGCTCTACTATGCCGTTTGAATTTCTTCAAAATAATTTTTCAAACCAAGCTTAAGCAAAAATTTAAAAAAAATCTACACATCTTTTTTCGCTTTGTAGGAGCTCGATATTGCCTTGATGTATCTCTATAATTTCAGATCATCCAGTTCTGAAATTGTAGCTTGCAGTAGCCCTCTGTGTCCTCTTTCCAATGCCACTAGTTTGATTCCAATTGGATTCTCCAAAGAAGAGTTATGCCAAATCTCCCACAGTGACCTGATTATAGACTAGTTCAGTAGAGCGAACTTGTACGACGGGCCACGTGTCCCTGTTTCGACCTTTGGCTCTAAACAATATATACAAGAATCTACAGTTCGTCCTCTTTCTGTACCTTTTTACAAATTTTCAATCCGATTCCAAGAGAGAAAGTTATGACGATTTTCCCCAGGTCACCTGTTTGGAATGTAATTTAGGAGTCTCCAAAAAGACCAACTTCCCCAGATCATATCTCCGCAACTATAGTGCGAAAAGCTCTGAAATTCGGACCTAAGCTTCAGTGCGATCTCATCTCAAATAGGTTTTTCTTTTAGCTTCTGGAACATCGCAGAAAAGAAGTTATAGCGAAAATGCCATGATGACCTGTTTGGAGCAGCGAAACCCTAGAATCCAAAGCTCTGATACCAAATGTTATGAAACGAGCTCACAAAAAGATAGAAAAGATAGATCAACGACTTAGAATTCAGCCTCTTCGAGGGGGCAACCTCCTTTACATTACACAAATGAATGATTCCTTGACGATTCAAATGACAAAACCTCCTTTCTATATATAGGAGTCTAAGGAGTCACAATATAACCCAGCCGACCTATCAATAATAATATAAAGCCACAAAAATAACAATAGAGGGATTCTATGGGGCACAGTAATAAAAATATGGGGGCAATAGGGGCACAAAAATATTAATAAGGGATACAACTACAATAGTAATGGGCTAATCACTAGTATTATAGGGACCTAACATGATGAGTACACCTCAATTGGTAGATTTGAAGTTTCAGTTGAAGGAAATGTTGTACAAGTGATACATTGGGGAAAGTTTATCACCATGGGGAACACATGTACCATTTTTGAAGAAGAATGATGGTTCTCTTAGGTTGTGCATTGATTATAGGAAGTTAAACGAAGTGACCATCAAGAACAGGTATCTGTTATTGAGTATTGATGCCTTGTTCGACCAGTTCAACGGAGAAACAATGTTCTTAAAGATTGATCTCAGATCAAGATATCATCAGGTACACATTAAAGAAGAGGACATCTACAAGGAAAATTTCTCAACCAGAAATGGGGATTATGATTTTTTTGTAGCTCCATTTTCTTAATGAATTCTCCAACTACCTTTACGTGCTTGATGAATAATGTGTTGAATACTTATTTGAACAAGTTTTTTATTATGTTCATTGATGATATATTGGTATATTCAAAAAATGAAGAAGAGCATGTCGAGAATTTAGTCGAAATGCTAATATTGTTGAGAGAGAATCACTTGTACGATAAGCTTAGAAAGTTTAGTCTCTTTCAGATTGAGGTACACTACTTGGGACATGTGGTTTCCAAGGATGGAATATTAATGGACCTAGAAAAGGTAAGAGTTATGATGGAGTGGGAAGCTCACAGGAGTGTGGATGAGGTGAGATATTTCATGGGGTTAGCAAGTTATTAGAGGAGCTTCATCAGAAACATATTGCAAATTGCTTATCCTATCACATCATTGTAGAGGAAAGGTAGGAAGTTTGAATGGATAGAGGATTGTGGAGCAACTTTTGAGAAGCTCAATTAGTTGTTGACACATGCATCCATGTCAAAGATTGCAGATCCAAACAAAGAGTTTGTAGTATGTACAAATGCTTGCAAGATAGGACTTGGTGGAGTCCTTATGCAGGAAGGACAAGTGGTATGCTATGAGTCATAGAAACTAAATGAGAGTGAGCACAACTAATCGACACATGATCTTTAGTCGGTAGCTATCCTACATGCATTGAATATGTGGAGGAACTATCTTCTAGGTAGGAGGCACTTATTGATGAGTGATCACAGTGGTTTGCAATATTTATTTGACCAATCGAATCTAAATGGTAGGAAGACTTAGTGGTTGGAAACAATCAGTGAGTTTGATTTGGAGTTCAGGTATATCAAAGTTAAAGAGAATAGGGTGGAAGATACTTTTAGCAGTAAGATATAGGTAAATCACATAGCAGCTATGACCTCCCATGTAGTAGATTTACATGATAGGATTTTTCAGGAAGGTCAAAAAAATGATAGGTATATGGAGATTGTGCACAGGTTGTAGTAGAGTATAGGTAGTAGTATAGGTACAAATACAGGTAGTGGTACAGGTGTAGCTATAGTTGTCGGTACACATAGTGGTATAGGTATAGGTACATATGTAGGTGCATAGGATGTTAGCTATCATCTCATGACATATGGATTGGTTAAGTTTAGGGAAAAGATATATGTGTCATATAGCAGTGAGCTTAAGAAGGTGATCTTGAGGGAGTTTCATCTGAAACCATATTTAGGCCTCGCAGGTTATCAGAAGATGCTGACAACAGTGAATAATTTGTAATATTTTTCTAGTTTTAAGAGAGACGTGGAAGAGCTTGTTGCTTGGTGTTTGGATTATCAGCAGGTGAAGGCAGAGTGTATGTTTTTTATGTTGTCATGTTGGTTTCTTCTCAGGAGGATTATCATTGTAAATATTGCAATGAGCTGAGTTATAAAGCTCCATCAGTAGTATGTTTTTCTTACAACAAACTTGTTGGCTCTACGTGTTTTTGAAAATCGAGGACGGTTTTCCCCCAAGTGGGAGGGTTCTATAATAGCCTTGGTGAAAATTCCATGTAAACAAAAGTTAATAAACAAAAAATAATAACCACGATTGATGTGACATTTATTCCAAGCTGAATGTTGGGCAAAGCATAACGATGGGGATCACTTGTGGTTAATTAATGGCTAAGGAAATTGGCAAAGGAAATGGCAAAGGCTTTGGAAAAGAAAAATGCCATTTTAGCACATTTATTTATGAAAATAATGGAAATTAGGAGAAAAGGGAGGTGAAAAGTCATAGGTTGCATGTGAGGAGGGAAATGCTAGAAAAACATGGAAAATGAAGAAAATAGAAGCCTCATTATTAAAATTTCTCGTGAGGATTAATAAATAAAGTTTTGTCAGTTCATTTTTGGAGCTTTCTCTCTATTCTCTGTCTCTGATACTCTTGTAAACAGAGTTTTCTTGGAGCACTCTTAGAGGAGTGTGGCATACTTGGGATTTGGAGAAAGAAGGCAAAGGAAAAGGAGGAAAGCGTAAGAGGAAATCATGATCAATAACTACAGTGGATTTTCATTGCAGGTACCGCGTTTCATGTATGTTTTCCTCACTAATTTTGGCATGCATAGCATATGCATGTGGTTTATTCGTCATTATCTATCATTGGTATGGAGGATTTCCCAGATTGATAGTAGATTTGACAAGGCTTTCTATTTCCTAGATAACCATGATGTTGTGGGTTCATTTCATTGCTTTTCAAGTTGGTTCTCATGTTTCCTTTAGCTTGGATTGAGTTAATATTTTCTAAAAGACCTATTTGGACGAACGCTCTAAAATCCATCTAATACCTTGGGTTGAGTTACTAGTCCTGGAACCATTGGTTGGAAAAACACTCTGGAAGCCCTTGGTGGGTTGAGTTACTAGTCCTCTAATCCTTGGTTGGAAAAACAATTTGGAATCCAGGTAATAGTTGCGGGTTGAGTTACTAGTCCTAGAAGCCTTGGTTGGAAAAAATTCTCTGGAGCCCTGGAAGGTTTGGATACAGACCAATGTGGTGATGGTTTGTGATGTCTGACCATGAGGTGGAATAATTGTTTGTTGGGTTGAGGTTGTTTGGCCTCTAGAAGTACATGGAATATGGCATGAGGGTGACTGGTTGAATAGAGATTTGGCTCAGTGATATCTACGCTCAGGGGGTTCATGGAAGTCGCACAACTCGTTGGACTTTGCATCCTTAATATGAGGTTATTTCTTCTTTTTAATCCATGAGTATTATACCAGTTTATACGTGGATTATATGGTTATTTTTCCTTGGTATTTTTGTTCCTCTTATGGTTGTTATGAACATGCATTATGACAGTGGATATGTTTGGCTCATATCATGCTTTTACTTCTAAATGAATGAACAATGTATCTATAACCTAATGGATGAAACTGAAACTATTGTTTTGAGGAATAAATGCTTCTTAGATATTCTCAGATGAGTATGATACCTCTATGCTCAGATCTATTGTTTAAACATGTAGATTACATAATTGTCCAACCAATTCCTTGTTCAAGTAATTCTAATTGGATCATTATTCTATTTTTATCTTTCAGTTCTGAAAGTGTCATTGAGCTCTGGGCAGTGACCTAATATCTAGGCTTGTAAACGTGGCACATATATTGGAGTCACAGGCACAAGTCTGAGGATAAAGGTCCTAAGATACATGCATACGCATGATGTGGGAACGTTTGTAGCCTCCTCGATGCATGCTTGTCCATATCAAGGTAGGATTTGTAGGTTTAATGGTCTAAAAGCTTAGTAGGACCTTCGGGCTCATTACCTGGGTGGTTGGGATGGATCCTAGGAGTCCTATTATTGATGTGGAAGGTTTGTATCGCAGTAACTTCTTGTCACATGTTTACCCCAGCTAGTCAGTTACTTAGGTAGATGTGGGTAGAGGGTGTTTGAAAAACGACAAAGCCTTAATCATCTATACCAATCAATCAAATATTGTCAAACCCTTGTAATTGTTATCAAATATTCTCATACACTAGCTTCAATGGTCAAATCAAAATGACATATTGATATGCATATTCCAGTCATCTACAATAATAAGTTTAGTCAAGACATTCACATTCTCTACAGTAATTCAAAAATTCAAAATCCCCAACTCATAGAACTTTCTAACATCTACTTCATATTTGTTGGACTAACATACTCCTAGTGCATTCCTAATTTTAAGCATAAAAAATCAGTTTTTTGACCTACAGACATAACCTCATCCATAGGATTTCTTCCATGTTGTTGGATGCCTATAACAACACTGATAAGATTTCTTCCATGCAGTTGGGGCTTAGACTAAGAGAAACCTTCTCTTCTCAGAGTAGAACTTGCTAGAGACAAGCAATATGAAATATTTCTCTATCAATGTCCAAAAATTTTACTCCAACAATAAATAATCTTCTTTACATTTGATATAAATTATTAGGTGTGGGGATCTTATGGAGATTTTATCCCTCTTCATGAGCAGCCACTTTAGTCATCATCATTCGAGTCATCAACCTTTCTATCATAATACTATCAAGCATCAACAAAACTATTAGATAATGAAGTCCAACTATATCATGTTCTACAAACATATCTCCATCATGGTCCTAACATGTTAGCTTAAGCTACTTCATCATGACATGACATCAAATTTTCATGAAGAGTTAGAATCTTATGATTAGGGAAGCTACCAGGTTTATGATCATAATTCAAAGATCAAAATTACTACATAAATTCTTTATTATATTATTTAATCATCAAGATAGGGCATCCAAATTTATCCCATTGTCGAATTCAATAAGGTTATCAAAATCTAAACAAGGTCAACAAGAAGATCTTGAATACCAATCTTATTTCTATGCTTCTATCATCATGGTTAACATTCTTATTACAAACACTTAGTAGTATCAAGATACGATATATAAGAGTCAATGTGCTAGCCTTCTTTATAAGATCAAATCCATTATGTCTAAAATGAGACATGCTTTTCCAAACATCAAATATACCAATATCTCAAAAACCAATGTTTCTTAATAGAATATAATATATTTGTCCAATATGAAGTGCATAATTTCATCATGATTACCATGCATAAAATCTATTTTCATATATATGAGTCATTTGGGAAGGTGAAATCCCCATCATACCTTAGGGTTTACCTTTCCATACAAGTAGCTAAAACATAATATTGAAACAATACACCATACATACCTTGTAGTAATCAAATGCCAGTGTATCTTGTTATTTGACATTGGCAGTGGAAACACTTTGTCAACTTCATTGACATGTGC
The DNA here is from genome assembly GCA_031772625.1 of Pinus tabuliformis. Taxonomy (NCBI): domain Eukaryota; kingdom Viridiplantae; phylum Streptophyta; class Pinopsida; order Pinales; family Pinaceae; genus Pinus; species Pinus tabuliformis. The sequence continues at coordinate 573,594,291 of CM062813.1, read as the reverse complement.
AACTGCTACTATTCTCTTCTAGCACTAGCCATCCTTTCCTACATCTCAAATGATCCTCAAGAAGGATCCACTTATCACATTTCATCAAGAGGTTAGAAGTATCCAAATGCTCACATATACATTCAGGAAGTAAAACTAATAATTAAAACATTAAACTCAAACAACAATGGAATCAAAAGGAAGTGACGTAAATCTAAAATATGCTTATCTTTTAATGAAATGAGATCAAAACCCTCTTTAAGAGTCATGAATGCCCATCAACAATATACCATTTTTTCCTTCAATATATCCAACAACTTCATCAACAACTATTACTAATAGAGACCATCTAGGCCTTAATAAAATCTGTCATAAGTGCTTGAACATTTTAACATTGATTGTATTACGATTTCTAGATTTCATATCTCAAATATTTGTCATAAACCAGGGTTTGTACCAAAACCCTAACCTCATGATATCCATGAAATCCTAATAACCAAATTGCATAGGGTTTCCTTCAAACCTTATAATTATTTTAGGTATCATCCATCTTTTGATGCTTCCATCAAAGTGGTCTTCATAGGGGTGATATTCAATGACTTTTATTCAACCCAACTCTCATACCATGTTAATTTTATTTAGGGCTATACTATTCATTGCTTTGATAATTGCACTTCTTCATTTAGACATTAAATTCACCCCATAAAATCATATCTGTATTTAATTTTACAACATTATTCAACAACATATGCAAATATGTATAAATAACAACATCATCATCATCAATGAATCAAAACATAAAGGAACAATATAAGAAAAAAATTCACACATAGAGACAACAGAATTTTTTGGAGACCAAGGCAAAGTCTACTACAGGGAAAAGTCTTTCACATTCTTCTTCTTATTAGATTGTGATTCAATGATTCAAAAAAAGAGTGTATAATGATCCATATTTTCAATCATAAACTTGTCCAGAAAAAATCAACTAATCAACATCCATAAGATGAATCCTACAAATCTAATAACCAAACCCTACTTTAAATGCCTACAATCAATTATGATTGTTTGTGGTCAACTAGTAAAAAACTTTGTCAAAAAAAGCAACCAAACCTTAGGTCCCAATGGCATGGAGAGAGCGTCGTGTGTGTGGTTGAAACACATCAACCACACACATAAGACTACATGCCCGCGGGTATGACCTAAAACTACTTTTGTCATGCATATTGTTGGAAACCAAAACCCTAGCAGATGTATAAGCTTGATACCTTGAAATCTTACACCTGTGCAAGAAAAATTTCCATGAACCATCTCAAATGTGTGTGAGCCAAGCCAAAGAAAGATAAATAATGATCATCGTGATGATATCCAAATGAGGTTAAGGTCACTTGTATTTATATCCTTCTAAGGGTGTTTAATTTTCTTTAGGGCTGGCATGATCAAATATGCACATGTGAGATTTAATTAAAAAATATGCTTTCCGTTGTACAAGTTGAGCGCTTCAATAGTCAAAATTGGTGCTCTCTAAAAGAGGAATCTCATCCCATGGTTGGAATTTGTCACTGAGCTACCAAATTAACAACCTTACTAGTTATCAAACTAATATATGATATTCAAGTTATTTTTCATTCTTGTTCCATAATAGTGTCTGGCTTCTTATTTCTCAATCCCTAATAAAATACCAAAGTTTTATTCTAACCCCTAGTAGTCCTATATAGTGGTGTTATATATAATTATTCTCTTCCAATGCATGTTACCCTAGCTAAGAGAAGTTACATTCAGGGACTTATACTTCACATATTTGAGATAGAAAAAGCATACGACTATTTTATAGTAAGTATATATGTATATATATATATATATATATATATATATATATATATATATATATATATATATATATATATATATACTTTTCTTTCCTTTAACTTCACATAACCATTCGCTATACAAGATATACTCACAAACTAAGAAGATAGGTCCCAAAATTATTCAAGAATAGTTTATCCAACTATGTACATACATAAGAAAATATTACAATACCGTTTTATTCAATTTGTGCACTAATTCTCATCGGCACAAGAAAATTTTTTATCAACACATTTTAATTTCTCTTACTATGATGAATTCTTCTTACTTTCCAATCCCATTCATTTCAATGATGTAACAACCCCTAGTTTATTTTCTATGTAAGTAAAATTTGACCAAGGTTATAAGACACATATTCTAAGTTGAATGGTGGGTAGACATTATAGTGGGGATCACTTTTGATTTATTTAAGGCTAATGAAATTGGCAATGGAATTAGTAAAGGTAAAGACACATTAGTTGGAATTTAATCATGAAAATAAAGGAAAATAAGAGAAATGGAAGGTGAACATGCACAAATTTTCATGCAAAGGGAAATTAGAGGAAAAATGAAGGAAAATGAAGAAAATGGAGGCGACAATAATAAAAAGGCATCAAAGAACCAATTCATAGATTTTGTTAGTCTTAGCTTGGGTGTAGTGAGAAAGAGAGAGAGCTCCAAGAGGAGAGAGCAAGTGAGCACACACAAGAAGGAAAAAGAAAAGAAAAGGACAAGCAAGGACAAGAAAAGAAAAGGATAGAAAGGAGAAGGTAGGATAAATAGGTTCAGCAAAAAGGTTTTGCAGGTTACAGGTTGCATGTGTGATTTCCTAGCTGACGTGTCAATGCATTGTCCATGCATTTATGATTTGGTGGATTTGCTGTCATTGGGATGGATCTTTCCAATTTTGAGAGCGGTCTCAACTTTTCCTCTCCATTTCCTGGATAAACGTGGTATGATGGGATTCGTTTCTTGGTTAAGCTTTGGATTGCGAGAAAGTTTTGGAACCGAGTGGGGTGGTCTTTGTAAAACCCCCAAGGGTTTGATATGAAGATGGTTTTCTTTGGAAAGCCCTTGACAAGTGAGTGGAGATAGAAAAATACCTCAAGGTAAGGTGAATAAATTCTAAGGCATCTAAGCTTGGTTTGGTATTGTTATCCCGAGATTAGTTTAGGTGATATCACGGTAGTTTGAGGGTGGAGGTGGTTTAAACTATTGATTCCCTTGGTTATTTATCTTTTGGTTATCCCATGATATTCCACATTCATGCTTGAAATATGGAAAAAGGGTGATTGGATGAAATAAACAATATGGTCACATGGTTTGTTGAAGTCCCTCACTTTATTGGATTTCGTATAGGTTTATAAGAGATGTTTTCCTATTGTGAATTATGATCATTTGTTCTTGTTATTATGTTGGTTTGATGTTTTTTCTGCCATGGTTAATATTTTGGTTATATGTTGGTTATAAGCATGACTTAAGATGTGCTCTATCTATGGATCTCATTATTCTTTGGTATGTTAATGAATGGTTGATGAGTGCATGGGCTAAAATGTGTTGTTGAAGCTACTTGGGAGGCAATTATACCTTCTTGGTGATTATCAAGTAAATTGTAGAGATTTACATTTAGATATGAATTCATGACTTGTATCTTACATGTTCACCATGTGTTTGACAAAATGTGTATTGTGTACTATGGCTCTCTAGGTCAATATCTCATTCAAGTTTGAGTGTCTAGTATTGTTGTCATATTAGTCATGCTTCTTGAATGTTTTTGGTAGTTTTGGGTAGGATATTGCAAGATAGGATGAAAATGTCGCTCAGATCATAGAAACACATGCACATAACAAGAATATTTGGGTCATAATTGCTAGAAACTAGGATTATGAGTGTGGTTGGAGCCTCATAACCACATGCATTACTTACTATGAGCATGTTTGAGGGTTGGGTCAAAGAAAAGGTTGTTATAACTAAGGATCTGGTCATTAGAAGTTGTGTACGAACTTCTAACTAATTTAATGCTCCTGAGGAATATCAGTATGTTGTCAGTTCTTAGCCACACTTCCATCACTAGAAATTGGAGGTTGGTTCATGTCATAGTGGCAAGTCATTTCACATTTACCTGAAAGGGCTTGTAAAAGTGGGTAAATGTGGGGTGATATGTTACACGATGGAATCAAGGCCTCCATGTTCAAACACTTGGACTTGATGGGCTAAATGTATATGGTTATGTATGCATATTAGATCCAACATGCATCATCGTGGTCATTATGCAGTATGTGTCATCATGATGTTGTTGGTATGTGTTGATGGTGTTCGACCCACCAACATTCAAGGGATCTCCCCAATATGAATTCCCAATTAGACCTCACATCGTTTGGTGTAGGAGTGTCATCTGGAATACGACCTGGTTGTCGATGCAATGGGCGCTAATGATATTCCCTAGCTACAATTATGCATAGAGTGATGTATAGTGACTTTGGTGAGAACAAGTGTGTGACCCTATGGAGAGTCAAGTGTGACACATGAAGGTTCTGCCACATGGGAGGGAAAATAAGTGAGCCCCTTAAAATCCAACAACAATACACAACGTGAAAGGAACACACAAACATAATTACATCACAAGATAATGTGTGAAATAATTCACAAGTTAACAACGATGAATTAATACATCACGACTTCAACAAGATTTGTATCAATGAAAATGAAATAGCTCATAAGAATAAGCGTAAGTTAAATAACATACATTGCAAATATAACAGGAATATTCCTACTACAGTTACAACATATGCATGAAAAAGTGTCGACTCTAAACTTTTTATTAAGTGAAAGTTCCAATCATACATACACCATTAACGCATCAGTAGCCCCAATGGTGGAACATGAAATCAACATCAACTACTCCTCTAAAGAAACATCTTCTATGTTATGGAGAAGCCAAGGCTCTCACAAAACTCCCAAGCTCCTGACTCTAAGACTAAGCCTAGGCAAAAGATTAGATACCAAAAGCCCTTTTCATGAGTTATGAGATTCTATTTCTAACAAGAGCGGGTGACTCTTCAACTCGCCTTTGTGACTTTTGGACTACCCTAATGATTCTTCAACTTATTTACAAAATAATTCATTACATTACATCATGGGGTGGGTGGGGAGAGAGGGAGGGTCAGGTGGGTAGGGAGAGAGGGAGTGTAATGCCCTATGGTTGTTGCGACGGACAGGTGGCACGGGCGAGCTCACCTGATCCGGATTTAAATAGGAATGCAACAAATTATAGAGATAACCATAAACACAAAGATGCAATGGAAATAATACTTCATTTCATTAATGTGAAATACTGAAATATGCTTACAAATAGAAATTGAAATAAACTAGCTAGGGTGATGGTAGCTTATCTCTAAGAAGAGATGTGGCAGTTACATGCCCTTGAACTGTGTTACAATGAGGCTCAAAGGCCTATTTATTGTTGAGAAACAATGGGAAACCCAAAACATCCAAAAACCTAACCCTAGAAGATGAAACACCAAATTGTGGGCCTCGTTTTGTGTAAGTTGGTACATCAACTTCCCAGGGTCGTAACTTTGGCACTTGATCTCTGTTTGACACATACAATAGCTTGTTAGAAAGATCTATCCGAGAACTATAACCTTGGGAAGAGAAAAATCAATCCGTAGACCCATGTTGCTCCCAGATTTGCCAAAGAACATCGTTTAGGGCCTCAAAATGGCTCCGGAAGTTCAGGACTTGGAAAACTGCTAAAAATAGTAAATTGTGCTACAATTATGGAAACTGAAAAACTGAAAGAGACAGTTGTGGGGGTCCAAATGGGATAGGTGGGTGGCCACAAACATCCTCCTGGATCATTCCTCCATCCTTAGGAAGCAATGGTCCCCATTGCGTTGAGTTCCTCCATCTGTTGAACTTGGTTCGTGAACTATTCTGCAATCTCAAATGTGTCTAGTAATGGTGGGAAGCATGATCGACGATGGTACACATTGAACACTTGGTGTAAGAAAAGGAATGGAGGAACGTTGTGCTCCAAAGAATTGTTTCCCATAGCCTTGGTAATGTTGTAAGGACCATGTCGACATGGTCGGAGTTTCTGATGGGCTCTTGTAAGGAATTCTTTCTGCAGATGCAACTAGACTTTGTTGCCCACCTGAAGCTTGTGTGGTAACCCTGTGGGCGAGGAGAAGTTGTTCCCGTGTTCTGTCATGAGCATATTCCTTTGCTGCTGTTGTTGCGTAGAGGAACCCTTCGCGGGGGTCATGGATATGGTGACGATCTTCCCCTAACTTTGGGAGCAAACCAGACAGAAAACAAATTTTCTAATCTGTGAGATGAGCTTGCTTCCTTTCTTAGCAGTGATCAAAGAGGTGGTGGTAGGTGGGGCTATCTCTGGTATCTTGTATAATGAATTATCCACGGAAATAATGACAGCGTGAGGCCTTGACTCATACATAGCATGTCGCCTCCACAAGTATGGTTGGCCTAATAATACGTCACAAACATCCAGAGGTGTAACATCACATAATACCTCGTCTGTGAAGGGCTTGATGCTGTAGGGAAGGCAGCACTACTGGAAAACTTTGAGATCTCATCCTCCATGAAGCCACTCGATATTGTACAACTACGAGTGTGGTGTAGTTAGTATGCCCAAGCGCTTCATGACCTCTACTGAGATGAGGTTCTTTTGGCTACCATTGTCGACAACGAATTGCAGCGGTGAACCCTTCACCCACATCTGTGAGTGGAAAAGACGCTCCCCCTCCTTTGGGTCTTTAGGATCATTCTTGTAGATCTTGGTGGTGGCAACAGTGACGCTAGGCTCTACATCAATGATCTACTTCCCTTTACCATTCCCCTTGTCGGGTTATGACTCAGAGTCGGAACATGCATTTGATTCTTAAGCCTTCAACTCAGCCATCAGCAACTATTTTGTCCGACACTCACTTGTGTTATGAGTGGAACTCTTGTGGAACTCACACCACTTTCCCGTGTCCTTCTTCGACTTCATGGTGTTGTTTCTTTCTTGCGGCTTCAACGGCTTGTCTTGGGTCACCCCGCCTTGGCTTTGTCCTTTGGTATTTGGATTTGAAAATCGAAAGTCTCTCTTATCCTGTTTGAACTTTTGCTCGATTTTTAAAGCGTATTGGTATGTTGTGCTGAGCGAGGAGACATTCAGAAACTCCATCTCTTCTTGTATGCATCTGTGTAGGTAGCCGCAGTATTTGAGTACCAGATGCAACTTAGAATATTTGATACCCAACTTTGTGCAAAGGGTATGAAAGATGTTTGTGAACTCCGGCACATCTTGGTCCCTTCTCTGCCATGGTGTGGTCCATTTGATGTATTTGTCCTCATGGCTTTTGACAGGGTAGTACTGCTCCTTGACGACATCCTCAAATGAATCCCAAGTGGGTGCAGCTAAAAATAGTGAGCCTATACTTTCATTCTTCTGCTCCCAGTAGGTTTCCCCGTAGTCCTTGACGTAGGGGGCTGCTTTTAGAAGCACGAAAACAATATTTTCTCGACTCGAAAATTCATGAATAGAAAAATACCCATCTAGTAGATTTAACCATTTATCTACGACATCGGCATCTATTTGACCCACAAAGATGGGGATTTCAAAATTCACTTGTACCTTAAATGGTGTGGCATTTCCAGAGTAGCTGTTGGAAGTTGATGCATCGCCTCTGGGTAGCCGCTAAAGGATCTACGCAAAACTGTCCACCATCATATTCTTTTACTGCATGAGGGCTTCCTCGAGCAAGATTTTTATAGGATATCCTACCCCCTCATATTTATTTTCATCTGCCATGGGAGGCCATTGAGATTTGTGAGGTTGATCTTGTAAAGGTTCAACCAGATCGAGCCCTAGCTCCTTATATCCTGACCTCGTTGGGGACATGCAAAGAAAAACATAGAAAAAGCAGACCGCTCTAATACCATTGATCTAGATTTAAATAGGAACGCAACAAATTATAGAGATAACCATAAACACCAAGATGCAATGGAAATAATACTTCATTTCATTAATGTAAAATACTGAAATATGCTTACAAACAGAAATGGAAATAAACTAGCTAGGGTGATGGTAACTTATCTCTGAGAAGAGATGTGGTGGCTACATGCCTATTAACTATGTTACAAGGAGGCTCGAAGGCCTATTTATTGTTGAGAAACAATGGAAAACCCTAAACATCCAAAAACCTAACCATAGAAGATGAAACGCCAAATTGTGGGCCTCGTTTTGGGTAAGTTGGTACATCAACTTCATGGGGTCGTAACTTTGGCACCCGATCTCTGTTTGACACGTACAATAGCTCATTAGAAAGATCTATCCGAGAAATATAACTTTGGGAAGATCAAAATTCACCCAGGGAACCATGTTGCTCCCAGATTTCCCAAAAAGCATCGTTTAGGGCCTCAAAATGGCTCTGGAAGTTCAGGACCCGAAAAACTGCTAAAAATAGTAAATTGTGCTACAATTATGGAAACTAAAAAACTGAAAGAGACAGTTGTGGGGGTCCAAATGGGATAGGTGGGTTGCCACAAACATCCATCTGGATCATCACTGGGTCAGTTGAGTGACGGAGGAAGAGGCGAGCTATCGTTGGCGAGACATGGGTGAGGTGAGCTGTGGTTAAACAGTTGAGCGAGTGAGTGTGAAGGAAAGCCGGGCCACGGACTTATAGTTGGCAAGCGAGTATATAAAGCCCACAAGCCGACTTGAGCCACAAGGCAATATTCATGGCAGTTGGGCGGGCACACATTATAACGGGTGGGTCGACGTATGTTAAAATGGTGAACAGACCGACGGACGAGTTATGTGAGCTGTGGGTCAGCCGAACGCCCAAACGATGGATGGGTTGGGTATACATACAACCAAATGGTGAGTTGGTTGGAAATTTGAACTTGGACGAGCAGCAAAGACGAAGTGTGAAAGTTCTGTAGTTGAACATCATGAGGATGTGTCTGCACGATGTGTAGAAAAAAGGAAGAACCGAAGCATGAACGGGTGGAAAAGGTCGGGTAGGTGGCACGGCGTGTGCGTCCACCGAATGACTCGGTGAACGAGTCAGGTATGACTTTGTGCAGGGAAACCCATGGGTGGGCGTGCCCGGTTAAGGCTGAACGACAGTTCGTGTAGGGTGACACAGAGGTGTGCCCGCCAAATGGTTGAATAGTGGAATTGGTGGCTCGTGTAGAGGCAACCCGTGATTGGGTGCGCCAGATGTGGTGAGCGATGAAAGTGCGACAGTTTGTGAATGAGGTGCAACCGAAGTATGTGGAGGTGCAGCCTAGCAGGTGTACATGATGACACAGGAGGGAACTCGAGTTGGGAAAATGACACGACGAGCTGAACGAATGAATTCTGGGGTAAATGAAGACTTGGGAAGAATGTGCGGCAACCGTTCAGGTGTGCCGATGAGCTAGGCAGTGAAGTTTGCCGAAGTTGTAAAAATTGGCTAAGTGTAAATTTGGGGTTTCCTCCAAGATTTAACTTGTACATGAAAGATTGAACTTATATATATTGATTATTCAAGCAGGGTCATTATAGGGAGTTTCCCCTCCCAGTTATACTGTTGTGCATTTGTGTTAATGCTAATGAATGGTTAACTTCTGTTTTATGATGAATGTAAGTAATTGGTAAAGAAGAAAACAAACTAAGTATCAAATGTTAGGCATAGTCCACGATCACAAGTATTGGTGAAAAGAAAGTGGTCGGTGGTGCCACACCTCGCTATAGTACTACCAGTGTAGGGGTGTGACAGGTGGTATCAGAGTTTCTTGACGATGAAGTGCTGATCCCATTGCACTATTGTGACAGGTGGTATCAGAGCTAGTTAACTGAATCGGGGAGCTGATTCCACAGGAAGACTGAAGAATTGGAAAGAAATTCAAGTTTTGCAGGTGACAGGTGGTATATCAGGGTGATTTAGGGTTGCAGGAAAGTGGATGGCAAAGATGGTGGAAGGACCTATGGTAGGTGAATCTAGCCATGATGCAGGTGAAGCTTTCCGTTACAAAGTGTTGGAACAAGTGAGTAGATGGAGTTCTAAATGGGCTTCGATGAAGGCCGAGAATATGAAGATTTAGGAAGGTTGTGCAAAGATCAAATAAGAACTTGAAGAGCTCAAGGAACTTGATGAGGAGATCTAGTAGAATGGTCTTAGTCTTCAAGAACTCTTGGATGAGAGAGTTCCACTAAGGGAGAAAAGTGCCATGGTGGAGATTAAAATCAAGCAGCTTGAGGATGAGATGAAGAAAGAGTTTCTTGATAAAAAGGTCATTGTAATTGAGTAGGATGAGCTTGACTACATTGACAGACTTGGTGACTGCTACTGAAACAATAAGGCAGACGTTCAAAGGCTTAGTTCGATGGAAGCATTCAATGGGCACTTGGTTGGTGCACTTGAGCAGAATGCGATAGAGGACAAGCTTGGGGGAAGTCAAGCTGAGCCAGGATCGAGTTGCTAAGAAGAACCAAGCAAGGATGTGAAGTACCTTAAGAGGGATGTTAGGTTGGAACATAAGTGAATGGAAACTTCTGAGGCCAAATTTCTAAAGAAGGTTGCTGATATAAGACACAAGATAAAGCCGACAGAATGAGGTAGTGCCTTGAAGCTGAGTTTTGTGCAAGTAACCATGAAGGGCAAGAGATTTGTAGCTTTGGTGGATACAGGAGCTACTCATAGCTTCTTAAGTAGGAAAGCACTAAAGTCTTTTGGAAAGGAAGCTAAGATGGAGAAAGAGTGGAGTGCTTTCAAAGCAGTCAACTCTACCATGAAGGCTATTACTGGTGTGGTGGAGAACACTCAAGTGAGAGTTGGCTTGTGGTTTGGAAAGTTAGACTTGAGGATCGTGGACATGGATGATCATTCTATTGTTCTGGCTCAAGATTTCATGAAGCTTGCACAAGCCATACTAATGGTGGACCAGGACATTCTCTTGATCATAGCTGAAGGGAGGACCATGTTGGTTCCGATGAATAGGAGGAGTTGCTTGGGGTATAGACAAAGGATGGCTTCTATGACTTTGTATCCTAAAGATCTGAATGTGAAGCATGAGGATGTGGAGCAAAGAGGACTTGGGAGTATGACTCAAACAATGAAGGAAGAGAAGCTAATTGACTTCGTTGCAAGAGTGAGGAAGAAGGAAGGAAGTGGGAGATAAATCTCAGGAATTCTGAAGCACTTGGGCAGAGACATCTTCTACTCAAGATCTTCATGATGGAGTTACAGATGAAGGGAGTCTGAGTACTTCTTTAGTGGTAGTGGTTGGGGAGGATTATGCAGGTAGAGATCCAACTCGCATAGTGGAGTTTTGCAGGTGTTCTATGGCATATATTACTTTCAGTTGACGAAAGACAAGCTTGAGAAGCTTGGGTGTACATGTTAGGAGGTTGAGGCTATGCACAAATAGTTGAGCACATAGTACCAATCTGATACACGGGTGGATGAGAGTCAGGGAGGAAACTTCCTGGCCCTTCTCTATCGATAGACAACCTTGGAGCTGGGTTGGTGCAGGGACCTTGGTTGGAAAGGGTTGTACCACCTTGATAAGGGGCCTTGGAGGAGGCTTCTTCAAGATGATATATGGTTGGTTGACCGAGTTCACTAGACTGATTTGTAGGCTTGGATGGAGATGATTGATTGTTGTGATGGGTCCACATAGTTGGACAGCATGGGAAACTTGAGTCATGAGCATCAGGTTGGAGATATGGAGCACGACAGCCTTATGTAGGGACATTATGCGAGAGCACTTGTAGAGGTGTCGCTTATGGGCATCCAATGAGGAGTGCCAAGGTAGGGATGTTGTGCAAGTGGATTTGCTGGTGTGACATGGAGATGTTTTACTTATGAGCCGATGGGGATGTTGTGCACTCTTGTACAATGAGACCATTGACTAAGCAACATGTTGTAGACAAGATGAAGGTTACTTCACGGACCTGGAGATGGCTTATATTTGGATGGAGAGGGATTCTTGATCGATTTGATGTTGTGGCAAGAGTCTGAGAAAAGACTGATGATGGCATAAGGATGTGCATTCTTATGATTTGAGCATGACAGTTGGACTGGTCACCTGACTAGTTTGAGTCATGAGGGACGTTAGTGTATAAAGATGTGTTAGCATTATGTTGGAGTATCATGGCAGAAGCTCACACGATGGTGATACATGATGGAGGCTGTGTATTATATATGTTGCAGGGATGTTTGTGTTGTATAGATGGATCGAAGTCATGGATCAAGAAGATGACTGTTTTAATGGATTATGAGTCATTGGATGGTAGCTATGGTGGATGGCCAGATTGCCGAGGATGACAATGAGTTTAGGTGGGGGAGGATATAATGCCTTGTGGTTGTTGCGACGGACAGGTGGCACAGGCGAGTTCACCAGGCGAGCTAAACGACAGAGGAAGATGCAAGCTGCAGTTAGCGAGACACGGGCAAGCCGAGCTGTGGTTAAACAGGTGAGAAAGTGAGTGTGAAGGAGAGCTGGGCCATGGAGTTATAGTGGGCAAGCGGGTAGCTCGAGCCCACGAGCTAACTTGAGCCAAAAGGTAGGAGTCATGGCGGTTGGGTGGCCACACGTTATAACTGGTGCGCCGACGTATGTTAAAACGGTGAATAGGTCAAAAAACGAGTTATGTGAGTGGTGGGTCAACTAAATGCCCAAACGATGGATGGGTGGGTATACATATAAAAAAACAGTGAGTTGTTTGACATTCGAACTTGGATGAGCAGCAAAGTAGAAGTGCGAGAGTTCTGCGGTTGAACAATGTGTGGATGTGCCTGCACGACGGTCAAAACAAAGGAAGAACTGAAGCATGAAGGGGTGGATGAGTTCGGGTAGGTGGCACAGCTTGTGCACTCGCCAAACAACTGGGTGAACGAGTTGGGTAAGACTTCATGCAGGGCGACTCGCGGGTGGGCACGCTTGGTTAAGGCTGAATGGCGGTTCGTGCAGGACGACACAGAGGTGTGCCCGCTGAACGATTGAACTGTAGAATTGGTGACTCGTGTAGAGGCGACACATGGTTGGGTGTGCTGGACAAGGTGAACGACAGAAGTGTGACAGGTTGTGAATGAGGTGTGACCGAAGTGTGTGGAGGTGCGGCCGGGCGGGCATGCACGGTGACATGAGAGAGCGCCCGAGTTGGGAAAATGGCACAATGAGTTAAACGATTCTGTTCAGGGGTAAACGAAGAGTTGGAAAAAATGTGCAGCGACCATTTAGGCATGCCGACGATCTGGGGAAACGAGTTTGCCAAATTTGTAAAATTGGCTAAGAGTAAATTTGGAGTTTCCTCCAAGATTTAACTTGTAGATGAAAGATTGAACTTATATATATTAATTATTTGGGAAGACTCATTATAGCGAGTTGCCCCTCCCAGTTATACTGTTACTCATTTGTGTTAATGCTAATGAATGGTTAACTTCTATTTTATAATGAATGTAAGTACTTGGTAATGAAGAAAATAAACTACGTGTCGAATGTTAGGCGTAGTCCACGATATTAATTATTTGGGAAGACTCATTATAGCGAGTTGCCCCTCCCAGTTATATTGTTACTCATTTGTGTTAATTCTAATGAATGGTTAACTTCTATTTTATAATGAATGTAAGTACTTGGTAATGAAGAAAATAAACTACGTGTCGAATGTTAGGCGTAGTCCACGATCGCAAGTATTCGTGAAAAGAAAGTGGTCGGTGGTGCCGCAACTCACTATAGTGCGGTTGGAAGAGTACCACCAATGTAGTGGCATGACATGGAGGGTGGAGTGGAGTAGTTGGGATGGAGGGTAGAGTGTTTTTAATTTCTTCTTCTTTTTTTCTTTTTTTTTTTGTGGGAATTATATATATATATAGATTATGAGGTTTTTTTTTTAACGTAAAAAAATTGGTATTAGATTTTTTTTCTTTGGTTTAATTTTTTTCCTTAAATTATATATATATATATATATATATATTTTAATTCATTAGCTGATTTGTTTTTTCATTTTATTTTTTTTTACAAATTTATAGACTTTTTTTCTTTTTTTATTTTTATATAATTTTCCATATTGATTTTTTTTGTCATGTTTATTTTTATTTTTATTTTGATGTTTTATCACCAATATGAAAATCACTAACAAAAAAATAATGTTTATACTTGATACATAACAAAATTTAAAGTGTCAAAAATAAGCCTTCTAAAAAAATGTGTTGATGCTCCATTAACACTTTCCAAAATCAGCATAAAAATCACTAAGATTTAAAAAAAATGTTCATTCATGATACATAAAATAATTTAAAGTGTCAAAAGATGCTAAAAAAGTTGTATTCTGAATCACCATTTTCAAAATCGAGTGATTTTTTTCTACCTCAAAAAAATAGGTACTAGGTAATTTTCTCATTTGATTGGTAACTATGTTTATTACCAAGGCTCCTTTAGTGACCTTCCATGTTTTTCTGTAAATGTAGTTACATAGCGTTCACCTCCCAATTTCCCTGTTGAAATTAGATTTTTCTTGAGATATCAATCATACCCTTCCTCCTTTAACAGGAACTGGTTTCCATGTCTTACTTTATAAAAACCTTACCCATTCCAATTGTTTTACATGATTTATCATCACCCATATGAACCTCTCCAAAATCTCATTGAACATAGTCATGAAAATGTTTCCTATCAAGTGTGCCATGGAATGAAGCCCATGAATCTACCACCCATCCATCAACAATATTTTCTAATGAAAGAATCAAAGCATCTTGTAACACATCACCTGTTACATTCGCTTCATGATTGTTCTCTTGTTGTCCATCTGCCTCTTTTCCCTTCCAAGATTTATATCATTTCTTTAGGTGCCCTTTCTTCACACATTTCTAGCACAATGTCCCCTATTTGGATTTGTATCTTCCTTTCCTTGACTTACTATGATATCATAGGTTCGTTTCTCTCTATAACTTTCTTCCCCTAGACTTTGAAATCAAAGCATTACCGATTGTCTCACTTAAGTTTTTATTTTGCATTTCCTCACAAATGATAACACTAAAAACATCACCAAACTTTAAAGTACTATATCCAAAGACAAAATCATTGATGGCCATGACTAAGCCATTCCAACCTTCTGGCAATGAGCATAGAAATAATAATAACTTCATCTTCAAAATTTACCCCTACAAAATTTAACTAACTGATAACCTTGCTAAATTCAATTTAATGATCGGCAATAGTTTTACCTTCTCAGATATTCATATTGAATAAATTCTTGATAAGTAATACCTTGTTTGGCACTAAGGGTTTTTCATATAGTTTGGTCAATGTCGTAATTAGATCCTTTGTTGTCATTACCTTTGAAATGCTTAAAGCCACCGACATTGTGAGGCATAGTCGTATTGTTCCGAGTGCCTTTCTATCAAGAGTCTTGTATTTTTTATTCGGCATGCTTGTGATCTTTTTTACTTTTCCATTCAATGGTAGGTAAGGATCGCTATGCTACAAATAATCATTCATTTGCATCTTCCATAGTTGGTAGTTTTTGTTGTTGAATTTCTCAACCCTAAACCTACCATCTTCTACCATAGCTCCCATGCAAACCACAAATCCGTCTTTGCTATTCATTTATCAAGAAAAGAGACCTTCGAATTTGATATCAATTGTTATAAATTAATTAACAAAGAAATTAAAGATATAAAATATTGTACAAAAACAAATAGTTAAAAACATAAAACAAGAGAGAAACAATTATATGTGGTTCACCTAATTTTGGCTACATCCATAGAGAGACAACCTATCTTTTCATTTATATTATCCAATGAAATGAAAAGATACAACCTACAAAAAATCCAATTTAATTTTCTCTTCGCTCTCGCACAACCTCTCCTCTTTTTTCTGTGGATATAATAATACACACGCACAATACAATTCCCTCGTACAAACTAAGGGTTTCCTTATAGGCCAAAAAAACCTAAATTAACATAACTTCTACCATCAGATTGTTGCCTAATGAACAACCCATATTTACTATTAAATTGCAATATTTTACAAGGTAATTTTTTATCTAGTTTTGAAGGTCAAATATTTAAATATCTAGATTTTCCTTTAGCTTATATGATAGCCTTAACATTAGCACCCCATACCATTGTCGATGTTGATCCATCTCTTTCCTTGTCTTTTGATTCATTTGCTTTCGCGTAAGAATATTTCACAAAGGTTGCATCCAAACCCTCTAATCCTATTCCTAGTTCTTCAATCATTATAAATATTGTCGATGATGAGGCTAAATAACCTATTTGGCCCAAAACTATTGTTGAAAAACACACTATCCCTTCACCTGCTGTATGTCTGTCATAAAGCCCTCTTTCGTCTCTTCACTCTACCATGCCTTCTCAAACAATTTATGATCATCCTTCTCACCAATCTGACCATAAAGATACAACTGAATATTTCACTACTATAGAGAGTTTTTGAAATCAAGGATACAACAAAACCTAAGCCGAGTCTAGAAATAAACACTATGATGCGTAGGTAGACTTTTCTTTTATTGTAACCAGATTCCATCACTTTTGACTCCTTAACACAACTCCATGCACTTAGTTTGGACCCAAGTTATTGTAAAGTAGCTTTGCGCCTATTTACATAATTTGTTGATGTTGCTCCTCTTCTTTCTTTGCATGTGATTTCCAAAATCCGAGTCTAACAAGAATAGGATCTTTAGCTAGAGAATTAACATCAAGAACAACCTGAAAAGTATATTGCATGTGGCAAACCATTGCAAACCAAAATTCTGCCTATTGAAAGTATTCCTACATATGACCATAAACACTAGTAAAGTGCTCCCATTACAATTTAACCTAGCAAATCGATTGATTTTGGACCATGGTTTCTCCCCAATCTAATATTTGAAGTGCCTCTACCTGGAAATATCCTTTCAGTTCCACCTATACCAAATTCTAATATATCACATGAGAATCATCATGAATATAGTTTTTACTAAGGGGGCATGAAAAATACTATGTACTTTGATGTGGCTAGGCAACACTAGCTGATAAGCTACTGGCCCAAATCTAGCTATGATTTACAAAGGACCACAAAACATTGTTGCTAATTTAGCACAAGTTCGTAGCCTCAGAGTGCTCTTTCTTTATTTGACATTCACATACACATGTTCTTCTAATTTAAATTCCTTGTGTGTTCTCTTTTGATCTAAATAAATTTCTTGTCAACCTTGGGTAGTCTTGAATTTTTTTCTAGGTTATTCACCACCTATTCCATTTCTTGTAGCACATTGGGTCCTAATACCAACCTGCCATCTAGCTAAATATAGCTCAAGTGAGTACAACATTTTCTTCCATACATTTCTTCAAAAAGGCTCATTTTTTATAGAGGCTTGATAAGTATTATTATAAGAAAATTCTACTAAATGTAAGACATCTTCCTACTTAGCAAGTATTTCCATCGCACACATCCTTAGCATATCCTCTAGAATTTGGTTGATTCTATCTACTTCTCCATGTATTTTTGGGTGATAGGTCATACTAAAATTAAGTTGCATTCTCATTCCTCCAAATAATGTTTTCCAAAAAATTGGAGGTGAATTTAGCATCTCTATCAGATATCACCATTTTTTGTATGCGATGTAACCGGAAATTTCCCACATAAATATATATGTAATCTATGTTGTCCCAAAGGTAGACCTAATGATTATAAATGGTGTTTATTTGATTAGATTGTCTAGTACTATAATAATAGAGTTATTCTTCCTTCTAGGAATTGATAATTTAGTAATAAAGTCTTGAGAAATAACTTCCCATTTCCATTTCGGAATGGGTAGTGGATTTAACAGTCTAGTTGGGTGTTGGTGTTCTACCTTCACCTGTAGGATTTCTAGACAATTAACCAAATATTTTACCACCTATTTCCTCATACCAGGAAAATAAAATTCCTTCCTCAATGTTGAAATCATTTTCTGGTATCCCATATGTCTTATGAAAGGTCTATGGTGACTCTCATTTAAGATAAGTTCTTTTACAATAGCTTTGGAACAAAAATTTTATTTCTGAATATCATCAATTTTTGTAAATTTTTCACATAACTAGGAACTTCTATTTAGTGTATTTTTTTGCAAATTTTTTTAGCTAAGCTTCATCTTTCTATGTCGAAATTATGATTTATTCAATAAAATCAGTTTTAGCGATGCCTACTAAAATTCGCATTAGTGAATTTACATTTGTACTTAAAGCATCTACTACTTTACCTTCTTTTCCCTTAAAATTCCTTACATCAAACTCAAAAACACCTAAACATGTCATCCATATAGCTTGTCTAACATCTAAATCAGACTCTGAAAATGTATTTTAAATTAATGTTGTCACTGATAAGTGTAAATGGTTTTCCCAACAAATAGTGTCTCTCCATTTTTAAATCATGTATGACTTGCGTGAGCTCTAAGTCTTAAACAACGTAATTCCTTTCATGAGATTTCAATTTCATTAACCCATATGCCACTACACAAATATCTTGAATTATAACACCACCTAGCCCTTGATGGCATCCATCAAAACACACTTCAAACCATTTTTCTTGATCTACAATCTTTAAGATAGGTGCTTCTATTAGGAGATGTTTTAATTTGTCAAAACTTTCTTGGCACCTAGCAATACATTCAAATTTTACTCTCTTCTTTTCTAAGTAAGTAATGGGATAGGTGAGTTTTGAAAAACCTTCAACGAAACTTCTGTAATACCCCATGATTTCCATTAAGGATCTGATGTGTGAGACATCCTTAGGTATGGGCCAATTTAAAATGGTATTAACCTTTTCAGGATAAAAAAATAGTCCTTGCTTTGAAATGACATGACCCAAATATTGGCTTTTGTCTTTGTAGAACTCACATTTATATAATTTTGTGAAACAGAAGGCAGTAAGGGTTGAGGTTGAGAACGCAACTAGATCTAGTAACTTGGTAGTAATTAATGTTGTAAGTAATCAACCAGCAGATAGGATGGATGGCTTAGTAAGAATAAAGATGATTAATGAGAGCACATGTGGTGTTATTATAAGTGTAGTGGACTTAGAAGTTAAAAACGCAGAAGTTAAAAACTCAGAAGAATATGCCGATAACTCCCACATGGCTTCCAGCATATGCAAAGACAAGAATAGAGACTGCGTTGTTAACTACAGTGTGGTCATAGGTAAAAACAGGAATGAGGACAAGGGCTAGCATGAATTTCCAGAACGTGAGGACGACATTAAAAATTTGGAAGGTGAACAGATTATTAGTAATTAAAGTGACCAGCATATTACATCAAACATAGGTTATGATGTGAGGTATTATAGCAGCGTTAGTGATGAGACTGTAATTAGAATTGATGACGGTTTTCAGAACAATAAGGGTAGCACTATAACACCAATAAGTGAATGTAATTTTAACCCTAAAAATATAGATAAAGGCAACACAAATGATAGATATGTTTTTAGTAAAGGGTTAGGGAATCCTAATGATGTAGGGGTTTCAAAACCACTGTCTAGTAGAAAGGTTATTAATCTTTTCTCCTCAACTCTCACTCCCGAAGGAAATTAATACTCTTAGTAAAGGCTTGGGATTCGCGGTCTCCCCCCAAAACATTCCATTTGAAAACATCATCTGCAATATTCAGAATGGGACTCAAGGCCTTTCATTAGATGACAAAGAAGTAGTAAAGCAGGAGTTTGCCCTTATAATGATGAAAGCTAATCCATCAAATGGTAATTTAAATAAGAAAGAAAATGTTGCTCTTAGGTCACTTCGTAATAATGACAATATAGTGGTGCTTAGGGCTAACAAAGGAGGAGCAACTGTCGTTTTAGATAAGGGTGATTACATTCATAAAATTGATGAACATCTCAACTATGTTAGTTACAGAAGATTATACTCCAACCCCACTTCCAAGGTTATTAAACAGGTTAAGAAGGCTGTCATGGGGTCAAACCTCGATGATAAAACAAAAAAGAGGTTAATTCCATCCAGTGAGGTCAGTCCCCAAATTTATGGATTACCAAAAATTCATAAAGAGGGGGTACCTCTTAGACCAATAGTCAACACCATTAGTTCCCCCACCTATGAATTAGCTAAATATGTGGCTAGGATCCTGAAACCTCTAGTTGGAAACACAAACTCCTTTATAAAAGACTCTAATGACTTTGTAGAACTCATCAAGAATGAAAAGGTTGATAAGGATGATATTCTAGTTAGTTTTGATGTTGTCTCTTTATTTACAAAGATTTCCCTTGATGAAGTTGTTCTTGTTATAAAAGAAGTCACTGATCCAGATACAGCTAAACTTGTAGAAATTTGTTTGCATTCCACTTTCTTCAGTTTTCAAGACAATTATTATGAGAAAATATTAGGAGTCACCATGGGATCCCCACTTTCACCCATTATCGCGAACTGATACATCGAACACTTTGAAGGAAAAGCCCTTGAATCATACCCTCTAAAACCTACATGGTGGAAGAGATTTTTTTATGACACCATCCTAAAATGGACTCATGGCAATGCTGAGCTCGAGAAATCTTTTAATCATATTAACTCTATATCATCTAACATCAATTTTACTATGGAGCTTTAAGAAAATGGTAAGATTACTTTTCTAAATGTCTTAGTTAGTAGAAAGGACGATGGTACTTTAGGACACCAAGTTTTTAGGAAGAAAACCCATACAGAAAACTATCTCCATGCTAATTCATACCATCATCCAACCCAAAAATTTGGCGTTTTAAATGCTCTTGCCATTACGGCTCTTAGAATTTCTGACTCTGAAGACCCTAATGAAGAAATTAAGCACTTAACCTCTATTTTTGAAGATATAGGATATAAGGAGTTTAATATCAAGAAAGCCATAAAAAGAGCTCAAGAGAAGGTTCTCTCCAAGGGTCCGTGAGATGATTACGAAAAATAAATTTGCAAAAAGGTGTACCTTCCATTCATTCAAGGGGTCACACATAAAATCACTAAGATTCTAAGAAAGAAGGACATACTCACTCAGTTTACAACATGTGGAACAATTAGGAAAAAAATGAAGTCTGTTAACGATAATGTTGAGCATCATCAACTCAAGGGTGTGTATAAGATTGATTGTTCATGAGGGAAAAGTTATATTGGAGAGAGGGGGTGGTCTTTGAAAATACGACTTAAAGAGCACGGAGCAGATATTAATAATGGGAGATCTCGTACATCAGCTTTTGTAGAGCACTCCTCCAAAAGCAAGCATCATGTATGTCTAGAGAATGCCAAGATTATTGCAAGGGAAGATCATTATCAAATGAGAAAAATCAGAGAGGCTATTGAAATTATGAAGGTTCCACATAACCTCAATAGGGACAATGGAAATGAGATTAGTGGAAACTGGCTCCCCCTGATTAGACATATCAATCCCTCCAGACCTTTCGAGGAGTAGTACATCAGGTTTGTCCCCTACCCCCTCCTTAATTTCTAAACTCTCTCTCCATTAGTTAATTAATTAATTAATATAATATACTATAATTAAAATAATATATTATGTTATATAATATAACATAATATAATAATTTCTTAACTCTCTCTCCATTAGTTAATTAATTAATTAAAATAATATAAATTAAAAACGAGTTAAAAAATTAATAATTACCTATTTTATTAACATTAAGATATTAAACAACTAATAAATAAAAATAAAATAAAATTCAAATAAGACTAAAATAGATCTAATATTTACTACTTTATTAATGAGGCAATTAAAAGAATTAATATTATTTATAAATAATATGAATTAAAATTAACATAAACTATTTATTTAATTAAGTAATTATTTATTTAATTAAGTAAAATAATATAATAAAATTTCATATTAAAATAAAAATTAAAACAAACTAGAAGGAAGAAATAAATTCATGAATTAATTATCTAATAATTCATATTAAATTAAAACAATAAAAATTAAATAGGTTATATATTTCAGAATTGGTCAGCAAAATTGTTCTCTCAGTCTATCACTCGTTTCTATCCTGATGATGGATCCCCTTTGGGGTTCGAAACATCAATCTAATGAACAAAATATCATGGATAATCCAGATCATATTTCTCCAATTTTGCATATAGTTCGTGTTCTCTTAAGGTTTGTGACACCATTCTCAAGTGTTCTTCAAGTTTTTCTTTTTTTTTAGAATACACCAAAATTTCATCTATGAAAACCAACACAGTTTATCCATGTACTTGCTAAGAAATTTTTTTATTAAACATATGAAAGTTGCAGGCATGTTGGTAAAACCAAATGGTATAAATAAAGATTTGTAGTGCCCATACCTAGTTCAAAATGTCGATGTATGAATTTCTTCATCCTTTATCCTAAACATATGATATCGTGTTCTCAAATTAATTTTTGAGAATACTGTTGCTCATATTACTTGATCAAAATGATCGTTAATGCGGGGCAACAAATATTTATTTTTTATAGTAAATTTCTTCAATTTCCTGTAATCTATGAACATTTTAAATGTACCATACTTTTTTTCACAAAGAGTACCCGAGGTCCCCAAGGTGAAACACTCGGTCTAATGTAAACTTTATCTAGTAGTTCTTGTAATTGCATTTCGATCTCCAACATTTATGGAATATGCGTTCAATAAGGTTCCTTACACACTAGGTAGCTCCTTGTACTATGTCATTAGAAATATTTACATCTCTTATGGGAGGTAGTCCTAGAATTTATACGAAAAATACATCCTTAAACTCCCGAATTACAAGTAAGTCATATAATATTGGACTTTTTGTTTTCAGATGATTTTCTTCAATTTAGAGAGTAAAGATTTTTCAACATTTTCTTGCACTTATTTTTAGTTGTAATGTTTAAATTTGTCTAATAGAAGGTTCTTCGTATGCCTTTTATCAGTTGTTCTATTCCTTCTTCATTAACACAAGTCACCTTTTTTTCTAGACAATTTATTACAAATTTGCTTTTCTCTAACTAGTCCATGCTTATCAATAGGTCATAACAATGTAGAGGAAGTACATTTAAATTTAACTTCGTTTTGCATCCATTTAATTTTATAGAGAACTTATTGATATAACTAGTTACCTTCCTCTTTGTTCCTACTACCAAATCTACTAATCAAGCCTTTCTAATTTTTTTTGTTTTAATATTACATTTTTCCACCACTTGTGGGCTAATATAGCTAAGAATGTCTCCTTGCTCAATTAATAGAAAGACATTTTGGTTCAGTATGTTACCTTCCATTTATATCAAAGTGGACTAGTGCATCACTTATTTGTCCTCCACACATCATTAATTTGGGGAATGTTCCTTTCAATATCGTTTATTGTAGTGGATTCATGGATAGCATGTACATTTTGTAGATACCTAATATTGTGTGGAGAATTTCTTAATAAATGGGGTTCTCCAAATCCCCAATATTCTAAAGGTTCTCTCTCCTTTGTAGTGATTTCCCCTTTGTTGTTTAACTCCATTTGTTTTGAGCGAGTGTGTAATTGAGATGTTTGGGGTTGATTGTTCCAACAGGATCTCTTTTTGTGATGATCTCTCCCAAAAATTCTCATAAAAGATGAGTTTTGCTTCTTTATTCCTCATATAGACATGTTTTTATCCTTGCTCTACCACGATTTTAAACTTTCACTTTTATGTTTAAACTGTTGGTAACACAATATTGCCTGCCTTATTGCCTCATCCATTGTCCTAGGATTTTCAAATTCAATCCTTCTTTATAAGCAAGACACAGACAATTAAAAGACCTTTGTACATCTTCTTTCTCTTCCTTAATACAAGAAACATGTCTTAGTAGATTGGTGAATTTTGCATCAAATTCATCCATGGTTAACTGTCCCAATCTTATATCATGGAACTCTTTTGCATGATGATCATAGTACCTCTCATTTAGGTACTTATATTTAAGTTGTTTCTTGAATTATTCCCATGAACCTATTTTCTCTTCTAGTTTATGCATTGTTTTGGCGTCCTCCCACTATAAGGAAGCTTCCCCTTGTAGTTGAGATATTTATAATTTGACTTTTAAATTACTATCATATTCATAAACATAAAAATACTTGGTAATGCTTAGTATCCATTCTTATACGTATCCATTTTTTCACTAGCAAACATACGAGGTCTTATCTTTTTAAATTCTCCCTATAACTCTATTTTCTTTTTCTTTTTAAATCTTTGTTCTTTTGGAGAAGTTTTGTCAGATTCATTCCCACTTTCATTTATTTTTATTTCAGGATCAAGACCCTTTCTCTTCAATGGATTTTCCTTATCCCCCTATTCCTATCTATCCAAATAATTGTGACTTGAATTTTCAGTCAAATCATTTATTATTTTTTCCTATTCTTCACTTACCTTAAACAAAATTTATGACCAACTCTTATATTAGCCAATTCTTCATGTGAGTACCTTACTATTTCCAAAAACTAAGTGATGAGAGGTGTGCCTTCTCATCGAAAATCCATATACACTTCTTCTCCTTCATTAAGAGGTTGATCTAGGGATGATGCCATTTTTTTTTGTTAAGGTAAGTTACTCTTGTACCATATTGTCAAAGAAATAAAAAATACATTAGCTTGTCATATCGTCACAACTATATCACAACCTATACATTTTATTCTCTTGATGTGTTTTTCCCTTAGGCCTAGATTTAAAACTAACTGCTCCAATAACATAAGTAGAAAACCTCCATACATATATATATATATATATCTTTCCTTATGCTTATCTTATATTATTGAATGCCTTAGTTCTTTTATACTACTCTCCTTTGATATTTTCTTTGTATTGTCATTAACAAGTTTGTTAATTTATGATTCTCTTATATATAGGTTTTTTTTGTTCATGACCAAAATTTTTCCTCTTGTACTAAATTGTTCCAGAAATAATCCCATTAACGTCTTTGTTAAGGACATTTAACCTCTTTAGTGTTGGTAATCACATCATTACTAATATTGTATTTTCTTTTGATTATGGTTGTGGATCAAGTTATGAATCTTATTCTCATTAAATGGTATCTAAGGGATATACTTATGTCTATAAATCTTAGACCTAGGTTGAGCAAACGACACCTTATTTAATTCAGATATCTCCATCCCTCTTTAAAATTAGTGTCTTTTTCTCCCATAGTTGAATTCGGTGCATTCAATATGATTTACCATCATATAGTCAAATTATTCAAATCATTAGACACATTCAAATCTAAATACTATGTTATTGCACGAGTGCACATGTAATTTGACTAACGTTTTATAATCCAATTCATAATTACTAGTGTATGTATTTAGTTCACATTGATATATTCAAACCCTACGAAATGTTATATATTATGTGCACATAGTCTTTGCAATTCAATTGCGAGATAATTTGTGCTAGTCTTGATCCCCGCATGGAAATGGATCGTTGGTCCAATTGGCACTAATCACGTGAAATTCAAATGGGATACGATTAGGGTTGGCATTGAATGATTGTGATTTTATCTAGGAAATCCAATAGTGGGTTGATGTCATGGTTTTCCCAAAACCTAAACTTCCAATTTGATTCAGCTCATTTTGTAATTGTTCACTCAATGAGGCACTACTCTTCATGCGGGAATTTGAAATTGAGGATTTGGGGGTTTTCCTACCCTTGTCAAATTTTAATTTACTATGTCTCTCATCATTGGCTTGATGTGATCCCCATGGAATCACTTTCTCAAGATGAAGAAGAACATGTAACTTTTTGCGTTGTAATCATAGTGGCACTGTTCATTTTGTTCCTTAATAATCGGTTTTGTAGTTACAGTTTTCCCATACATTCGTTAAATTTCATAGCTATGTTGCAGGAGGGCTTCACCTCGACTCAAGTGTATGGAATTGTATCATTTCATGATTGTATCTGGTGTATTCCCATAATGGTATTTAGCCATTCCATTTCCATTTTATTGGTATGCTCACTACAAATTTTCCATTCAAATGATTGACCTTACCATCATTCATTCAGGATGGTGTGCATGACTTGGGGATTTTCTTCTAATTCTTCATTTTGGTCTCTTTACCATTAATATGAAATTTCCTATGATTTCATATTTGTATGTATGGTTAACTTAGGGACATTTGACACCCTCCTATTTCCTTGAAGATAAATTTATATTCTGCTTTCATCATCTCATTAATTTTGGGCATTTTTCTTGGTTTTCCCACTCTATTGTTTTATGGCCATAACATATATTATGAGCTATATGGTTGGTATTGAAGTCCAAATTCAGGATTAAACTCGAAGTAATCATTTTGGGTTTTATTGTTTCTTTATATTTAGCACTTTTACTCAGTTTTCTTAGGCATCATTTGGTGACACACTAACGTTTGTGTGTATATCTATAGGTTGTAGGGGAGATAAGGTCACAACACAACTATGATAGGTGATCAAAGTTCTATTCCTCTCTCCTTAATTGGTTATTATATAATGAATATAAAGTCACCGTTCTTCTCATTTCTTTAACAGGAAGTCCATGGATGTGGGATCATCATGGAGATTTATCACAGGTAAAATAATGTCACCCATTCAACTCTAGTTTTCTCTTTCATCATTATGCTCATTAGAAGTTGAATACAAAAGTAATGTATGGGTTTTTTTCCCTTTCAGGTTCCATATGCATTTTTGGTGAACCATCTGTTGAATTTCAATGACCTCCCAACTTTGAGTTTTCAACACTTTGACTCTAGCATTCTCCTAAATGTAAGAATTTTTATTTTCTTACGCATTCTTGATGGATGTGTTGTTTGCAAGGTCTTGTGAACTAATTCAAGGTTATGAAAAAATTCCTTTAAAGTTGTTTATTTATTCCTACCTGACCTGGTCAAGATTCATGGTGCAATTTCTCTTGGAAGAATTTATCAACCTTCTAAGCTTTGGATCGAATATGAATTTAAGCTTTGACCCTATATTATGAGCTTAATATCTAAACTACTAGCTTAATATAATTTGAGTTTCTTTGTTGAATATTTAATGTGATGTTTTTTATCATGAGTATCAATAGTCTCTTTGAGATTGTAGTTAAAATTTAATATATAGTTTCTGTCTAGATGAATTTTGATCACTTTCATTGTGTTTAACAACTATGGTTCATATCATATTACTATGATGTTAAATTGTTTACTTATAGACTCACATAGATATGCCTATACCAATTCGACTTCTTTTTAGTATCAAATGCTTTCTTTAGGTGATGTATATTAAATTAACTAGACTATAGATGGGAGTCTATGTATATTTTTATTATAATTCTATCCATGTGACTTAATATTGTCAAGTTATCCTTGGAATTATATGATTGTCAATATTAAGGAATTAATATAAGGCTTTTCCTTCTTTTTTCCAGATAAAATGTTTATTAATGTTAAACTTATATAGTTCTTATATTGTATGTTTTTGTCATTAAGGTTGAGAATGTCAAGCTTCTCGATCATAAATTTAAGGGACCTTACTTTAGTAAATTTACACAGAGTAATCAACATATCATTTACTAATTTTATTTCCACGTTAAAAAGGATAACTACAATGTTACTTGTTAGTGTTATTCGATCATAATAAATGACCAACTAGGAAATAACATTTCTAATAAATAATTTAGAGAAACTCATTTTTCTTTTATTTCTAAAAATCGCTAGGCTCACAAACAGAAGGTATCCTTTGTAGATAATTTATGACTACATAATCATACAGATTTTCTAGTAGCCATGGTGGTATAAAGTGTACTATGGTATAAATTCATAACTAGAACTTTACTAAACATTGTTATAATATTGCTTCACAAAGTAATATCTCCTTATATTTGCATCCTCAATAATTTTGTATAATATACAATATTTCTTCTCTATAAGTAAAACCATCATATTTTAATACAATTATTATATAACTCCCTCTAATTAGACAAATATTTCCTACATGGATCCTTCTCTTCTAATCATTAAAATTGAATCCATGGATCTATTTAATTCTCGAATTTATATTCAATATTTTTCCTTTATTTCACATTTCGGAATAATAACCTCTTGTACGCATATTATTTACACTATTAACCATGACATATCTTTATACATTTTATCCATTATTGTTTATCATAACACTTTAGCATATATTTATACCATAATTTCTCCATGGACTCTCACCATAGACTTCTAGCCTATTCTATTATTCCATACCTACGATAAATAAAATAATAAAGAGTAGAATAAAAAACTATAATTCTATCTAGCCATAAACTGAGGCTTGGGAAATATTCAGTAATCAAGAACATTTAACCCAACCATGAACTACCTCTACCAATTCCGCCTTAGCTAACATATTCTTAGCCTCCTGAGCCAACAACTTCTTTTTTTCTAGGTGGTTTGTTTTATGGATTCTTTCCCAACATATTTTTAGTAGCGTCTTACTTTAAGGTCTTCCAACACTCTTTCCTAGACCTCTTTGTTTTAGCTTTTTCAAAAAACATCATTTTATTTTTCTTTAAAATATGTCTTTCTCTCTAACAATGGTTTATTCCACCCCACTTAGTATTTGTCTTCAACTAAGTCATTAACATAATATTTTTCTCCCATTATGCTAATATTTTTAAATTATTTTCTTCTAAGGATTCTTAGGAGACTTCTAGGGAAGGTTCATCATGTGGACTTGACCACTAACAACTTTTTCTGAGCTAACAAGAAGTCTTCTAAACTCTAGTGTTGTTTCCTGAATATTTCCAAGAAATTTATTTACTAATTTAAATAATAATAAAATAATTACATCATCAGAAAAGTCCCATCATGTATTCCACAACCATTAAATCCAATGATAGTTCAATGCATAAAAATAGTAATCATTTAAAAAGTAGAGCCATAGGGTTGTTAGAATACTACTTTGGAGATAAACATAAACTTTTTATTTTTGTATACTACTATCAATATTCTATGGAGACTAAATCTCCACTATCCACTTAATAGTTATCTGTAATTAAATTAATATTGTACAAGATTTATTTTAAAATTATTTAATTAAATGTAAAAAAGGGCATCCATGGGGGCATGAAATAGATAATGACATGGTGTTCTATTAAGGCACTATTGAGCTTTTATTGGCCAATCAACATCCGATTTTTCCAATTGGGTGATTGAGGGTGCCTGTAGACATCGATGGTGTTCCAAGCATAGCTGATTTCAAGGTCATCGAAACCATGGACAATACTGATCACTATCCATGTCTTCTAGGGATCAATTGGGTCTTTGATAACTAGGTAAGTATAAAATTGAAAATAATATAGATGATTTTCGAAGGAGGATATACTCATATTGTCACACCATTGGATTTTCATGAAAGGGATCGGTCTGTAGAGAATGTGAACAACGAGCTTAGTCATGAGGATCTAGATAATATCTATAATGTTACAACCTAACAAGATGATTATGTAAACCTGACAACTCATGGAGTATTAATGTGGTGCAACATCAAGTCCTACACATCTGACTTTGACGAGGCTTCGGAGAATTGAGAAAATTAGTTGCATGGGGTCAGTACTAAGGGAGGAGCCCATATTATGAGAATGGTACGTTGGATCGAGATTGAGGTGAACAATCCACCTTGTTTTGTTGGTTTTTCTAAGGTGTTTTTTTTTCGCGAGAGTATGAAGAGCACGTAGTAGATTGCCAGATAATTTTTGCAGTGGATGTTGTACTACATGCTACACTGACTAGGTGGTGGGATACACACATGAAGCAAGTCGTGATGTGGTAATAATGTAAATAATTGTTAAAGATTAGATTTCGAGACAAATTTGGGGTCAACGGAGAAAAATACTTGGGAGGGGAGTGCCCTAGAAATCACTTGAAGTGGTGGACCACAATTTTGATGAAGGGAGGAGTACCTCAGCAATAGTTGGTACACAACATTATCCGTACCTTGGATATCATTTCGAAAAATTGGTATATTGAGTTAGAGGTGTGTAAAGCAACCCACGAGAGGGATTAGGTGGCTAAAAAATTCCAAACAACATTTAGTGTTCAAGCAGAAGAACTATCATTGGAGGAGGCTCTTAAAGAGTTGTGATGGAAGTTATTTACAGAGAATGATCCAATTTTAGCCAGGGATGTACCATTGTGTGATACATCTCAACACTCAAAACAAATGCATGAATTTTTGGAATATTACAACATATTAGAAAATCGATGGGATGATGAGGATGATCCTTGTATTATATAAATTCCATAAGTGGAAGGAAAGTACGCAGTGGAGGGACCTCCATTTTTGTTTAAGGAATATCCACAACCGATCAGACAAAAGAACGTTAATCATCGAATCAACGAACATACCAAGTTGTTGGCCAATGAAATTTACTAAGATAGTGGTATCATTTGAAGGGCCATGAGTTCATCATATTGAGAATTAGCTATTAGAAATGGGACATAAGTCATAGGTATTGATGAAGCCAAGATCAAAGATGTGGAGATCGGAATTGCACCAATTAGCAGTGCAACAACAAGGCTAATTGATGGCTATGCCACCTTACAAGAGGTGAGTAAAAGTTAAGATGACCTGGGAAGCAAATAAGGGGTGAGTTATCCCCTATGTACATATGTAAATTTTGTAAGTAGGTATGATTAAGGGTTAGAGAGAGTGGGACTTAACTAGAGGTTAGATAGGTATAGTTAAAACTAAGCATCATGTTGTGTTAGGGGTGATCTTGACTCAGGTACCTAAGTCATTATAAATTACAGGTTTGCAAGATAAACATTGGTCAAAATGTAACTGAGCATGAGAAGGCTCAAATATGTTGATGATGTTCAAGATCACGTGAGGAAGAATACATTAAAATGATTTACCCCTTCATGCAAATATTTGGGGAGAGAGAAAAAGGTGGTTGAACTCGTTATCGAATCCCATTCTGAGGCAAGAGGAGGCTTGCAATCTATCAGTCAACCCATGTATTATCGAGACACAATGGATATGAGGACTATCATTTAGGTGAGGTAAGACCTAAATCGACTAATACTAAATAGGGTGATTCAGTGGCTCATGTGAAGCATCATATGAGACAAGGTTGGAAAATGACTGTGTATGAGATTAATGATAATCAAGGAGATTCAAATATGAACTCCATCATAACTAGGAAAAGGAAAATTTCTTATAAATTATTACCTAGGAACCAAACGAGAGAAAGTGAAGTATTCAAGGATAAATTTAGGACCGAAAAACACATGGTGAGTGTGAGAATCCTTTGAGAGAAGAGAGAGAGGAATCACATAGGGATGATGTGTTGACGATATGGTAGATAAAGGAATGGAAAAGGATACCACCTTGAATAGAAAGCTTGACAAGCGGATGTGACTATGGAAGAATAGGTCTCAACAAGGAGACTTAGGTAATAGAACTAGAAATAGGAAGTGTGGATCTGAGGGGTGGGGAAAATTCACTGAGAGGTTTAAATAAAGGAGATTCCCTCCATTCACAACAATAGTTCATGAATGAAGAAACAAACGTACTAGTGACTTTAGTTGGATGACATATGACAAGAAAACTTGTAGCCTCTTCGAATAGGATGGTGTCAGTGTAGTCCACATTAGAAGGACTATAGTGAAATTATGGGGTTTTATCACAATGCATGATGGAGAAAAATGAACAAACATGAGACAATGGTAAGATTTTAGTGCAAGGGCAAGGCCTACATCATGAATAGAAGAACCAACTTTACGCCTTGTTCCATTGCTCCAAGGGAACGATTGGGTATAACTCTAAGAAGGAGATAACATAGAAGTCATAGGAAGAAGGAGTGCACCAGATGGCTGATTGATGAAGTAGGATCACAACATAGAGCTAGTATAATGGTTGGTGCATGACGAAAGAAGTTGCCACATTGTACGAGGATAGCAGGAAGTGGAATAACATGGTGTGAGTAGATGATATTGACCATTGGGATTTTACAGGAGGAACCAACCAAGGAGGTCACTGCTAACAAAAAATTTAGAGATATTTTGAGATAGAAAGGACTATGCAGAGTGGAGCTAAATGAGGCAGAGGATATTTTGCATAGATACAACACACATGGGACAGCTGGAGAAGAACCAAGGTATATATCTCAATAGCCTATGCGACAACTCGGTCGAATCAGCGAGAAGGAGGGAGGATTCAAGAGAACTCCCGATGGTTATAAAATAGTCAAACGAAAGCCAAGGTAGGGTTAGTTATTGGTCATTAGATGATGGTCAACTATTCAGAGTGTTTTGGAAGATAAGTTAGAGTCAGTCTTGGTAACAATATTATGTTAGTGTAATTTGGGAACCATGGTCGAGTATGTCATTTCTCACCAATGATATAGTAATGGGTTGTATTTATTGGATATATCTATGTTGGTGTGGATGGTTTATGATGGGGTTTCTGTCATGTTTTAATGGTGTCGTAAAATGGTGAGAGAGACTAGTAGTCTAATGCATATAACTCTAGGTATTTTTTCCTCTTTTGCTAATATATATATATATATATATATCTATATATATATATATATATATATATATATATATATATATATATATATATATATATATATATGAACTATTGTTGGAAGAATTGTTGTACTCTTTTGTGCTTATAAATAGTAGTTGGAAAAACCTTGTGTACCTTTTCTTTTATTGCATAGTTTTTTGAGTGTATGGATGAATCTCATAACTAGGTGGATGTTATATATATTAAGCGAGGGTTTTACATGTTTTTCATTGCGAGATTATACTATCATTAACAGTTTATAGTTTACTTGTTTAAACCTAATCATCATCTTGATGATATGTTTTGACGTAATAGTATATAGTGATGATTTGGTTCTGTATGGTCTCACAATATTATGGTCGTTAAACCTCGCAAATTGAGTGCAAATGTTGACCACTTCATTATAATCTGAAGTATGAGCTAGTTTTATATGTCCCTGACACTTGTGTAATAGGAACACATTTGTCACTATGTTTAACATTACCTCGGTTATGTTACAACGCACATGGTCATGGTTACGTTAAATATTTTGAACTTTAAACCTTACAAGGATTTTATGCATAATCTAAAAAAGCTTATAAAGTCAAAACCTTACATGGATCTGCAACATTTTTTCATGTTTTGCGGTGTAAAAAAATTTTCTACTTTGAGAGACTTTATCTCTTTCACATTATAGTAGATTTGAACTCTAAATTAACTAAACCATATACATCTCAAATTCATTGATGCTTTATTTTCATATGATGATGATAATGACTACTATTCTAAGGTAAATCAATCTTGTGTTGGAAATTCACAATAACCCCACACACAAGGAAGCAATATGGCTGCAAAGGTAAGAGATTCCTCCGGGTTTTATTCAATAACCCCACACAAAAAGAAGCAATATGCCTACAAAGATGAGAGATTCCTTCTGGTTTTATTCAATGAGGAACTAATTGTTTTATGTATTTAGTTTTATAAGGGTGATTTTTATTTAATATTACTCATATTTAATTGGACTGCATTTTAATATGATATTGATATATTTCATTATGAATTAAAGCAACAACCAAACCAAAGATTTATTTTGGATTCATTCCTTCACACACATGAACCGTGACATTCTCAAAACCAAAGATTATTGTGGTCATATTTTGCAAATGATTGGTTAAAATTCAAGAGAAATTTCCCACTTCATACCCAAGTGGAAATGACCACTTCAAAATATTTAAAAAACATGTGTTTTTCATACAAAACAATTTTATAACTCAAAAAATCATGCATTTCTCACACTTGTTAGGAGTGATTCATATTTTAACTCATTATTAAAAAATCATGCATTTCTCACACTTGTTAGGAGTGATTCATATTTTAACTCATTATTAAGTGATTTATGATTGAAAATCTATAATTAATGTAAGTTGAAGGCATCCATCCATAATAAACATTTAAACACTTCCTACATTATACATCTCATATTGCTAGAATTAAAATTATATATATGTAAAATAACTAAATTATAACTTTATTTTAAATTACTACTATTTGTTATTAACTATAAAGAATTAATAATATATTTTTCAAGCATTTATACATTCCAAAAAAATTAACAAGCTTTTAAACCATGAATACTACCCCACCTTACAATAGAGATTCTTAATGTCTAAATAAACGGATGTAATAACATGCACCAATAACTTGTTTTATCAATATCACATGCACAAAAAACATATCTAATTTCATATGACACTTGTTCATATAACATTTATTTTAATTAATCAATTTAATTAAAAGACAAATACAGACACAAATCTAAGGCCATGAGTAATGCCAAAAATGAATTTATAATTTGCATTAACATAGAACATTGATATATACATGGAGAGGGAAGCTACTTGGTTTCCTCTCCCACAGTCTCTTCGTCTTCCAATTCCATTTATTTTTCTATTTACAATATTTGCATGGATTTACCTAATCCAAAAGATTAGGTGTCAACATCCCCTCCTAATCTGAAGGGACGTTCGTGAGTCCTAGCATCATTATGAATCTTTCAAACTTTTTCCTGCTAAGATCTTTGGTGAAGATGTCTCCAATCTGCTCATCTTTGGAACAATTTCATAGGTGGATTGTTTTGGCCTCAACAAAATGTTGAATCATATTGTATCTTGTATTGATGTTCTTGGTTCAATCATGAAACTTTGGTTTCTTGGCCAACTTTATTGCAGAATTGTTGTCAATAAAAGGAGGAGTTGAATGCACTTGTTTCTCGTACAAACCTTCCAGATCTTTCTTGAGACACACAATTTCCTTTGTTGTTTCAATTGTTGCCACATATTCTACCTCAGTTGTGGAATCTGTTGGAACTAATTATTCATGTGACCTCCACGAGACAACTCCTAATCCAAGACTCATAACCTAATCTGAACTAGATACGCAAGTTTCTTTATCTCCATCGAAATGTGAATCAGAGTATCCAATCAAGTTGATGTCACCTACATGTGTATACTTGAGTCCAAGGTCTTGAGTTCCCTTGATGTACTTTTTTGTAGCACACAAATGACCCTCACAAAGCTTTTAAATAAACATGTAGAGGATTCCAACAAAAAATTAAATGTTTGATCTCGTAGTAGTGAGGTAGTTGAGACTTCCTACAAGTTACCTGCACTTTATTGCATCATCAAATTATTTTCCTTGAGTGGATGTGAGCTTTAAACTTTGCTCCATCGGAGTAGTCAAAATATTGCACTCAATCATGCCAAACCTATTCAATAGATCTCCAATGTACTTCTTCTGAGAGAGAAATATAAACTTTGGATGTTGGGCTACTTCAATACCAATATAGTAGTGAACATAGCCCAAATTTATCATTTCAAAAACTTTCCTCATTTCTTTCTTTATGGATGCAATGTAGTTCTCATTGTTTCTTTTCATCAAAAGATCATCTACATACACCACAAGATATACAACTATTTTTCCAACTTTCTTGACAAACAAAGTTGCCCAGCAAAATCATAATGTTTGAAATTGAGTTTCAAAATATGCTTAGTTATTCATTGTATGAGACTCGTGGTTCTTTCTTGAGGCCAGACAAGGATTTTACAATTTTGCATACATTATGTTCTTGTGATGCAAGCTTGGCCTGCAATACCCAGGATTTCCTCTCTTCAATTGCAACATACACCTCAGTTGATGCCAATCAAACACCCCAATGGCTAATTCTAAATCATTCATGAAAAAATTTACTGCATTTCCAATGCCTACCGATCGCCTTTTACCTGTTATAAAGGTTCTAGCGCCAACACCATCAATCGATCTGTCCTTCTAATCATCTTTCATGGAGAGGTCAGAATATTATATTGAAATAAGGCAGATAATCAAATCACTGGACTAATCGTATAACAGAATAACCTTCATTGTTAGAACAACTCGGATAAACGGTCTCAAGGCCCTCCGCTTGGATTCGAAAGCTTCCTCGCTGCCTCAGGTAGGAAGCTTCGCTCCACTTATAATTTAAATGCCATTACACGTACTTCAGGCAAATTGTGATTCAATTCAAGAAAATGTCACATAAACCCAACTGCGCCCACGCTTGCAGGTATTAATATACAGTTTATATATATATATCATCGGCAACCCTCTCCACGCGTACAGATATGTAGTTAACAACAAATAGGTAACTATTGGTTTGAATGGCTAAGAACCGCTCTGCCAGTGGACACCCTCTCCACGCGCACAGTTATATAACTAACAGTCAATATGTTAGGAACGCGCTGCCCTTTCCATACATATAATACCGCCTTCGAGTCAAACGCTGGAGAATTCACTTGCAAAGTATTTAATGCATATGGTTATATATATCCATGCTTGCGAGACGGTATTAATAGATAATTTTATATATATCAAATACAAACAGCTGTACCATGTGGAAGTGGCGGAATTCTCAAATTCATTTTGTAAAGTTTGGTAATTCTTTCACTGGAAATTGTGCCTGAGGTTCGAACTTATACTGCACTGTCACCCAACTGTATTAATACACAGATCTTTCAAACATTCACTGGAAATTTACTTATACCAAATTCTGTCTCTTGGAATCGATCCATTGAGATTGATTTGTTAACTCCATGATTTCAATTAAGGCGCAGGCTAATTTGATAACTCCATAATTTCACACAATTTCATATAAACAAACAGTCATTCACATTGATGTCTTCACAACCAAATTCTATGAAACGTGTATTCAACTTAAAATCTAGTTACAAAAATATTCCACCACTTAATGAATCAAGCCCCACAATTCTGAAAACACATTGTTTTTACATTAACAAATGCAACTAAATACTTACAACCTTTCTTCGTGGTGAAATATTCAACAGTCGTGGCCTTACAATTTGTTGAAGGCTTACAGCCTTGTTGTCTAAGCTTACTCTCCTTCTCTCTCTCCTCTTCAATGCCTTTGAGGCTTCATAATTTATTAAACTTAGCATGATCTAAAAATCCTAAAATCACTCAACTAAAAGCTCTAAGACTCTACATGCAATGCACACATATGGAAGAAAGCATCTCCTCGGCTTTATTCCATCTTTTTCCCTGTTCTAAAATAGAAAAGCTTTCCTTATC
The DNA here is from genome assembly GCA_031772625.1 of Pinus tabuliformis. Classification (NCBI taxonomy): domain Eukaryota; kingdom Viridiplantae; phylum Streptophyta; class Pinopsida; order Pinales; family Pinaceae; genus Pinus; species Pinus tabuliformis. The sequence continues at coordinate 573,557,380 of CM062813.1, read as the reverse complement.
ACTTAATGGTCCACATCCATTCCTTTTATGCCTAAAATCTCTCCTAGTTTTATTTATTTATTTTGAGAATATATAATTAAAAGCCTAAATATTAAAGTGACTTGGAATTTAGGAAACTAATTCCACAATTGCATGACCCCTATGTCTATTATTTACAATAATATCCCTTTGGGCTGAATGCTCCTGCATCATACTCCCAAGGTAGAAAAATTTCATGATCTCCTGATCATGTGTTCAGATCTATGTTTGCCTGCATCCCATATCTTGTACTGTAACTTTCCATTTGCCACTACTTCTGCCTGTTGTTCTTCTCTAGGTCTCCACACTTTATGCTGCTTTGCTCCACTAGCTGTACTCTTGCAATCTTCTGTTGTCTTCCTCTTGCTGCTTCTCTTTTGCTTCACTACTGCTGGTCTCTTCCGGAATTCCTTCATCATCATCCGCCTCATCATTTCAATTTCTTTGTCTAGCAGATTTTCTCCAGCTTCTTCAGTAAGACCTGTACTCACAAAACAATTGTTAGAATAAAAAATATAAGGCATCAGTGCCTCTTCTGCTGCTATCAATGTTGTCTCAGCTGTCATCATAAATGTCACCCCACATGTTGCTCTAGCTGTCACTATGGATGTTGCTGCCTCCCAAACTTCCTGTCCCTCTGGAACATTCCTTTGCTCGGCACCTGCAATTTCATCTGCAACTTCTTTCTCTGGTTCAAACGTCTCCAGCAAACATTTCAGCATTTCATCAACATGCTGCAAATTAACTCTAGCATAACTTCCATCTTCCCCTTCGACAACCTTCAGTAATTGTCCACCATCATCTTGATTGATTATGTCAATCAAATCAAGTCCTTCAAACATTGTAGCCTCATCTTCTAACATTGTAGCAGCTCCAAAATTTCGTACACCAGTCTTCTCTTGGCTATACAAACAAGCCAACTCTTTCTTGTCACCCATGGTAACAAGCCTCTGTTTATGAGACATGACTGTCTCATCTTCTACCCGCAACAGTTCTTCTTCTCTCGAGACAATTCCAAGTGATGAACTGTCTTTTATATCACCTGTAAACACAATCAAATTGTCAGCATTAAAATCATAAGACACAACGGTCTTACTTGTTGATTTAGTCATCTGAAAATCTTCACTGGTTTTCTCCTCAGCTTTCTCTGGCAATACTTCAGTATGTTGCTCTGAGTTTCTTCCCAAATTCTTTGTCAGCACATCAGTATGTTGATTCGCATTCACCATGAGACTGTCAGCTAGTCTCGCCTTCTTACCATCTATCTCCAAGATGTCTTTCTGCTCTTGTTCACTGTACTGAACTCTTTCATCTACTGCAATCTTTCTATCATACTCTGAATTTATCAACAAGTATTCCAACAAGGCAATTTCTTTGTAGCATTGCTGAAGCATATCATCATCACCATTTTCTGCTTCCTCTGTCTTCATTTCCTCCTGACATCTTGCTATCTCAGCATCGATCTGAACATTCTTCAGATTCAACTCTTCTTGAACAAACTCTAAAGCTTGCTCATCTCCCTGTATTGTACTTGCAAACATACACAACTCATTAGTTTTAAAACCACAAGACTTTTCAGTCTCGACTGCTTCCTTCAACATTTTTCTTTTAATATATCTGCATGTGGGATTTTCAAACTCCAACTCTGGCGCAAGAACTCTAAGTCCCTTTTTCAACAAGGCAATCACAATTTGCCTCAACCTCCTCTGCAACTGTCGCCAAATCACTCTCTTTCCCTTCAGTGGAAAGATCCATTTTCCTTTCCGATTTTCCCGCTCTTGTAGCCATTCTTCTAGTACCTGCAATTGTACCTTTATTTCTGCAATCTCTCTTTCTCGAACCTCTGCAGTCATTTCATCTCTGTGGCATTTCTCTGAACCTCTTCTTCCTCTAGAAAAACTCCCTCTGCCTCTGGCAGACTGCTTCCTCGTAAGTTTCTCATTCACCATGAGTTGTACTAGCCTCTGCAACAACAATCTCTCTTGCTGCAACTTACCTCACCAAGCTCTCCTCACTCAGTCTTTTGGTAAGTACTGGTTCACTGCCTCTGGAACCTCTTGAGCACTCCTCTGCTCTCTCTAGGCTATCTCTTCAACTCACCTTCTTCTTCTTCATGACACTTCAATTGTCCTCCCTATCTAGCCTTCAGCTGAATGCCAGGTTCACTGCCACCTTCTCTGCAACCATAAACTTCATTTACAAATTTCAAATCAGAAAAATAATCGCACCTCTTATGATCTTGCATGATCTTGTCTTCTTTCCTCTTCTGCAATCCTGTTCACTTGTGTAGTTTTCATATCATATTTAAAAATCATTCATCACACTTCAGTTCTCAAAAAAAAAACAAACATCTTCAGCTGAGCATTCTAGCTCTGATACCACCTGATGCAAGCCTGGCCTACAATACCCAGGATTTCCTCTCTTCAATTGCAACATACACCTCAGTTGATGCCAATCAAACACCCCAATGGCTAATTCTAAATCATTCATGAAAAAATTTACTGCATTTCCAACGCCTATCGATCGCCTTTTACCTGTTATAAAGGTTCTAGCGCCAACACCATCAATCGATCTGTCCTTCTAATCATCTTTCATGGAGAGGTCAGAATATTATATTGAAATAAGGCAGATAATCAAATCACTAGACTAATCGTATAACAGAATAACCTTCATTGTTAGAACAACTCGGATAAACGGTCTCAAGGCCCTCCACTTGGATTCGAAAGCTTCCTCGCTGCCTCAGGTAGGAAGCTTCACTCCACTTATAATTTAAATGCCATTACATGTACTTCAGGCAATTGTAATTCAATTCAAGAAAACTTCACATAAACCCAACTGCGCCCACGCTTGCACGTATTAATATACAGCTTATATATATATATCATCAGCAACCCTCTCCACGCGTACAGATATGTAGTTAACAACAAATAGGTAACTATTGGTTTGAATGGCTAAGAACCGCTCTGCCAGCGGACACCCTCTCCACGCGCACAGTTATATAACTAACAGTCAATATGTTAGGAACGCGCTGCCCTTTCCATACATATAATACCGCCTTCGAGCCAAACGCTGGAGAATTCGCTTCCAAAGTATTTAATACACATGGTTATATATATCCACGCTTGCAGGGCGGTATTAATACATAAGTTTATATATATCAAATACAAACAGCTGTACCATGTGGAAGTGGCGGAATTCTCAAATGCAGCGTGTAAGGTTTGGTAATTCTTTCACTGGAAATTGTGCCTGAGGTTCGAACTTATACTGCACTGTCACCCAACTGTATTAATACACAGATCTTTCAAACATTCACTGGCAATTTACTTATACCGAATTCTGTCTCTTGGAATCGATCCATTGAGATTGATTTGTTAACTCCATGATTTCAATTAAGGCGCAGGCTAATTTGATAACTCCATGATTTCACACAATTTCATATAAACAAACAGTCATTCACACTGATGTCTTCACAACCAAATTCTATGAAACGTGTATTCAACTTAAAATCTAGTTACAAAAATATTCCACCACTTAATGAATCGAGCCCCACAATTCTGAAAACACATTGTTTTTACATTAACAAATGCAATTAAATACTTACAACCTTTCTTCGTGGCCAAATATTCAACAGTCGTGGCCTTACAATTTGTTGAAGGCTTACAGCCTTGCTGTCTAAGCTTACTCTCCTTCTCTCTCTCCTCTTCAATGCCTTTGAGGCTTCATAATTTATTAAACTTAGCATGATCTAAAAATCCTAAAATCACTCAACTAAAAGCTCTAAGACTCTACATGCAATGCATACATATGGGAAAAAGCATCTCCTCAGCTTTATTCCATCTTTTTCCCTGTTCTAAAATAGAAAAGCTTTCCTTATCACTTAATGGTCCACATCCATTCCTTTTATGCCTAAAAGCTCTCCTAGTTTTATTTATTTATTTTGAGAATATCTAATTAAAAGCCTAAATATTAAAGTGACTTGGAATTTAGGAAACTAATTCCACAATTGCATGACCCCTATGTCTATTATTTATAATAATTTCCCTTTGGGCTGAATGCTCCCGCGTCATCTTGACCCTTCACAACAAATCCTTGTGCTTGGGACATAAAAATATTCTCTTTTAGATATCCATTCAAGAAAATAATTTTTACATCCATTTCATGGGCTTTCCAACCCTTCTAAGATTCCAAGGTAAATTGTGTCTCGATGGTATCCCATTTTGTTGTTCCTATTGTTGCAAGTGAATTTGTAAGCACACCTTTTCATCTCTTACATCTTTGACATGTATGATAGATTTAAAAATAAATTTCTTAATTTTTTTAACTAACAATAAACACAATTATTAAATATTAGGTTCCAAATTATTTGATTCCACACACATTTACATGAATTCATCTCAATTCCATTCCAAATTAATTGATTAATTCACAGTGAAGGTTCAAACCCAATGCATTCTGTTTTTTACATAATAATACAAAACTCAATTAAAAGCCCTAATGGAAACAATTTTTTCCTTTTTAAATAGAGAACTATGAAGGGGAATAATACTAGAACATGAAAGCCCGTAGGGTCTTCAATAGATGATGATCAAGTGCGCTTTCAAGGCACTCTTAGATGTTAAATCAACGGTTCAATTTTGTACCCTATTCGGGTGTTATTCTTGGAAATGATCATGATGTAGCCTCATTCTTGCCAAACATACAAAGAAAATAGTAGACCATGAAAACACTTTTTTTTTGCATCAAAGCTCAAGCACCAGAACCATGAAATCAATCTAAGGATCCTTGGGAGATATATGTTCCTCAAACATATGACGAAATTGGATTTAAGGACAAGAACCATCGACTTACAAAATCACTATCTACAAAAATATTCGTGAATCAAAATAAAACATAAATTAGTAAAAGTCACTACTACTATTCATTTCTATATGGACATTTTGAAAAAGATAAAATAGAGCAAGGGAAAAATATTTACCCTAAATATATTTTTTCCTATTTTAGTTAACACGAGGACATTAACTTCTCTCTCAGGACCTTTGTATCCAATCATGGGAAATAATATGGAAGACAATGGTTCACGTCTTATGTCGAATTGTGGCATGGAGATGGCTCGTGCTATTGATAGCAATGATCCTAGATTACTCCTCCTAAGTCTATGTTAACCACATTACACTTTCTCATATCCGTATTTTAACTTCTCATCTCAATCCCCCATGGTCATCCTTAATTCATATCATCCTTCTCCTTCCATGGTCATTGATTGATATCATCCTACCTCTTCCACAATTTTTATATATTTTTCTAATGATTTTTCATTGTGAAGCTTCATAGGCAAACAACCTAAACTTAAAATCCTTGAAAATAGCTCATTCTTGGGTAAATAATATATTTACCATAATTTAAGCATGTATTTTCATAAACAAAATGAATAGGAACAAGATGGAAATAAATATACCTACAAGAGTTATGCCTTCAAGAGTTACTTATTTATGTTTTTTTCAACCCTTTAAGATGTAGGAGTAAAAGTGTAAATGTGAAAACTTACTAGTGTTTACTACCAACCAAAAAGTAATGCAATTCCTTATCCCTTAGTAGGAAATTAACTTTTCACTTCATATATCAATTTATATTTTTTTGTAATGTAAGGTTTAACATTTTGGCTAAGTCAAATTAGACAAAAAAATAACAATAATAACAAAATAATTTAACCGTCAAAATAAAATAATAGAATAAAAAAATAGCAAAATAAAAATATCCCTATAAAATAAAATAAAAATACAAATAAAATGGCCCATGGGTTTGATCCTTGATATCCATGTGGAATATAGCTTATTTAAACAAAAACCAAACTATATCCATCTTCACTTCAATCTATCAAGTAGTCAAATCTCTTTTCAATCTAAAAGAAGTTTGCATATAAGATATTTGATACATCTAGTTGCTTGGTAGATGCAGAGTTAAGATGGATCTAGACTACTATTAGTAACTAATGTTGGGTTGAATATCCATGGTTAAGAATCTTGTTATGTGGTTTTTCAAATGTTTATATGTTTAAATCATATATTATTTTTTCTTATAACTAATATAATAATGACAATTTAAAATAAAGTTATATATATATATATGTGTGTGTGTGTGTGTGTGTGTGTGTGTGTGTGTGTGTGTGTGTGATGATGATGATGATGATGATGATGACGATGATAGTTTTTTTATTGACTATGTCTACCAAGCATACACTAGTTATTAGGTAGATGCTGAGAATTTAAATTCCCTGACATATTCTAAAACATTCATCATAGTAGTCACAAATCAAAGGTTGAAATTTATCTTAAAAGTAGTTATGCCCTTTTATTAAAGTTTATTAATTATGAAAATGTCAAGGTTTTTTGGACATATGGTATTAGTAAGCCATGACATTATAACAATGTCTATTTCACTATCAAGGATGTTGATGGTTAAAAATCATGTTAAATGTTTATTTCAATTTATGTATGTTTAACTCATAGTTATTCTTTTTATCATTAAAATTAATAAAAATAATTTAAAATAAAGCTATAATTGAGTTATGTTTTACTTTTTTTTTTAAATAATAGCAATCGAAGGTGTATTATTATCTCTCTTATTTTTTAACCTAGAATGAGAATTTTGTATTTATATATGCAAGTTTGTGTGATGATCACAATGAATACATGAGGTAGTACGTATCTATGTCTAAAAAAAAAATCATGATTTGCCTTATCACAAAAAACTAGAAATTTTTTGAGAGGGACTCGACAACAAAAAATAGGGTTTTGTAGATATATACCTTTCTAACATTTTTTTTCCCTTGGAGAGAAGCTCTTCACAAATATGAGTTAAAGACGGAGTATCCCAAAATAGTAAGAGATATTGCCTGGATTTTTTTTGGCTAATTGATAGGGGATAAGCTTTAGCCTTGGTTGTTTGTCATGCATTGCCCCATGAATTTGCAACTTTAACTTACAACAATGTAAGGCATATTATGAGGTAATTATTTTGATACTTATCCATGTGTTATCTGTTATTATGCAGATATGCCTATCTATTCTGGAATAGGGTTCTAGAATTTCAATTTCACTATTAATAATTATTAGGTTAATAGTAGGGATTTTACATCCACTAAATATTCTAATATACATAAATCAAAACTTTAGATTTATTTTCAAAACTGTTGTTCCTTTTTTTAATTTTAGTTAAATTGAATTTGGAATAGGGCATTCAAAAATTTAATTTAATTATTAATACTTGTTAGGTGGATGGTAGGGAACTTCATGGAATATTGTAAAATATTCATATTAGTATACAAAAATTAAAAGTTTAAATTTATTTCCAAAGTAGTTGTTCTGGACACCTAATCTTTGGCATTAGGTTAATCCATGTAGATATTTGAAATATAAAAATAAAGGGAATTGGAAAACTAAGAGGCGTTGGGGGATGAAACCCAATAGTCTCCCTCTCCATGTATATATCCATGTTAGATCTTAATGCAAAGTATCAATTCATTCGTGGAGTTCCTCTCCATGTATATCTCCCTGTTCTATCTTAATGCAGAGTATCAATTCATTCGTGGAGTTACTCCTAGCTTGATATAGTATGAGAGACAACCCCCATTTTTTAGCATTTTCTTCCTTGTAACTCCTATATAATTTCATTACTATCTACTATATTGTCCCCATGGTCATTTTTTACAAGTATCCTTATGTGTTTGAGCTGAGCATTAAATCGAGGAATATTTATTGGTTGTGGTATACTTTATTTCTTTGGATTCATGTCAAAATGCTTTTCAATGCATTGAGATTATTTGTGAACACTAACTAATGTTGGTTCACCATTGTTTTATGTTTGTCCATTAGTGTGTACATTGCTTTGTGCATAGTGTGTTGGCTGACTTAGAACTCAGGCTTGGATACTCAATGTGGTAGGGGTGTTGAGGTGGTGTTGTTGCATAAATATGGGATGGAATACAAGCCCAAGGGGTGGTGTATTATGCATTTTCATGGATTGTATTACTCTTGGTCTAACCTTAAACTTGTCACTTAAACCAAGAGGAACCTGTGCATTGATATATCTCCTCATGCATGGTGCGTTGATCAATGGTATATTGGTCATATATATATATATATATATATATATATATATAGATATATATATATATATATATATATATATATATATATATATATCAGGTCCGATGGTGGTTGAAGTGTTGAAGGTAGCATAAAAAAAAAATCATTTCATTATAAAAGTCAACTAGTGATATCCTCAATGAATATTGATGAACCCTTAACCATGGTACAGTTTCCTTTGTGCCTTAAACTTGTTTTGATGGCATGTTGTAGCCACTACAACCACCCTCCAAAATTTTGTCCTACACCTAATTTGGGAGCCTCCCTTCAGAGTTTCAATTGATGACTGCCCACCCTTAGGTTCACACCCTAAGCCCATGGGAGTCTTTACATCCACCTTGGTTGTTCATTTCACCCAAGTTTCTACATGATTGGTGTCTAAGTCATGTTGCAACCTTGTCCTGGTTATGCTCAAATTCTTTGCTTCATGTCGACTTGTTGTGTTTGCTATGAAAGAATTTATCACACTCACACACAGAGTCACATGTGTCATTACACATGCATCATCACAGTCGATCAACAATCAAACACGAGTGTCCCGCTTGTTTTTTCCATCGTCGGTCAGTCATGTTGAACATGTGTGTCTGGCTACCTTGAGTTGTTTCGTCGTCGGGATTGCTGAAGTTCTGACAACTGAACTCCACTCTATTAGCCAGACCATCACCCCACCATCGACTCGGTCAACTATCACCTAGAGCAGTGTATAAGTAGCAAGCAAGTATTTCCATGTTGTGTTGATCAGAAGAAATCCAATCAAATCTCAAGTTAACCATCGAGACAGTAAGACCCGTAGCCACCTGAGGACTGATTCCCATAAAAAATTGTGTAGAGGCTACTGACCTTGCATGCTTTGCTGACTAAGGAAATTATGCAGACAAGTCAGATAGAAACCAAGTGTTTTTCCCTACCTCCCTCATAAAATTGTGCAGTTTTCCTAGTCAGTCCTCCCGACAATCGATCAGATGCTCATCTAGGAAAGTGCCCAATTTTCATTAGCAAACCTTCTTCTAGACAATAGTTTGCTCAACTTAGGAATTGCACAAAGATGATCAGTAGGTTGGCTTATCAGCCTCAGTGTAGTTTTCCTCGCTTGTAGCTCCTACCAGCAGACTCCTAGTTCTCTGCTGGAATTACATAGTTTCTGCTTGCCAAGCGCCCAATAACTGATTGCATGTTCCCCTTGGGAATTGCATAGCTTCTGTTGTGAGTGACCAAGCACCCAGCTGCCAGTTCCCTTTGAGAATTGGGTAATTTTGACTACCAGTGTCCCCGCCAGTTCCTCCCACATATTGTAAAATTTTTGCTTATTCATCCTCCTTGCAGCTTGACCTATTCTTCAAGAAAATTGTGCAAATTTTTCTCTGTAGCCCCTGTTTCCTGCTCATTCTTGAAACTATGTAGATTATTCCTACCTTGCCTTCCTACAACTAGGATAGTCCCTCCCAATTGTTATGCAATTTTTCCTTCCAACCGAGCCGAACCTCAGGGACAGTCACTATCGACTTAGATTGCTCACGTTCATCACGTAGTGACTCTTGCATAGTTTTCATTAGTAGTGTCTGGAGTCATCATCTCACCTCATAACCTTGTTAACTCCCCCAACCATTTGCATCTAAAATGATCATGTGTCATGTGTGATGGAAGACATCCATCACCTAGTAGCACTGTAGGTCGACGTGCGGCCCAATAACAACACGAATATACTAACATTGTCATGTCAGGTCATGTCATGGGTCATGTCGGCAATAGCTCTACTATGGGCTATGTTGTCAATCAATGTACTGTAACGTGGAAGCCCAAGGGACCTGCTTGTTGTACAAATATTCATGCAAAGTCGAAAAGTCATGGAAGTCAAATAGTCATGAGGGTAGTCGAACAGCCACAAGGGTCAGTTTCACCCTTGACTATAAATACCCCCTTATTTTTACATGCAAAGGACTTTCACATCATCTCCTCCCACATACCCAAGAGAGTCTATACTATTTTCTTTGAGCAGTAAGTAGTGGCTCTAATGCCCCGCTCACAGTGTTAGTGATGTACGGTGTAACGATGTGTATTGGAACTTTCTCTTAATTCAGAAGCGTGCTAATAGGCCAGCACATTTTCACACATGTATTGTAATTGTTGTAAGACTAATCTTGAACACTTGTAATGCATGTTGATTTAACTTGTGTTGAACACTTGAACTATTTCACTTGTTGTAAAACATAATCTATTAATTGAAATTTGTTATATATGTTGTTAACATTGTCTCGCTCGTGGTGGATATCTCCACAGACATCAAGCACACCTTTCACATAAAGCCTGTTGTAACAACCGTTTCACACATTAGGACTCATTTGTTCAGTGTTGTACATGTTATCTTACCTTATGAGTTGTGACTGCCACATCCGTGTGGACTGCTCCTCCGAAAGATACACTAGCATTCACTAGGCACACAAACTTCACTAGACCACTCTCCTATGCTAACAGGCAAAAGTTAAGGAAAATCCTTAAGACAATGGCAAATGGGCCATCATACCCGATGGGAATCCCACACCAAATGGTGTTAGGTCTATTTGGGACTTCATACTGGGGTGATCCCCTGAATGTTGGCGGGTCTGCTACTGTTAACATTTCTAGTGCTAGAATGAGGGAAGCCAATTATATATGGATGAGCATCCCCTCACACTCATTCATTAATCATTTGGTGAACGTAGTAACTCACACTGCCTCTCGCCTACATGAGACTTTGTAGTTGGTTACTCCCCACCTCCCACGATTGAACACAAGATCCTGTATCATCAACTTTCCTTTGTCCATCCCATCACTCGTCAGTTCATGAACATAGTTAGACTAATGCCAAGATTACAACATCTTCCATATGCATCAAGGAAACCGAAATCCACTCCCACAGGAGTTGTTGTGTCATCGATGGAAGAAGTAGTCCTTGCCAGACTTGAAGGTCTCACAGAAGCTATTGAAGATGGAGAGGAGCCTCTAGTCTTCTAGCAAGGTGAACAAGACACTCTTGTGAGCTCGGGATCAAACTCCATTATAGGAGGTAGAGGGGAAGGAAGCAGAGGAGGTGGAGGTGAAGACAAACCAATAGACTCGGAGATGAAACCATCAAACTTTGAAAGAGAGGAAGAGGATGAATAATAAGAAGAGATGGTTGACCCAAATCTTGAATAGATGACTGAGGTACCATTGTCTCTCTCAGTTTTTCTGCACCAGATGTTGCAGCGAGTGGAGAGAATGAACATCAATTTCAACCCTGACAGTATGGTGAAGGCAGAAGACCACCTAGGCAACTTCTACCTACAGTTGCAGACCCTTGAGGTATAGTTTGACGATGTAGCATGTAGATTGTTCCGATGTACCTTGGATGGTCATGCAGCTGCATGCTATCATAGCCTTCCACCAAACTCTATAATGAACTCGGGTGCATTGAAACTCATGTTCCTTAAGAAGTTCGCTGACGAGAAAACCACATCCATTCTACTCAAAGAGTTGGGAAGCCTCAAGATGGAGGGAAAAGAAAAATTAAAATCCATCAATCACATGTTTACACATATTCTAAACAAGTTTGTTGCAGACACTAAACCTCATGACTCCATCACTGTTGATTACTACATGTCTACAGTGCTAACCGCCATTGTGTAGTACATCAAGACAGTTGTAAAACCAACACTCTTGGTAAGTTGTGAAGAGGCTATTGTTGTATAAAAATACCTACACGTGATCAGAGTCATCAAGAATGATGAATCAATGGAGGACTCCAAGGATGCGAGCAAGAAACCCTGAGCAATGGCGAGCAAGGGCAGAGACAAGGAAGTAACCAATATTGAGACCCTCACTCACCGTGTCAGTAACTTGACCAAGGAAATTTCCAACCTCAACAAATGGAAAACGAACACATTTGCAAGCAGCCATCTACCCAGTCAAAGACAAGAAAATAGCTAATCGAGTTGCTCATCAAGCAGCAACTGGTTCACTTGAAAAACTATGTAGAAGATTGTGTTCCAACTCGAACAATGTGTAGATCCTAAGTTTTGTTCCTTCCATGAATAACATCACCATGAGAAATCTTGTTTGGATTGGAAGAAATTCGTTATCTTTGTATGCAATCATATGCTTGATACAAAAATAAATATGCAGGAGAAACTCGAAGATGCTGACGATGACCAAGAGCTTGCAGCTGATGAAACATCAAGTTCTTGGCATGTGGTGAACGCATATCAGTGCTCGTAAGTAACGTTGAAGATGAACACTGAGAAGCATCCCCAAAATAAAAGTGATCGCTACAATCTTAGGAGCAAAGGGGTTGCCCCTAAACTTGGGGAAATGCAATAGAAGGTGAGACTGTTGATGAACAAGGTTGATGCATTGACTGCCCCAAAGAAAAAAACATAACAGGTCTAGAAAGCAATGATGGATAAGAGTACATTCATGAGCAGCAAGTTGAAAACCATAATGCCGGACAACATGAACATATGTTCCACCATGGACACCTCAGTCAGTATACCACCTCTAGACTATAACATTGTTGATCACATGAAGAAAACTGGAGGGAACATTAGTTTGTTCGAGTTAGCCAAGGTCCAGAATCAGTGAGATATCCTGTTGTGTGTATTGGGACTGATAGCAATAGACAACACAACCTCTACTGACAAGGGAGTAGGCATGCCCCATGAGTCACTTTCCATTGTGCTCAATATACTTTGAATGGATGAAGCAAACTCAGGTTACCCCCCATTCCTTCTTTCATTCCATGTTTTTAACTACAATGTTCAAAACTACTTGGTTGATTCTATTGTGACAACCAACGTCATGCCACTCTCCATCACTAGGAAGATCAATGCTCAATTGAGTGAGAAATTTGTGGGAATCATCCAAATTGTTTGGTTATCAATACCAGCCATTAGTGAATTGCGAGATGTGATCATCCGAATATCCCATGAGAGTCAAGTCCATCAATGCATCAAAATATTTGTTGTGGACATACTAGAAGCATATGGTCTGTTGCTCAATAGAGACTGGTCTAGTAATCTAGATGGATATTTTGCTACAGACAAGGCTCACACGTGGCTTCCATACAAGGGAAAAACAAACCAAATTTGGGTGTTATCCAAGAGGTACATAAAACTCAATGTCACTCCACTTAACGACGAGAATGAACCATTGGCCTTCATAAAATTCATGTCTCGCAACTACCTTCTGCAAAAAACATTGGAGTGTTATCCTGCACAATTAGATCCAACCTCACCAAACACATAGTTTGGACTCCTTCCTTGCCCAACTGATGGTAATGAAGCCTGTACAGTTCATTGTACCAATAGCAGCAACAGTAGTAACAGTAGTACACTCATGTTAAACAATCTGCATATAAATAAGTTGTAGGCCATGGGTTTTGACGTATCAAAGACATATGATGGCTCAAGGACCAGGGATAGCTTAGTTGCCCAAAACAACAAAAAATGCATGCTTTCAAGTTGCTTGAAGTTCGAATGCACAAACAACATCGCTCAGCATGAAGCATTCATGTTGGGATTACCAAGAACCATTAGCCTCAACATGGTCACACTCACAGTAGTACTACACTCCATGAATAGTGTTGATACTTTCAAGAACATAATAATTAATGTAGGCAACCATATGCAATCATTGAAAACTGTAGCTGAGGGCAAGAAAGGCGACTGCATCCACGATGGATTGGGTTCTATCAACAAGCTCTATGATTTGCAGAACTTTGGTCAAGGACCAAGAAACAACAAAACCAACAAGCCCACCATTAAGAATGAACAAAGCATCCTCGGCACAAATTATAATCTGAAGATGGTTCATCTTGGTACAAACTCCGCGCCACAGCAGAGGTCAGCTTTTGACTGGATGATCAAAGGGGACTAGGATGTGTCCACGAGGGTAGATGACGACCTGAGTAAATATGACACACAAATAAGCGAACATGATATTCTACGTAAATGAGGAGCCAAAACATTGCAACAAAAGTTATGGAAAACACATATGTTATTTGAACTCCTTATACAAAAAGAATTTATGAAATTGTTGGATGTTCAGGTTACTTGCAAATTTCATCATCATACTTGGGTTTCTAACCAAAATTTTGCCTATAAGAAATCCAGGAAAATCTACTTATGCATTGATTCGAGGAACTTTAACCGTTCCTAGCATAAAAAAAACTACCTCGTCCCATCATCTAAGTCTATGTTGCATGCAGTACCTGAAGTAGTGGTGTTGTCTTCCCTTAAAGCTTTTTTTGAATGCCACCAGGTTCTAGTAGTGGAGCTTGGTGGACTTACACTGGTCCACGAGAAGCTTGGTCCACACACGTATCATCTACATTCACTTTATGAGAGGATTTATAACCTTCCTATCAATGACAAAGATCTCAAGCATTACTTTTAGTAGGTCAAGCTGGGCCCATGCCATGTACATAGTATGCTTGTTGCTTGTTGTTTTCACCCTATTTACTTTGCTTGTTACCTATTATTTTACTTTGTTTAATTCTGCTCACTATTTTTTTTTACATTTGTTTTGTTTTCTTGGTATATTACTATTTTTGTTTCTGGAAATAAGTGCTGCCAACTACTACGTTCTAGCTTTTGAATAGAGTGTGTGGCTAAAATTTGAAGGGACTTGTGACACTGCAACATTTGGATAGCCTTGTGTCCATCTTCTTTGTGCTTGGTTATAACCTTCGTCCGATGAAGTCTTGAAGGAAAATACGAGCTGTATGTAAGGGAATTTTTCGTCCATCCATTAACCTATGTCCACACTGGGAAGCCCCATGCCTATGCTCAGCCTCATGCTATGTGTGTTCTAGCTCATCCAAACGGCAAAACCTATGTTAGAGGTCTTACATTTTTCTCTGAAGGAACAACCACTTCTGCTCACTATAAGTCAGTATCCCTCTTCTGCCCCAAAAATAAATAAGTGCCTATGCATAGTCTTTAGATTGTTCGAAGTTAAAGTCGTAGAGTTTTCATGGAAGCTAAAGTTTGAGATTATTCATGGGGCCATGCATGAAAAACATGCAAAGAAACAAATATATAAGGTAACATCTCTCACTATTTTGGCAGAATCCCTCCTTTATCAAAATTTGGTTAAGAACTCCACTCCATGGAAAGAACATTAGAATCGACTATGAAATGAATTAGTAACACATCTGAAGGGTTCTCTTCAAATATAGATGTATACTTATGTGCTAATGAAATGTATAAATTAAGATTTTTAAGATTAAAAAATCAATGGCTAAATCAAGCCTTCTCTTATTTCTTAGAAAAAAATGGGTTGGTATTAAATAGTTATGAAGGACCACATTATTGATGAGTTCGAGTGTGACATCTGCATAGACATACAAAACCATTTTTTTGTTACCATGTTTGGAGTCTCTCTCTAAAAACTTGTATTTTTATTAGATAATATGTTTTACGATTTTTTTTTACAAATCGATTTGTACTGCATCATGTATTGCTTCAACCCAAGCACATCCTATCATATGGAAAAAAAACACACCTTAAATTGTTATGATTAAGAAAAAAACATAAAAATGAACAAATTATAAATTTATCTTAAATTATTATTAATAATTTTAATGGTAAAAATGATAGATATGAGTTAAAAATATATATATTTAAAAGAAAATATAACAAGGTTCTTAACAATGAACATCCTTATTCGTTTAATTGACATTGTTACAATGTCATGCCTTATAAATAACACTTGTCTAAAAAACTAAGGCATTTTTCTAATTAATTAATTTAAATATAAGGGCATAACTACTTTTGAGATAAATCTTAATCTTCAATTTCTGACTACTAATAAGAATATTTTAGAATATGTCATGGCGTTTAAATTCCTACCATCTACACAATAACTAGGGCATCCATATAAATTAAAACAATAGTAGACACCAAAAATCTTTTAAAAACTTATCTCATAGTAGTTCTCACATTGTCAAAATTTAATTTCCTCAAGTGCGAAAATAATTGTATTTTTTAATGCCATATAGAATATAAATAGGACCAAATAAACATTTTAAGATAAAAACCTATTTTTTATGATATATATATATATATATATATATATATATATATATATATATATATATATATATATATATAATTTTTTAACAGTGATATATAACATATAGTAATATAATACTATTATAATATATAATATAATGATATATAATATATACACAATTGGCAAAAAAATATTTTATTATAACATTTTTTTTGTTTGTCACCATAAATTACTTAACCTACATCTTCAAATAGTTTATTTAAATTTCTTGTTGAAATATTGTTGAAAAGTATAACATTTGAAACATGCTACTCACACATTTTTTTTTAAATAGTTACTTTAAAACAAATTTTTATTTATTTATTATAGCCCACATTATTTTTCTATTTACAACATATTTTTTTTCTTTTTTATTTATTTTAAAGCGGCACCTATCAACTCGACTCACTTACAGATAAACAAACTTACACATCTCCTCATACTGGATTGTAGAACCTACATAACTTACACATCTCCTCGTACTAGGATGTACAACCATGATAGATCCATTTTAAATACGGATCTAACATTTAGATCATTTATATCTGACATGATCCGACATTTTTTTTTTAATTTTTTAGGAACATCCTTACACATCATCGTGGGTTGCAGAATGAGCCTCTGACATAGATATATTTCATTCCACCACCATTTTGGTGAAACAAAAAACCTCAAATAAAAAATAATATGATAGGTCATCGAATTTGAGAGTGACCCATTAAAACATGTGAGAAATTTACTCTTTCATACCCAACTGTAAGTGATCACATAAAAATAATTAAAATATTATGTTTTTTTTTCCATACGTGCCAATTTTATAATTTAAGAAATTATGCATTTCTCACTGCTCACAAGGTTGAGGTGATTCATGTTTTAATTCATTATTTCATGATTTTTAAATTAGTGTAGTCATATAACTCCGTATAAGCATTAATCATAATAAAAAATATCAAAACACTTACTGCGTGATACATCTTATGTCGCTAAAATGAAATTAAAAAAAAACACATATAAACTACATAAATTATATCTTTATTTTAAATTACTATTATTTTATTATTAACAATAAATAATTCATATATAAGTCAAACATTTATACATTTAAAAAAATATGGAACAAGGTTCTTAAACATATGACGATTTACCCCTAGTTTTAGGGGGGATTCTTAATGTGTAAATAGTCTTTGTCACAATAAAATGGGCCAATACTATGGTTTATCAATACCACATTCTCAAAAATCATGAATCACTTCATATGCCATGTGTTCATATGGAAATTGTTTTAATTAATCAATTTAATTAAAAGACAAAAAATGACATGATTACTTTAGAGATAAATTTAAACTTTTAATTTGTGTATATTACTATGAATATTATGGAATATTTAGAGGACATAAATTTTCTACCATCCACCTAATAATTATTAATAATTAAATTAAAATTTTGGAAGCCTTATTGGAAAATTCAATTTAATTAAAAGTAAAAAAAGGGCATAACTACTTTAAAGATAAATCTAAAATTTTGATTTGTGTATACTACTATAAATATTATAACATATTTAGTGAGGGTAAAATAACTATCATCCACCTCAAAATAATTAATAATTAAATTATAATTTTGTAAGCCCTATTCCAAAATAGACACATCTATCATGGTAATACTAGTAAACATGAATAAACATCAAAATAATTACCTCATAATATTCCTTAGCTTGTTGGAAGTTAAAGTTGTAGAGTTTTCATGGAAGCTAAAGTTTGAGAGTATTCATGGGGCGATGCATGCCAAACAAGTAAAGAAACAAATATAGGTAACATCTCTCACTATTTGGGCAAACTCCTCCTTAATCAAAATTTGGTTAAGAACTCCACTCCATGGAAAAAAATTAGACTCCCCTATGAAAAGAATAAGTGAAGCATTTGAAGTGTTTTGTCCAAATATAGATGTATACTTATGTGTTAATGAAGAGTGTAAATTAATATGTTTAAGATTCAAAAATCAATGTCCAAATCAAGATTTCTCTTATTTCTTAGAGAAAAATTGATTCGTATTAAATAGTTATGAAGGACCACATTATCAATGAGTTCTAGTATGAAATCTACATATAGCTACAAAACCATTCTTTTTGTTCTCATGTTTGGCGTCTCTATCTAAATATTTGTACTTTTATTAGATAAGATGGTTTAGGATTTTTTATTAATTGACATTTTTACAATGTCACGACTTATAAATAACAGTTGTCTAAAAACCTAAGACATTTTTTAATTAATTAATTTAAATATAAGGGCATACCCACTTTTAAGATAAATCTCAATTTTGCATTTGTGACTAATACTAAGATTATTTTAGAAACTCTCATGGTGTTTAAATTCCTAGACAACAAAAAGGATTTAAAAAATTACCTCATGATAATCCTCATATTGCCAAAATTTAGTTCAAAAAACAAATGAATTAGAACTTTATTTTAAATTTATACCAGCATAGATCCATCTTGCTACAAAGCCTTTATTTTTGTTCTCATGTTTGGAGTCTCTCTCTAAATATTTGTACTTTTATTAGATAACAAGGATTACGATTTTTTATTAATTGACATTTTTACAATTTCATGACTTATAAATAACACTTCTCTAAAAACATAAGACCATTTTTTAATTAATTAATTTAAATATAATGGCATACCTACCTTTAAGATAAATCTCAATTTTGCATTTGTGACTACTACTAAGATTATTTTAGAAACTGTCATGGTGTTTAAATTCCTAGACATCAAAAGACACTTAAAAAATTACGTCATGATAATCCTCACATTGCCAAAATTTAGTTTAAAAAATAAATGAATTAGAAATTTATTTTAAATTTATACCAGCATAGATCCATCTTAAGATCATATCTAACATGAGTCGAGAGGGATCAAATTTCTTCATGTGAAAACTTAATTGTATTTTTTAGTGCTATATAGAGTATACATAGGATCAAATAAACATTTTAAGGTAAAAACTTAATTTTTTTTAATATATACATAATCTATTTTAACTTGATATATAATATATGATAATATAGTACTATTATAATCAAAGAGATTTAAAAGAGTCGGTGAAGGAGCATGTCGTTAAGGTGCTTTGTAAGCAAAGGTCACCGGTTCTAGTCTCGCCGACACCAAAAATTCAGCATGGTTTTGCCTGGTGCGGCTCAGGCTGGGTGCGATCCCCTAGTGACTTTGACAGCTTAGACGCCCCTGAGTAATGGCCTCTCAGCCACAGGGTAAGAGTGATTTTCAGGATTCACCCACTTATCAACCAAAACAAATAAAGATAATATAATACTATTATAATATATAATATAATGATATATAATATATACATAATTGGCAACAAAATATTTTATTATAACAATTTTTTATGTCTATCAATAATATATATGAAGTTGCTATGGACATAAATTAGTTAACATACATCTTCAAATAGTCTATTTAAATCTATTGTTGAAATATTTTTGAAAAGTATAAGATTTAAACATGTTATTCACACATTTGTTTTCTATTTCTGTTTACTTTAAGCCATGTTCTATTTTTTTAATTATAGCCCACATTTTTTTATTATTTAGAGCATATTTATTTTTTATTTTCTTTAAAGGGGCACCTATGAATTCAGTGACGTATGGACAAAAAAACTTACACATCTCCTCATACTAGGCTATAGAACCAAGCATAGATCCATTTAAATATAGATCTAACATGAGCTTAGAGGGATCCAATTTCTTCAAAATTAATTTTTTTATGAGCATATATTTTTTAAATTTTTTGTATAGTTATTTAATTTTCTATTTTTTTTTCAACTTTGATGATGGAGGAACATCCTTACACATCATACTAGGTCGTACCTTGAGCCTTGGCTCAACCAAAGATCGACATTATTTAAATGTTTTGCATAGTTATTTAATTTAAAATATATATTAGATTGGATGACATGAAAAAAATTTCAACTTTGATGATGGAAAAATTTGCTTACACAAGATATTGGGCTGTAGAATGAGCCAAGCACATCATACTAGATATATTTCATTCCACCAAGATTTGGGGGAAAAGAAAAACCTCACATAAAAAATAATATGACACATCATCAAATTTGGGAGTGACCCATCCAAAATCGTGAGAAATTTACTAGTTCATAACTAACAATTTTATAATTTAAGAAATTATGCATTTCTCATGCCTCAAAAGTTCAGAGTGATTCATCTTATAATTCATTATTCCATATTTATATTAGTGTATAACTCCGTATAAGAATTAATTATAATAAAAAACATCAAAACAGTTACTTCATGATACATCTTATGTCACTAAAATAAATTTAAGAAAAAAGAGCACATATACACTACATAAATTATAACTTTATTTTAAATTACTATTATTTTATTATTAACTATAAATAATTAATATATAAGTCAAACATTTATACATTTAAAAAATATGGAACAAGGTTCTTAACTATATTGATTTACCCCTAGTTTTACCATGGAGATTCTTAATCTGTAAATAGGCTTTTTAACAATACAATGGGCCAATATTATGGTTTATCAATACCACATTCTCAAAAATCAAGAATCACTTCATATGCCATGTGTTCATATGACAATTGTTTTAATTAATCAATTTCACTAAAAGACAAAAAGGACATGATCACTTTATTAAACTTTTAATTTGTGTATATTACTATAAATATTATGGAATATTTAGTGGAGGTAAAATTTCTACCATCCACATAATAATTATTAATAGTGAATTTAAGAATTTTGAAGCCTTATTGGAAAATTCAATTCAATTAAAAGTAAAAAAAAAATGGCATAACTACTTTAAAGATAAATCTAAACTTTTGACTTGTGTATACTACTATAAATATTCTAAAATATTTAGTGGGGTTAAAATCCCTATCAACCACCTAATAATTATTAATAATTAAATTAAAATTTTGGAAGCCCTATTCCAAAATAGACACATCTATCATCATAATACTAGTAAACATGAATAGACATCAAAATAATTACCTCACATTATTCCTTAGAATTTTGGAAGTTAAAGTTGTATATTTTTCATGGAAGCTAAAGTTTGAGAGTATTCATGGGGCCATGTGTGACAACTAAGCAAAGACGAAGCTTATGCCCTCTACTAGGGATTTAGTTATCCAAAAACAAATATAGGTAACATCTCTCACTATTTTGGGAGACTCCCTCCTTAATCAAAATTTAGTTAAGAACTCCACTCCATGGAAGAAACATTAGACTTGTAACACCTCCATGCACATTTGCTCAATTTCACTGGCTTTCCCATAGTAAACATGAGCTGAGGGTCACTATGATAAGACACAACCTCCTAGGTAACCTTAAGGAAATGGAGTCAACAAAACAAGAACTTACGGACTTCCCTTAGGTGCTTCAGGACCTCCAGGAGCTAATCCACCA
The DNA here is from genome assembly GCA_031772625.1 of Pinus tabuliformis. Classification (NCBI taxonomy): domain Eukaryota; kingdom Viridiplantae; phylum Streptophyta; class Pinopsida; order Pinales; family Pinaceae; genus Pinus; species Pinus tabuliformis. The sequence goes on along the minus strand of CM062813.1, from coordinate 573,535,697 downwards.
CTCGAGGTGCCCAACCCCTGAGTTAACCTAGCATTTCAATGAGTTAAACCAAGAATTTCTCACATGAAAAGGCATGCATGTGACTAGAACCCTAGAGTCACTCCCACAATGACTGCAAGGGAGAGACTCTAGTCTTTTTCAGCCATTTCTGTATGAGAGACTGCGAGATTTAAGCCACTTTTTCAGGGCTAGTCTCCATACCAATGACTAGAACTTGATGAGACTTTCCAAGACATTAAATGACACCAAGGAAAAGCCTCTAACACAAACAATTGATGAATGGATTAACCTAACCAAGCATAACCATGATAGGAATGTTGTCAAACACTTAGTAGATATGAAAACTTCAGGTGTAAATAATAAATCTGAGTATAGGGGTATCATACTTATTTGAGAATCAATATGAACCATTTTTCCCTCAAACAATGTAAACTTTGAAACGGGAACTATAAACTCAAAACGGGAACTCTGGCCAAAAAACCCCAAAAAAGCATCAAAAACAGTGCTAAAAACGAAAAGTGTGTATACTGGAACGATGTTTTTTTTTTTAGGTGTCAATTTTGAACGTGTTTTAAAAATGGCAGTGACTACGAAATTTACTACGAAATTTTCGTGCAAAATATAGCTTCAAAATGAAAGTGATGATACTGGAATAATGATTTTTTTTTTTAGGGTCAATTTTCAAACTTTTTAAAAAATGCTAATAAAACCAATTTTTTATGTCTCAAACAAAGTTAATTTTTAAGGAAAAAACACATTAATGTTTCTGGTAGAATATCATTTTTATTTCCTAAGTATAAATTTAACATGTTTTCAACCACACCATGCTAGATACAAAAGAAATTGAAATTTTTTCAACTATAAAATTAAAAAACCATGACATTATGAACAAGTTATATCACTGAATGAAATCAAAAGTCTTTATTTGTATACTGAATAAAACAAACATTATATCTCTAATTTGATATTGCATTGTAGATATTTAAACAGTAAAATTTATCATACTTAAGAGATAATCCAACAACATAAAAATGCTTCATAACTTCTCATTTAACAACATATGGAAAACATTAATTTTATTTGAAGATATGATGCATACATCAGTTATATAATCTGTCTTAAACAATTATTCAAAATCACTCATATTTTCTTGCACACCATCAGAATTCGCATCTTCAGATGAGTGACTAGATGCTGACGAAGATGTTCCATATTCTTCTCTTTCATCAACTAGTGCCCCATCTGAGTCCACATGCATGCCCAACATTCCAGGTTTCAAAAGTCTTCTAGATCTACGTCTGGTTTCAGCAGACTCCCATGTCAACACTATTCCTTCTGGTAATAACCTTTTCAGAATCTCTGTCATCTTGAAGCGAAGAGTTCCTCTCTTTGTTAAATTGAAGTCATAAACAAGTATGTCAACATCCTCCAATTGTAATATGTCTGTGCGGCGGCGATTTATATTTGTACCCTTTCTTTTTCTTTTTCCACCATTTTTTTTTCAACTACCATCTCTGGCTTATACACACCATTGAATGGGTGTGTATTTGTGGCATACCAATGTACTTCAACACTTGTAACATCCTCATTTTCTGTAAAGACCTTTATAACTTTAGCAACCCAAAATGGATAGCCTTTGGGATCTCCATCTGCTAGCACTGCAATCATGCAACCCTCCTTAATATCATGTATTGAACCCCTATAAAGGTCTTCCATGGCTTCACGTTGTGCACGAGATCTTCTGGAACCAATACACATCTCTCTTTCCATTGCCTGTGAAGAATTAATAATACCTTGAGTTTGTTGTTGTTCAACAATGTTTACTTCCTCTTGTTCATTCGACACATTTTGTGGCCAAATAAATGGATGTGGGAGAAAACCTATCTAGAATGTGAGGCCTATGCTTTGCCACTTTTCCTTTAGTTATGTGAATGTAAATACAAAGAAAGAGACGCGCACCATGGAGTTTTCTTTGGCACCATGGCGTGAATAACAACTAAAGATTATTTTCCTCCTTTTTTATGCTCTCAAATACCATTTCTAGATGTTCTAGTCAACTATGGAAGGCTTAAAATGCTAAATAATGGAATCCCTTTCTTCCTATTGGCCCTATATTTAACATAGCTTAATAATATATTAAAATTAGGTTTTTTGCATGCTTCACCCTCAACTTTGAAGTCCACACATGGCTAGCCATAAATGTGTGGCTAATGAGGCATAACACACCATCTAGTTACGTCATGGTTGTCAAAATGCTGGTGCTTTTTACATTGTTAGAAATGTCTTTATTTTCATAATAATGTTTAGGAGTTGTGAGCTATAATAAAAAAATATTAACCCAAAAACGTGTTGGTTGATTGAAATGTCTAAATAACTATATAAAGTTCTAAACCCCAAATCTCACTCAAAATTTATAAATATAAATAAAAAAATATATAATAATTACTCCATTCCAAACCATACCATATACATATACAAAATAGTTAAAATTTATAAATATAAATAAAAAAATATATAATAATTACTCCATTCCAAACCATACCATATACATATACAAAATAGTTAATTTCATTTTATTGAAGGAATCTTTTTCATGGCTGGACATCCAATACAACTCATTTATAAACTTACCTCATGGTTTGGCTCCCTATTCTGCTTGGATTTTTGTATATACTCTAATTGGACAGATAATTTTTATTATTATTTATTTATCTTCCTTAACTTTAATGATTAAGGCCTTTAAAGGAGGAGAAACACTTTACCGGATATTTTTTAGATTATATATTCTGTAATAAAGCATCCAATGAGAGGAAGCATATAATAGAGCATAGGAAAAAAACACCATAATATCATAGTTTTGCAATAAGCTTTATGGATTTAGATTTTAACAATCCACCATTATTTTATCAAGAAACTGCATAAACTTACTTTATTTCCAACGAGGTGTTCTCCTTTGTCATTATCGTGTTTGCTTTTGACCTTATTGGTGCATTTCCAATCTTATATCATAGTAGCAGAACAATTTGTGGTGCGTGCTGCTGCTTTTTAAAAAATTTAAAAACAGAAATTTCGCAATCAAGCATAACCTGAATATCTAGAAGTAGTAGATCAAGATTGTGCAGTTATATATCTAGTTCTTTAAAGTTTTAAATATTTTTTTTAACAGTGGCCTGAAGCTTAGATTAATCAGTCTCAACAAGCTTCTTAATCAATAAAAAATTTATAATTTAAAAGGTTTATATATAAGGCATTTACATATACATTATTAATAACGTTAATTAACTTATATAAAAATTTACCAAAATACTAATAATTGGAACCGGAAAAGAGTCTTATAATCTTCATTTACATTTACATGGGAAAAGAAATAAAATTTGCACATGGTGAAACTTTCAGTCCTAATTTCCCATATTTTTTTTATGGAGGATTCAACTCAAATTGTGACATGGAGATTGCAATATTCTCAACTTTGCAATATGGGTATTTCAAAACTGTATAGTGATTATTTTTTTTTACGAAAATGTGACCGAATTATTGTTTCATGGTCTACGTAGTTAATCTTTCCATCATATTTTTTGAATATATCTATATATATACTAAAACCTCCCCATCCTTTGAAAAGAAAAACAAGAATGTGGACACTCAAAACCTAGAACAAACTGAAAGTTGATGTTACTGCAATTCCAGAGCATGTCCACAACGTGGGATTATTAATAGTAAACTATATATCAAATTCATCTTTGTGTTATGAATGGGATTCCAGAGCAGGTCGATTCCGGGAATCGACCTGCTCTGGAATTCATGAAAAGTAAACTATATATCAAATTCATCTTTGTGTTATGTTATGGTAAGTATTAATGTACTCGTTCATTAATGAATTATGGAACTAAACCTATAGCATTTCATTAATCCTCGTTTACCAATTATGGTTGTATCAATGCCAATTTTATATAGTTTTTTAAAGTTTTAAATATTTTTTTTAACAGTGGCCTGAAGCTTAGATTAATCAGTCTCAACAAGCTTCTTAATCAATAAAAAAGTTTATAATTTAAAAGGTTTATATATAAGGCATTTACATATACATTATTAATAACGTTAATTAACCTTATATAAAAATTTACCAAAAGACTAATAATTGGAACCGAAAAAGAGTCTTATAATCTTCATTTACAGTTACATGGGAAAAGAAATAAAATTTGCACATGGTGAAACTGTCAGTCCTAATTTCCCATATTTGTTTTATGGAGGATTCAACTCAAATTGTGACATGGAGATTGCAATATTATCAACTTTGCAATTTGGGTATTTCAAAACTGTATAGTGACTTATTTATTTTTTTACGAAAATGTGACCGAATTATTGTTTCATGGTCTACGTAGTTAATCTTTCCATCATATTTTTTGAATATATCTATATATATACTAAAACCTCCCCATCCTTTGAAAAGAAAAACAAGAATGTGGACACTCAAAACCGAGAACAAATTGAAAGTTGATGTTATTGCAATTCCAGAGCATGTCCACAACGTGGGATTATTAACAGTAAACTATATATCAAATTCATCTTTGTGTTATGAATGGGATTCCAGCTTTGGAATTCATTAAAAGTAAACTATATATCAAATTCATCTTTGTGTTATGTTATGGTAAGTATTAATGTACTCGTTCATTAATGAATTATGGAACTAAACCTATAGCATTTCATTAATACTCGTTTACCAATTATGGTTGTATCAATGCCAATTTTATATAGTTCTTCAAAGTTTTAAATATTTTTTTTAACAGTGGCCTAAAGCTTAGATTAATCAGTCTCAACAAGCTTCTTAATCAATAAAAAATTTATAATTTAAAAGGTTTATATATAAGGCATTTACATATACATTATTAATAACATTAATTAACCTTATATAAAAATTTACCAAAAGACTAATAATTGGAAATGGAAAAGAGTCTTATAATCTTCATTTACATTTACATGGGAAAAGAAATAAAATTTGCACATGGTGAAACTTTCAGTCCTAATTTCCCATATTTTTTTTATGGAGGATTCAACTCAAATTGTGACATGGAGATTGCAATATTCTCAACTTTGCAATTTGGGTATTTCAAAACTGCATAGTGACTTACTTTTTTTTTATGAAAATGTGACCGAATTATTGTTTCATGGTCTACGTAGTTAATATTTCCATCATATTTTTTGAATATATCTATATATATACTAAAACCTCCCCACCCTTTGAAAAGAAAAACAAAAATGTGGACACTCAAAACCGAGAACAAACTGAAAGTTGATGTTACTGCAATTCCAGAGCATGTCCACAACGTGGGATTATTAATAGTAAACTATATATCAAATGCATCTTTGTGTTATGAATGGGATTCCAGAGAAGGCCGATTCCGGGAATCGACCTGCTCTGGAATTCATGAAAAGTAAACTATATATCAAATTCATCTTTGTGTTATGTTATGGTAAGTATTAATGTACTCGTTCATTAATGAATTATGGAACTAAACCTATAGCATTTCATTAATCCTCGTTTACCAATTATGGTTGTATCAATGCCAATTTTATATAGTTTTTTAAAGTTTTAAATATTTTTTTTAACAGTGGCCTGAAGCTTAGATTAATCAGTCTCAACAAGCTTCTTAATCAATAAAAGATTTATAATTTAAAAGGTTTATATATAAGGCATTTAAATATACATTATTAATAACGTTAATTAACCTTATATAAAGATTTACGAAAAGACTAATAATTCGAACGGTAAAAGAGTCTTATAATCTTCATTTACATTTACATGGGAAAAGAAATAAAATTTGCACATGGTGAAACAGTCAGTCCTAATTACCCATATTTCTTTTCTGGAGGATTCAACTCAAATTGTGACATGGAGATTGCAATATTCTCAACTTTGCAATTTGGGTATTTCAAAATTGTATAGTGATTTATTTATTTTTTACGAAAATGTGACCGAATTATTGTTTCATGGTCTATGTAGTTCATATTTCCATCATATTTTTTTAATATATCTATATATATACTAAAACCTCCCCATCCTTTGAAAAGAAAAACAAGAATGTGAACACTCAAAACCGAGAACAAACTGAAAGTTGATGTTACTGCAATTCCAGAGCATGTCCACAATGTGAGAATAATAATAGTAAACTATATATCAAATTCATCTTTGTGTTATGAATGGGATTCCAGAGCAGGTCGATTCCGGGAACTCTGGAATTCATGAAAAGTAAACTATATATCAAATTCATCTTTGTGTTATGTTATGGTAAGTATTAATGTACTCTTTCATTAATGAATTATGGAACTAAACCTATAGCATTTCATTAATCCTCGTTTACCAATTATGGTTATATCAATGCCAATTTTATATAGTTTTTTAAAGTTTTAAATATTTTTTTTAACGCTTATAGATTAATCAGTCTCAACAAGCTTCTTAATCAATAAAAAATTTATAATTTACATATACATTATTAATAACGTTAATTAACCTTATATAAAAATTTACCAAAAGACTAATAATTGGAACCGGAAAAGAGTCTTATAATCTTCATTTAAATCTACATGGGAAAAGAAATAAAATTTGCACATGGTGAAACTGTCAGTCCTAATTTCCCATATTTTTTTTTATGGAGGATTCAACTCAAATTGTGACATGGAGATTGCAATATTCTCAACTTTGCAATTTGGGTATTTCAAAACTGTATAGTGACTTATTTTTTTTTTACGAAAATGTGACCGAATTATTGTTTCATGGTCTACTTAGTTAATCTTTCCATCATATTTTTTGAATGTATCTATATATATACTAAAACCTCCCCATCCTTTGAAAAGAAAAACAAGAATGTGGACACTCAAAACCGAGAACAAACTGAAAGTAGATGTTACTGCAATTCCAGAGCATGTCCACAACTTGGGATTATTAATAGTAAACTATATATCAAATTCATCTTTGTGTTATGAATGGGATTCCAGAGCAGGTCGATTCCGGGAATCGACCTGCTCCGGAATTCATGAAAAGTAAACTATATATGAAATTCATCTTTGTGTTATGTTATGGTAAGTATTAATGTACTGGTTCATTAATGAATTATGGAACTAAACCTATAGCATTTCATTAATCCTCGTTTACCAATTATGGTTGTATCAATGCCAATGCCAACTTTATATAGTTTTTTAAAGTTTTAAATATTTTTCTTAACAGTGGTCTGAAGCCTAGATTAATGAGTCTCAACAAGCTTCTTAATCAATAAAAAAAATTATAATTTAAAAGGTTTATATATAAGGCATTTACATATAAATTATTAATAACGTTAATTAACCTTATATAAAAATTTACCAAAAGACTAATAATTGGAACCGGAAAAGAGTCTTATAATCTTCATTTACATTTACATGGGAAAAGAAATAAAATTTGCACATGGTGAAACTGTCAGTCCTAATTTCCCATATTTTTTTTTATGGAGGATTCAACTCAAATTGTGACATGGAGATTGCAATATTCTCATCTTTGTAATTTGAGTATTTCAAAACTGTATAGTGACTTATTTTTTTTTTACGAAAATGTGACCGAATTATTGATTCATGGTCTAAGTAGTTAATCTTTCCATCATATTTTTTGAATATATCTATATATATACTAAAACCTCCCCATCCTTTGAAAAGAAAAACAAGAATGTGGACACTCAAAACCGAGAACAAACTGAAAGTTGATGTTACTGCAATTCGAGAGCATGTCCAAAACGTGGGATTATTAATAGTAAACTATATATCAAGTTCATCTTTGTGTTATGAATGGGATTGCAGAGCAGGTCGATTCCGGGAATCGACCTGCTCTGGAATTCATGAAAAGTAAACAATATATCAAATTCATCTTTGTGTTATGTTATGGTAAGTATTAATGTACTCGTTCATTATTGAATTATAGAACTAAACCTATAGCATTTCATTAATCCTCGTTTACCAATTATGGTTGTATCAATGCCAATTTTATATAGTTTTTTAAAGTTTTAAATATTTTTTTTAACAGTGGCCTGAAGCTTAGATTAATCAGTCTCAACAAGCTTCTTAATCAATAAAAAATTTATAATTTAAAAGGTTTATATATAAGGCATTTACATATACATTATTAATAACGTTAATTAACCTTATATAAAAATTTACCAAAAGACTAATAATTGGAACCGGAAAAGAGTCTTATAATCTTCATTTACATTTACATGGGAAAAGAAATAAAATTTGCGCATGGTGAAACTCTCAGTCCTAATTTCCCATATTTTTTTTATGGAGGATTCAACTCAAATTGTGACATGGAGATTGCAATATTCTCAACTTTGCAATTTGGGTATTTCAAAACTGTATAGTGACTTTTTTTTTTTTACGAAAATGTGACCGAATTATTGTTTCATGGTCTACGTAGTTAATCTTTCCATCATATTTTTTTGAATATATCTATATATATACTAAAACCTCCCCATCCTTTGAAAAGAAAAACAAGAATGTGGACACTCAAAACCGAGAACAAACTGAAAGTTGATGTTACTGCAATTCCAGAGCATTTCCACAAGGTGGGATTATTAATAGTAAACTATATATCAAATTCATTTTTGTGTTATGAATGGGATTGCAGACCAGGTTGATTCCGGGAATCGACCTGCTCTGGAATTCATGAAAAGTAAACTGTATATCAAATTCATCTTTGTGTTACGTTATGGTAAGTATTAATGTACTCGTTCATTAATGAATTATGGAACTAAACCTATACCATTTCATTAATCCTCGTTTACCAATTATGGTTGTATCAATGCCAATTTTATATAGTTTTTTAAAGTTTTAAATATTTTTTTAACAGTGGCCTGAAGCTTAGATTAATCAGTCTCAACAAGCTTCTTAATCAATAAAAAATTTATAATTTAAAAGGTTTATATATAAGGCATTTACATATACGTTATTAATAACGTTAATTAACCTTATATAAAAATTTACCAAAAGACTAATAATTAGAACCGGAAAAGAGTCTTATAATCTTCATTTACATTTACATGGGAAAAGAAATAAAATTTTCACATGGTGAAACTGTCAGTCCTAATTTCCCATATTTTTTTTATGGAGGATTCAACTCAAATTGTGACATGGAGATTGCAATATTCTCAACTTTGCAATTTGGGTATTTCAAAAATGTATAGTGACTTATTTTTTTTTTAAGAAAATGTGACCCAATTATTGTTTCATAGTCTACGTAGTTAATCTTTCCATCATATTTTTTGAATATATCTATATATATACTAAAACCTCCCCATCCTTTGAAAAGAAAAACAAGAATGTGGACACCCAAAACCGAGAACAAACTGAAAGTTGATGTTACTGCAATTCCAAAGCATGTCCACAACGTGGGATTATTAATAGTAAACTATATATCAAATTCATCTTTGTGTTATGAATGGGATTCCAGAGCAGGTCGATTCCGGGAATCGACCTGCTCTGGAATTCATGAAAAGTAAACTATATATCAAATTCATCTTTGTGTTATGTTATGGTAAGTATTAATGTACTGGTTCATTAATGAATTATGGAACTAAACCTATAGCATTTCATTAATCCTCGTTTACCAATTATGGTTGTTTTGGTTAGAGTGAGGACATATGGCTGTGAGCATGGTATAACGTGATAAAAGCAAAATACTTTGCCCATTTGGTCCACCTAAAACGATGAAATGACTTGAATATAGTTGTTTGTTACGTCAATTTATAATGATGAATTGAATAGAATGTATTCACATGATAATTGTTTTTGGTTATATATATGGGGGTCAATTTAATTAACACTATGTCATAATAGAAATAGTAGGTTTTGTAAAATTAACGACAGTTTTTTGGTTGTGAAATAATATTTAAAAATGTTTTTAATTAGTTATGAATTTGTCTTTTTGAAATATAAGGAAATAGGTTAATGTATAAAATAATTAATATATTTATCAAATAGTTTGAGATTTTTTTTGTTATTGTAATAATAAGAATTTTTGTGATGATTTGTATATTATTATTAATATTTTATTAGACAATTTGTCACAATAAATCTACTAAAATATATTAGAAAATCTAAAATATACGCCATGATGGTTTGTTTCTCTTTAGATTTAGGAATATGTTAATTATTATTGATTGCATATGCATGGAAATTATAATTATGTGGAAAACAAATAATAGTAAAATTAAACTTGTATATCAAAAAATTAACAAAATATATACCTTGGGAAGCATTTTTGAGAGAGAACCCAACTGGAAGGCGAGACCACCATACACTCGTTCTTTGAATGGAAAAAGGATGAAAGTATGAAAAAGTGAGGCATGTGGCTTGTGGGCTACTATAGTGCACAAGTCCTCTATGTTTCCTTCCTTTTTATCCACTCTCAACTACTCTACTCATATATGGCACAAAATGCACTTGAATAGAATCAAACGTCTTTTCCTCCTAGTGATTCAATTATAACACATCTTGATAGCCTACTAGTGGTTAAGTCTGACTCATTGAACTCTTCACTTTCAATGAGTAGGGTTTTGGGGGGGGTAAGGGGGTAGGGCGCGGGTAGGGTGTAGGGGGGGGGGGGGGGGGGGGGGGGGGTAGGGGTAGGGGCAGAAGGTGGGGGGGTTGGGGTAGGGCGCGAGGATGGGGTAGGCCATTGGGTAGGGGTCGGGAAGGGTAGGGGGGGCGCCCGGTGTGGGGAGCGGTGGGCATAGTGGGGAGGGGCAGCCGGGGGGAGGGGTTGGGGGGATGGGGGGGCGGGGGTTAGTGGGGGCGGGGGATGAGGGGGGATGAGGCGTGGGAGTGTGGAGGGATGGTAGGGGGTAGGGTGAGGGAAGGGGAGGGGGGGCCGGGGAGGGGGTTGTGGGGGGTGCGTGGGTAGGGGCTCACCCATACTTGCCTAAATGTCCACTTAACCTCATTATCCCTCACCTGACCTTCCGCTCACCCATCAACCCGCCTGCCCGTTAGAGGTGGCAAAGACCCATTAGAAGAGGAAATTGTGCAAAAGGAAGCAGAAAATATTGTGGAAGATGACAATGATGAAACTCTAGAGGACGAAGAGTTTGGACTACGTGACATTGTTGATTAAATTTAAGTTATACCTGGAAATCAAGCTTTGCAATGTTTTGACTCTGACATTTCATGAAAAGAATAATCAATGAATTAAATTTGTTATGTGTTCAATATTTGTAATTTGTGATTTTCGCATTAATTTTTAAGTTAATTATTATTTTTTGAAAAAAAAGTTGTTATTATTATTTTTTTGACATGAAATTCATAAAAAAAACTATTATTTGACCATTTTTAGTTAATATTTTTGTATAAAAATTGTGATTTTGACATGTTAATTCTAGCAAAAAATTATCAAAACGTTCAGTTTTTTTGTTATATTTATGTTAAAAATGGTTATTTTTATGTCCATTGTTAAAAAATATTGTTTTTTAGAAACAATTATTTCATGTGGATTGAAAAATTAATTAAAGATGTATAAATATGTAGATTATCTAAAATTCAAACTATCGACTTTCTAATTTAAAAACACAAAACAATAAAAACCCCCCTAAAAAAATAAAAAAAAATAAGATAGAGAACAAGAAAATATGAATAAAATGACGACTTCAAAAACTGTCAAATTTAGAAAATAATTTTTTACATTTCACACACTAGAAAATTAAAAGTCAAAAAATAGGTCTTTTAAAAAAAGGGTGTGATGCAGAATACTCACTTTTTAAAATCGGCATGAAAATCACTACGATTCTAAAACTTGATTTCATCCTTGAACATGAAAAAAAATTAAAGTTCCAAAAACCATGTTCTAAAAAAAACATGTGTATTCTGCATCACCACTTTTGAAAATCGGGTCATTTTTTTGCTATCTCTACGAAACGGGTAACAGTATCAGTTCCCGTTTCAAAGTTTACATTGTTCTCATGTCATTTGCTGCATTATTATCTATTAGGTCATAGATAAATGATCCATTCGTTGACAAGTAAAAACATGAGATAACCATGACATGAACGAGTCATATAATCATGCTTATAATGGTCATTAAACCATGTAAATATCAAAGATATGATAGTCATCAAATCCACATATAAAGAACTAAAAAAGTAAGAGAACTTAGCTTTCATTAATCATAGGAGAATCTGATGAGGTTCGGGACTTCCACGTACCGCTTGACCATATACATGGTTGAACCACATGTTTCTTTCAGCAAGTCACCCCTTGCCATATTCCAATCATGAATGTGGGATATCATAGAACAACCAAGGGAATGTAGAGGTTAACTCACCTCTACCCTCACCAAACGATGATCACACCAAAACCAGTGCTCCAATCACAACTGAACAAAACTTGGAATGCCATCAGGATTCCATCACTATCCTTTATAATTTTTTCATCTTGTTGTCTCTTAGGCTTTACCACAATCCAAGCCTAGATCAGTAGGCCCTAAATTGATACCAGTATCTTAGGCTTTACTAGAATCCAAATCTAGATCACTAGGCCCTAAATCGAGACTTCTCCCTTAGGCTTTATCTTGTATCCCACAAAAACTGGTTAAGGGATTCTTAGACCTTTCGGAATGAAACTTGAGACCACCTCCACCCCAAAATCTGAAATCCATCCATCAAACCAAAGCTCAAAAAATGAAATAAATACCCGAACACCATGGCATCCCGAAAAATCCAAGGTTAGGCTAGAAATCACTGTCATAACCCATGAACACCATGCCACCAACAAGAATAGAACCATACACAAACATGAAAAACCATGCAAGTCCAAACCAAATAGGAAATCACACATGAAGTATGTTACCTACAAGTATTCATCCTAAAGTTGCTTGATACTGCTTTTCCTTCCTTCATCTTTTCTTTCCCTCTTTTCCCTTTTGTTTGTTTCCTTCCCTGATCCATATGTAAAGTTCTCCAAGAAAACTCTAAGGGATGAATAGAGAGAAAGATATAGAATAATGCAAGAGATCCAAACTTGAACTAAATAAGAGCTTAACGCTACCTAAGAATCGTACACTGAGAAGACTTGCCAAGTGATCCTCAGAAGGATTTTTTTCAGTGAGGCCTATATTTTCTTAATTTTTCGTTAATTCCCTTCAATTTCCACCTCACATGAAACCTATGACCTTTCACCTTACTTTTCCCCTAATTTTGCTTTACTTTCATAAATAAATGTAACAAAAATTCCTTTTTTCCTTATCCTTTTCCAGTTTCCCCAGCCAAAACACACATCTAGTGATGCCCACTATGATATATACCCAACATTCAGCTTGGAATACGTGTCCCTTACTTGTGGTCTTATTTTTCCTTTATTAAGTTTTAGCGCATGAACTTTTCACCAAGGAGCTTACACAACCCCCTCGCCTTGAGGAATATCATCCCCAATGTTAAACCACAGCAAGGCATCAACAAAATGATTGAAAAATAAACATACTACCCATGGAGTTGTATAAGTTAGCTCGCTGCATTATTTACAATGAAGACCTGCTCAAAAGAAAAACATCATGACAACATATCACATACTAGAGCTTTATAACATAACTCATTACAATATTTACTAACCACATATACACATATGTACATTTTCTAAACCAACAAATAAAAGGACATGATACTTGTATCAATGAAGAAGGGAATCCATCAGATCACACCTCCATCCTCAAAGTAATACCAGGACTCACCTCCTTCCCAAGAATTCCTGAATCCATTGTCACAAGTCCTTCTATACTACACAATCCCTTGGGAAATCTAGTCACCCCCTTCCGTGCAATCATTCACCTTCCAAGCTCCCTAGAATCCCCTAACCTAGACGATCCATCGCTAGGCATGAATTCCTTGCATTGAAAAATACAAAACCAAGGCCGATACCTCCATCAAAACCATGATACTATTCATAGATGCTCATGAAAATCAATGGAAACTATTGTGTACCAGTGTTCCACAATGACCCTACAACTAACGTGCTTTATGAGCATGTTGTTGCATTTTCTAATTTCTTTCACTGGTGCTGAAAATTCTTGCAGTCAATTTTAGCCACTCAATTGAGAATGTTCATGCATTCCTATTCCAAACACATAAATTCCATTACATTTAAAATAAATTTAAATAACTTCAAATCATACCTCATTGGTAGCTCATCAATAAGGTACACTTGAAATTCTATTCGCTTCCTGTCACAACAAGTCAAATTAACTGTTTGATCAAAAAATCATGTATAAATATATCACATCTAGTTAGCTCAAAACATAACCATCATAGATCAATATCATAAATCACATGTAACCATCATAAACTAGAATCATAGATCACATATAGTCATCATAGACCAGAATCATAAATCATATGCATAGTAAAACTGAAATACAATACCGATACTTGCCCTACATGGATCCTTAATTCTATCTTTGGGCTTTCTGTACACATCGGATTAATTGCCACACCCGAAAAAAACCTAGTTCATTCTCCTCAACCATGTGCATGTACACATGTCACGATATTACAACTACACAATGCACATACATAGTACCTCATGACTTCCAACCAACATGTATGATATGTGCATAATACCACACGTACACTAGTACCATATGTACAACATGTACATAGTACCACCTGTACACCGCACCACCTACATAAGGTGTGCATAACATCACATGTACATGGCACCACGTGCACAACATATACACAATGCCACATGTACACTGCACCACTTGTACAACATGTACACAATACCACATGGACGACATGTACATGCCACCACATGTACATAGCATCACATGTATGACATGTACACAAAACAACATGCATAGAGGACCACATGTACAACATACATACAACACCACATGCTCATAGCACCACTTGTACAATCATGCACACAACACCATATGTACATAGCATCATATGTACAACATTCATATAATACCATATGTACATAGCATTGCATATCCAACGTGTGCATAGCATCACTTGTACACCACACTGCATATCCAACATGTGGAAAACACCATATGCACATAAAACCACATATCCATCATGTACATGGCACCATCTATACCCAACACTGCATATGCAATATTCGCACAACACTATATGTACCATCTTATACATAACATTGCATAAAAAACATGTACACATTCTATGTATACACAACACCACATGTGTGCAATATCATAGATGAAACATGGACAATATATACAAAATGTGCACAACAATAGTACCTCACATCCAAAGGCACATTGTCCCTACCAAGAAACCTTGCTTCTAGTGCCACTATCCATGCTTGTCCCAACATGCCACAAACCAAACTACTTCATTTCGTTGATGTATCTCTCAGTGTTACCTATCATAACATAACATAGGCATAATACAAGCATATAATATCGATTCATAGCCACATGATATTGACCTCGTATATTTTTCATGACTACTCTTCCCACCTGATTCCCATAAGACTAGGAACCTCGTCATGTCATTCACCTATATAAGAAAGCATTCCTCCACAAGAGTGATCCCCAACATCCCTATTAGGTAGCGACATAGATACATGGATACATACATACATATATAAATTCTAGCATAAAAAAATCATGATCCTGTCAGGCAACGAAATACATACACACATATATAAACATCAACATAATCATGATCATAACATAATTACTAGATTTCATAAGTTTAAGGTTAATAGAACTTATTTGCGCACAATATGCACAACATTGAGAACAATGGTTCTGAACATAGCCAAGGCATCAGACAACTCAGATCCATTTACTTTACCTTTTCTAGTTACCTTTCACATGTTTTTACTTCCCCCATCCATTTACCACTATGGACGAACTAGTCCAACCGACTGCCATAGTGTTACCCTCCACTATGCTTACTCATACATTGAGCTTCATCCATGTCTTACATTACTTGTTGGGTACCATACAACTCTCCCTGAGCTCCATTAAATTTCTTCTTTCCCAACCAATTCCCAAGACTCAAAACATAAAAAGTAGGACAAGAAACAATCAAGAAGAAAACCATGGAAACCAATAACAATATGACACCACAAACAAAGTGGCAAGGCCTTGCACCAGACATAAATAAAACCATAAATCAAGGTCAACAAATCATAAAAGACCAAAAGCACAAGACTAACAACAAACACCATGACTCAATCCCCATGGTTCCCAGTGCTTCCAAGGGAAAGCTCAACCTGAGCCTTCTTCGAGATTTCATGGAAACCTCTCTTGCTACGTAGCTCCCTACATCATATTTCCATAAAAACATAACTGTCAGTGTATAAATAAACATAGCAATACACCAGTTATCTCACATTGTTGTTTTAAGCACGTTGCTTACGACTGAACACATCCATGCAATATCGCAAGGGTCTCCAATTCCCTTAACAAATCTACCTCTAACTAGAAATTGGTTGATATACCTATCAAATGCATGTCCATGAATATAACACATATCCACATAATGTTAGATGAAATCAAGGTTAAGAATATTTCATGTATGCAAAGCACTCATTAATTTGGAATTAGGGTTTTCCAAACATAGCCAAAGGAATTCTTGTCCAATTCCTTTCTTTTTCCCTTTTTTTAACTTATTGCAAATGAGGCTTACTATGTACTGTCACATCACCCCAATGTTAGTTATATAAACACATCAACTATTACCTTATCATGCTAATACCTACCATGTGACCCTGAAATTGCTCACACATGTCAACCACATGTTCCAAATATCAAGACAATCATATCTATCAATTTGAAATAAACCTTTACCAAGACTAACCATCATGTCATAACCCATAGTCAACTCATAGTCAATAGACATAATGCTACAACTCTCACCTATTATGTGTAATTACATATCAACTGTCTCAACACATACATGTTAATACAATCTTCTTAAAACAAGATCATTGGAAAGCATACTCATATTATGAAATTCATCAAACATTCAACCAACTTGCAAACATACCATGTTAAATAAATAAACTGTACATCGAACACTCAAACACCAAATAGATGTCATAATCAAATAGTCAATCACAAGGTAGATGCCATAAGCAAGTTCATACCTTAATGTATATCAGGGGAGGCAATCTTGTCTGCACAATCAATCTAGTTAGGATGATATAACTTCACAAGATATTAAATCAAACATAAATAAGATCATGATGTCCATAATAGTCACTAGCTAACTTGTTCACATCATAAGCTCATAAAAAATTATCATTTGTGTATAGAAATCACATCTGTATGATCAGTCTAGATTAGTGCAACATAATCTCACAAATAAGTCGACTCATAGTTGAATGTCGTAGCTCTAACCATCTGCATATGCCAATCCAATTTAGTATGATACATATAACATCAAGGTCTTAATGTAGTAACCCTAATCATCAAGTTATCTAACATAAAACAACAATAGTAATGCATAAACCACAAGTTACCATCATCCTTGACTACCCAACACATGTGCATAAAACTATACTAATCATCTATCACCTCTACTGTATGTAACCAAAACATCAAAATACATGTACAAAAAACTAATGTATATAACCCTAATGCATATAGTAATCCTTAAATTACATATTTTCATGCGAACATAGAATGCATGTATGATGATCTGCTCTAACCCCAAATTCTAATTCTTCAACCTCATTATGATGATCTGCATCTCCTGCTCTATCTCAGCTAACACATTAGCATCGTGATGACCCAAATTGCATGCCATGAATTGACAAGGTCTGTTTGACATAGTATTCATGCATAGTCATAACTAAAACTAGACATGCATAACAAATGCATATATACATATCACAAATGAGTGCCAAACCATATACACATCATTCTAGTTAGAGTTTGGTCATCAATGCATGACCATATCAACCACACAAACCATGACCTCACGCATGATGACAACCATTGCCATATTGTACATATTTCCACATTCATCCATCAACATGCATAAGAAATTTCTAATCA
Source organism: Pinus tabuliformis (assembly GCA_031772625.1). NCBI lineage: Eukaryota > Viridiplantae > Streptophyta > Pinopsida > Pinales > Pinaceae > Pinus > Pinus tabuliformis. The sequence goes on along the minus strand of CM062813.1, from coordinate 573,517,657 downwards.
ACTACACATATGCGCAAACACATGTAGTCCAGCATAAGCGATCAATTCTTATAACCAACCTACAATACTCATACATGTAATCAAACATACAAGAATGCAACCTACCATACAAGTATGTAATCAAACAACATGTAACCAGTCATATGCTCATGATGTTGCATTCCATAAATCAACATCAAGTTCCTCATTAGAATATTACAACAATCATGATCAATGTCATGCAATGTAACAAGAACATGTAATGCAAGTGTAAGAGACACACATGCAACTGACATGCATGCATGACAAACACATTCACCGAAGGAGAGCACAACCATGCTCTGATACCACTCTATAACACCTCCATCCACATTTACCCACTTTCACTGGCTTTCCATGGGTAAACATGAGCTGAGGGTCACTATGATAAGACTCAAAATCCTAGGTAACCTTAAGCAAATGGAGTCAACAAAACAAAGCCTTACAGACCTCCGTAAGGTGCTTCAAGACCCCTAGGAGCTAATCCACCACTCCAAGTTCCCAACCCTTGAGTTAACCTAGCACTTCAATGAATTAAACTCATAGTCGCTCCCATGACAACTCATGCATTCGAATCGAACCCTATAGCTTCTCCCATAATTCCTGCAAGGGAGAGACTGCAGTCTTTTTTCAGCAAGTTCAATGCGAGAGACTACAAAAATTAAGTCAATTTTTCAGGGCTAGTCTCCAAACCAATGCCTGGAACTTAATTAGATTTTCCTTGACATTAAATGAAACCAGGGATAAGCCTCTAACACAAAAAAATGGTCAAGGGTTTGACCTGACCAAGCCTAACCATGACAGGTATTTTGTCAAACAATTAGTAAATACACCTCCTACAGGTGTAAATAATAGATTTGAGCATAGGGTTATCATACCTTTCTAAGAATCACTATGAACCATTTTTCCTGCATTTCATTTGTTGCATTATCATCTATTAGGTTATAAATACATTATCCATTCATTTACAAGTAAAAACATGTGATAACCATGACATGAACTAGTCATATAAACATGTTTATAACCATCATTAAACCATGTAAATATTAGAGATATGACAACCATCAAATCCACATATCAACAAGTGAAAAAGTAATAGAACTTATATTTTATTAATCATAGGAAAATCTGACCAGGTTCGGGACTTCCATGTACCACTTGACCATAGACATGGTTGAACCAAATCTTTTATTCAGCTAGTCACCCACATGCCATATTCCAAGCTTGAATGTGGGATCTCATAGAACAACCAATCCAAGATCAACCAAGGGAATCTCGAGGTTGAACCATCTCCACCCCCATCAAACTGTGATCACACAAAAATCAGTGCTCTGACCACAACTGAATCGAACTTGGAATGGCGTCTAGAATCCATCATTATCCTTGAGGAATTTTCTATCTCCTTCTCTCTTACAATGTACCGCAATCCAATCGGATCACTAGGATCTAATCTAAGACCAATCTCTAAGGCTTTACCGCAATCTAAATCCACATCACTAGGCCCTAAATTGATACTCATCCCTCAAGCTACCATGTATCCCACCAAAATTGGTCAAGGGATTCCTAGACCTTTGTGAATGAAACTTGAGACCACCTCGTCCTTGGATTCTGAAATCCATCTAGAAAATCAAAGCTTAAAAATTGAAATAAACATGCTAACACAATGGCATCTAGAAAAACATAAGGCTAGGATGAAAACCACTATCATAACCTGATATACCATGCCACCGATAGCAAGAGAACCATACACCACCATGCAAAGCCATGCATGTCTAAAACCGCTATGAAATCACACGTAAAATATGTTACCTAGAAGTATTCCTAGTAAAGATGCTTCATCCTACTTTTCCTCCCTTGATCTTTCCTTTCCTTGCTGCATATTTTCTTTTCTTCCTTTCCCTTTGCTTTATTCACCTTCCTTGATCCACAGCTAGAGTGCTCCAAGGAAACTCTGAGTGACCAAGAATGAGTGAGAGAGAGAATAATGAAAGAGCTCCAAACTTAACCACACCAAGAGCTTAGCACTACCTAAGAGTCTTACATTGACAAGACTTGCCAACTAATACTCATAACCCTTTTATGAATGAGTCCTCTATTTTCTTCATTTCCCATTATTTTCCTTCAATTTCCTCCTCACATGGAGCCTATGACCTTTCACCTTACTTTTCTTCTAATTTCCTTTATTTTTGTAAATAAATGTGGCAAAAATTCCTTTTTGCCTTTTAATGCCTTTGGCTTAGCTTTTTTCAATTTTCTTAGCCAAAAAACAAATCCAATGATGCCCACTAGGATATCTTTGCCTAACATTCAGCTTGGAATACATGTCCCTTACCCGTGGTCTTATTTTTCCTTTATTAATTACTATTATATGAACTTTTCACGAGGCTTGTTACAAGATTGGCCTATGAAAAGAATTAGTAAAGCATCTCAAGGGTTCTCTTCAAATTTAGATGTATACTTATGCGCTAATGAAGAGTGTAAATCAAGATGTTTAAGATTCAAAAATCAATGGCCAAATCACACCTTCTCTTATTTCTTAGAGAAAAATGGATCAGTATGAAATAGTTATGAAGGACCACATTATCAATGAGTTCTAGTATGACATCTACATACACCTACAAAACCTTTCTCTTTGTTCTCATGTTTGGAGTCTCTCTCTAAATATTTATAGTTTTATTAGATAATATGGTTTATGATTTTTTATTTATAAATATAGACATGTACTACTTCATGTATTTGCATCAGTCCAAGCACATCCTATCATATGGAGGAAAAAAAAACATAAAAATTAACAAATTATAAATTTACCTTAAATTATCATCAATAATTTTAATGATAAAAATAAGAGATATGAGTTAAAAATATATAAATTTAAAAGAACATATAACAAGGTTCCTAACCATGAACATCCTTAATCATTATATTGACATTTTTACAATGTCATGGCGTATAAGTAACACTTGTCTAACAAACTAAGACATTTTTTTAATTAATTAATTTAAATATAAGGGTGTAACTAGTTTTAAGATAGACCTCAAGTTTCCATTTGTTAGTACTACTAAGAATATTTTAGAATATGTCATGGTGTTTAAATTCCTACCATCTAGCTCATCCATACAAATTAAATCGATGGTAGACATCAAAAAGAATTTAAAAACTTAACTCATATTAATTCTCACATTGTCAAAATTTAATTTAAAAATAAATAAATTACAACTTTATTTTAAATTTATACCAGTATAGATCCATCTTAAGATCAGATCTAACATGAGCCGAGAGGGATCAAATTTCTTCATGTGAAAACTTAATTGTATTTCTTAATGTTATATAGTGTATATATAGGACCATATAAACATTTTAAGATAACTTAATTTTTTATGATATATACATAATTTTTTAAAACTAATATATAATATATAATAACATTATAATAGATAATATAATGATATATAATATCTACATAATTGACAATAAAATATTTTATTTTAACAATTTTATTTATATATCAATATATATGAAGTTGATATCAACATAAATTAGTTCACATATATGTTGAAATAGTTTATTTAAATTTCTTTTTGAAATATTTTTGAAAAATAAAAGATTTAAACATGTTACTCTCACATTTTTTTTTTACTTCTAATTACTTTACAATACCTTTTTTTTAATTACAGCCCACATTATTTTTCTATTTAGAGCATAATTTTTTATTTTTATTTTAAAGGTGCATGTGTGAAGTCGACTCATGTACAGATAGACAAAATTACACATCTTCTCATACTGGGTTGTCACATAGATCCATCTTAAATATTGATCTAACATGATCCGAGAAGAGGGATCCAATTTCTTCACGTGCAATTTTCTCCTCATACTCGGTTGTAACATAGATCCATCTTAAATATGGACGTAACATGATCTAAGAGGAGGGATCCAATTTCTTCACGTGTAATTTTTTTTATGAGCAAACATTATTTAAATGTTTTGTATAGTTATTTATTTTTTAAATTATTTAGATTCAATTTTTTTTGGCTTACATGAGCAAAATTTAAATTTTGATGATGGACGAACATCCTTACACATCATACTAGGTTGTAGAATGAGCCTATCGGCTCAACTAGAGGGATCGAGTTCCTTCACATGCAATTTTCTTTATGAGTTAACATTATTTAAATGTTTTCTATAGTTAATTTTTTAAATTTTCCTATCTTTTAAATTTTTTATTTTGGACGAGATGAGAAAAATTTCCTTTGATGACGGACAAACATCCTTACACATAGTATTGGATTATAGAATGAGCCTACGAACATCCTTACACACCAACAAAGATCCATATTAAATACAAACATAACATGAGCCTAGAGGGATCCAATTTCTTAACTTGAAATTTTTTTTATGAGCATACATTATTTAAATGTTAAAGAGATTGTCTTTGAGATTAATCACATCATTGAATTTTGGTCAAAGTTTCGAACAAGCTAATGTGGTTCATCCTCGAGACCTTTATGAGCATACATTATTTAAATGTTAAAGAGATTGTCTTTCAGATTAATCACATCATTGAATTTTGGTAGTCGTTTTGGACCAACAAATGTGGCTGATCCAGTCCTCAAGATGAACAACATTAGTTGATTCGAAAGGTTAACCAAAATTCAATGATGTGATTAACCTAAAAGATAATATTTTTATCAAAATAGATGACAAAAGTCTAATATCTAACATTATTTAAATGTTTTGTATAGTGATTTATTTATTTTTTATTTTTAGATTTTTAAATATTTTTATTTTGGCCTACATGAGCAAAATTTCAACTTTGATGACGGATGAAGAGACAACATACTGGGATGTAGAATGAGCCTCTTAGCTCAATGAGCCTCCCGGTTCAATTATTATATTCATTAGAAAATAAATATTGATATTTCCTTTACTTTTGTATTTAGAATTTCAAAATTTATTAAATATATAGAACCTTAAATTTTACGAATATTTTGTTTAAAAAATTAAATTAATTATTCAAATATATTTCAATTCTATGACAAAATAGATGTATTCTATTTTATGTGAAAATTATTTTCTTTAATATCATTGTTTCTATGGGGACTGGAATTCAGCATTATGAAAGGGAAGATTTGATTTTGTAAGGGAAACGATTTTATTTGATATCATCCTTATCTAGTTCTATCGAATGGATGTATTTGATTTTGTTTGTATAATCTTTTTGCTAAGAGAAGAGGCTCACATTAGAAAGTAATACAACTTTTTTTCCTATAGTCAAATTTTTTGAGGTGACTAGTTCATCTCAAAATAAGTTTAGTGGTTCATACCCAAGTGTAAGTGACCATTTCAAAATAATTAAAAAAATTGTGTTTCATACCTCACAATTTTATATTTCAAAAAATTGTGTTTCTCACACCTCACAAGTTAGAAGGAGTGATTCATATTTTAATTGATTATTTCATGATTTATGATTGAAAAATTGTGTACTCATATTACTATAGATAAGCATCAATCAATAATAAGCATCAAATCAAGCATTGCATAATACATCTCATGTAGCCAAAATAAAAGATAAAAATAAAAAGAACAAATCATATAAATAAACTAAATTATAACTTAATTTTAAATCACTACCAACCTATTAACCCATTATCTACGAAACATTCATGAAGATAAATTCTCTTTTAACTTTAAAAGATGTTTTAATCTCAAAAGATTTGATCTCTCTCCACCGGTTATCTACCTTAACCCAGTATCTACAAAACATTGAGGGAGATAAACTCTCTTTTCACTTTAAAAGATGTTTGCATCTCAAAAGATTTGATCTATCTCCACGTGTTGGTAGATCCAGTTAAGATGGACCTATTTTTTAAAGTTTTTTATTTTTTTTTTGTTTTCTTTTCAAAGTCAAAATGTTTTACAAGACATTACAACATCTTTATCATACTCGGTTGGAGAGGGTGCAATTATCTTATTACCATCCTAGATCCATCTTAATTCTAGATCTACCAAGTGTAGAGCAAGATCAAATCTATTTTCATTCTAAAAGTGGTTTGCATCTCAAGAGATTTTATTACTATCCTAGATCCATATTAACTCTAGATATACTAAGTGTCGAGAGATATCAAATTTATTTTCATTCTAAAAGTGGTTTGCATCTCAAGATATTTGATCCCTCGCTTGGTATATGAGTTAAGATGGATCCAAGTCATGTTAATTCCCCCTTTATTCCACATGAATACCATGCCTCATTTTTTATTTTATTTTTATTTATTTCTATACAGTTATTTTTATTTTGTTATTTTTTTAATTTTAGCCCAGCTAAAATATTTACTTTAAATTACTTTAATCTTTTTGTTTTATTTTATTTTTTATGTAATATGACTTAGTCAAAATGTTAAATATTAAGATAGAACATATCTACCATACTAAGATAGAGAGGGGACTCAATTATCTATAAAGAATTAATATATAAGTTACATTTATACATTTAAAAACATAGGGAACAATATTCTTAAGCGTGAAGATTTAACCTCACTTTACCATGGAGATTCTTAATATGTAAATAGGTTTTGTTACCCTACCATGGGCTAGTACCATGGCATATAAAAGCCACATACCCAAAAACCATAACTTACTTCATATGACACTTGTTCATATGACAATTTTTTTAATTAATCAATTTAATTAAAAGACAAAAAAGGCATATTTGTAACCATTCCCCATGTAAAAAAAATTATAAAAGTAATTGAGTGTCATAGTTCTTTATACCACTCTCTTTTGTCCTTAGATTTGTATTGTCATTAGCAAATTCATTGATTTATGATTTTGTTGTTCATAACCAAAAGATTTCCTCATGTACTCAATTGTTCCAAAAATAATTCCATTGGAGTCTATGTTGAGGACATTTAACCTCTTTAAAAGTTGGAGGCCTCGACCAAAAGACACATTATTTAATCCTTATAGATATGCATCCTTTCTCCCATAGTTGAATTGGGTATATTCAATACCATCCTTTCTCCCATAGTTGGATAGTTCTACATCCTTTCTCCCATAGTTGAATTGGGTGTATTCAATACCATACTTTCTCCCATAGTTGGAGGGGGTGTATTCAATTGATGTATTCAATACCATCATTTTCTCGTTTCTGCCATAGTTAGATTCGGTGTATTCAATTGGTGTATTCAATACCATCCTTATCTCCCATAGTTGGATTGTGTGTATTCAATTCCTTCATATAGTTGAATTATTCACATCACTATGCACACTATGAATTGTTTGTATTGAATACCATCCTTTCTCCCATAGTTGGATTAGGTGTATTCAATTCCTTCATATAGCTGAATTATTCGCATCACTATACACATTAATATTTATAGTTGAATTATTCACATCACTATACACATTATAGTTGAATATACAAATTATATCACTATAGAAATTATCGTTGAATATACACATTATATCACAATACCATCCTTATCTCCCATATTTGGATTGCGTGTATTCAACTCCTTCATATAGTTGAATTATTCACATTACTATACACACTATGAATTGGGTGTATTCAATACCGTCCTTTCTCCCATAGTTGTATTGGGTGTATTCAATACCATCCTTTCTGCTATTGTTGGATTGGGTGTATTCAATACCATCCTTTCTCCTATTGTTGGATTGGGTGTTTTCAATTCCTTCATATAGCTGAATTATTTGCATCACTATACACATTAATATTTATAGTTGAATTATTCACATCATTATACACATTATAGTTGAATATACACATTATTATCACTATACACATTATCCTTGAATATACACATTATATCACTATACACATTATATTTGAATTATTCACATGAATGTATATATTGTTGAATTATTCACATTAATATATACACATTATAGTTGAATTATTCATATTAATATTTATACACATTATAGCACTATACACATTATTTTTGAATTATTCACATTAATATTTATAGTGTCTTATTGCACGACCCATAGTTAAATTGGGTGTATTGAATACCATCCTTTCTCCCATAGTTGGATTGGGTGTATTCAATTCCTTCATATAGCTGAATTATTCGCATCACTATACACATTAATATTTATAGTTGAATTATTCACATCACTATACACATTATAGTTGAATATACACATTATATCAATATACACATTATCGTTGAATATACACATCATATCACAATACCATCCTTATCTCCCATATTTGGATTGCGTGTATTCAATTCCTTCATATAGTTGAATTTTTCACATTACTATACACACTATGAATTGGGTGTATTCAATACCATCCTTTCTCCCATAGTTGTATAGGGTGTATCCAATACCATCCTTTCTCCTATTGTTGGATTTGGTGTATTCAATACCATCCTTTCTCCTATTGTTGGATTGGGTGTTTTCAATTCCTTCATATAGCTGAATTATTTGCATCACTATACACATTAATATTTATAGTTGAATTATTCACATCACTATACACATTATAGTTGAATATACACATTATTATCACTATATACATTATCACTATACACATTAATATTTATAGTTGAATTATTCACATCGAATATACACATTATTATCACTATACAGATTAATATTTATATTAATATTTATATTTATAGTTGAATTATTCACATCACTATACACATTATCCTTGAATATACACATTATATCACTATACACATTATTGGATATATCCACATTATATCACTATACACATTATTGTTAATATTTATAGTGTCTTATTGCACGACCCATAGTTGTTGAATTATTCACATTATTGTTAACATTTATAGTGTCTTATGGGTCGACATTATCCTCGAATATACACATTATTGTTAATCCACATTATATCACTATACACATTATTGTTAATATTTATAGTGTCTTATTGCACGACCCATAGTTGTTGAATTATTCACATTATTGTTAACATTTATAGTGTCTTATGGGTCGACATTATCCTCGAATATACACATTATTGTTAATATTGTCTTATTGCACGACCCATAGTTGAATTGGTTGAATTGGGTGTATTATAGTTGAATTATTCACATCACTATACACATTAACATCTATACTATGCTACCCCAAATCACAATTACCAACACATGTATTAATTTCACTTTGATATATTCAGTCCCTTAGAAATGTTAATTGGGTGTATTATAGTTGAATTATTTACATCACTATACACATTAACATCTTTACTATGCTACCCAAAATCACAATTACCAACACATGTATTAATTTCACTTTGATATATTCAGTCCCTTAGAAATGTTATATATTATGTGTACCTATCTTTTGCAATTCAATGTGGGATAATGCGTGCTAGTCTTGACCCCCACATGGCAATGGATCACTAGTCCAATTGGCACAGATCACATGAACTTCATGTGGGGTACATCTAGGGCTAACATTGAATGGTTGTCATGTGAACTGGGATATATGATGGTGGGTTGAGGTTAGGTTTTTCCCAAAATCTAACCTTCCAATGTGAGTCGCCTCATTTTTCAATTGTTCACTCGGGCAGGCATCACTCTGCATGAGATAATTTGACACTGAGGGTTTGGGACTTTTCCTACCCCTATCACATTTTAATTTAATCTTTTGCTTACCATTAACTTGATGTAATCTTCACAGATTTTCTTTCTCAAGCTGCAGAAGAAAATGTAATTTTCTGGCTTGTAATCATAGTGGCACTGTTAATTTTTTTTCTTTCATTGTTGGGTCTATAGTTACATTTTTCTGATATATTCGTTAAATTATGTGGCTATGTTATAGGAGGGCTTCGCCTCAGCTCAGGAATATGGAATTGTTTTATACCGTGCTTGTATCGGGTGGAAGAGCTTTTTTTTCTCCTATTCAGGTAATGATATTTAGCCATTCTGTTTCCATTTCATTGGTAATTTTCCATTCAAATCATTGACGTTACCACCATTCTTTCAGGATGGTGTGCATGTTTTGGAGTTTTTCTTTCAATTTGGTGTTCCGACCTCTTAACAGGTAATCTAAAATTTCCTATGATTTCACAATTTTATGCGTGGTAACCTTAGGGCCATTTGGCACCCTACTCTTTTCATGAAGAGAAATTTAGATTTCTATTACATAATCTCATTAATTTTAGGCATTTTTCTGGGGTTATCGCAACATGTTGTCTTACGACCCTAATATGTATTTTGAGTTACAGGCTTGGTATCAAATCCCAAATTGGTGGTTAACTCTAAAGTAATCAACTGGGTTTTCTTTGTTATTTGTATGTAGTATTTTTACTCGGTGCGAACCTTTGCTTTATCTACGTAGGCATTATTCAGTGACACACTAACTTTTGTGTTTATATCTACAGGTTGCATGAGAGCTAAAGTCATAACATAATTATGACAGGTGATCAGAGTCCTTATGCTTCCTCCCGAATAGGTTATTGTACAATGGGTTTGTTTTAAATTGATATAATGGATTGAAAGTCATCCTTCTCATTCTTTTTTTAATAGGAACGCCATGGAGATGACACTTCCATGCATACTTACCATAGGTAAAACATCGTCACCCATTTAAACTGTGGTTCGCTCTTTTATCATTATAATGAGTCTTAACATAGTACCTTTGATAGTATAGTTGAATTTTAATATACAATTTTTGTCTAGATTACTTCTCATCACTTTCATTTTTTTTTTAACTATTGTTTGTATCATATTACTATTATGATAAATTGTTTACTTCTAGACTCCAATAGATATACCTATACTAATTTGATTGTTTTCTCATATTAAATGTTTTCTTTAATATTATGTATATTTAATTGACCAACTATTGATGGGGTTGATGTATAGTTTTATTAGTTTAATTTTAATTGGAATTATATGATTATCAATATTTACTAGTTACTATAAGAATTTACCTTCTTTTGTTGAGATCAAATGTTTAGGAATATTAAACTTATATAGAACCTATATTGTATGTCTTTGTCATTAAGGTCTATAACACTAAGCTTCTTGATCATAATTTTAAGTGAGCTCCCTTCAATAAATTTAGAGGGAGTAATTAATGTATCTTTTAGGAGTTCTATTTCCAATTTAATAAGCATGGCTACAATGTTACTTGTTAGTGTTATGTGAAAATAATAAGTGATCAACTAGGAAATAAAAGTTTAATAAATAATTTAGACATTTTTTTCTTTTTTCAAAATATCTAGACTCATAAACAAAAGGTGTCCTTCTTACACAATCTATGACTACATAATCATACAGTTTCTCTAGTAGTCATGTTGGTATCAAATATGTAGATTTTTACTTGTACATTCAAACTCCTTATGTAATATGCTATAACAAAAGACTTGAATCTACTCTACTCATGAGAAGAAACAAAAATTGATCGATGAAAGCACTAAACAGAAAAGGAAGGATTTGAATTTCACATAACACAATATTTTTCTAGGGAAAGAAAATTCTCAAAACCCCCACTCTCTATATTACATTAACTAGAAGATCTCAGAAGAAAATATAATGCTTTTTCAACCTCGAACAATTCTTGCACAAGTATAATCTATCTCTTTGCTTCACAAACAAGCTAAAGCCAACACTTAGCCACATTTGCTACCTGCCAAGCCCCTACTTCCTTGCACAATTTCTGAGAGAATTAGCCCATATTTAATTAGGAAAACCCCTCACCACAACTGTGCAATCCATCATAGGCCTTCTACTCATTGCATGCACCATCTATACAACTTAGAAAATTATACAACTAATAGTACACTGTCCGTGAACTCTAATCTCAACTTGTTCTTCCTCTGAACTAATATGCATGAGTTATTTATGAGTGAATCTTCAGTTAACTCGTGAATGAGTGAAGCTGCACTGAAGCTCCTCCCCACTGCTAGACTTCTTACTAGTTCATCAAACTATTTGAACTAGTTTAACTCACTATAACTAAGTTAGACTTAGTTAATTAATTACAACTCAAAATAATTCAACGTGGACCCCTAAAATTTAGGAATCACTCTACATGACTCTAGATAGACTTCCAATTCGAATTTACTATGCCAACTAAGCCAAATTAACTTAGTTAACTATTCTAAGTTGCTATGAGAATAGAATTTTCATTTAATTCCTCATTTAATTAAAAAAAAAATAGGATTTCTTATTGTTATTTTTTTAACTCCCTCTCAACAAGAATGAGATTATGTGCTACCCCGATTGTGCCTATGTGAAACTCGAATTTGCATCTTGACAAGGCCTTCATCAAAATATCAAAATCCTGCTCATCTATACGAATGTACTCCAACACAGAATATCAAATATGATGATACCAGATATCAATATGCTTGGACCGATCATGAAAAACTGGATTCTCAAAGAGTTTGATACAACTCTATTTGTCATAGTAAATCATTGTTGGATCCATCTAGTGACCAAATAAACCAACAAGAATCTTGCTCATCCAGATAACCTCATAACCTCCTTGACTAACATCCATGTACTCTTCTTTTGCTGAAATGAGTGCAGGTGATGTCTACTTTCTGTTGTACCAAGAAAAACTCTTGACGCAATATTAAATATCCCACCTAATGTGCTCTTCCTCTCAGATGGACTCCTTCCCCGATCTACATCTGTGAATCCTTGAAGCTTCACTCCCTCTGTCGATGTGTACCAAAGACCAAACTTAGTGGTGCCTCTCAGGTATCTCAACACATGTTTCACTTCCTTCTAATATAGTTTGGTCAGCTTAACCATAGCTTTACTAAGTTGGTTAACTATGTTACACATGCTTGATCGTGTGTTCACCAGATACATGAGTGAACCCACAAGATGTCTATAAATAGTAGCCTCTTCTACTTAACCTGAAGAAGTACCCTCCTTCCTCTAGTTATGAACTAGAGGAGTCTCCATGGGCTTACTTCTATCCATGTGGAACTTCTTCAGTATCTTGTTAGCATACTTTCCCCGAGAGACAAAAATTTCCTCATCTCCTTGCCATACTTCCATTCCTAGAAAGTAGTGCATGAGCCCTAAGTCCTTCATTTCGAATTCTCTTGCAAGATCCTCATTGCACGACTTGATCAACTTATCATCAACTGTCAGAATCAAATCATCGACATATATAACAATAATTAACAATTTACCTTCAACTAAAATATGGTAAAGGTCCACATCTGCTTCAATTTTGGTGAAGACCAACCTGGTGAAATAGCTATCAATCCCGGTGTACCAAGCAGGGGATGTTGGTTTCATTCCATGCAATTCTCAATTGATTCTACACACATGTGACTCTCTCTTTAAGGTCTCAAATTCTTCAAGTTGCTCAATATACACATCTTCCTAAATCATACCATTTAGGAGTGATGTCTTGACATCCATCTGATGTATCTTCCATCCCATTTTCACTAACAGTGCTAGAATGGATCTTGTCGATGACCACCTTGCTACATGAGAAAATTTCTGATCTTAATCAATCCCCTCCACTTCAGAGAACCCTATGGCCACAAACGTGGCCTTGTGTTTCTCCACGCTACCATCAACTGCTTGCCTTACGTTGTAAATCCATCTGGTACTCACCACTGACTTCTCTGTCAGTCTTGGGACCACTTCCCAAAGACTGTTCCTGATAATGGAGTCATACTCATCAACCATGGCATCAATGCAAACTAGTTGTTGCACTACTTATTCAAAAGAGGATGGCTCAATCTCTACACTCCCACTCATCAGAACCATGTAGCCAGTGTACCTTTCTAGTGACCTCATTTGCCTGCACTGCGATGTGGTTTCTCCCACATTCTCTAGAGCATCATGCAATAACCTGTGAGCCTCTTTGGTGGAATTTATCCCATCTTTGGAAGAATTTGCATGAGTGGTGTTTCCACTTTGTGCTCCTCTGCATGTGACTACTCCACATCATCCTCAGATTCCTCCTTTAGAGCTAAAAGATCCTTAACCGCATGTAGCTAAATCTCCCTCTTAATGGAACATCTCATGGCCTTCTCTTCATTGAATTTAACATATTTTTGAACCACTATCATCCTGTTGGTTGGAAGTTACACCTGATATTTTTGAGTTATATAAGTTTACCCCACAAACATGCCCAACTTAGGTGTTAGCTCTAAATTTTTCCATGCATATTTGGTAACAAGGGGTTAGACTGATGAACCAAAGATCCAAAGGTTTTCCACATCTAGTTTCTTCCCTAAAAATATTGTTTCCAGTGTTCTCATCCTGAGAATTCGATGAGGGATTATGTTCTACAAATAAACAGTTGTGTTGCATTCTTCAGACCACAGGTGTAATGGTAGGCCCTAATCATGCAACATCTCCCATGCCTCTCCCATAATAATTTTGTTCTTCATTTCAGCCACTCCATTATGTTGTGGGTTATGAGGTTCTATCAACTCTCGCCAAATTCCTTCTGATGCACATAAGATTTTGAGCTCATTCGACTCATAATTCCCATCATTATCACTTCTGAGAGCTTTAACTTTCGTGCCAGTATCTTTTTCGACTAGTGATTCAAAATCACAAAACTTAGCGAATGTCTAATATTTCTTTTGCATGAAGAAAATCCAACACTTACAACAAAAATCATCAACAAATATTACATAATAGTTGTGCTTGGTTATGGATGTTGTCGAGAATGGTCCACACACATTTTAGTGAACTTGATCAAGGATCACTTATGCTTGACCCGCTTTTTCATGAAAGGAATATTTGGTGTACTTACCTAATGTATGCCCTTTATATGTGTCTCTCTGCTCTAGTGTACCCTTGGGGAAGCCCTATAGAAATTTTCTACAAGATCTTTAAAGGGCCATGATGCAAGTGACCCAATCTCCTGTGCTACAACTCATCGATGTCTCGACTCTGCACCTTCTCTGCTTTAGTGCTCAGAGAAACCCAATCTTCTACCTCCAATTTGTAGAGGTTCTTCACTCGAACCCCTATCTGCCTCACTTTTCCTACGGCTATGTGACGAAGGAATGTCTTTCCCTTACTAAATATCACATCATAGCCTCTATCCTCCAACATGGAAACAAAAACCAAGTTCTTTGTCAAACCTGAAACTTACATAACAACTCCCAAAGTGAGGGGAGAACCACACTCCCTCTTAAAGGTAATTGTACCAATGTTGATTAAGCTATACCTCCCATCATCACCCATATTGATATGCATCTGGAGATCCCTCTCCTCCAAGTTACTAAAGATATCTTTGTTACGAGTCATATGGAAATAAGCTCCACTGTCCAAGTACCACACACTACCCATCATCGATGACACCATACAAGTGATGATTGTAAAATCTAGTTTGAACTATGAAGAAAGAGCTTCACCTACTCCTCCTCTTGAGGCCTTCTTACCGACCTTCTTGTGTAGACACTTTGTGGCAAATTTTCCTAGCTCGTGACAATGAAAACACTTTATTTTTGACATTTCCTTCTTCTTTCCACCCTGACAAGAATTTGATTTGGAATGGGATGACTTCCCCTTCCCTTTCTTTTCCTTACCATATAAGGCACAATTCTCATCATCATCATGCTTTGATGAGGATCCGTCTCTAGCATTCCCCCAAATCTCTTCCTATACCAAGTTGGACCACAATCGCTCCCACTCTCGTAGCTTCTCCCTCCCATTAATTGAGTCCTATTAACTATGCTAACTCTTGGGAAGTCATAGAAGTGCTAGGCTCACCAGATCGCCTTCTGCAACAGTAATCCCAACACCTCCAATCTCATCCCAACATTGGGTGAACTTGGTCAAGTACTTCGGAATTGAGCTGCCCTGATCCATCTTGAGATTTCTAAGCTTGTCCTTCAATGCCAGCTTCATGTTGTCACTGCTATTTTGAAATAGGTCTGTCAATTCCTTCCACATTGCAAATGGAATTTCCTTACCATTGAGATTTGATACAATATTATCTCCAACCCCTTCTAAGATAATCCTTTTCAACTTTTCCACACACTTCCTCCATTCATCCAGATCTTTATCATGAGATGTTGGAGGCTTCAGAATATCATGATCTATGAATTCCTTGAGCATGTTGTATTCCAACACTACCTCCATCATGTCCTTACAAGATATGTAATTCGAGTTTCCCTCCAGGGAATACTTGTTGGCATTATGATTCTGGTATGGCTTTATGATACATATGTTGTACTTGATGGCAACCCACTCATCTCAGATGATAAATTATAGTGCAGAAAAGTTCACGCACTTATATGCAGAGAAAAGCTTATTCTATGTAGAGAAAAGTTCACGCACTTATATGCAGAGAAAAGTTTATTTCATGTAGAGAAAAGTTCACGCACTTTTATGCAGAGAAAATTTTATTTCATGTAGAGAAAAGTTTATTTCATGTAGAGAAAAAGTTCACGCACTTTCATGTTAGAGAACTTACCTTTGGTCCATTGTAGTTAGTCCTTGGTATTTGAACCTATGGTTTTGGACCATGGTACCTCTTCAAAAGTGTGTATATGTTGGAGAACTTACCTTTGGTCCATGGTGGTTAGTCCTTGGTATTATTGAGCCCCATGTTTTTGGGCCCCTTGTATTGGTTATCTATGGTATTGATCCATGATTTTAGGAAGAAGCTTGCCTATATAAAGCAAAAGAGATCACTTGGCTAATTCATTCTTGGAAAGCAAATATCTTAAGATCTGAAATATTGGGTTATTGTTTTAAAAGTTTGATCTATGAAAGGGAAGTTGAAAGTGAATCTGTTAAGGGTGATCCCTCGAGCGCTGCAGCTACAGAAGTGCGGAGGCGCCACAGAAGGCGCAGTGCGGAGGTGCCACAGAACGCGTAGTGCGGAGGCGCCACAGAAGGCGCAGTGCGGAGATGCCACAGAGGCACCACAGAAGGTGCAGTGCGGAGGCGCCACAAAAGGCGCAGTGCGGAAATGCCACAGAGGCACCACAGAAGGCGCAGTGCGGAGGCACCACAGAAGGCGCAGTGCGGAGGCGCCACAGAAGGCGCAGTGCGGAGGCGCCACAGAAGGCGCAGTGCGGAGGCGCCACAGAAGGCGCAGTGCGGAGACGCCACAGAAGGCGCAGTGCGGAGGCGCCACAGAAGACGCAGTGCGGAGACGCCACAGAGGCGCCACAGAAGGCGCAGTGCGGAGGCGCCACAGAAGGCGCAGTGCGGAGGCGCCACAGAAGGCGCAGTGCGGAGGCGCCATAGAAGGCGCAGTGCGGAGATGCCACAGAGGCGCCACAGAAGGCGCAGTGCGGAGGCGCCACAGAAGGCGCAGTGCGGAGGCGCCACAGAAGGCGCAGTGTGGAGGCGCCACAGAAGGCGCAGGTGCGGTGGTCGCGGCGCCACAGAAAGTACATGTGTGGAGGTAGTACAAATATCCACAGATCTATACCAGTGAAGTTGCGATCCCTGCTTAAAATTTGTTTTAACTGCCTTTGACTATTCTGCAGGGTTTTGGGTGCATAACTGATGTTTGGTTACTGGTATTGAGTTCAGATAACAGCATGATTAATGACTTATCTTTATGTACTAGATCTGGTTGATAACTCTCATAATATCATTGTATATGTATGGATCTGGTGATTGGGTGATTCAGAAGGTTGTTTGATTATGAGCTTCAATGTTGTTGTTGGGTCCAGTATGAAAATTGGATGAAAAGTGGCCTTTCAGATTATGTGTTGTGCTTCAGTGTATCCAGTCTGAAAATTGATGAAACGTGGTACCTGGAGGAGAGAAGATTGTAGGCCACCGCCTATGTACTAGTATCTAAGCTAGTACAAAAGCTAAGGGAGACATTTGGAGCATTGTAGCAGGTAGCAGCCTGCGTACTAGTAAATGGATCGGCTAGTACAAGAGCAAAGGGGGTTGTAGCTCCCGTACTTGTATAAGACTGCACCAGCACAAATATTGTAAAAGTATTTTCTTATTAAGAAGAAGATTGAGATGACTTGCAGCAGGTGGTTTTTCTCTCGCATTGGGTTTCCACCTTATATCATGGTGTTCATGTGTGTGCCTTATGTGTGATGATCTATTCTCTATTACGGCATCTGTTATCTGATAATATGGTTGATAATGTTCTAATGCACTCATTGAAGATCAATTAACATAATCATAAGAAGTTGTGGAAGTAGCATATATGAATCTGATTATGGAAATGAAAAATTTTTATTAATATGATAATACTGATTCACCCCCCCCTTTCAGTATTATTTCCAACAATTGGTATCAGAGCAGGTCCTTTGATAGAAGCTTGATCGCTTGAAGGAGATCCGTGGAACAATGGGAAAGAAGCTTAAGAAGAAAGCACCTAAGAAAAAGAAGTCATCTCAGAAGAACTATGACAGTGGGAGAATCGATTGGGGATTAGGTATAATAAGCTCTTCAGATTCAGAATCATTATCAGGTATGAATATATTATCCTCTGATGTTCCAGCTATCTTTCCTTTTGGAAGAGATGAAAGTGATAGCGAAACTACTGAATTTGCTCTTATGGGTGAACAAGAAAGATATCAAATAGAGGCAGAATTTAAAAGGCTGACAGACAAAATTAGAGATCAACAAGATCTATTGAACAAAAGGGAATGTGATTTCAAAGAAGAAGCTACCAAACTAAAGGCCCAACTAGAAGAAGGAAACAAGGTAAGAAAGCTACTCAAGGACAAGGAAGACCAATGTCAAAAATTGCAGCATGAAGTGACATCATTAAGAAAAGAATTCAACGAAAGAAGCACAACCATCAAGAAACTCAAAGATAGATCCAGCTACTATGAAAATCTTGAAGCTACAATCCTCTCACTAAAAGGAGATCTTGAAGAATCAAAGAAGCAAAATACAGATCTACTCCAAGCTATTGCAAAACAAGAAAATGAAGTCACTAGCTTAAAATCTCAACTAGAATGTGCCTTCCGAGTTCGTCAAATGCAGCAGGATCTGAATGAAGAACAAGAAAAGGAGATTCTCAAACTAAGGGAACAAATGGAAGAAGGAAGGAAAGCTGAAGAAGATTTGAAAAAGCAATCTCTTGAAAAGGAAGAACAGCTTCAGGTTGAGGTAAATATCTTGAAAGGTAAACTAGAAGAAAAGGATAAGCTTTTACGATTTCAAGATAGTTCTAAAGTCTTGGATGATATTCTTAGTAGTCAAAGGTCTCCTGCTATAAAGACTGGTCTTGGTTTCCATGAATCTGTTGAAGGTGAATCTAGTTCACAAGGTGAGGCAAGGAACTCTAAAGAGAAATCTAAAGTGATCAACGAAGAAATGAAAGATCAATCTCATCATCAACCAAGAAAAGAGATTCCTCAAAGAAAATCCTTTACTCCTCCTATGAATAATGTTGAATGTTATGTATGTCATAACCTTGGACATGTTGCAGCTAGATGTAGAAGAAGAAGGGTTCAAGACCATTATGCAGAAAGATCATCACATTCAAAGTACTTTTATGGATATTGCTTTGCTTGCAATATGTTTGGTCACAAAGCTGCTGATTGTTACAGGAGGAATATGAAACATGTAAGATGTTATGCATGTAACAAGCTTGGACATATAGCTAAGGAATGCAGGAACAAAGTGTGGGCACCATATCAAAAGGAGAAAATGTCATCATCACGCTTGAAGATATGGAGGAAAAAGGAAGTACAGTCAGAAAAAGGCGGCACTGCACAACGTACAGACATACCAGAATCAGAGGGAGCTGAAAGTACAAAACTTCAGTGTCCTGAATCTCATATGCAAACTCCATAAAGGAAAGTTGCATATATACGCGAGTTAGTTGCTACACAGTCGCGTATATGATTGTTTGACGAAAGGCAGTAGGGACAGATTCAAGAGAAGGATCAGTTTTGCTCTAGTTAATAATAATGATGTGTGGATATGATGGTTAGAAGTGTTTTGGTTCTAACTTGATATTGATGATGTCTTGATACTTCTTATTGATATGCATGATCAGACAAATGGCACAGGTTTAGAGGGAGCATATGGACTTAATGCATTATTGGCATTATGGTTAATAGTCCTTGGTGATGATACTTATATGGATAAATGATTCATCTTGCTATGGTTATGAGTTGTTCACATGGTTCTTGGATCAGATTTATGGTTGATTCTCTAATGATGCTTGCATGGGAAGCACTTAGCTTTAATTCACATCTTCTTGATGTTGAGTCACTCATATGCTGCTGTCGTCATATGCATAAAGATCATATATTACAGTTATGATTCCTTTCATTCTTGGCACAAATGGATGAGGATTGTTGGCTGGATACAGGGATGATTATTCAAAGTTGCATTGTTGGAGACATGATGATAATGAGCTCTTATCTATATGATGATAGGATTGTTTCATACATATGTTGATTAATTTAGATATTCCTAATTGATGATACTTGATTCATGCAGATCTGGATGGCTATGATGTTTCTCACATAGAATGTGAAATTCTATTGATGCGGACATACCTTGATGATTCATGCACTAATACAAGTTGCTAGTCTAGTTGCTGTTGACAGATACTATGGAGCAGATCATAAAGTGTTGTTGCTGATGTTCATCTTATTTAGGTGATGTCATATCAAGACTCATGATGTAATAGTGTCATCTCTTCAGGTCATGTAACGACCTATGTTGGTTTCCCCACTATGCCTGGGATGAAGATGTAATGTATTTGGTTTTCATTTTTCTGATATATCCCCACTTGGTTGGGTGATGGATGTATGTATTGAATCTTTTAGGAAGGTCATTTGTGATGTAGAAAATCCTTTTGCAGACCTTGCTTACAGTCAGGGGGAGCCTGAGCATGAACAACACTATATAGCAGAGCAGACATTTTAGCTTGTTCTCAGAAAGAGCATGATCAGATTGGTGCACCATGACATATACAAAGGGGGAGCTCATTCAGAGATTTCAACAGGTACTCAGGGGGAGCTTATAATGCATTGTTGGCATTATGGAGGACGTACAGAAGGAGATCTTGGATGCTGGTCTGATTATTGCTGCAATCTATCTCCTTCATGGTGGATTATGGTTCTTCGTTGCAGATCTGGTTCATATTCAGGGGGAGCATGTTCTTAGGGGGAGCATAACCCTTTGCCCTTGATGTCAAAGGGGGAGAATGACGCTGAAGTTTTTGAGGTTTCCATCAAGTCCAAAGGGAGAGATTGTTGGCATTATGATTCTGGTATGGATTTATGATACATATGTTGTACTTGATGGCAACCCACTCATCTCAGATGATAAATTATAGTGCAGAAAAGTTCACGCACTTATATGCAGAGAAAAGCTTATTCTATGTAGAGAAAATTTCACGCACTTATATGCAGAGAAATGTTTATTTCATGTAGAGAAAAGTTCACGCACTTTTATGCAGAGAAAAGTTTATTTCATGTAGAGAAAAGTTTATTTCATGTAGAGAAAAAGTTCACGCACTTTCATGTTCGAGAACTTACCTTTGGTCCATGGTAGTTAGTCCTTGGTATTTGAACCTATGGTTTTGGACCATGGTACCTCGTCAAAAGTGTGTATATGTTGGAGAACTTACCTTTGGTCCATGGTGGTTAGTCCTTGGTGTTATTGAGCCCCATGTTTTTGGGCCCCTTGTATTGGTTATCTATGGTATTGATCCATGATTTTAGGAAGAAGCTTGCCTATATAAAGCAAAGGAGATCACTTGGCTAATTCATTCTTGTAAATCGAATATCTTAAGATCTGAAATATTGGGTTATTGTTTTAAAAGTTTGATCTATGAAAGGGAAGTTGAAAGCAAATCTGTGAAGGGTGATCTCTCGAGCGCTGCAGCTGCGGAAGTGCGGAGGTGCCACAAAAGGCGCAGTGAGGAGGCGCCACAGAAGGCGCAATGCGGAGATGCCACAGAGGCGCCACAGAAGGCGCAGTGCGGAGGCGCCACAGAAGGCGCAGTGCGGAGACGCCACAGAGGTGCCACAGAAGGCGCAGTGCGGAGGCGCCACAGAAGGCGCAGTGCGGAGGCGCCACAGAAGACGCAGTGCGGAGGCGCCACAGAAGGCGCAGTGCGGAGGCACCACAGAAGGCGCAGTTCGGAGGCGCCACAGAAGGCGCAGTGCGGAGGCACCACAGAAGGCGTAGTGCGGAGGCGCCACAGAAGGCGAAGTGCGGAGACACCACAGAAGGCGCAGTGCGGAGGCGCCATAGAAGGCGCAGTGCGGAGACGCCACAGAGGCGCCACAGAAGGCGCAATGCGGAGGCGCCACAGAAGGCACAGTGCGGAGGCGCCACAGAAGGTGCAGTGCGGAGATGCCACAGAGGCGCCATAGAAGGCGCAGTGTGGAGGCGCCACAGAAGGCGTAGTGCAGAGGCGCCACAGAAGGCGCAGTGCGGAGGCGCCAGAGAAGGCGCAGGTGCGGTGGTCGCGACACCACAAAAGGCGTAGGTGCGGAGGTAGTACAGATATCCACAGATCTATACCAGTGAAGTTGCGATCCCTGCTTAAAATTTGTTTTAACTGCCTTTGACTATTCTGCAGGGTTTTGAGTACATAACTGATGTTTGGTTACTGGTATTGAGTTCAGATAACAACATGATTAATGACTTATCTTTATGTACTAGATCTGGTTGATAACTCTCATAATATCATTGTATATGTATGGATCTGGTGATTGGGTGATTCAGAAGGTTGTTTGATTATGAGCTTCAATGTTGTTGTTGGGTCCAGTATGAAAATTGGATGAAAAGTGGCCTTTCAGATTATGTGTTGTGCTTCAGTGTATCCAGTCTGAAAATTGATGAAACGTGGTACCTGGAGGAGAGAAGATTGTAGGCCAGCGCCTATGTACAAGTATCTAAGCTAGTACAAAAGCTAAGGGAGATCTTTGGAGCATTGTAGCAGGTAGCAGCCTGCGTACTAGTAAATGGATCGGCTAGTACAAGAGCAAAGGGGGTTGTAGCTCCCGTACTGGTATAAGACTACACCAGTACAAATATTGTAAAAGGATTTTCTTATTAAGAAGAAGATTGAGATGACTTGCAACAGGTGGTTTTTCTCCCGCATTGGGTTTCCACCTTATATCATGGTGTTCATGTGTGTGCCTTATGTGTGATGATCTATTCTCTATTACTGCATCTGTTATCTGATAATATGGTTGATAATGTTCTAATGCACTTATTGAAGATCAATTAACTTAATCATAAGAAGTTGTGGAAGTAGCATATATGAATCTGATTGTGGAAATGAAAAAGTTTTATTAATGTGATAATACTTATTCACCCCCCCTCTCAGTATTATTTCCAACAATACTCAAGTCTCAAATTGTAGAATGACATCATGTTGACTCTGAAGCATTAAACTGCGAATTCGATTTGACCAGCAGAGCAAAATAGTACTATCCTCTTCTATAATGTCTTCAATTTTGGATACCATATATATTTTTACTTGTAGATCCAAAATTCTTATGTATTATGCTAGAACAAAAGACTTGAATCTACTTTACTCATCAGCGGAAACAAAAATTGATCAATGAAAACACTAAGGAGAAAAGGAAGAATTTCAATCGCACATAGCACAATATTTTCTGAGGAAAGAAAGTGCTCAAAACCCTAACTATCTATATTACATTAACCAAAATGTCTGAGAAGAAAATACAATGCTTGTTCCACCTCGAACAATTATTGCACAAGTACAATCTATCTCTCTGCTTTACAAACCGACTCAAGCCAACACTTAGTAAATTTGTTGCCTACCAAGCCCCTTCTTCCTTGTGCAATTCCTAAGAGAATTAGCCCATATTTAATTAGGAAAATCCCTCACCACAACTGCACAATCCATCATAGGCCTTCTATTGATTGCATGCATCATCTGTACAAATCGAAAAATTATACAATAGATAGTACAGTGTCCCTGAACTCTAATCTCAACTGGTTCTTCCTCTGAACTGACATGCATGATTTATTTATGAGTGAATATTTAGTTAATTGATGGAGTAGTGAAGTTGCATTGAAGGTGCTCCCCACTACTAGACCTCCTACTAGTTCATCCAACTATTTGAACTAGTTTAACTGACTATAACTCAGTTAGACTAAGTTAATTAATTACAACTCAAAATAAATCAACTTGGACCACTAAAATTTAGGAATCACTCTACATGACTCTATATAGACTTCCAAATTGAATTTACTAAGCCAACTAAGTCAAACTAACTTAGTTAATTATTACAAGTTGCTATGAAAATTCCTAATTTAATTCAAGGACAAATTAAATTAGGATTTCGTGTTCCTATTTTTAACAAAATATACTATGGCATAAAGTCATAACTAGAACTTTACTAAACAGTCTTATCATACTACTTCAAAAATTAAACTCTATTTATCTTGACATCCTTAATTATTTTGTATAATATACAATATTGTTTCTCTGTAAGTAAAACCATCATATTTTAATATAGTTATTATGATAACTCCATCTAATTAGATAAATATTTTATGCATGCATCCTTTTTTTCTAGTCATTAAAAATGAATCCATATATCTATTTAATTATAGAATTTCTATTCAATCTCTTTCCTTTCATTCACAACTCAGAATGGTAACATAATTAAATAATATTCTCATGTATGGAGATTCTTTACACTATTAGCCATGAGATATCCTTATCCATGTGGTCCATTCTTATCTACCAGAAGACTTTACCACAGATATATACCATACTTTCTGCATGCATTGTCACCATACACTCTAGCCTATTCTACCACTCTATACTGGCAATAAATCAAATAATAAAATGTAGAATAAAGTTAAATTCCATCTAGCCATAAACCAAG
Organism: Pinus tabuliformis; assembly: GCA_031772625.1. NCBI lineage: Eukaryota > Viridiplantae > Streptophyta > Pinopsida > Pinales > Pinaceae > Pinus > Pinus tabuliformis. The sequence goes on along the minus strand of CM062813.1, from coordinate 573,492,879 downwards.
GCTTGGGGAATATTTCATAACTAAGCACGTTCCACCCAACCATGAACTACCTCTTCTAATTCCCGTCGAGCTAAGATCTCCTTTCCCTCTAAAATCAACAACCTCTTTGATTCCTTGGTGGTTTATTTTATAGATTTTTTCCGAATATATTTTTACCAACATCGTGCTTTAAGGTCTATGAGCATTTTTCCTAGGCCTTTTTGTTTTAGTTTTTTCAACAAAAAAAAATAAAATCTTTAAAGCACACATTTATCTCTCATGATGCTTTATTCGACCCCACTTAGTATTTATCTCCAACTAAGTGATTAACATAATCTTTCTCTCCCATTATGTTAATATTTTTAAATTATTTTATCCTAGGTATTTTTAGGACACTTTTAGGGAAGGTCCATCATGTGGACTTGACCACCAACAACTTTTTATAAGATGGAAAGCAGTTTTCTAAACTCTAGTGCTCTTTCCTAAATATTTCCAAGAAATTTATTTATTAACTCAAATAATAAAAAAATAACTACAACATAACATAAGTCTGATCACGTCTTCCATAACCATTCAATCCAATAATAGTTAATGTCAAAAGATAGTAATTAAAAAAAAAGAAGATCCATAGGGGTGTTACATCTTACCCCTTTAAAATAAACATTGTCCTCAGTGTTTTCCTTTTGGTTCCCTTCCCCATGGAAAAAAGTTAGAAATGCTTCTTGCATTTTGTCCTCCATGTCCTAGGTGGTCTTCTCTATGGTAAAGTGCTTCCATTACACTTTAACATAGGAAATGGCTTTATTCTAGAGCATGGTTTCTCCTTGATCTAATATTTGAAGTGCCTCTACCTGGAAATCTCCTTTCGGTTCCACCTATACCACATTCTAGTAAATCACATGAGAATCATCAGGAATATAGTTTTTAGTAAGGGGACATGAAAAAAATTATGTACTTTGATATGGCTAGGAAACGCTAGCTGATAAGCTACTAACCCGAGTCTAGCTATGATTTCAAAAGGACCACAAAACATTTTTGCTAATTTAGCACAAATTCCTAGCCTTAGAGTGCTCTTTCTTGGTTTGACTTTTACATACACATGTTCTCCTAATTTAAATTCCTTGTGTGTTCTCTTTTGATCTGCATAACTTTGTTGTCAACCTTGGGTAGTCTTTAAATTTTTTCTAACTTATTCACCACCTATTCCATTTCTTGTAGCACATTGGGTCCTAATACCAACCTACCATCTAGATAAATATAGCTCAAGGGAGTACAACATTTTCTTCCATACAGTTCTTTAAAAACGCTCATTTTTTATAGAGGCTTGATAAGTATTGGTATAAGAAAATTCTACTAAACATAAGAAATCTTCCTACTTAGCAAGTATGTCCATGACATACATCCTTAGCATATCCTCTAGAATTTGGTTGATTCCTTCTATTTGTCCATCTATTTGGGGGTGATAGGTCGTACTAAAATTAAGTTTCATTCTTATTCCTCCAAACAATGTTTTCCAAAAATTTGGAGGTGAATTTAGCATCTCTATCAGATATCACCATTTTTTGTATGCCATGTAATCAAAAAATTTCCCACGTAAATATATATGCAATCTATGTTGTCCCAAAGGTATACCTAACAAGTATTAAAGGTGTTGATTTGGTTAGCTTGTCTAGTACTATAATAATAGAGTTATTCTTCCTTCTAGCTATTGCTAATTTAGTAATAAAGTATTGTGAAATAACTTCCCATTTCCATTTCGGAATGGGTAGTGGATTTAACATTCTAGTTGGGTGTTGGTGTTCTACCTTCACCTGCAGGAGTTCTAGACACTTAACCAAATATTCTACCACCTATTTCCTCATACCAAGCCAATAAAATTCTTTCCTCAATGTTGAAATCATTTTTTGGTATCCCATATGTCTTACAAAAGGTTTATGGTGATTCTCATTTAAGATAAGTTGTTTTACAATAGCTTCATTTGGAACAAAAATTCTATTTCTGAATATCAATAGTTTTTATAAATTTTCTACATAACTAGGAACTTCTATTAAGTGTATTTTTTGCAGAATGTTTAGCTAATCTTCATATATCTATGTTGAAATTATGATTTATTTAGCAAAATCAGTTTTAGCGATGCCTACAAAAATTCACATTAGTGAATTTACATTTCTACTTAAAGCATTTGCTACTTTACTTTCTTTGCCCTTTAAATTACTTACATCAAACTCAAATTCACCTAAACATGTCATCCATATAGCTTGTCTAACATCTAAATCAAACTCTTGAAAACATATTTCAAATTAATGTGGTCAGTGATAAGTGTAAATGTTTTTCCCAACAAATAGTGTCTCCGCATTTTTAAAGTATGTATGATTGTCGTGAACTCTAAGTCCTAAACAATGTAATTCCTTTCATGAGATTTCAATTTTCTTAACCCATATGCCACTACACAATTATCTTGAATTAGAACACCACCTATCCCTTCATGGCATGCATCAACACACACTACAAACCCTTTTTCTTGTTCTACAATCCTTAAGATAGGTTCTTCTATTAGGAGATGTTTTAACCTGTCAAAACTTTCTTGACACCTAGCAATCCATTCAAATTTTACTGTTTTCTTTTCTAAGGAAGTAATGGGATAGGTGAGTTTTTAAAAACCTTCAATGAAACTTTTGTAATACCCCATGATTTCCATGAAGGATTTTATGTCTGAGACATCCTTACGTATGGACAAATTTAAAATGGCCTTTAAAATCACATGAACCAAATATTGTATTTTTTCTTTATAGAACTCACATTTATAGAAATTTGCATATAGTTGGTGTTCTCTTAAGGTTTGTGACACCATTCTAAAGTGTTCTTCATGTTCTTCTTTATTCTTAGAATACACCAAAATTTCATCTATGAAAACCAACACAATTTATCCAAGTACTTACTAAGAACATTTTTCATTAAACACATAAAAGTTGCAGGTGTGTTGGTAAAACCAAATGGTATAAATAAAAATTTGTAGTGCCCATACCTAGTTCAAAATGTCATTGTATGAACGTCTTCATCCTTTATCCTAAACATATGATATCATGTTCTCAAATTAATTTTTGAGAATATTGTTGCTCCTCTTACTTGATCAAACTGATCATCAATGCGGGGCAACAAATATTTATTTTTTATAGTAAATTTGTTCAATTTCCTATAATCTATGAACATTCTAAATGTACCATATTTCTTTTTCACAAAGAGTACCCGAGCTCCCCAAGGTAAAACACTCTGTCTAATGTAAACTTTATCTAGTAATTCTTGTAATTGCATTTTGATCTCCAACATTTCTGGAATACGCATTCAATAAGGTTCCTTAGACACTAGGTAGCTCCTTGTACTATGTCAATAGAAATATTTATATCTCTTATGGGAGGTAGTCCTAGAATTTATACCAGAAATACATCCTTAAAATCCCTAATTACAAGTAAGTCATATAATTTTGGACTTTCTGTTTTCTGATGATTTTCTTCAATTTGGAGAGAAAAGAGTTTTGAACATTTTATTGCACTTATTTTCAGTTGTAATGTTGAAATTTGTCTAATAGAAGGTTCTTGGTATGCCTTTTATCAGTTGTTCAATTCCTTCTTCATTAACACAAGTCACGGTTTTTCTAAACAATTTATTACAACATTGTTTTTCTCTAACTATTCCATGCTTATCAATAGGTCATAATAACCTAGAGGAAGTACATTTAAATTTATCTTCATTTTTCATCCATTTAATTTCATAGAGAACTTATTTATATAACTAGTTACCTTCCTCTTTGTTCCTATTGCCAACTATACCAACGAGGCCTTTTTAAATTTTTATGTTTTAATATTACATTTTTCCACCACTTGTGGGCTAATATAGCTAATAATATCTCCTTGATCAATTAACAGAAAGACATTTTTGTTCAGTATGTTACCTTCAATTTATATCAAAGTGGACTAGTGCATCACTTGTTTGTCCTCCATGCAACATTAATCTAGGGAATTTTCCTTTCATTATCATTTATTGTAGTGGATTCATGGATAGTGTGTACATTTTGTAGATACATGATATTGTGTGGACAATTTCTTAATAAATGGGGTTCTCCACATCCCCAACATTTTAAAGGTTCTCTCTCGTTTGTAGTGATTATCCCTTTATTGTCCAACTCCATTTATTTTGGTCCAGTGTGTAATTGAGAAGGTTACGGTTGATTGTTCTAGCTAAGTATCTTTTTGTGATGATCTCCCAAAATGTTTCATAAAAGATGACTTTTACTTCTTTATTCCTCATATAGACTCGCTTTTATCCTTGCTTTGTGTTAGGCCCTTATACTACTAGTGTAACCCCTTATTGTTATTAGTACAACCCCCTTATTATATTGTTGTACCCATGTAGTCCCCATATTGTTATTATTGTGCCCCATAGAAGCCTACTATTGTTATTATTGTGATCTTACCTTATTATTGTTATGTCAGCTCTGATTATATTATGACCCCTTAGACTCCTATATATAGAAAGGAGGTCTTGTCATTTGTATTATAAAAGAATTATTCATTTGTGTAATGTAAAGGAGGTTTCCCCATTGAAGAGGATTTATTCTAAGGCTTTGATCTATCTTTTCTATCTTTTTATGAGCTAGTTTCATAACATTTGGTACCAGAGCTTTGCATTCTAGGGTTTCGCTGTTGCAAATAGGTCATCGTAGAATTTTCTCTTTAACTTTTTTTCTACGACGTTTCAAAAGTGAAAAAAAAAACCATTTGAGTCGAAATCGAACTGAACCTCAGGTTCGAATTTTAGAGCTTTTTGCGCTATATTAATGGAGATATGATATGAGGAAGTTGGTATTTTTGCAGACTCTTGAATTACATTCCAAACAGGTGACCTGGGGAAATCGTCATAACTTTCTCTCTAAGCAACGTATTGAAATTTCGTTAGAAGGTATAGAAAGACGATGGACATTAGTTTCTTCTAAATATTTTTCAGAGCCAAAGGTCAAAATAGTGACACGTGGCATGTTGTACAAATTCGCTCTACTAAACTAGTCTATAATCAGGTCACTATGGGAGATTTGGCATAACTCTTCCTTGGAGAATCCAATTCGGATCAAACTAGTGGCATTGGAAAGAGGATCTAGAGGGCTACTGCAGGTCACAATTTTAGAACTTAAAAATTAGAAATTACATAGTTACAATCATTTCAAGATCGAGTTCCTAAAGTCAAGAAAAATCAAGATGAGGAAGTTTGATGGCAAGGATCTAGTAAATTGGATACTTCAGATGGAGCAACATTTTGATCTACATGGTGTACCATTGTTACAAAAGGTATTTATTGCATCTTCATATTTAGAACTGGCTCAATTTTTATGGTATAAAGGGCTTTGTTCTCGTAAACAACTTATTAAGTGGTCAATTTTCACGGATGAAATGATAGCACATTATGAGGATACAAAGAGCAACACCTTCATTAGATCAACACCACAACAATTCGGAAGAGTAAAAGGGCTTTGTTACATAGTGGAAAGTAAAATTATGGCAACAAGGAAGTCTACCCATCACAACTATAAAGATGGAAGTGTTGTTTCTCCTAGCCTTCCAAAACCTACAAGGGTTACACCACAACAATTGGAAGAAAAAAGAGAAAAAGGGCTTTGTTACAATTGTGATAGCATATGCACTAAAGGTCATAAGTGTGCTGAGAAGAAATTATTTTACATAGAGTATGAAGAGGAGGAAGAAAAGGATCAAGAAGCATGAAAAGAAGAGGATATACTCCAGAACCCAACCCCAGAGAAAGAAGAAATGAATCAGACCATATCTTGTAAAGCATTAACAAGAATTACCACTCCTCAAACTCTCAAGATAGAAGGGCATATCAAGAAGAAAAAGGTTCAAGAAGTGAAAAATCACATTGAGAAAGAAGAAATGAATCCAACCATATCCTGTAATGCATTGGCCAGAATTACCACTCCTTAAACTATCAAGATAGAAGGACATATCAAGAAGAAAAATGTTCAAGAAGTGAAAGATCACATCGAGCATCAAGAAACGAATCCGACCATATATTGTAAAGCATTGGAAGAAATTACCATTCCCAAAACTCTCAAGATAGAAGGACATATCAAGAAGAAGAAGGTTCAAACAGTGAAATATCAGGAAGAAAAGTATCATGAAACATTAAAAGAAAAGGATACTCACCAGGAACTAACCCCAGAGAAAGAAGAAATGAATCTGACCATATCTTGTAATGCATTCGTCAGAATTACCACTCCTCAAATTGTAAATATAGAAGGACATATCAAGAAGAAAAAGGTAATAGTGTTGATTGATTCAGGTAGAACCCATGATTTTATTAATTGTAATATAGCCAAGGATTTGAATTGCTTCCTAGATCCAGCACTAGAGTGTCAAGTGACGATTGTAAGTGGAGGAACCGTAAACTGCTTTGGAAGGTGCCATAATATCAAGCTATCCATGGGAGAGTACGTATTGAATAGCTCAATGTTTTCCGTTCCCATGGGTGGTGCTAATGTTGTACTAGGAGTCCAATGGCTACAATGCTTGGGTACAATAGCTTTTAATTTTCAAGAACGTTTTATGAAATTTTCTTCAGAAGGAAAGGAAGTTAAATTAAGGTGTATCACAGGTAAACCAGGAAAGATAATCAACTCCGACGGAATGACAAAGCTTCTAACGAAAGAACAACAAGGTGTAATTCCAAAACTATGTTCGCTAACTATTCGCACATCAAAATCATGTATTTCTCTAGATCTCCAAAAAGTCTTGGACAATCATTCCAAGGTATTTGAGACTCCCAAAAGTCTCCCACATATTCGTGATCATGGTCATGCTATTCATTTTATTCCAGGATGTGTTTCTCCAAACGTCAAGCCTTATAGATATCCATATTCCCAAAGGAGTGAAATTGAACATATGGCTGTAGAAATGGTAGAGGTTGGTACAATTATCCAACCAAATTTGATAAACAAAGGAAGGTATGAATGGAAGAATGGCGAAGCAGGGTGGGAACTCATTCAAAAGTTTCTGAATATCCCAGTTCCAACAATATTGCCAGAACTGGAAAAGGAAGGAAAAATCATATTGGAACCTAAAGCATTTATAGAATCGAGAAGACCACAGCTATGAAATTGATCAATTTCAAAGAATCTCGTCAAGTGGAAGAACTTACCTATTAAAGATTTCACATGGAAGGACAAGAATTTTATACAGAAGCATCAAGAACTAATCAAGCATTGAGGACAACACGTTTTGAAGGAGAGGGGCATGTTAGCCCCCTATACTACTAGTGTAACCCCTTATTTTTATTAGTACAACCCCCTTATTATATTTTTGTAACCATGTAGTCCCCATATTGTTATTATTTTACCCCATAGAAGCCCACTATTGTTATTATTGTGCCCTTACATTATTATTGTTATGTCGGCTCTGATTATATTATGATCCCTTGGACTTCTATATATAGAAAGGAGGTCTTGTCATTTGTATCATCCAAGAATTATTCATTTGTGTAATGTAAAGGAGGTTGCCCCCTCGAAGAGGCTAAATTCTAAGGCATTGATCTATCTTTTCTATCGTTTTGTGAGCTGTTTCATAACACTTTGTCATGATTTTGAACTTTCAATTTTATTTTTAAATTTTCAATGACACAGTGTTTCCGTCCTTATTGCTTCATCCATTGTCTTAGGATTTTCAAATTCAATCCTTCTTTATAAGAAAGTATCACACAATTAAAAAACCTTAGTACTTTTTCTTTCTCTTCCTTAATACAAGGAACATATCTCAATAGATTGGTGAATTTTGCAACAAATTCATCCATGGTTAATTGTCCCAATCTTAAATCATGGAACTCTTTTGCATGATGATCATAGTACCTCTCATTTAGGTACTTAGATTTAAACTATTTCTGGAATTATTCCCACGAAGCTATTTTCTCTTCTAGATTATGCATTATGTTGGCCTCCTCCCACTATAAGGCAACTTTCCCTTGTAGTTGAGAGATTTATAATCTGACTTTTAAATTACTATCATACTCATAAACTTAAAAATACTTGGTAATTCTTAGTAGCCATGCTTACACGTATTCATGTTTTTCACCACTAAATGTAAGAGGACTTATCTTTCTAAATTCTCCCTATAACTCCATTTTATTTTTCTTTTTAGATCTTTGTGCTTTTGGAGAAGTTTTTTCAGATTCATTTCCACTTTTAGGCCTTTTTATTTCAGGATCAACACCTTTTCTCTTCAAGGGATTTTCCTTATCCCCCTATTCCTATCTATCCAAATAATTGTGACTTGAATTTTCAGTCATATCATTTATTATTTTTTCTTGTTTTTCACTTACCTTAAATAAACTTTATGACCAAATATTATATTAGCCAATTCTTCATGTAAGTATCTTACTATTTCCAAGAACTAAGAGACCAGAGGTGTGTCTTCTCCTCCGAAATCCACATACACTTCTCCTCCTTCAATAGGAGGTTGATTTAGGGCTTCTCTTGATGTGCTTTTCCCTTACACCTAGATTTGAAACTAACTCCTCCAATAGCATAAGTAGCAAACCTCCATACATACATACATACATACATATATATATATATATATATATATATATATATATATATATATATATATATATATATATATATATATATATATATATATATATATATATATAGTTTTCCTTATGCTTATATTCATTTTGGTAGGTATATGTCATTGAATTCCTTAGTTCTTTTATACTACTCTCCTTTGATCTTTTCTTTGTATTGTCATTAACAAGTTCGTTAATTTATGATTTTGTTGTTCATAGAATTTTTTGTTCATAACCAAAATATTTCCTCTTGTACTAAATTGTTCGAGAAATAGTTCCATTACCATCATTGTTAAGGACATTTAACCTCTTTAAAGTTGGTAATCACATCATTACTAATATGGTCTTTTCTTTCGATTATGGTTGTGGATCAAGTTATGAATCTTATTCTCATTAAATGGTATCCAAGGGATATACTTATGTCTATAACCCTTAGACCTAGATTGAGGAAAAGACACCTTATTTAATTCAAATATCTCCCTTTAAAATTAGTGTTTTTTTCTCCCATAGTTGAATTGGGTTCATTCAATATGCTTTACCTTCATATAGTTGAATTATTCAAATCACTATACACATTAAAATCTAAATACTATGTTATGGCACGACTGTACACTTAATTTGACTAACATTCTTTAATCCAATTCACAATTACTAGTGCATGTATCAAGTTCACTTTGATATATTCAAACCCTATGAAATGTTATATATTATGTGCACATAGTTTTTGCAATTCAATTGCGGGATAATGTGTGCTAGTCTTGACCCCCACGTGGCAATGGATCGTTGGTCCAATTGGTGCCAATCATGTGAACTTCACATGTGCTACGACTAGGGTTAACATTGAATGACTGTGATTTGATCTAGGAAATCCAATAGTTGGTTGAGGTTAGGGTTTTCCCAAAACCTAACCTTCCAATTTGATTTTCCTCATTTTGTAATTGTTCACTCGGTGAGGCACTGCTCTGCATGCGGGAATTTGAAATAGAGGGTTTGGGGGTTTTCCTACCCCGATCACCTTTTAGTTTACTCTGTCGCTCACCATTGGCTCGATGTAATCCCCATGGAGTCACTTTCTCAAGATGAAGAAGAAAAGGTAATTTTTTGGTTTGTAATCATAGTGGCACTGTTCATTTTTTCCTTAATAATCGGTTTTGTAGTTACAGTTTCCCATACATTCATTAAATTTCATAGCTATGTTCTAGGAGGGCTTCGCCTCGACTCAGGTGTATGGAATTTTATCATTTCATGATTGTATCAGGTGTAAGAGGTCTTTTTTTATCATATTCCCATAATGGTATTTAGCCATTCCATTTCCCTTTTATTGGTATGCTCACTACAAATTTTCCATTTGAATGATTGACCTTACCATCATTCATTCAGGATTGTGTGCATGACTTGGGGTTTTTCTTTTAATTCTTCATTTTGGCCTCTTTACCGTTAATATGAAATTTCCTATAATTTCATATTTGTAAGTACCATTACCTTAGGGCCATTTGACACCCTCCTCTTCCCTTGAAGATAAATTTATATTCCAATTTCATTATCTCATTAATTTTGGGCATTTTTCTTGGTTTTTTCCACTCTATTGTTTTATGGCCCTAACATATATTGTGAGTTATATGCTTGGTATCAAATCCCAAATTCAGGATTAACCCCGAAGTAATCATTTTGGGTTTTCTTTTTTCTTTGTATTTAGAACTTTTACTTGGTGTGAACTTTTGTTTTATCTACTTAGGCATTATTCAGTGACACACTAACATTTGTGTGTATATCTATAGGTTGTAGGGGAGATAAGTTCACAACACAACTATGATAGGTGATCAGAGTCCTACTACTCCCTCCCAAATTGGTTATTATATAATGGGTTTGTTTTCTGTTGATATAATGGATATAAAGTCACCCTTCTTCTAATTTTTTTTAATACAAAGGCCATCGAGGTGGGATCGCCATGCATATTTACCGTAGGTAAAACAATGTCACCCATGCAGCTCTAGCTTTCTCTTTTATCACCATACTCATTCGAGGTTGAATACAAAATTAACATATGGGTTTTTTTCCCTCTCAGGTGTGCTATGCAGTTTTTGGTGAACCATCTGTTGAATTTCAATGACCTCCCTACTTGATGTTTTCAACACTTTGACTCTAGCGTTCTCCTACACGTCCTTTTATTTTATTACCCATTCTTGATGGATTTGCTGTTCTCAAGGTCTCATGAGCTAATTCAGGGTTATCAAAGGATTCCTTTAAAGTTGTTTATGTATTCCTACCTGACCTAGTCATGATTCATGGTGCAATTTCTCTTGGAAGAATTTATCAAGCTTCTCAGCTTGGGATTGAATATGAATTTCAGCTTTGACCATATATTATCAGGTTAATATCCAACATACTAGCTCAATATAATTTGAGTTTCTGTGTTGAATATTTAATGTGATGTTTGTTATCGTCGGCATCAATAGTCTCTTTGAAAATGTAGTTAAATTTTAATATATAGTTTTTGTCTAGACGAATTTTGATCACTTCAATTTTTTTTAACAACTATGGTTCATATCATATTACTATTATGTTAAATTTTTTACTTAGAGACTCGCATAGATATGCCTATACCAATTCGACTGCTTTGTAGTATCAAATGATTTCTTTAAGATTATGTATATTCAATTAACTAGACTATAGATGGGGGTCGATGTATATTTTTATTATAATTCTATCCATGTGATCTAATCTTGTTGAATTCTCCTTGGAATTATATGATTATCAGTATTATGGAGTTACTATAAGGATTTTCCTTCTTTTTTTCAGATCAAATGTTAGTAATTTTAAACTTATATAGTTCCTATATTGTATGTGTTTGTCCTTAAGGTCGAGAACATTAAGCTTCTTGATCATAAATTTAAGGGATCTTACTTCAGTAAATTTACAGGGAGAAATCAGCATATCGTTTAGGAATTTTATTTCCAATTTAATAAACATCACTACAATGTTACTTGTTAGTGTTATTCGATCATAATAACTGACCAACTAGGAAATAAAATTTTAATAAATAATTTAGAGAAAGTCATCTTTTCTTTTATTTCTCAAAATAGCTAGGCTCACAAACAGAAGGTATACTTCATACATAATTTATGACTACATAATCATACAAATTCTCTAATAGTCATGCTGGTATAAAGTGTACTATGGTATAAATTCATAACTAGAACTTTACTAAACAGTCTTATCATATTGCTTCACAAAGTAATATCTCTTTAACTTTACATCCTTAATTATTTTGTATAATATAAAATATTGTTTCTCTATAAGTAAAACCATCATATTTGAATACAATTATTATGATAACTCCCTCTAATTAGATGAATATTTCCTACATGCATCCTTCTCTTCTCATCATTAAAACTGAATGCACAGATCTATTTAATTCTAGAATTTCTATTCAACCTTTTTCCTTTCATTCACATATGAGAATAATAACATAATTAAATAATAACCTCTTGTATGCATATTCTTTACACTATTAACCATGACATATTCATATACATGTGATCCATTCTTATTTATCAGAAGACATTAGCATAGATTTATACCATACTCTCTCCATGGACTCTCACCGTAGACTTCTAGGCTATTCTACTATTCCATACCAGCAATAAATAAAATAATAAATGGTAGAATAAACTACAATTATATCTAACTATAAACCGAGGCTTGGGAAATATTCATCAATCAAGAATGTTCAGCCCAACCATCAACTACCTCTACCAATTCCCCCTCGGCTAAGATATTATTACCCTCTTGAGCCAACAACCTCTTTTATTCTAGGTGGTTTATTTTATAGATTTCTTCCCAACATATTTTCAGTAGCATCTTACTTTAAGGTCTTCCAACACTCTTTCCTAGACCTTTTTATTTTAGCTTTTTCAAAAAATATCATTTTCTTTTTCTTTAAAGCATGTCTTTCTCTCCCACAATGCTTTATTCCACCCCACTTAGTGTTTTTCTTCAACTAAGTGATTAACATAATATTTTTCTCCCATTATGTTAATATTTCTAAATTATTTTCTTCTAGGGATTCTTAGGAGACTTCTAGGGAAGGTCCATCATGTGGACATGACCACCAACAACTTTTTCTGAGCTAGCAAGAAGTCTTCTAAAATCTAGTGTTATTTCATGAATATTTCCAAGCAATTTATTTATTAATTCAAATAATAATAAAATAATTACATCATCACATAAGTCCCATCATGGCTTCCACAACCATTCAATCCCATGATAGTTCAATGCATAAAAATAGTAATCAATTAAAAAGAAGAGCCATAGGGGTGTTACAATACTACTTTGGAGATAAATCTAAACTTTTGATTTATGTATACTACTATCAATATTCTTGAATAATATTCTATGGAGATTAAATCTCCACTATCCACTTAATATTTATTTATAATTAAATTAAAATTCTACAAGCCTTGTTTTAAAATGATTTAATTAAAATTTCAAAAAAGAAATCCATGAGGCCTGAAATAGACAATGACATGGTGTTCTATTAAGGCACTATTGAGCTTAGGTTGGCCAATCAACATCTGAATTTTTTAATTGGGTGATTGAGGGTGCCTGTAGACATCGATGGTGTTCCAAGCATGGTCGATTTCAAGGTCATTGAAACCATGGACAATAGTGATCACTATCCATCTCTTCTAAGGATCAACTGGGTCTTTGATAACTAGGTAAGTATCAACTTGAAAAGAAGATATATGATTTTCGAAGGAGGATATACTCATATCATCACACCATTGGATCTTCATGAAAGGGATCACTATGTAGAGCATGTGAAGGGCGAGCTTAGTCGAGAGGATCTAGATAATATCTATAATGTTACGACCTGACAAGATTATTATGTAAACCCGACAACTCATGGAGTATTAATCTGGCGCAACATCCCGTCCTGCACATCTGACTTAGACGAGGCTTTTGTGAATTGAGAAAATTAGTTGCAGGATGTCAGTACTAGGTGAGTAACCCATATTATGAGAATGGTGCATTGGATCAAGACTGAGGTGAACAATCCACCTTGTTTTGATGGTTTTTCTGAGGTAAATATTTTTGTACGAGAGTATGAAGAGCACGTAGTAGATTGTGAGAGAATTTATGCACTGGATGTTATACTAAGTGCTACACCAACTAGGTGGTGGGCTGCACACAGGGAGCGAGTCATAGTGTGGTAATAATGTAAATAATTGTTAAAGATCAAGTTTGAACCCAACTTTGGGGTCACCAGAGAAAAATACTCACGAGTGGAGTGCCCTAGAACTCACCTAAAGTGGTGCATCGCAGCGTTGATGAAGGGAGGAGTACCTCAGCAATAGTTGGTACACCACATTTTCCATACCTTGGATGTCATTCCAACAAATTTTTATATTGAGTTAGAAGTGTGCAGAGGAACCTAGGATAGGGATTAGTTGGTGCAAAACCAAGGATGGACCATTGTGTGATGCATCTTAGCATTCGCAACAGATGCATGAATTTTTGGAATATTACAACATATTAGAAAATGGAGGAGATGATGAGGAGGATCCTTGGAATATCTAAATTCCATAAGTTGAAGGAAAGTGTGCAGTGGATGGCCCTCCATTGTTGTTTAAGGAATATGCACAACTGATCAAACCAAAGAAGGTTAATCTTGGAATCAAGGAACATAACAAGTTGGTGGCCATTGGAATTTACCAAGACAGTAGTATCATTTGAAGGGTCATGAGTTCATCATACCGAGAATTAACTATTAACAATGGCAGGGAAGTCATAGGTATTGATGAAGCCAAGATCGAAGATGTGGAGATCATAATTGTACCAGTTAGTACTGCAACAACGGGACTAATTGATGGCTATGCCACCTTACAAGAGATGTGTAAAAGTTGAGATGACCTAGGAAGCGAAGAAGGGGTGAATTCTCCCCTATGTACATATGTAAATTTTGTAAGTAGGTAGGATTAAGGGTTAGAGAGAGTGGGACTTAACTAAAGGTTACATAGGTATAGTTAAAAATAAGCAGCATGTTGTGTTGCGGGTGATTTTGACTTGGGTACCTAAGTCATTATAAATTATGGGTCTGCAAGATAAACATTGGTGAAAATGTAACTTAGCATGAGAAGGCTCAAATATGTTGATGATGTTCAAGATCGTGTGAGGAAGACTGCATTAAAATGATTTACCCCTTCATGGCAATCTTCGGGGAGAGAGAAAAAGGTGGCTAAATTGATTATTGAATCCCATTCTGAGGCAAGAGGAGGCTTGCAAGCTATCGATCGACCCATGGATTATCGAGACACAATGGATATGAGGACTAAAATTTAGGTGAGGGAAGACCTGAATCAACTAAGGCTGACTAGGGTGAGTTAGTGGCTCATGTGAACCATCATATCAGACAAGGTTGAAAAATGACTATGTATGAGATTGATGTTAATCGAGGAGATTCAAATCTCAACTCCATCATAACTAGGAGAAGATGCCATCAAACATAATGGAGAAAGAAAAAGGAAAAGTTGTTGTAAATTATCACCTAGGGACCAAACGAGAGAAAGTGAAGTATTCAATGATGAATTTAGGACCAAAAAAGAGATGGTGTGGGTGAGAATCCTTGGAGACTAGAGAGAGAGGAATCACATAGGGATGATGCACTCATGATAGCATAGGTAAAGGAATGGAAATGGAGACTGCCTTGAATAGAAAGGTTGACAAGATGATGCAGTTATGGAAGAAGAGGTCTCAACAAGGAGACTTAGGTAATAGAACTAGGAATAGGAGGTGTAGGTCCGAGGGGGTGGGAAAAATTCACTGAGAGGTTCAAATAAAGGAGGATTCCCTCCACTCGCAACAATGGTTCATGCATGAGAACACAAACGTACTAGTGAGTTTAGTTGGATGACATATGACAAGAGGACTTGTAGCCTCTTCGAATAGGATGGTGTCATTGTAGTCCACATTAGAAGGACTATAGTGAAACTATGGGGTTTTATCACGATGCATGATAGGGAAAAATGAAGAAACATGAGACAATGCCCATGTTTTAGCGCAAGGGAAAGGCCTACATCATGAAGAGAATAAACAACTTTAGGCCTTGTTCTATTGCACCAAGGGAATGATTGGGTACAACTGTAAGAATGATATAAATGCTAGGGACAAGCATAGAATTCAACCCTAGAGGAGGAGTGGTGGCCAGGTCTCTTTGTCTGAGAGCAACGATGCAGGGGAGGGGGGCATGGTTGACCCCTATTTGGGTGTTTTAAGAGCTCTAAGGTGTCCAGGTTCTATGTATTTTCCTACAATAGTAGTACCGAAGGAAAGGAGACAACCTCAGTGATATTGGAAGTCTCAGATCCATGGGGTTAGAAAAAGGATTGAGTGGCTCAAGGACCCTACACTTTTTTGCATTAGGGTCGTGTTGGGGCCCAAAAAAATTGAAATATTTTTAACATAGTGATATGGCGTATTAGGAAAAAGGAGTGTGGAAAGGATAAGGTAGAGCATATGAGAGGGTTGGTGCAAGAAGCAGGAGTGTAGCAGAGGGATGACATAGGAAGAAGGAGTGCAACAGAGGGCTGATGCATGAAGCAAGATCACAGCGTAGAGCTGGTGTAATGGTTGGGATGTGATGAAGGAAGATGCCACATTGTATGAGGATAGAGACAAGTGGAATGAGAAGGTGCGAGTAGAGGATATCGACCATTAGGATTTTATAGGAGGAGCCAACCAAGGAGGTCATTGCTAATGAAAAATTTAGAGATATTTTGAGATAGAAAGCACTAGGCAGAGTGGATTTGAATGAGGGAGAGGATATTTTGCATAGCTACAACACACATGGGACAACTCGACAGGAACCAAGGGAAATATCTCAATAGACTATGGGACAACTCGCTCGAATCGGCAGGAAGGAGGTAGGATTCAAGAGAACTCCCGATCATTATAAAATAGTCAAACGAAAGCCAAGGTAGGGTTAGTTATTGGTCATTAGATGATGGTCAACTATTCAATGTGTTTTAGAAGATAAGTTAGAGTCAGTCTTGGAAACAATATTGTGTTAGTGTAATTTGGGAACCATGGTCGAGTATGTCGTTTCTCACCAACGATATAGTAATGGGTTGTATTTATTGGATATATCTATGTTGGCGTGGATGGTTTATGATGGGGTTTCTATCATGTTTTAATGGTGTCATAAGATGGTGAGAGAACCTCGTAGTTTAATGCATATAACTCTAGGTACTTTTGCCTCTTTTTCTAATATATATATGAACTATTGTTGGAAGAATTGTTGTACTCTTTTGTGCTTATAAACAATAGTTGGAAAAACCTTGTGTACCTTTTCTTTTGTTGCATAGTTTTTTTAGTGTATGGATGAATCTCATAACTAGGTGGATGTTATATATATTAAGCGAGGGTTTTACATGTTTTTTGTTGTGGGATTATATTTTCATTGAGGGTTTATATTCTACTTGTTTAAACCTAATCCTCATCTTGATGATATGTTTCGATGTAATTGTATATAGTGACGATTTGGTTTTGTATGGTCCTCTAGTATTATGGTTGTTAAACCTCACAAAGTGAGCACAAGTGTTGCCCACATGATTATAGTATGAAGTGTGAGTGAGTTTTATATGTGCATGACAGTTGTGTAACACTTGCACACTTGTCACTATGTTTAAGGTTAATTGGACTGTGTTACACCTCACATGGTCATGGTGGGGTTTCACAGTAGATAGATGGACTAAAATATCATGCACTATGCATAGGGCACAGTAGGAGTGGGGTATTGAAGTATGTGTCACCTAGAAACCATGTGTCATATCCTCAAGACAATCGTGTAGGATTTCATAAACTTGATAGTGAAAGTCACCCATTAGTGTATCGAGTGAGACTTTAGTCAATGTGTTGGTGTTTCCAAAAGGGGTGATGCTAAGATGGTCTTTGTTGACCACCATCTCACAAATCCGGAGTAACAACATCTCAACAAATTTTATCCCTATGAGACTTGCTAGATCCATTTTTATGCTTAATCAAAAAAATATTTTGAACTTTAAACCTTACATGGATTTTATACTTAATCTAAAAAATATTTTGAAGTGTAAACCTCACATGGATCTACAACATTTTTGCAAGTTTTGCACTGTAAAAAAGTTTTCTACTTTGAGAGACTTTATCTCTTTCACACTATCATAGATTTAAGCTAACATGAATATAAACTTATGCTTAATCCAAAAATGCTCTAGAAAGTCACTTTGCATAATGAGTTGACTTTGCAACACTCATTAGGTGGATAATATTTGTAGTCTAAAAAAAATCCATTATTCATTTTAACTAGAAAAATATCTCATACATAAAAAAAACCAAATCAAATGACTTTGAAACTCACAGAATGAGGTGGATAATATCATAAGTGTCCAAAAAATTATTTTATTCACTTTAAATTAACAAAATATATGATATTATGAATGATATGAGATTTTTATATAAAGATCAAATGAGTGAAGAAAATAAATAAATAGTACAATCTGAAAGTTAACTTTGAAGTATTTTACAATGTTACAATGGCTCCATGGAAATAGAAATATTGACAGAAAGACTATGATAAATATATATATAAAAAAAAAAAAAACCATACTCAAAACTAAGTTATATTCAACCCTCATGAGGTTTGAACTCTAAATTTACTAAACCTCACCTAAATCAACTTATCTACACCTCAAAGGTATTGCAACTTTGATTTAGATACCACTAAAACAAAAACAGTCAAGCTATGTAAATGAAATAAATGATTGCCCAATAATTTGTTTAGTTTGTTTAATAATAATAATAATAAAAGAAATAAATTGAAATACATAAAATTATATAAAACATAGCCACAACAAATTGACGATAATGATTCCTATTCAGTTATAAATCAATCTTATATTAAAAATGTACATTAACCCACACACATTCTAGAACGACTTCCAAACTATAACAATTTAGAATATTCATGGAAAAAAAAGATGGATACCAACACATTACCAAGCAAGCAATACACTAGAAAGGCAAGAGATTCCTTCGGGTTTTATTAGATGCATTTGGTATCGCACCCTATTGTACTGTACTCGATACTAAAAGAATTTGTATTGCTCGTAGTGGATGGAACACCGGTCATTGTCTCCGATGGCATTGTTGTAATAGTGTGAGACAGAGTTACCGAGGAAAGTAAGGTGGGTGGTGCAGAGAAAGCGAGGTTGCAGGGCCTAATTGCAGTTTGCTTGCCCGTAGGCAATTCTGGATGACAATGGGGATGATGCCCTGTGGAGATATATGTATATGTTAAAGGCAGTCCCTTGTTCCAGAATTATGAGCATCGAAGAATCGACTTCTGCTTGGGGTTTGGTGTGCGTCATAAGAGTCTGTTATGGTATAACCTGATAACCCAGGTTATACGGTTATAGGTATAACGTGATAGCTCACCAACATATGTAATAATGTTAAGCTAAAGTTAAAGTAAAATTAAATTATAGTTATGTTATTTCAAATGAAACAATATTATTTTTAATAAAAACAAAAACAATCTCTTTTTTTTTCTTCTCTTTTTCACACTTTCTTCATCTTTTTCTTTAGATTCTTTCTCTCCCTTTTTCTTTTCCACCTCCATGTGTCTTTCCCCTCTATCCCTCTCCTCTATCTTTTTCTTCTAACTCTATAGCTATCTCCCTCCTTGTATCCTTTTCCCTGTCCCCCCCTGCCCCACCAATTGATGAGTCTCCCTGTTTCTCCTTATCTCTCCTTAATCGAAAAATTCTTTAGAAAGTCATGAGTCTCCCTGTCTCTCCTTATCTCTCCTTAATCTAAAAATTCTTTAGAAAGTCATTTTGCATAATCAAATCATTTTGCAAAACTTTTGAGGTAAATAATATTTGAAGTCTCCAAATGAAATCCCTTATTCATTTTAAATTAACAAAATATTTCATAATAAAAAAGATATGGGACATGGGAATTGTTTGTAAACCCAAAACTAAATAAAATGACTTTACAACAAGGGGAATGAGGCCACTAAAAAAAATCATTATACATTTTAAAATAATAAAAGATTGGATACTATGGATGATATGAGATTTATATAAAGATAAAACTAGTATAACATGTGAAAAAATAAATAAATATCTCAATCTCAAATTTATATAGATTTTTACAATGTTAAAAGAAATATGAGCAGGAAGACAACCAGAAATTAAAAAGCCAAAACTAAAGAAAATAGTTAAAAATATGGTAAAAATAAAAATAATACATGTGAAGAAAATAAATAAATATTTCAATGTTAAACTTTGAGGAATTTTACAATGTTATGATGGTTCCATGGAAATAGAAATATTGATAGCAAGACAAGGAGAAATAAAAAGCCAAAACTAAAAATAACCATAAAAAAATCATTATTCATTTTAAATTAATAAAAGATATGATACTATGCATGATAAGAGATTTATATATAAAGATAAAACTAGTATAACATAGGCAGAAAATAAATAAATATTTCAATGTTATACTTTGAGGAATTTTACAATATTATGATGTTTCCATGGAATAAAAATATTGGTAGCAAGAAAAAGACAAATAAAAAACCAAAACTAAAAATGAGCATAAAAAATCATTATTCATTTTAAATTAATAAAAGATGGGATACTATGCATGATATGAGATTTATATATAAAGATAAAACTAGTATAACATGTGCAGAAAATAAATAAATATCTCAATCTCAAATTTATATAGAATTTTACAATGTTAAAAGAAATATGAGCAGGAAGACAACCAGAAATTAAAAAGCTAAAATTAAAGAAAATAGTTAAAAATATGGTAAAAATAAAAATAATACCAGTGAAAAAACTAAATAAATATTTCAATATTATACTTTGAGGAATTTTACAACGATATAATGGTTCCATGGAAATAGAAATATTGGTAACAAGACTGAAAATAACCATACACAATATTGAATTATATTATATTCAACCCCTGATGGTCAAATTTAATCTCTAAATTAACTAAACCCCACTCAAATAACTTATCAACACTTTAAAATTCATTAATACTTTGGTTTCATATGATGATGATAATGACTACTATTCTGAAGTAAATCAATCTTGTATTGGAAATTCACAATAACCCCACACACAAGGAAGCAATATGGCTACACAGGTGAGAGATTCCTTCCGATTTTATTCAATGAGGAACTAATAGCTGTATGTGGAATATGTGAGGGAACAGTTGTCACCGATTCCATTTGAAGTATCAACGTATCCAACCGAAGCAGCAACGGCATTGTTGCAAACTTGCCAGACATGATCACCCAGGAAGGTAAGGCAGGTGGTGCACTCAAGGGGAGAGAGTAGCAGATAACAGACTGCTTGCCCGTACGCAGCTGTGGCTGTGGTTGCGTCATACACCGTCGTCTCGTAGTTGTAACCGTTGACCGGTGTGTCTTGTTCCAGAATTACGAATAGCTTTCCGACAAGACTGAAGAGTGGACTTCCGCTTGGGATTTGATTTGGGTTACAGACGTACGATATAACCTGCGAACCCACCACTGCGAGTAGTAACGTGAGAGGTAAAGCAAAGCCAAAAGCCCTGATCGCCATGGCTAGGCTCAAATGAAATAATATCACCTGTAACAATAGTATTAATCACAATCCCTAAAAAATAATATTAATCACAATGATAATCAGATAAAATCAAATGATATTAATCGTAATCCCTTCAAATGCCAAAAAATCTGATAAAATCAAATTTGTGTTAAAAATACACTTTATGTGCTGAGGACGCCCCCGTTTTATATAGCCCTGGCGACACAACCATGATGGTGCTTAGTGCCATGCTTTGTCATTGACAGAAACGAACAAAAGATTCCTTTTGGATTCGTTTTCATAGCCGGAAGCAAAGCATTTTCAAAATTATCCTTATATTCTTTCTTTCAATCTCATTTTTAGCCAACTGCATCAAATTTTAATCACATTTTTATCTGAGTGCACAAAATTAATTTTAATCTATTTTTTACCTAACTGCACCAAATTTTAATATTATGAAGCAGATGTATTCCATGTTGTATGGGAATTATTTGACTTGATACTATTGGTAATCAACTATATTAGATTTTACCATTCCAAAATTTGGTAAATGCAACATTATTTTGGATTTTGGGAATATTTTAAAATTTAATTTAAAAAATAAAATCAACTATTAATATATATTACATTTATGTAATTAGACAAGAATTTAACATTCTAAAGTAGATGTATTTAGTTTTATTTTTTTTAATATTATTTTTATTTAATTGGACAGAATTTTAATATGATATTGATATATTCATTATTAGTATTGTTTTTCATACAAAACAATTTTATAACTCAAAAAGTTATGCATTTCTCACACATGTTAGGAATGATTCATATTTTAATTCATTATTGAGAAATTTAATTCATTTATTTAGTGATTTATTATTTTTATTTAATTGGACTGAATTTTAAAATGATGTTGATATATTTCATTATCAGTCACAAACAAACAAACAAAAGATTCATTTTAGATTTATTCCTTAACACATGAAGAATAACATTCTCAATATTATTGTGGTCATATTTTGGTTGGTTCAAATTCATGAGAAATTTGATTCATATTTTTATTCATTATTTAGTGATTTAATTAATTTATTTAGTGATTTATTATTTTTATTTAATTGGACTGAATTTTAATATGATATTGATATATTTCATTATCAGTATTGTTTTTCATACAAAACAATTTTATAACTCAAAAAATTATGCATTTCTCACACATGTTAGGAGTGATTCATATTTTAATTCATTATTTAGTGATTTAATTCATTTATTTAGTGATTTATTATTTTTATTTAATTGGACTGAATTTTAATATGATATTGATATATTTCATTATCAGTCACAAACAAACAAACAAAAGATTCATTTTAGATTTATTCCTTCACACATGAAGCATAACATTCTCAATATTATTGTGGTCATATTTTGGTTGGTTCAAATTCATGAGAAATTTCCCACTTCATACCTAGGTGGAAATGACTAGTTCAAAATATTTTAAAAAATATTTATTTTTCATTCAAAAAAAATTTATAACTCAAAAATTTATGCATTTCTCACACATGTTAGGACTTATTCATATTTTAATACATTATTTAGTGATTTATCAATGAAAATATATAATTAATGTAAATTAAAGGCATTCATGCATAATAAACACTTAAAACACTTAGTGCATGATGCATCTCATATTGCTAAAATTATAACATATATATATATAAAAGAGTAAGTAAATTATAACTTTATTTTAAATTAATATTATTTTATTATTAACTATAAAAATTAATATATTTTTCAAGCATTTATACATTTAAAAAAAATGAACAAGATTTTTAACCATGAATATTTACCACACTTTATCATAAAGATTCTTAATCTGTAAATAGACTTTGTTATAATACCAAGCACCAATACCTTGTTTTATCAATATCACATGCACAAAAAACATAACTAATTTCATATGACACTTGTTCATATAACATTTATTTTAATTAATCAATTTAATTAAAAGATAAATACGGACACAACTCTAAGGCTAGGAGTAACTCCATGAATGAATTGATAATCTGCATTAACATAGAACATTGATATATACATGGAGAGAGAGACTATTTGGTTTCCTCTACCAATGTCTCTTCATCTTCCAATTCCATTTATTTTTCTATTTACAATATTTGCATGGATTTACCTAATCCAAAAGATTAGGTGTCAACATTTCCCTCCTAATCTTAAGGGATGTACGTGAGTCCAAAAATCATTATGAATCTTGTTGGCATTATGACGCATGTGTTGTACTTGATGGCAACCCACTTGTAGCAGAACAACTCACTTGTATATGGTAACTAGATGAATATACGTAACTAGATGAATCTACATGAGAGATATGAGATCTCACACAATGCATGACAGTTGTGTTTAGAGATGTGACAAAATGCATGGTAGTAGAAAGGAATCATTCCAGAAGTAATAGGGAAAATCACATTATAACAGGTCTATTCATAGGGAATAAAGTAATGGTACAAAAGAATGGGATGAAGGAACAAAGGACTACACATCAGAATTAAGAAATTGAAGAAAGAGAATGGTTTGAGAAGTATACACTTGTTCACCTTATCCAAGTAGCATATACATGCAAGCTCATGGAACAGAAGAAGCGTATATGTATGCAAGCACTTTCAGAGAAGGAAAATCACGTATGGGATGGAAAATCAATGTTTTGGTTTGAGGTTTTGGTCCAAGGTATTGGTTCAAGGTTTTAGTCCATGGTATTGGTCTACGGTTTTGAGAAAGGCTAAAACTAAATAAGGAGGAGAAAATCAAAGGAATAAGTGTACAAGTAATGAATATCTTATGAAGTGTTAGATCAAAATGAATATGCATGCTATGTGTTTCTCATGCTTTGCTTCAACTAGACTAAGTATGCACGTGAGTGTTTGAAGATAGATGAGATCTAATGATAGATTAGGATCATAATAACTTATCTTGATGTGATCTGATAATTTATAAGCTAGATCCAAGTGCTAAAAAATATCTTATCCTTTATATGTTATGATCTGGGTATGACTGAAGTCTCGAATAAATGGGAGGTTATAAGTAAGTATTTGAAGATCTATACACTGGTTCATTTTGGTGAAGGTGCGTATACACACTAGTTCAACTCTTCCAAGACACGTAGGCCAAAGAAAAGTTTATTGTTGAGAGATGACTCATCTATCTAATGAGTGTTGTTGTTTTACTGTTGTTTGTCAATTATGTATTCAGTAGGTCTGAAAGTAAAATTGATTATATAATGAGATTGAGTCTAGTTGATTGATTGATTGAGAAAGAAGGGTGATCCTTCTTTCTATCTATTTAGAACTTTATAATATGACAGTAGATCTTCATAATGTCACTCATTGGTACAGTTTTTTGTACAAAAGTTTTGTGATTCAGTATCTTTAAAGGTATACGCATGTTGGGCTAAAGGAAGTAGCGTATACATGGAGGTTAGCTCCATTGAAGGAGCATATACATTCTGACACATGAATTTTTGAGGTTAGAGCTAGTTTAGGTTGTTGATGCAGTATTAGGAGTTCATATCTCTGTACTTGTTATAGTGATCTATCTATTCTAGTTGATTGGGTTAATTTGATTATGTTTTGAATGAATGGTTGATTTAGTTGTTTCAAAGGTTCATTGATTGTTTGATTCAGTATGTGAGAGGTGTGAGTAATTGATTGATTCAGTTACCGTTGACTCATAGATTAATGATTAGTTTTCAGTTATCTCATAGATTGATGATTAAGTGATGCAAATGTATTTGATGGTTGTATTGCAGTGGTATTTGATTTTGAGCTTCATTGTTACTAATGGGTCAAGTGTGAAAATTTGATGAAACATGGCCTCCATAGTGTGTTCTTGTGTACTAGGAGTATCCAGTATAAAAATTTATGAAATGTGGTCCTTAGAGGATGGTGAGGGTTGGAGCTTTCAGTGAAGAATTTGAAGCTTCCTGCTAGTACTGGCTCATGATTTGATTAGGGGGTTCGATCTCCGTTCCAGTAGCAGTTGGAGAACAAGTGAAGGTTGTAGCCTTCTGTAGGTTGATGCCTAAGTACTACTAAACATATCAGCTAGTACAAGAGCCAGGGCATTGTAACTCCCTTCCAATAAAAGCTGGAGAATGAGAGAAGGTTGTAGCCTTCTATAGGTCGGTGTCTTCGTACTGGTATGAGTCTCCACTAGTACAAGGTTGTAAACAGATTATTCTTTATATTAAAAGAAGACATAGACAACAACATCCGGTTGTTTTTATCCCGCATTGGGTTTCCACCTTAAATCTTGGTGTTCATGCGTGTTGCTTATGTGTGATGGTTTATTCTGTTATTACTGCACATGGTTACTATTTTAATGTTTACTAAAGTATTGATGAACTAATTAATGATCAACATATGATTAATTAACTGAATCATAAGTTCACTAGATATATGATGGTTTCCTTAAGAACAGTTGCATGCACACACGAGTTCCATTCAATAAAATGTCGTATATAAATCTGACTATGGAAATGAAAAATTATTGATTTGTAAATACCGGTTCACCCACCCTTTCAGTATTCTTCCCAACAATTGGTACTAGAGTAGGTCCTTTGGTAGAAGCTTGATTTCTTGAAAGACATCCAGAGTAACAATGGGAAGGAAGCAAAAGAAGAAAGCACCTCAAAAGAAGAAGACATCTAAAAGGAGTTGTGATAGTTGGAGAGATGATTGGACATTATGTGGAAGCAACTCTTAAGATTCAGAATCACCTCAGAATCAAGATGAACAAGCAAAAGAGTTATCAGGTATGAATTGGTTGTCCTCTAATGATACATTTCTTTGTTCATTTGAAGATAATGAATGTGACAACGAAACAACTGAATTTTCTCTTATGGGTGAAAGAGAAAGAAATCAAATAGATGCAAAATTTAAAAAGCTCATAAGCAAAATTAGATATCAAAAGGATCTAATTGATAAAAGAGAATGTTTCGACAAAGAAGAAATTACCAAGTTAAAAGTTCAATTGGAGGAAGGAAACAAAGTAAGGAAGAAGTACAAGGAAAAGAAAGATCAATGTCAAAGGCTGCATGATGAAGTGACATCATTGAGAAATTAAGTAAATGAAAAGGATACAAAAATCATGAAACTTACAAAAATATCTAGATACAATAAAAGCCTTGAAACTTAGATAGTCTCTCTAAAAGAAGATCTTGAAAATTCAAGTAAGCAGAATGAATAACTACCTCAAGAAGATGAAGAACAAGAAAATGACATTCTCAAATCAATGCAACAAGTGGAAGAAGGACAAAAAGATGAAGAAATCATAAAGAAGAAGTATCTTAAAAAGGAAGAGAAATATCAGGTTGAGGTAAATATACTAAAATGTAAATTAGAAGAAAATGATAAAATTTTATGATTTCCAAATAGTACTAAGATTTTGGATGATATTCTTAGTAGTAAAAGGTCTCCTCCCATCAAATCTAGTCTTGGTTTTCATGAAACTGTTAAAGTTGAATCTAGCTCACAAACTAAACCAAGGAACTCTAGTGAAAAATATGAAATTCTCAATAATGAGATAAGATGTCAACCGCATCAATGACCAAGGAAAGAAAGTCTTCAAAGAAAATCATTTACTCCTAACCATAGAAGTGTTAATCTATTCTTTCCTCTAATGAATAATGCTGAATTTTTTATATGTCCTAATTTTGGACATGTTGCAGCAAGATACAGAAGTGGAATGGTTCAAGCTAATAACAGTCACATAGAAAGATCATCAGCATCTAGGTACTTTAAGGGATATTTCCTTTCTTGCAATATGTTTGGTCACAAATTCATTAATTGGTATAGAGGGAATATGAAAGATATAAGATGTAATGGTTGTAACAAGTCTCGGCATATAGCAAAAGAATGCAGGAGAAAATGTTAGCCAACATCAAAAGGAGAAAACATCATCACACTCCAAGGTACGGAAGAAGAAGGAAGTACAATCAGAAATATGTGGCATAGCTCAGTATACAGACAGAACAGACTAAGGAGGAAATGAAAGTATGGAATTTCAGTGTTCTAATTCTCATACATAGTAATCATGAAGACAAGTCACGTATATAAATGAGTTCGAAGCTGCACAGTCGCATTTATGTTGGTTTGATGAAGAAGCAATGGGACAGACTCAGAAATATGATCTGATATGGTTCAGACAATTATCTTTTATGTCTTGATGATTGATGGCTATAGTATGTGGATGTTATTTGGAAGTGATTTTGATCCTCATAATTTGTTGGTGACTTGATATATATCTGATTGAAGATGATGCCTTGATAATTCATATTGATATTTCCAATGATCACATCTAATAGTGAACAGTTGGCACAGGTTCACGAGGAGAATATGTTATGCTTCTAATAATGCATTTTTGTCATTATGTTTAGAAATATTTGGTACCTAATGATTCTTATCAATGGTCATGATGCTTAAGTTGCTGAAGTGTTTAAATGATACAGCATGTTATGTTGTGGTTATGAATTGTCTACGATGAATTCTCATATGATACTTGTATTTCTTGCGGTTACATAGTTCTTATTCAAATCAAATTTATGGATGATTGTGGATGACTATTTTGATGATCCATACAATTCATATGGTGCAGTTATGATGTAGGATTCCCATAGTTCTTGGATCTCACATGATATATTGGTTAAGGATTGTTGTTCTTGATGGTATCAAGAAAGTTTGACAAATGAATGTGAGATTATGGTTTTCTTTCACATTGATGAGAAGCTAGATACATATTTCTCTCTTTATGATGGATATATATTATGATAGATACATGGATGATTACTTAAGTTGCATATTGGTAAATATTGTTGATTGGCAAAGAGAATGGTGTTATTGCAGACATAGCTAGTTGCACACATGGATATTCGGAGACATGGATTACTTAGCCACATAATGATGATGAATTCTTACTTTATGACGATAGGTTTGATACTCACAGATGTTGATTATCATGGTTGATTCTTATCAGATATGGGATGTTCCCTACTGATGATACATGATTGATATATTCAGGGTTCTTGTGGAATGATCATGTCGCTCTTGATGATGGCGTTATGATCATAGATGATGACTATGGTGTTTTCACATACATATGATATGATATGAATGATTTTGTGTTAATACTTGGAGATATGACATATTCTTAGTTGATAGATGGAGCGTTATGATAAGGCTCTTTCTACCAAGGAAACAAAGAAAGTTGATCCTAATAAGATCAAGAGGATGAGTCGATATCTATATGTGAATTACTTTGTCACAGTTTGATGATATTTATATTGTCATATATTGGGAACTGATGATGGACATATATAGGTTGTTGGTCTAGATGTTGCTAACATATGCTTATGGTGAAAATCATATATGGTCTATGATATTTGCTGATGAATATCATGGTCTTGTTTAGATCTTTCATCATTGTTATAAATGTCATGTATATCTTTTGATGTAAAAGTCATATAAAGGCCCATGATGTAATAATATGTCACCATCTATCATAGTCTTTTAATGAGTCCTTTTTGGTCATATGATGTAATTTTTACCCCCACTATGCATGGGAAAGATGATGTAATTGCTATATTTCTATCATTTATAAACATTTGGTATATCCCCACTTGGTTGGGTAGATAAGTCAAATTTGGTATATCCCCACTTAGTGTTGAGCCCCAAAACTACCTCTTTTCTACATACTTTTCTAAACCTTTTCTCTTCCATTTTCCCACATCAGTGCCTCATAAGCTATCAAAGATTATTACATATTGATTCTAGGAGTGCATTTAAGTGGTTTTCAAACTATATCCTTGTGTGTGCTATTTGATTTAGATTTTGTTCATTAGCTATGGAATGCATCCACTTTCCGCAGCTGACTTGCAATTCCATAGCTCTTTTCATTGTTCTGTAGGTTACAGGTGTCGGTAGGAGAAATGAGGCACATGGGCAGCTCAAAAAATTTCTACACATGGAAAAGGCCCTATCTATTTAGCTGAATTCATGAAGAAAGGCATCAGTCAAAGGATGGTCAACAGAGAGTCCTACGTCAATTAGGACTCTGTTCCACCATGTGAAAAATTTCGAGACTATTCCTGAGTTCATGGATCCACTTTTTCCAGTTGCAGGCCATCTCCATGACGCAATCTAATACCCACCTTTTGTAGATTTAAGGTTTATGCAAACCAAGAGGCTAAACTTCTGGATTCTGTCTTGTTCACGTGTCCTTTGTTGAAGATTTTTCTCCAAAAGACAGTTATCTATTTTCCTCTATAAATAAAGCGTTTGCAATGCAAGTAGTTAGTCTTGATGTTAGTTTTGATGCTGTTGTTTTAGTGTTATTCTGTTGTTGTAACCAAGAGACATATCCTCTATTTTGCAATACAAAAACTTTGTTTTCTTATGACTGTTTAAAGTGTGGTTTTGAGGTGACAGCGTATTAACCCAAGGCTGTGCAGAGGGCCCCTACTGGCTGAGGTTTTGTCTTTCATTTTTGTATAGTTTTCATGCATGTTTTCTCTTATTTCAACTGTACATTTCTCATAATTTGTTTATGGTATTAATCATTTTTATTCCTATACATGATTTTGCAGCATTGTTATATTTTTCACTAACACTGATCAGTGCATTTCAAGATAGGTTATGCTCGAGCTTTTTAATATAATTTTTGCATCAAGTGGTGATATGAGACTTTCTTCCTCTGCTATATTTTAGCTTTTAGTTCCAATTGTTATGCTTTGATTTCAGTGGGATTTTTTTACTACTTTTAGCTAGTTTAGATATCAATTTCTTTATCCTGCATGGTGTTATCTCTGGTGCCATTAGCTTAACCCCATTTTAGAAGTTAATTGGCGAGCTATCAGATTTTAGGTGAAGTAATTTTATTTTTCTTTCATTAATCAACAAGTAGATAACTTAGATATCAGTTCCTTATGCTACATGACGTTATCTCTGGTGCCTTTAGCTTAACCCTGTTTTAGAAGTTAATTGGCGAGCTATCAGATTGTAGGTGAAGTAATTGATTTTGCTTTCATTAGTCTACAAGTAGATAGTTTAAATGTCATTCCTTCATGCGATATAATGTTATTTCCAGTGTCTTTAGCTTAACCCTATTTTATAAGTTAATTGACGAAATATTGGAACTATGGGTGAAATCAGTGACTAGTTTCCAATTTCTTTATTCTTTTTGGTTTTGAGTGCAGTAGTTTAGATTTTATTTCTGTAATTAGATGGACAGCAGAGACAATAAACTTATGTTCAATACTTCATCTTTTGCATGATTTAAGTAGCTTCATGTTTACACTTTTTCAAGCTCTGATTTTATCAGCAGCATGTTTTGAGATCTTTGAAGTGCTAAGTTTAGAGATTACCATAAGAGACATAAACCTTGTCTTAAATTATATATCCATACTTGACCTTTAAAATCATTCTTAAGGCCTTCGAATAAGATTTCCATTTGCATTAGACACTTTAGGAGACAAACAAGAACAAAACCCCAAAAACAAGATAAAAACTGAAAACAACAAAGTAAGAAAGAGGTTGTCTTGCACATACGGTGTGCGACACTTCATCAGTTTACGACTCCCAGATTGATAATTAATGTAGTAATTTAGGACACACTAAATTGACTAAACATTTTGGTGCCATTGCCGGGGAAGTGTAACTTGGTAGCTTATCTCTTACATTAAAAAAAAATAGGGAAAAGTTCATAACTTCTTGAGGTATGCTCTCCTCTTGCACCTAGTGTGATCTGGAGGATCAGAAAAGAGAGTTATTAGTTTAATAATTTATTGAGTATGCTCTCTTCTTGCACCTAGTGTGATCTAGAAGATCAGAAAAAGGATTATTAGCCCGATTAAAAAAAATTCATTAAAAAAATAAAAAAAAATGGCACGCATAGAGCAAGAGATTCTAGGGGAAGGTTTATAGCTAGGGCCAAAAGTTTTATTTTTACAACTCCAACTACTTCAAGGCATAAACAAGATACACCTCCATCCTAGACTCATACTACTAGCCTTAGGATTCCTGGAATTCAAGGGGCAGCAACTGAATTAGAAGATTCTCCCACACTATCTAATAAATCTGACCTAGGAGAAGAACCGTTCTTCACCTCGAGAGGGGAACATATTGTAGTAAAAGAGGTAGAATCACCTAGAGAAGAAGAATAGGTAGAGATTGTCTCTCATCAGCCATTAATAGAAGAATGAGAAGACCATGGGGAAACTATCATGGCAGAAGAAGTGATAGATGGGGAATTTTCACTATTTGGAGGAGGGGGTAGAGGTAGAGGTAGAGGAAATAATAGAGGTGGTGGTAGAGGTAACAATGGAGGAGGTGGAGGCACTAATGGGGGAAATAGGGGAGGAGATAACTCATTTGGATTCCCTATAGTCGGTGAGGAAACCCATACAACAATGAAAAACATTTCACCATCTGTTCTCCCAAACTTTTATGGATTGCTAAGTGAGGATCCTGAGACATTTCTATTTGAGTTTAAAGTCTTATGCCGAACCTATGATTATCTAAAAGACTCTCAAAAACTCAAACTATTTCCTTCAGCATTAAAAGGGGTTGCTCTGAAATGGTTCATGGGATTAGTCACTCAATCTATTAGGACTTGGAATGATGTGAAGCAAACATTTTTGGATAGATATCTGGATTATTGTATGCCCACTAATCATAAAGATGAGGTATTCAAAATGATGCAAAAAGAAGATGAGAACTTGGAAGATTTACTTGAAATATTTCAATACAACTTAAAGAGAGTGAAAATGAACAATTTAGATGAGGAAATCTTGAAATCCCTTCTATTGAAAGCCATTATAGATGAATGGATAGATATTTTAAACATGATGGTGAAGGGAGACATTTCTCAACTTCCACTACATGACATAGCAGAACTGTGTGTCCATCTCTCAAGGGGAAAATCTAAAAATGGAAAAGGGCTTAGAGATCCTTCTCTTATTATAGCAAACAAATTTGCAATTGGATCAGCAAGTATGGTAGAGATTGGCAATATGCTTAATGAATTCAAAACTGACATTCTTGGGAGCCTTAGTGAACATCTAGACACCCTTAAAATTCAAAACAAACAGAAAACAAAAGTAGATGCCTTAGCCATCTTTTGCCGAAAATGTAGAAAGAAACATGCTCTAAGGGAATGTCCCTTGGATGCAAAAGTTGTAGAAACATGTATGATTTTCTCAAAAATTGAGACCAAGGATTGTCCTTCAATCCCAGGACTCAAAGCTCTCTTTGAGGACGACCCAAATTCAGTAGAATCACATTATTTTTTTCAAGAAGACCTTGGAAAGGGCAACAAAGTCAAGGATTTAACAATCCTATGAATTTTCAGCCCCCACCAAATTGGAATTAGTGGCAACAACCTTGGCCCCAACCTCAAAATCAGTATCAATCTCAATCATGGGCACAAGGGGTACAAAATCCTTATGGGAGATTTGCTCAATTTTATCAATATCCTCCATCTTATCAAGGCTATCCTCTTCCTCAACAACAAAATACACAACTTCCAAATCAAATTCCACAACTTTCATTGCCACTTCCACAACAACAACCTCCCCCAACAAAATCAAAATTCTCAACTCTTGCTTCCATTTCAATAGAAGCCAAATCAACTACCAGCCCAGTCATTACCAAATCTCAACAACAAAAACCCTCAGAATGCTTACATGGTAGATGGACAACAATTTCCTACTTACATGATTGTTCCTCTAGATCTTAATAATGTTCAACTTAGATCTGGTAGGATTTTAGAAAGGGAAAAACCTTCTATAGATGTTGAAGAGCAAGATGTTTCTGAGGAGGATTCTCTTAAAATCAATAAAAGTTTTGAAGAAGCACCCCTTAAAAACCCAACCATTCAAAAAGAAAAATAGAGAGAGTCAACCCCCACAACTCCTATACTTGAGCAACCTGCATCTACATCCACACCTCCTTTCCCTGAAAGATTA
Source organism: Pinus tabuliformis (assembly GCA_031772625.1). Classification (NCBI taxonomy): domain Eukaryota; kingdom Viridiplantae; phylum Streptophyta; class Pinopsida; order Pinales; family Pinaceae; genus Pinus; species Pinus tabuliformis. The sequence continues at coordinate 573,459,639 of CM062813.1, read as the reverse complement.
CAAATTGACAAGGTGGTGGAAAAACAAATCTTGTTGCCTCACTATGATTTCCTAGATGAATTGAAGAATGTTTGTATCAATATTCCCTTGCTACAGGCCATTAGAGAGATTCCTATTCTAGAAAAAACAATAAAGGAGTTGAGTATGAAAAGACCAGGTAGGAAACCAAGAGACACAAAACGAATCCACCTGGTAGGAAAAATAGCAAATATCATGATGGGAAAGATTACCATGCAGAAATATGTGGATCCAAGTAGTCCAATTGTCAAGACAAATATAAATGGGATAGAAATTCCAAATACATTGATTGACTTAGGGGCTGCTATAAACATTATGAGTAGACAAACTATGGAACAGCTTAAACTTCCTAATCTTCTTTTTACACCTACCTTACTACAACTTGCAGATAGATCAGTAATCAAACTAGATGGTGTACTAGAAGATATTTCAATCTCCTTAGATTCTTGGGAATATCCAGTAGATTTCATGATTTTGACTCCCAAAAGTAATCTAGGAGGGCACCCACTTATCTTAGGAGACCTGGCTAGCGACAGTTGATGCTTTTATTAGTTGTAGATCTTGGGACATGTACATTTCCGATGGTATATCAACAAATAAATTCATCTTGTATCCTCCAGCAACAGCAGTTATAGAAGTAGCAGGCAATGAATGGGTCGATGATGAAGATACTATACAATCTATCTTTACTCTCTTTGAAGTTAGTGAAGATAGTCAAATCTTGAATACATTAGAAAATTTTGAAACACCTTCAAAATATGATCACACACAATTTCAGTTAGATTCTGATATTGAATATTTGTCATCAAGGAAAATGACTCTCGACTCTATGGAAGAGTTTGGCAGTTCTGCAGTTGAAATTTTTCCAGGAAAAGCATTGAATATTTACAAAAATTTGGAAAAATTACAACAGGAAGAACTAACCAAAATCTTGCAAAAGCATTCTGCTACATTTGCATGTGAGTATATTGATATGAAAGGTATTGACCCTAGGACTTGCATCCGTGATATCTATATTGAGGAAAATAGTAGACCGATCAGACAACCTTAGAGAAGGATGAATCCAAATCTTAGGGAGGTTGTGAAAGAAGAGCTCCAAAAACTACTCAATGTGAACTTCATTTACCCAATTTTAGATAGCCGATGGGTTTCTCCCTTCATTATAGTACCCAAAAAGAATGGTAAATGGAGAGTGTGCATTGATTACAGGGAATTGAATAAAGCAACTTTGAAGGATCACTTTCCATTGCGATTTATTGATCAAGTATTAGATACATTAGCAGGAAAAAAGTACTTTCCATTTCTGGATGGTTTTAGTGGTTATAATCAAATTCCGGTAGCACCTGAAGATCAAGATAAAACCACACTCACTTGTCCATGGGGAACTTTTGCCTACGAGTGCTTCCTTTTGGATTATGCAATGCACCCGCAACATTCCAAAGAGTAGTACTAGGAATTTTTTCTAATGTAATCCATGATTGTGTAGAGGTGTATATGGATGATTTTACAGTTTATGGTAATACATTTGAAGAAGCCTTAGAAAATTTGGAAAAAATCCTTATAAGATGTAAAGAAACAAACCTTTCATTAAGCCATGAAAAATGTTTTATGATGTTTACTCAAGGCATTGTTTTGGGACATCATATTTCAGGGGATAGGATTAAAGTTGATAAATCAAAAGTTGAAGTCGTCTCCAAGTTACCTATTCCAAATTGTTAAAATGATGTTGGAAGTTTTCTAGGATTTACTGGTTATTATAGATGATTTATAGAAAACTTTACCAAAATAGCATCTCCACTCTTCAAATTGCTTACAAAAGACTGTGAATTTAAATGGAGTCCTGATTATCAATCAGCACTTGAAGCTTTCAAAATAAGAATATCTGAAGCACCTATCTTGAGAGGACAAAATTGGAAACTTCCTTTCCATATTTCTATAGATGCTTCAGATACAGCTCTAGGAGTTGTATTGGGACAAAAAGACTTGTTTCCTTATGCCATTTACTATACCAGTAAAAATTTGACTCCCACTGAGTTGAATTATACTGTGACTGAAAAATAGTTCTTAGTTGTTGTTCATGCAATTAATAAGTTCAGACATTATATAACAGGCTATGAAACTTTTATTCATACTGATCATTCTGCAATTAGATATCTATTGAAAAAACCTGTTACTAATGGCAGAGTTACGAGACGGCTCCCACTTTTACAGGAATTATATATTACTGTGTTAGGTAGACCAGGGAAACAAAACACAATTGCTGATTTTTTGTCTAGGATTAGGAATATCAAAGAAGATTCTCCTGTAGAGGATAAGTTTCCTGATGAATACTTATTTGCAGTAACTACTAAGGCTCCTTGGTTTGAAGATATGGATAACTATTTGGTTATAGGGAAACTACCTCCACATTTGTCTCCTAGTGAAAGAAGAAAAGTTATTCAGGAGAGTTCAAGATATTCATGGATTTCTAATTAATTGTTTAAAACAGGGCCAGACTTTGTGATCAGAAGATGTGTCAGGGAAGATAAAATGCCTGATATTCTCAAAGCATGCCATGATGAACCGTGTGGTGGAAACTTTGCTGACAAGAGGATAGCCTATAAAATCCCTTCTTTAGAATATTATTGGCTGTCCCTCTTTAAATATGCAAAAAAATATGTCAAAAGGTGTGATAGCTGCCAAATGGTAGGGAAACCTACCCCCTCAAATGAGATACCATTACAACCTCAGGTACTCATCGAACACTTTCAAAAATGGGCTTTAGACTTTGTTGGTCCTATTAATCCTCCATCCAAACAAAAAAAGTATATATTGGTATAATGTACTGATTATGTCACCAAATGGGTAGAGGCCAAAGCATTATTTTCTGCTACTGAAAATTCAGTTGTTAGTTTTCTTTATGAGGATATTTGTACTTTCTTTGTTGTTTGAAGAGAAATTGTGACAGATCAGGGAGGTCAATTCACATCCATATTGGTGGAGAAGCTGATGGAAAAGTACAAGGTCAAGAACAGAAAATCCATTCCTTACCATCCACAAGCAAATGGTCAAGTGGAGTCAACAAACAAAGTAATTAAAGGCATCATTACCAAGACTATTCATCTACACAGAAAAGATTGGGCAAAAAGGCTTCTTGAAGCCTTATGGGCCTACATAAATACATGGAGTAGCACAACAATACATTCTCCCTATGAACTTGTTTATGGGAAGCAAGTTCTGCTCCCCATTGAGTTCCAAGTTAAGACCTTCAAGATGGCAGTTCAATTGGGAATGAATCTCTCAGAAGCCCAAATGCATAGAATGGAGTAGTTGAATGAACTAAATGAGATCAGACAAGAAGAAATTCTAAGAACTGATCTAGTTCAATATCAAAGAGCTAAGTGGCATGACAAATACATCAAGGACAAAAAGTTTCAAGAATGAGATTGGGCATTGCTATTTGATTCCAAATTCAAATATTTTCAAGGTAAATTTCAGACTCATTGGCTTGGGCCATATGAGATTGAAAAATCTTTTAGCAATAGAGCAGTAAGAATCAACACAATTGATGAGTATCAAACTCCTCTCATTGTGAATGGTCACAGATTGAAGATCTATCATAAGCCACTCTCAAAGGAGGAGTTTATCAAAATCTTTCAAGATAATTCTGCAATGAGGCTGGTGAAGAAGAACCCTTCTTCTCCACCAACCTAGTCTTTGTTCTTTTCATCATCATCATAAAAAAAAAAACAAAAAAACAAAAAAATGAAAAAAAATGAAAAACGTATAAGCCTGAAAACCTATCACTGATTGGCAGTCTTATACAGAAAATACAGGATGAAAATTAGAATCTTCTGACACCCTATATTTTCCAAAAAAATCTCTCTCATTTCACTCATAATTGATTCATTTCATGTCATTTCATTTCATTTCATTTTCATTCCATCTCGCCACCACATTCCAGCAATAAAATTTATTTCAATTTATCTTCATATACAGCTTTCCATATATCATTCATTCAGTGATCTTTCATTTCCACCCATCTCCATTCATTTCACCAAGTCATGTGTTATTCACTATGTCAGTTTCCGCATCCGAATTCTGATTCTGTAGCTCAATACTGATTCTGCAGCTGATTGTTGATTCCGCAACTAATCCTCTATTACTCTGCAGTGACAGTCAGGTTATTAGCCAAATAATGATGAAAGTCAGATACAGGTATGGAAGAGGAAAATCTTTTGAAGATGTCAGCACCTAAAAGCACCTACAAGAGGCAACCAATCAAAAGTTAGCGAACGGAAGTGGTAAGATTCTAAGGTATGAGCAAAATCATTTTCAAATAGCACTTTAAACACATAATCTATATAGTTCGTAAAATCAGAAACTCCATAATGTGTAACAATTGATTTGATAGCCACCATAACTCACCATGTCCTCTGCACATCAAATTCTAATGGCCTTATAATCCTCTTCTAAGTTTAACTCATACTCTGCATCACACCTATTAAAATAGTTAATCATGAAGACGTAAGCCAATTGACCACATCTCTCTTCCATGTTTCACCCCGCAGTGGTTTTATGAATTTGCCAACGTCCACTCCGCAACCTTTCATTTCAAAATTCTACCAGTCTCACTCTGTCTCCATACTCTCACACCAAGTTTACGATTGCTAGTTCAAGGTTTGTTTAAATAGCCTCTGCTCCATGAACACACTCTCACTGCATGCTTTGTATTCCTCTCGCTTTGTAACCATTAGTTTTCTCTACAGCCCTCTTCGTTTTTCTACTGATATAACTGTTCTACCTCTGTGAAACCATCACTTACAGAGGTATTTTCGAAGCAAGGAGGAGGAATGGGTCTTCAGGTAAGAACATAGCTAGATGGAGCTAAATTTATGGAGGGTTATCCACAACTGAAAAGCACGTTAAGGAAAGCAAGATGGCTGCAGTTTATTCAGAAGTTCAGGGGTCATAATAAAGAAGTCACGAAGATGCTTGCAAGGTCCTTTAATGGTATGGAAGTTGAGATTGGGGATATCAAATTCCCAGCAACAAAGTCCTCCATTGCAGTAGCAACAGAGCTCCCACAGGAAGGAGAACGATGGTTCAAAAATAAGAGCTTTGATGAAAAGGCCTACAGAATCATTTTGCGTAACCTAGGTATGGATATATCCATTTTTAAATGTGGAATTCCTGCTTCAGCCCTAAAGGAAAAATGGACTAGTCTGATGTTGATAATTCAAAAATTCATTACGTGTGAAAGAATGTATGGGTCTATGTACATGTACAATATAAGGTTATTAATGAATTTTCTGAAGAGTCAAACCATCAATCTTCCCTATTTCTTGTTGAGTAGCTTGAAAAAGATGTCTACCACTATACAAAAGAATTTGGATGATGTAAAGCCTCATCTTTATCATCACGACCTTGTTAAAATTCTGGTTAAAAATCAATTGAAAGAGAGAGGGGACACATAGGAACAATTCCTAATTAGGAATTTCTTTCAGGACCCATTTGAAATCCCTGAGGGTAGCTCAACAAGAAAAAGTAGGAGAAAAATAACAAATGTAAAAATTCAACATACTCCTACTAGTATAACTAAAGAAGCCAGTAAGGAAGAATTGTTGTCTGAAAATTTGACTCAGATTAGAAAACAAGTAAAACAGAAAGGGAAAAAAATGTTGAAGATATTTATCAGACCTCAGAACCTTCTTCAAAAGAAGAACAGGTACTTTCTGAGGGACTAGTTCATCTTAAGGAGTACTCAGCTAAGGTAAAAGAAAAAGGAAAGGAGAAACAGAGTTTAGAAAGGGGAGATACCAGCTCACAGAATTTAAGAAGAAGCTCAAGACTTAAAGGAAAATTGAAGAAAGTGCAAATCAAAGGAGCCCACTTCATAAATCTAGGAGGGGAAACATCAAAACAGTCACTACAAATCACTCCTCCTGACCATAGTCCACAGCATTCTCCTTCTCCTCAACTGGATTTTGAAATCAGTCCAAGGAAGACCACACCAGAAATTGATTAAACTCAAAAAGAGATGTATGATTTTATTGAATCATTGGAAAACACTGCAACAAAACAGGGCACCTCATCTAATCAACCTGGTAGAGCTCAGGAAATTTTGATCCAATCATTAAAACAAGAAGTTTATGAACTAGAAGTCCTGAACAGGCATATCAAAAGAGAAAATGAGGCATTGAAAGAACAAAACAAATTGGACAATATCATCCATGAAAACACCATGCTGCATTTAGGATTGTGGCACAAGAAAAATAGGAAATTGAAGAAGAAGAACAGGAAGTTGAGTAGATCCCTTATCAATCTCAAATACAAGTGCCTTATGATGAAGCCCGGGATGACAGTGACACCAAGGAAGAAGAAGAAAAGTTTAGATGTATTAGCAGAAGTCTCAGAGTAGATGAATTGAAGGATAGTCACAATTTTGGTTGCATGAGGACATGCAACATCTTCACAATGGGGGTATGTTGAGCCCCAGAACTACCTCTCTTCTACATACTTTTCTAGGCCTTTTCTCTTCCATTTTCCCACATTAGTGCCTCATAAGCTATCAAAGATTATTACATATTGATTCTAGGAGTGCATTTAAGTGGTTTTCAAAGTATATCCTTGTGTGTGCTATTTGATTTAGATTTTGTTCATTAGCTACGGAATGTAGCTACCTTTTGCAGCTGACTTGCAATTCTGCAACTGTTTTCATTGTTCTGTAGGTTAAAGGTGTTGACAGGAAAAACGAGGCACATGCGTAGCTCACAAATTTTCTACACATAGACAAGTTCCTATCTATTTAAGCAAATTCGTGAAGAAAGACATCGGTCAAAGGATGGTCAACAGAGAGTCGGGCATTAATTAGGACTCTGTTCCAGCACATGAAAAAGTCTTAGACTGTTCTTGAGTTCATGGATCCACTTTTTCTAGTTGCAGGCTGTCTCCACGACGCAATCTAATACCCACCTTTCATAGATTTAATGTTTATGGCAACCAAGAGGCTAAACTTCTGGATTATGTCTTGTTCACATGTCCTCTGCTGAAGATTTTTCTCCAAAAGACAGTTATCTATTTTCCTCTATAAATAAAGAATTTTCAACACAAGTAGTTAGGCTTGATGTTAGTTTCGATGTTGTTGCTTTATCGTTAGTTTGTTGTTGTTACCAAGAGACATATCCTCTGTTTTGCAATACAAAAAACTTGGTTTTCTTATGAATGTTTAAAGCGTGGTTTTGAGGTGACAACGTATTAACCCAAGGTTGTGTAGAGGGCCCCTGCTAGCTGAGGTTTTGTCTTTAACTTTTGTATAGTTTTCATGCGTTTTTTCTCTTATTTCAACTGTACATTTCTCATAATTTGTTTATGGTATTAATCGTTTTTATTCTTGTACATGATTTTGTAGCATTGTTATGGTTTTCACTAACATTGATCAGTACATTTTAATATAGGTTATGCTCGAGCTCTTTAATATAGTTTTTGCATCAAGTGGTGATATGAGACTTGCTTCCTCTGTTGTACTTTAGCTTTTAATTCCAGTTGTTATGCTTTGATTTCAGTGAGATTTGTTTACTACTTTTATCTAATTTAGATATCAATTTCTTCATGCTACATGACGTTATCTCCAGTGCCTTTAGCTTAACCCCGTTTTAGAAGTTAATTGGCGAGCTATCAGATTGTAGGTGAAGTAATTTGATTTTCCTTTCATTAATTAGCAAGTAAGTAACTTAGATATTAGTTCTTTATGCTAAATGATGTTATCTCTGGTGGGATTAGCTTGAACCCGTTTTAGAAGTTAATTGGCAAGCTATCGGATTGTAGGTGAAGTAATTTATTTTTCTTTCATTAGTCTGCAAGTAGATAGTTTAAATGTCATTCTTTCGTGCCATATGAAATTATTTTTGGTGTCTTTAGCTTAACCCCATTTTAGAAGTTAATTGACGAAATATTGGAATTATGGGTGAAATCAGTGACTAGTTTCCAACTTCTTTATTCTTTTTGGTTTTGAGTGTAGTAGTTTAGATTTTATTTTTGTAATTAGATGGACAACAGAGACAGTAACCTCATGTTTAGTACTTCATATTTTACTTGATTTAAGTAGCTGCATGTTTACACTTTTTCAAGCTCTGATTTTATAAGTAGCATGTTTTGAGATCTTTTAAGTACTAAGTTTGGAAATTACCATAAGAGGCATAAACCTTGTCTTAAATTCTACATCCATACTTGACCTTTAAAAGTATTCTTAAGACCTTAGAATAGGATTTCCATTTGCATTAGACACTTTAGGAGACCAACAAGAACAAAACCCCAAAAACAAGATAAAAAATGAAAACAACAAAGTAAGAAAGAGGTTTTCTTGCACATACGGTGCACCACGCTTCACCAATTTATGACTCCCGGATTGATAATTAATGTAGCAATTTAGGACACACTAAATTGACTAAACACTTGGTTTGGAGATTGATGTATGTATGAGTCATTCACGATAAGAATTTCATACTCACAAAGTTGCGTTATAGAGTCATGTTATTTTGGAAAATATTTTTGCAGACTCTGAATGTGCTCACAGGGAGCATGGACAGTTTAGTGCATCTTAGTATGTACCAAGGGGGAGTTTAATCAAAGAATTTAGCATGTGCCTAGGGTGAGCATGATCAATGTTCATATTCAACTATTCAGGTATGGAATTCTTCATTTTGGTAAACCCTTTGCCCTTGATGTCAAAGGGGAGAATATCTTAGACTGCCCATTTCCCTTGATGTCAAAGGGGGAGAGTATTTTGGTGTTTCTTGATATCTCTAACAGATTCAACAACTTGTAGTAATCAACACCAATATGGTTGCCATCAATTCCAAAGGGGAAGATTGTTGGAATTATGATGCATGTGTTGTACTTAATGGAAACCCACTTGTAGGAGAACAATTCACTTGTATATGGTAACTAGATGAATCTATTGGAGAGATATCAGATGTGACAAAATGCAGGCACTTTAAAGGGATCATTCCAAAAGTAATATGGAAAATCACATTATAACAGGTCTATTTAGAAGGAACAAAGCAATGGTACAAAAGAATAGGATGAAGGAACAAAGGACTATAGATCAGAATCAAGAAATTGAAGAAAGATAATGTTTTAAGAAGTATACATTGGTTCATCTTGTCCAAGTAACACATACACATGGGCTCGCGGAACAGAAGAAGTGTATACAAATGCACACACTTTTATAGAAGGAAAAGCACATATGGGATCGAAAATCAAGGTTTTGGTACAAGGATTTGGTTGGAGGTATTGGTATTAGTTATTGGTCCAAGGTTTTGGTCTGAGGTATTGGTTCGAGGTTTTTGTCCAAGATTCTTGTCTTTGGTATTGTTCTGAGGTTTTGGTCTGATGTATTGAGAAAGGCTAAAACTATATAAGCAAGAGAAGATCAAAAGGATAAGTGTACAAGTAATGAATATCTTATGAAGTGTTAGATCAAAATAAATATGCATGTTATGTGTTTCTGATACTTTGCTTGATCTAGACTAAGTATGCACCTCAGTGTTTGAAGACGGATGAGATCTAATGATGGATCGGGATCATAATGACTTATCTTTATGTGATCTGATAATGGAAAGGCTAGATCTGAGTGCTAACAAATGTTTTATCATTTATATTTTATGATCTAGGTATGACTGAAGTTTGGAATAGCTACAAGGTTATAATTAAGTATTTATAGATCTATATGTTGGTTCATTTTGGTGAAGGTGCATATAAACGCTGGTTTGGCTCTTCGAAGTAGCGTATGCCAAAGACAAGTTTGTTTTTTAGATATGATTAATTTATCTAATCAATGATGTTGTTTAATGTTGCTTTCAATGATGTCTTCATTAGATCCCAAAGAAAAAATGATAGTATAAAGATATTGAGTCCAGTTGATTGATTTATTGAGAAATAAGGGTGATCCTTGTTTCTATCTATTTAGAACTCTATAATATGGTAGCAGATGTTCAGAATTTCACTGATTCGTACAGTTTGCGGTACAGAGGTTTTATGATTCAGTATCTTTAAAGCTATACATAGGTTGGGCTAGAGGAAGTAGCGTATACACATAGGTTGGCTCAATTAAAGGAATGTATAATTCTAACGCATGACATTTTGTGGTTATAGTTAGTTCTCATTGTTGATGCAGTGTTGTGTGTTCAAATCTATGTACTAGTTATAGTGATATGCCTATTTTAGTTGATTGGTTGAATTTGATTAAGTTTTGAATGAATGGATGATTCAGTTGTGTCAAAGGTTCAGTGATTGTTTGATCCAGTATTTTAGAGGTGTCAGTGATTGATTGATTCAGTTATGGTTGATTCAGAGATTGATGATTGGGTTTCAGTTATATCGGATTTTGATGATTGGGTGATGCAGATGTATTTGATGGTTGTATTGTAGTGGTGATTTATTTTGAGTTTCAATGTTACTAATGGGTCGAGTGTGAAAATTTGATGAAACGTGGCCTTCATAGCATGTTGTTGTGTACGAGGAGTATCCAGTCTAAAAATTTATGAAACGTGGTCCCTGGAGGATGCTGAGGGTTGGAGCCTTCAGTGAGGAAGTCAAATCTTCCTGCCAGTAGTGGCTGGTGATTTGATCAAGTGGTTGGAGATCCCTTCCTGTAGTAGCTGGAGAACGAGTGAAGGTTGTAGCCTTCTATAGGTCGGCAACTACGTAATAGTAAACATATCAGCTAGTAAAAGAGCTAGGGGGTTGTAGCTCCCTTCAAGTAGAACATGGAGAACGAGAGAAGGTTGTAGCCTTCTACAGGTGGGTAATTGCATACAGGTATGGGTCTTTACTAGTACAAGATTGTAAACAAATTATTCTTTATATTAAAATAAGATAGATATAACAACAACAGGTGGTTTTCCTCCCACCTTGGGTTTCCACCTTAAATATTGGTTTTCATATGTGTTGCTTATGTCTGATGATTTATTCTTTTATTAATGCACATGGTTACTTTTTAATGTTTAATAAAGTATTGATGCACTGATTAAAGATCAACATATGATGAATTAACTAAATCATAAGTTCATTGGATATATGTTGTTTGCCTTAGAAATAGTTGCATGCACACGTGAATTCCCTTCGCTGAAGTAGCGTATATAAATATGACTATGGAAATGAAAAAATTATTGATTTATAAATATAGATTCACCCCCCCCCCTAGTATTACTCCCAACAACTCTTTCAAACTTTTCCCTTCCAAGCACTTTGGTGAAGATGTCTCTCATTTGCTCATTTCTTGAACAATGTCATAGGTGGACTGTTTTGGCCTCAACATAATGTTCAATCACATGGTATTTTGTATTGATGTGCTTGGTTTGATCATGAAACATTGGCTTATTGGCCAAATTTATTGCAAAAGTGTTGTCAATAAAGAGAGGAGTTGAATGCACTTGTTTCTCGTGCAGATCTTCCAAATTTTTCTTGAGCCACACAATTTATTTTGTTGTTTAAATTGCTGCCACATATTCTTCCTTACTTTTGGAATCTGTTGGAACTAATTATTTTTGTGACCTCCTTGAGATAACTCCTAATCCAAGGCTCATAGCCTAATGTGAAGTAGATATCGAAGTTTCTTTATCTCCATCGAAATCTCAATCAGAGTATCCAATCAAGTTGATGTCACCTACCTATGTATAGTTGAGTCTAAGGGCTTCAGCTCCCTTTATATACATTTTTGTAGCAAACCAATGACCCTCAGAGGGATTTTACATATACCTAGAGAGGATTCCAACAACAAATTAAATGTTTCGTCTCGTACTAGTGAGGTGGTTGATAATTCCTAAATTTTACCTGCAATTTTTCTCATCAACAAATTATTTTTCTTCAGTGGATGTGAAGTTTAAATTTTGTTCCAATGGAGTGTCAGAGGATTTCACTCAATCATGCCAAACCTATTCAATAGATCTCCAATGTACTTCTTCTGAGAGATGCTCTTTCAATACCAAGATGGTAGTGAACATCGCCCAAATTTGTCATTTAAAAACCTTTCCTCACCTCTTTATTTATGGATGCAATGTAGTTCTCATTGTTTATTTTCATCAAAATATCATCTACATACACCACAAGATATACAACTGATTTTCCAACTTTCTTGACAAACAAAGTTGCACCATTAAAATCATAATGTTTGAAGTTGTATTTCAAAAGATGCTTACTTAATTTCTTGTATGAGTCTCGTGGCACTTGCTTGAGGCCATACAAGGATTTTACAAGCTTGCATACTTTATTTTCTCTGCCATTCACAATAAATCCTTGTGGTTGGGACACACCAATATTCTCTTTTAGATGTCCATTCAAGAAAACAGGTTTTACATCCATTTGATGGACTTCCCAACCCTTCTAATCTACCAAGGTAAAGTGTGTCTCTATGGTAGCCCATTTCGTTGTTCCCTATTGTCCTGAGTGAATTGGTACCCACAATTTTTCATCTGTGACATGTATGATAGATTTATAAACAATTTTCTTAACTTTTTTAACAAATAATAAACACAATTATTCAATATTGTGCTCTAAATGATTTGATTCCATGAATATTTACAAGAATTTTGTCCATCTCAATTCCATTCCAAATTAATTGATTAACTCACAGTGTTGGTTCAAACCCAATGCAATTTATTTTTTACATAATAATACAAGACCCAATTGAAAGCCCTAATCTAGACAACTTTTTATTTTTCAAATAGAGAATTACCAAGGGGAATAATACCAGAACATGAAAGGTCCATAGGGTCTTGGATAGATGATGATAGGGTGCACTCTCAAGGCACTCGTAGATGTTAAGTCACCGTTCAATATTCTACCCTATTCAGGTGATATTCTTGGAAATTAACATGATGTAGCCTCATTGTTGGTGAACTTACAAAGAAAACATAGTAGAACATGAAAACAATTTATTTTCCATCAAAGATTAAGCTTCACAACCATGAAGTCAATATAAGGATACTTGGGAGATATATATTACTCAAATAAATGAGGAAATTGGTTTTAAGGACAATAAAAATCCACTTACAAAAGAACGATCTACACAAATATTCATGAATCAAAATAAAACATAAATTAGTAAAATTCACTATTACTATTCATTATTATATTGACATTTTGAAAAAGAAAAAATAGAGCAAGGGAAAAAAATTACCCTAAATATATTTTTTCCTATTTTAATTCCCACAAGGACATTAACTTCTCTCTGACGACCTTTGTATCCAATCATGGGAAATAATAGGGAAGACAATTGTTCACATCTTCTCTCGAATTGTGGCATGGAGATGGGTCATGCTATTAATCAAAATGATCCTAGATTACTCCTCCTAAGACCAGGTTAACCACATTACACTTTCTAATATTTTTATTTACCTTCTCATATAAGGCCCCCATGGTCATCCTTGATTCATATCATCCTTCTACTTCCATGATCATTGATTGATATCATCCTACTTCTTCCACAATTCCTAATCTATTTCAAATAAAAATGAAATTTGGATTTCCTATTGTCATTTTTAACACTCCCTCTCAATAAGAATGGGATTATATGCTACCCTGATTCTGCCTCACTGAAAATTAAATTTTCATCTTGACAAGGCCTTTGTCAAAATATCTGCATCCTGCTCCTTTGTGGGAATGTACTCCAGAAACATGATTCTCCTCGACAAAAAATCTCAAATATCATGAAACCAAATATCAATATGCTTGGATTGATCATGAAAAACTGGATTCCAAGAGGTTTTCATACAACTTTGTTTGTTATAGTAAATCTTTGTTGGAGCCATCTGCTAACTAAATAAACCAACAATAATCTTGCTTATCGAGATAGCCTCACAAGTTTCTTGACTAGCATCCATGTACTCTGCTTTTTCTGAACTGAGTGTAGTTGATATTTGCTTCTTGTTGTACCAAGAAACATCTCCTAACCCAATACTGAAGATCCCACTTGATGTGCTCTTCATGTTGGATAGACTCCTTGCCCAATCTGCATCTATGAATCCTTGAAGCTTCACTCCCCCTATCTTTCTATACCAAAGGCCAAACCGAGTGGCTCCTCCAAGGTCTCTCAACTCATATGTCACTTCCTTGCAATACAATTTGGTTAGCTTAACCATAGATTTACTAAGTTGGTTAATAGCATTACATATGTTTGGTCGTGTGTTCATCAAATACATGAGTGAGCCCATAAAATGTCTATAAATGGTAGCCTCGACTACTTCACCTGAAGTAGCATCCTCCTTCCCCTAGTTACCAGCTAGAGGAGTCTCCATGGGTTTACTTCTCTCCTTGTGGAACTTCTTGAGAATATTGTTGGTATACTCTTCGTGACAGACAAAAATTTCCTCATATCCTTGCCATACTTCCATGCCTAGAAAGTAGTGCTGAGCCCCAAGTCCTTCATTTTGAACTCTCTTGCAAGATCCTCTTTGTAAGACTAGATCAACTTATCATCACCTATCATAATCAAATCATCTACATATAAGACAATAATCACCAATTTACCTTCAACCACAATATGGTAAAGGTTTGCATCTTCTTCACTTTTGGCAAAGCCCAACTTGGTGAAATAGATAGTCATCCTAGTGTACCAAGCATGGGTTGCTGGTTTCATTCCATATAATGCTCGCTTGATTCTCCACACATGTGACTCTTTGTTTAAGTTCTCAAATCCTTGAGGTTGCTCAATATTGCACCTCTTCCTCAATCATGCCATTCAAGAATGATGTATTTACATCCATGTGATGTATATTCCATCCCATTTGTGCTAACAGTACTAGAATGAATCCCATTAATGAGTACCTTACTACAACAGAAAAAGTCTCATCGTAATCAATCCCCTCCACCTCAAAGAATCCTCTGTTCACAAAACAAGCCTTGTTTTTCTCCACACTACCATTATCTACTTTCCTTACCTTGTAAATCCATGTGGAACTCACCACTGACTTGTCTCTCGGTCTTGGGACAACTTCCCAAAGAGTGTCCTGATAATGGTGTCATACTCCTCAACCATGGCATTAATCCAAATTGGTTGCAACACTATTTCCTCAAAAGACAATGGATGAATCTCTATACTCTTGCTCATCAGAGCCATGTAGCCAGTGCACCTCTCTAGTCACCTCATCTTCCTTCATTGTGATGTGGGTTCTCCCACATTATCTCTAGCATCATGAAATAACGTGCCAGCCTCTCTAGTGTGCTTCCTCCCATCTTTGGAAGACTTTGCATGAGTGGTTGTTTCCACTCTGTACTCCTCTGCATGTGTCTACCCCACATCATCGTGAGGTACCTCCTTTGTAGGTAAAATATCCTTAACCACATGTAGTTGAAGCTCCCTCTTAAGGGAACATATCATGGCCTTCTCTTCATTGAACTTCACCTCTTTGTGGATCACTGTCATCCTATTGGTTGGAAGGTACACACGATAGTTGTGAGGTGTATCATTTTACCCCACAAATATTCCCAACTCAGCTATTGGCTGTAGTTTTTCCCACGCATCTTTGGTAGCATGGTAGTAGACTGATGAAACATAGATCTTGAAGTTTTCCACATCTAGTTTATTCCCTAAAAAACCACCTTTCTAGTGTTCTCATCCCGAGAATTCGATGAGGTCTTATGTTCTACAAATAAACAATTGTCTTTCATTCTTTAGCCCACAACTGTAATGGTAGGCCTTAATAATGCAACATTTCTCAAGCCTCTCCAATAATACCTTTGCTCTTCATTTCAACCACCCCATTCTGTTGTGGGTTATGAGGTTATATCAACTCTCGTTTAATGCCTTCTAATGCACATAACTTTTTGAACTCATTTGAAACATACTCTCCATCATTGTTACTTCTGAGATCTTTAACTTTCCTGCCAATATCTTTCTCGACAAGTTATTTAAATTCACAAAACTTAGCGAATGTCTGATCTTTATTCTACAGAAAGAAAATCCAACAATTATAAGAAAAATCATCAACAATTATTACTTAATATCAGCGCTTGGCTATGGATGTTATCGGGAATGGTCCACACACATCTGAGTGAACTTGATCAATGATCACTTGTGCTCGACTATCTTTGTTATGAAAGGAAGATTTGGTGTACTTCCCTAATGTACACCCTTTTCATGTGTCTATATTCTCTAATGTACCGTTGGGAAACCCTGTAGAGATTTGTTGCAATATCTTCAAAGGGCCATGACGCAAGTGGCCCAATATCCTATGATACAAGTCATTGATGTCTCGACTATGCACCGTCTTTTCTTTAGTGCTCAAAGAAACCCAATCTTCTACCTCAAATTTGTAGAGTTTCTTCACTTGAACCACTATTTGCTTCACCTATCCTATGGCTATGTGACGAAGGAATGCATTTCCGTTACTAAATATCACATCATAGCCTCTATCCTCCAACATGGAAATAGAAACCAAGTTCTTCTTCAAACCTAAAACATACCTAACACCTCCCAAAGTGAGGAGAGAACTAGACTCCCTCTAAAATATAACTGTATTGATTCCAGTTGAGCTATACCTCACGTCATCACCAATCTCAATATGAATCTAGAGATCCTTCTCCTCCAAGTTACAAGGATATAATTCTTACCATTAATATGGAAATAAGCTCCGTTGTCCAGGTACCACAAACTATCCATCATCGATGACACCATACAATCGGTGAGGGTAAAATCGAGTTCAAGATCAAATTTTTTTGATCTAGGTGGATATTGGTGGCCACCTACCTATTCCACCCTAACCCTCTAGTCAATTTCATTTGTTTCTTTTTTTATCTTATCATTTACTATTTTTAGCAGTTTTTTGGGTCCTGAACTTTCAGAGCAATTCTGACCCCCTAAACAACATTTTTTGTAGGTTTGTTGTAGGCCCAAATCCATTGTCAAGGGCATGTGCAAAACCCTATAGTACTCAAACAGACCTTTCCAACAAGGTATCATACGTGGAAAAAAGAGATAATATGACTAAGTTACGACTCCGAGAAGTTGGTTGCCCAACTAACCGCAACGAGGCCCACAAAATCTTAGGTTACATCTCCTTGGGTTAGAGTTTTGATTTTTTAGGGTTTTATCATGTTTTTCAATAATAAATATGCCCTTAAGCCTCATTGTAACACAATTTAGTTGGCATGTAGCCACCACATCTCTTCTCAGCGATAAGTTACCATCGTTCAAGTTATCCTATTTCCATTTTGTTTGTAAGCATAGTTCAGTACTTTTGTATTAATGAAATGAAGTGTTTTTCTACTCCATCTCTATATTTATGATTATATCTATAATTTGTTGCATTATTATTTAAGTTCAGATCGGTGGTATTAGAGCAGCCTTCTCTTTCTATGTTTCTCTTTGCATGTCCCCAATGAGGTCATGGTATAAGGAGTTAGGGCTCGATCTAGTTTAATCGTTACAACAACTGCCTCACAAACACCAATGACCTCCCATTGTGGAAGAAAAGAAAGACAAGAGGGTGGGAGATCCTTTCAAAATGTTTCTCGAGGAATCCCTCGAGCGACAGAGGAATGCAATGATGGATAATGTTTCCCAGATCCTTTGATGACTACCCATAGGCAACACATATTCATCCAGCAGCCACTCCTGAAGTGCCACTCCTTTTAAGGTACAAGTTAACTTTGATATTCCCATATTTGAGGGCCTGATATATACAGAATCCATAAATAAATGGTTAGATCTATTACAAGGATATTTTTTAGTTCATGACTTTTCCAATTGCGAAAATATTACGTTTCCAATTTTGAAAGCTACCCCACACATCAAGGACTAGTGGAAAACCTACTCTGAACAAAAGGATGAGAGTGAAACCTAGTTGTTTTTAGCAACACTGGCTCCGGATTCTTTCTGAGACACCACCAAGGGATAATATTACCCTGTCGGGAGCTATGAACATAAATACATAAAGTGGACCAAGCTATGGTAGGGAACCAAGATGTACCAGAGTTCAAAAATATTTTCCATAACCATTGCACGAAGTTGGGTATAAAGGATACTTAGTAGAATTGGGTACTCAAGTACCATGGCTATCCATAGAAGTACATCCAGTAAGAAACAGAGTTCCTGGACATTTCCTTGCTCGACATAGCATACGGAAACGTTGTCAAGGTTGAGCAGAAGTTTAAACAAAAGAAGTAGGACTTTGGATGTGTGAACCTAAAACAAGGAAAAGGTTCCCCTAAACCATAGAGGAAAGGATAGAACCAAGGTGATGCTACCGAGGACAACCCACTGAAGATGCAAGAAAATAACAACATCATGAAGACAAACAAGGACACGGGAAAATGGTATGAGTTCCATAAGAGCTCCACTCAAAACACAAGTGAGTGTCATGTCGAGTAGTCACTGGTGGCCAAGATGAAGGCATATGAATCAAACACATGTTTTGACTCTCATTCAGAACTTGATAAGTGAAATGACAAAGGGAAGCAGATCATCAATGTAGACCAGATTGCCAATGTGGCCACCACCAAGATCCAAAATATTGAGCCTGAACATCCACACAAGGGGAACACCTCTTCCACTCACAGATGTGGGTGAAGGGTTCTCTAATAGAGTTCATTGTTGACAGAGGGAGCCAAAAGAACGTCATTTAAATAGAGTTCATGCAGTGGCTAGGCCTAAATATTATAACACATCCACATTCATACACCATCAGGTGGCTTCACCAAGGATGAGATCTCTGCCTCAGCCAACAGTGTCACCTTCCCTACAACATCAAGCACTTCACAAATGAGGTACTCTATGATGTTGCTCCAATTGAAGTTTGTGATGTATTGTTAGGACAACCATACTTGTCAAAGCGGCATGTTGTATATTAGTATAGACCTCATTCTGTGGTTATTACTTTGGACAATAAGTTGTACAGGATACCGGAGGTAGCCCCGCTTACCACCATTTCTTTGACCACTACAAAGCAATGCAGTAAGATCATTTCCAAGACCAGGAAATTTGTTTTCCTTATGGTTCACCCTAAGGGAAAGAATAAGGTTATGGTGAAAGCTTCCAGGTAGGGCTCCTTTGCATAACAAAAATAGATGGATAAGTTCATGGAGGAGTGTAGGGATATTTTTGCCTCATCTACAGAGGTACCTCTACACTATCAGGTCAAGCACTCCATCGACCTAACCTCAAGCATGTCGCTGCCCAATGGACTCATCTATTGATGCTCTGTTATGGAGAACGATGAGATCAAGAGGAATATTAAGGAGCTAATATAGAAAGGGAACACCATGCCATGTTCATGACCCTGTGGGAGCCCAGTTGTATTGGTACATAAGAAGGATGGGACTTGAAGACTTTGTATTGACTATTGGGTGCTAAAAAATATCACTGTCTAGAATATGTACCCAATCCCTTGGATTGTGTACCTTCTAGACTGGCTCAAGGGGGCGAAATATTTCAGCAATATTGAAATGAAGTTAGGTTATCACCAGATGCCTATCCAACCTTGTAATATGTGGAATATTGCCTTCAAATCCAAGGAGGTCCTTTACGAATGGTTGGTGATGCTATTCATATGGAATAATGCCCCTACAACCTTCATGAGACTGAGGGATGACATCTTCTAACACTTCACCAATGCATTCATGGTGGTTTATTTTGATGACATCTTGATCCTCAGCCAGAGTTGATAAGATCACCTCCACCATATTCGATAGGTCCTTCAAAACTCGCGACAACACAAGTTGTGTGCTAACTTGGAGAAATGTACTTTTAGCCTGACTCGGGTTCAATATCTATGCTACATCATTGATGAGTAGGGTGTACATGTGGACCCAGCCAAGACACAAGTAACTCAAGATTAGCTATTCCCAACCATTCTCAGAGATCTCTATATATTTTTGGGTCTTTCCAATTTCTAGGGCAAGTTCATGTTGGGATTTTCTCATATCGCTTGGCCTTTAACTCAAGTCATGAAGGGTAGAGCAAAAGAAAATATGTTTTGGTATGAAACCTAATAGTAGTTGTTTTTCGAGTTGAAACATTGCCTCTACTCTCCACCAATGCTCACATTAACAAACCTCTAAAAACCATTTAAGACTGAGACAAATGCCTCTGACTATGCTATTAGTGTGGTTCTTACTCAACATGGGAATCGAGTGGCTTACCATAGTGAGACACTTTTAGACACAATCTGAAAGTATCCCACTTATGAAAAAAAATGTGTTGCTTTGTACAAGCCTATCGTCAATGAAAGAATGACATTCTAGAGAACGAAACAATCATCCACATAGACTACCAAGCCCTGTAGTTCATATAAACACATGGGAAGTTGCAGAATGGTCGCCATCATAAATGGTCCAACTACCTACAAAAATTCCATTTAAACATTAAGTATAAGAATGTTAGCACCAATATTGTTGTTGATTGCCTCAGCTGACCACCAACCATGGCATTAATCACTGTGCTTGACTCTTGTGGGCACGAGACATCGGGGCAGCCACATCTTTACAAGAGAAATCCAGAATTTGGTCACACATACCATACACTCCTGGATGGGAAGCAAGTTCCAAATTATGACCTTTAGGACACATCTATGTTCCTTCATGTGAGTGTGCCAAGATGGTTTGGGAGGCACACTGTAGCCGGGTCATTGGACATTTTGGAGTAGAGAAAAGAGTGGCAGTATTGCAGAAGTATTTGTATTGGTCGAAACTTTATCACCATGTTGGGAAGTACATTAGATCTTGCATTGTGCACATCATTGCCAAACTAGCCATCAAGAAGAAAGGACTATATACTCCACTACCTACTCCTAGTTAGCCTTGGGAATCTGCCTCCATGAATTACATGTTGGGCCTTCCTTCTTCTAAACATGAAAATGATTATGTTTTCATGGTCGTCGACAAATTCTCGAAGATGGCCATCATGGAAGCTTGCAAGAAGAGTATCACAACAAAGGCCATCATTAAGCTCTTCTTTGAGGGAGTGTTGGTACACTTTTAGATCCCACATTCCATGTGTCAGATTGGGACAACAGATTCCTATGTGCATTTTGGTCCAATCTTTGGTCGATGTTGGATACAAAAATTACTAATTCCATGACTTTCCATACCCAAAATGATGGCCAAAGAGAAGTTGTTAACATGATGATCGTACACATTTTGTGCATGTAGAACTCGAAGCATCCATGCATATGGGATGAAAGTCTCCCGTATGTCCAACACAGCTAGAACAAAGCTCTCCAAAGCTCAACATTCCACAACCCATTTTAGGTAGGGCTTGAATTTCAGCCATTATGTTCCATTGACGTGACCATACCATTTGCAGCCACTCAAGAAGATTCGTCTTATGTCAAATCTGAAGTCGAAAGGGCTACCAGTTTCATTCAGTGCATTCAACACTTCTATGAATAGGTCCATGATATATTGGATAGACCCAATGCTAAGTTCAAGCAGTGCTTGTGTTGGGTCCCTATAATACTAGTGATTACCCCATTACTATTGTAGTTATACCCTTATTTATATTGTTGTGCCCCTGTTGGATCCCTATAATACTAGTGATTACCCCATTACTATTGTAGTTATACCCTTATTTATATTGTTGTGCCCCTATTACCCCCATATTGTTATTTCTGTGCCCCATAGAATCCCTCTATTGTTATTTTTGTGGCTTTATATTATTATTGTTAGGTCGGCTGGATTATATTGTGACTCCTTAGACTCCTATATATAGAAAGGAGGTTTTGTCATTTGTATCATCCAAGAATTGTTCATTTATGTAATGTAAAGGAGGTTGCCCCCTCGAAGAGGCTGAATTCTAAGGCGTGGATCTCTCTTTTCTATCTTTTTGTGAGCTGGTTTCATAACATTTGGTATCAGAGCTTTGGATTCTAGGGTTTCGTTGCTCCAAACAGGTCATCGTGGCATTTTCGCTATAACTGTTTTTCTGTGACATTTCAGAAGTCACAAAAAAAATCCATTTGAGAAGAATTGGCGCTGAACCTTGGGTCCGAATTTCAGAGCTTTTCGCACGATATTTTCGGAGATATGATCTGAGGAAGTTGGCCTTTTTGCAGACTCCTGAATTACATTCAAAACAGGTGACCTGGGGAAAAGTGTCATACCTCTCTCTCTGAGGATCGGATTGAAATTTCGTAAAAAGTTACAGAAAAAGGACGGACTGTAGTTTCTTGTATGTGTGTTTCAAATTCAAAGGTTGAAACAGTGACTCGTGGTACGTTGTACAAGTTCGCTCTACTGAACCAGTCTAAAAGCAAGTCACGGTGGGAGATTTCACATAACTCTTCCTTGTAGAATCCAATTTGGCTCAGACTTGTGGCATTGGAAAGAGGACACAGAAGGCTACTACAGGTAGTAATTTCAGAACTGGATGATCCGAAATTACAGAGATACATCAGATTCAATATCAGGCTTCTATAAAGTGAAAAAAGGTGTGTAGTTTTTATTTTTATTTTTGTGTAAGCTTGGTTTAACGGAATTCAAAGGGCATAGTAAAGCATTATTATCAGTAACTGATGCCCCGAGGAAAGAAAATGCAAACACCTAGTAAGGAACCTGAAAGCTCTAGCATGACTCATGAAGAAGAAGAAGAAATGCTACATGATATATCAAAATTACAAGAACAAGTGCAACAAATGTCACGCTCACAAAAGCTAACAGAAGCTAAGATAAGTGGCGTGGAATCTAAGATAAAGGGAATGGAAGCTAAGATGGATGATTCGAAGACAGATTTGAAGAGAGACATGGCAGATTTGAAGACAGATATGGAAGAATTGAAGAAGTTGCTACAAGAAAGGGTCACTAATGGTGAAAAGGTAGTAAAGGAAACTCATGATGAGAACAAAAGAAATGTTAATCATGATACCATAGACGCTAATGTTGGATCGAAGACTCACCATGTTCCAAAAATCGATATGAGGAAGTTTGATGGCAAGGATCCCGCCACATGGATATTACAGATGGAGCAATTCTTCGATCTCAATAATGTGCAAAACACACAAAAGGTACGTATGGCAACTTTATATTTGGAACCAAATCAGTTTGTATGGTATCAATGGCTTTGTTCTCGTAAACAATTTATCACTTGGGCAATTTTTACGGAAGAATTGATAGCACATTATGAGGATACAAAAAGCAACACTTTTTTTAGCCAATTGATAAGTCTCAAACAAAAGGGTTCAATAATGGAGCACATTGAGGAGTTCCAAAAATTGAACATAAGGGTAAAAGATATTCCAGAGGAGCATAGGATTGATGTGTTCATAGGGTCTTTAAAGGATAATATCCAACATGATGTGCGCCTTTGGGAACCTGATTCATTAGAGAAGGCATTCAGGTTAGCAAGAAAAATGGAAAGCAAAATTATGGCAACTAGGAAGCATACCATTCACAACTATAAAGACGGAAGTGTTGTTGCCCATAGTCTTCCACAACCTACAAGGTTGACACCACAACAATTGGAAGAAAAAAGAGCAAAAGGGCTTTGTTACAATTGTGATAGCAAATACACAAAAGGTCATAAGTGTGCTGAGAAGAAATTATTCTACATAGATTGTGAAGAGGAAGAAGAAAAGGAGCAAGAAAGGTCAAAAGAAGAGGATATATTCCAGGAACAAAGCCTAGATGAAGAACAAATAAATCCGACCATATCTTGTAATGCATTGGCGGGAATTACCACTCCTCAAACCATCAAGATAGAAGGACAAATCAAGAAGAAAAAGGTAATAGTGTTGATTGATTCAGGAAGCACCCACAATTTTATTCATTGTAGGGTAGCAAAAGAATTGAATTGCTTCCTATATCCAGCACCAGAGTGTCAAGTGATGATTGCAAATGGAGGAACAATAAATTTTTCTGGAAAGTGCCATAATATCAAGCTATCCATGGGAGAATATGTATTGACTAGCCCAATGCTTTCCATTCCAATGGGAGGTGCTGATGTTGTACTAGGAGTCCAATGGCTACAATCCTTGGGTACAATAGCTTTTAATTTTCAAGAACTTTTCATGAAATTTTCTGTGGAAGGAAAGGAAGTTGAATTAAGGGGTATTGCAGGGAAACCAGGAAAGATAATCAGCTCTAATGGCATGACAAAGCTTCTAAAAAAGGAGCAAAGAGGTGTAATTGCACAATTATGTTCGCTAGATGTTTCCACATTGGAATCATCTATTTCTCCAGATCTCCAAAAAGTCCTGGACAATCATTCCAAGGTATTTGAGACTCCCAAAGGTCTCCCACCTATGCGTGATCATGATCATGCTATTCATCTGATTCCAGGAAGTGTTCCTCCAAACATCAGGCCGTACAGATATCCATATGTCCAAAAAAGTGAAATTGAACGTATGGTTGCAGAAATGCTAGAGGCTGGTATAATTCAACCGAGTCAAAGTTCTTTCTCAGCTCCAGTAGTATTGGTGCACAAGAAGGATGGATCATGGCGCATGTGTCCAGATTATAGGGAGCTCAACAAGCTCACTATTAAAGATAAGTTCCCCATTCCTGTCATTGATGAATTACTGGATGAATTGCATGGATCAATTTACTTCACCAAGTTGGATCTTCGTTCGGGATATCATCAAATCAGAATGAAGATTGAAGACATTCCGAAAATGGCATTTAGAACTCATGAGGGTCATTATGAATTTTTGGTCATGCCTTTTGGCCTTACCAATGCACCTTCAACATTTCAAGGTTTGATGAATTCAATTTTCAAACCATTCCTTAGAAAATTTGTGTTAGTATTTTTTGATGATATACTAATCTACAGCAAGTCTTGGAAGGATCATGTTGAACATGTTGACAAGGTGCTACAACTATTGGAGGAGAAACAATTATATGCAAAAAGATCCAAATGTTTCTTTGGAGTCCAGGAGGTGGAATATTTGGGTCATATTGTATCTCATGAAGGAGTTAAGGTAGACCCTAGCAAAATTAAAGCCATTAAGGAATGGAAAATCCCCACATCCATAAAGCATCTGCGAGGATTTCTTGGGTTGACAGGGTATTATCGCAAGTTTGTTAAGAATTATGGGAGAATAGCAGCACCTCTAACAACATTATTGAAGAAAGATTCATTTTCATGGACTCCGGAAGCAACAAAGGCCTTTAAACATCTTAAAGAGGCAATGTGCCAAGCACCGGTCTTAGCTACACCGGACTTCACAAAAACCTTTATTGTGGAATGTGATGCTTCAGGAAATGGAATTGGTGCTGTTCTAATGCAAGATGAAAGACCCATTGCTTTTGAAAGTCGTCCAATCAAGGGAAAGTTTTTAAGCAAAGCTATTTATGAGAAGGAAATGTTGGCAATACTCCATGCACTTAAGAAATGGCGACCCTACCTAATGGGAAGACACTTCAAGGTAAAAACGGATCATGATAGCCTTAAATACTTTTTAGAACAAAGATTATCCTCTGAAGAGCAACAAAAGTGGGTCACAAAGATGTTGGGTTATGACTTTGAAATCATCTACAAAAAAGGGAAGCAAAATGTGGTGGCAGATGCACTCTCAAGAAAGGATGAGGATGTGGAAGCATTGTTGTGTGCCATTTCTATTATCCAACCAGATTGGATAAACGAAGCAAAGGAGGAATGGAAGAATGACGAAGAAGTGTGGGCACTTATTCGAAAGCTACAACAAGATTCCAGTACTTCTGATACATTTAGCTGGTAAAATGATTCGTTATGGTACAAAGATCGCTTATACCTCTGTAAGAATTCCCAGCTAAAACAAAAGATTCTTATGGAATTGCACACTTCTCCCTTAGGAGGGCACTCAGGATTTTTAAAAACTTACCACAGGGTTAAGAAGGAATTTTTTTGGGATGGCCTTAAATCAGATATTCAAAAGTTTGTGGCGGAATGTTTGGTTTGCCAACAAAATAAAGTTGAAACAATTAAGACACCGGGTCTATTACAACCTTTATCCATTCCAAGCCAACGTTGGGAGGAGGTTTCAATGGATTTTATCACAGGTTTACCCAAGTCTGAGGGAAAGAGTGTCATCATGGTGGTAGTTGACAGACTTACCAAGTATGCACACTTTTGTGCATTATCACATCCATTTAAAGCCAGTACAGTTTCTACTGCATTTATGAAAACAGTTCAAAAGCTACATGGAAACCCAAAGATTATTGTAAGTGACAGAGATCCCATTTTCACTGGAAATTTTTGGACAGAATTATTTTCTTGTCTTGGTACTCAGTTAGCTCATAGCTCATCTTATCATCCTCAATCTGATGGGCAAACTGAGATAGTAAACAAATGTTTGGAAGGATATCTTCGTTGCTTTGTATCTGATAAACAGACACAATGGGTCAAATGGTTGCCTCTGGCTGAATGGTGGTATAACACTTCCTTCCATACAGCAACAAAAATGACCCCATTTATGGCACTTTATGGGTACCAACCACCATCAATCACATCATATTTAAGAGAAAATTCTAAGGTTCAGGCAGTGGAACATCACATCGAACATCAACAACAAGTCCTCCAACTCTTAAAGGATAACCTCGTGTTGGCACAAAATAGAATGAAACAACAGGCAGATCAACATCGCAGTGAAAGAAGTTTTGATGTAGGTGATTGGGTATTCCTACGGCTACAACCATATAAGCAAATGTCCCTAAAGCAAGCTAAGAAGGATAATAAATTATCACCAAAGTATTATGGTTCGTACAAGGTGTTGGAAAAGATTGGTACTATGGCATACAAATTGGAGCTTCCTGCAGCTTCTCGATTGCACCCAGTTTTCCATGTTTCATGTTTAAAGAAGGTTATAGGCAACAAGCTCCCAGTTCAAACAATATTGCCAGAACTTGACGAGGAAGGAAAAATTATATTGGAACCGGAAGCAGTCACAGAAACAAGAACTCGACAGCTACGAAATCGATCAATTTCAGAGTATCTTATCAAGTGGAAGAACTTATCCGCTGAAGATTCCACATGGGAGGATGAGAATTTTATGCAGAAGTATCCAGAACTGCTCAAGCATTGAGGACAACACTTTTTTGAAGGAGAGGGGCATGTTGGGTCCCTATAATACTAGTGATTACCCCATTACTATTGTAGTTATACCCTTATTTATATTGTTGTGCCCCTGTTGGATCCCTATAATACTAGTGATTACCCCATTACTATTGTAGTTATACCCTTATTTATATTGTTGTGCCCCTATTACCCCCATATTGTTATTTTTGTGCCCCATAGAATCCCTCTATTGTTATTTTTGTGGCTTTATATTATTATTGTTAGGTCGACTGGATTATATTGTGACTCCTTAGACTCCTATATATAGAAAGGAGGTTTTGTCATTTGTATCATCCAAGAATTGTTCATTTATGTAATGTAAAGGAGGTTTCCCCCTCGAAGAGGCTGAATTCTAAGGCGTGGATCTCTCTTTTCTATCTTTTTGTGAGTTGGTTTCATAACAGCTTGATTAGCATCGAGTGTCACACAAGTTCCAAGTGGGCAACAACGTTTGGCTACATTTGCAGAAGGAGCACCTTGATTGACCATACTACGAGTTGTGGCCACTCCGATATGGACCATACACCATCGCTAAGGATGTCAGTGACAATCCCTTCAAGATCAGCATCCCAGCATTTCTTGGTTTGCACCCAATGTTCAATGTAGACTGCCTTCAGTCATACCTTCCACCATTGTTGGACACACCTAACATTGCAAAACAACTCACACTAATAGAGTTAAACCTAGACTACATGGAATAGAACACAATTGATATGATCATGGATGCACATATCAATAACACTCACCAATATATGATACAACTATATCGAGTTGTCAAAGAAGGCCAACTCCTTCACTAGGGATGGTGGTTCAACAAGGACCAGTTTCAACAAGAATTTCCTCCCCTCATGGTGGCTCACCATGCAGTGGGTACCATTACTTCCTAAGGGATTAGCAATGATCTAGGTAGATATTGGTGGCCACCTAATTTTTCCACCTAGACCCTCCAATAAATTTCATCTCTTGGCTTGTTTATTTCAACATTTACTATTTCTAGGCATTTTTCGAGTCCTGAAATTTTGGAGCAGTTTTGACCCCGTAAACAATTCTTCTGAGTTTTACTACAGGCCCATAGCCATATTTAGATGCCGATGGAAAATAATGTAGTAATCAGAGAGACCTTTCCAACAAGGTATTTTACATTCAAAAAGGAGATAATATGACCAAGTTATGACCACGGGAAATTGGCTACCCAACTAACCCCAACGTGCCCCACAAAATCTTGGGTTACATCTCCTAGGGTTAGGGTTTTGGTTGTTTATAGTTTTTTCATGATTTCTAATAATAAATATGCCATAGAGCCTTATTGTAACATAGTTTGCTTGGTAGGTATACTACATCTCTTCTCAGAGATAAACTATCATCGCCCAAGCTATTTTGTCTCCATTCCGTTTGTAAGCATACTTCAATATTTTTCTATTAATGAAATGAAGTGGTTTTTTGCTGCATCCATGTATTTATGATTAGATCTGTAATTTTTTGTGCTTCTATTTAATTTTAGATCATTCTTGTAAGGACACTTTGTGGCAAAGTGTTCCAGCTTGTGATAGTGAAAACACTTGATCTTCGACATGTCCTTCTTCTTTTCGTTTTGAGAAGAATATGATTTGGAATAGGATGACATCCCCTTCCCTTTCTTGGCCTTACAATCCAAGGCACAATTCTCCTCGTCATCATTATTTGATCAGGATCCGTCTCTGGTGTTCTGTCGAATCTCTTCTTGTACCAAGTTGGACCACAATCACTCATACTCTGGTAGCTTCTCCCTCCCATTAACTTAGTATTGTTAACTATGGTACACCTTGGGAAGTCATAGAAGTGGTAGGCACACTAGATCATCTTCTTTAATAGTGATACTGACACTTCCAATCTCATCCTAACATTTGGTGAACTTCATCAAGTACTTCGCCATTGAGTTTCCCTTCTCCATCTTGAACTTTCTGAACTTGTTCTTCAGTGCTATATTCCTGTGGTCACTATTATTTTCAAACAGGTCCATCAATTCCTTCCACATTTCTAAAGGAATTTCTTTACCATGGATATTTGAGACAATATGATATTGAACTCCTTCTAAGATAATCCTTTTCCCCTTTTCCACACACTTTCTCCATTCAACCATATCTTTAGCATCAGATGTTGGAGGCTTCGGAATATCATGATCTATGAATTCCTTCAACATGTTTTCTTCCAACACTGCCTCCATTGTCTCCTTCCAAGCTATGTAATTCGAGCTCCCCCTATAGAGTACTCAAGTCTCAAATCATAGAATGGCATCTTTCTTAGTCTGAAATATGAAACTACAAATTCGATTTGACCTGCACAACAAACTCGTACTCTCCTCTTCTATAATGTCTTCAGCTTCGATACCATGTATACTTTTACTTGTAGATTCAAACTTCTTATGCAATATGCTAGAACAGAGGACTTAAATCTACTTTACTTATCAACAGAAACAAAAATTGATCAAATGAAACACTAAGAAGAAAAGTAATAATTTCAATCACACATAACACAATATATTTTCAGGGAAAGAAACTACTCAAAACCCTAACTATCTATATTGCATTAACCTAAAGGTCTAAGAAGAAAATACAATTCTTGTTCAACCCCAAATAATTCTTGCACAAGTACAGTCTATCTCTTAGCTTCATAAACCAACTGAAGCCAATGATTAGCTAAATATGTTTCCTACCAAGCCTCTACTTCCTTGTGCAATTCATGAGGAAATTAACACATTTAATTGGGAAAATCCCTCACCACAACTGTGCAATCTATCATAGGGATTCTACTTATTCCATGCACCATCTATATAAATCAAAAAATTATACAACTAATAGTACATTGTTGTGAACTTTAATCTCAACTTGGTCTTCTTCTCAAACGACATTCATGAATTACTTATGAGTAAATCCTTAGTTAACTGATGGAGCATTGAAGTTTCATTGAGGTTGCTCCCCACTACTAGACCTCCTACAAGTTTCTCCAACTGTTTGGACTAGTTTAATTGACTGTAACTCAGTTAGACTGAGTTACTTAATTAGAACTCAAAATAAATCAACCTTGACTACTAAAATTTAAGAATCACTCTACATGACTCGAGATAGACTTCCAACTCGAATTTATTGGGCCAACTAAGTCAAATTAACTTATTTTATTATTACAAGGTGCTATCAAAATAGAATTCCAATTTAATTCAAGGAAAAATTAAATTAGGATTTCATGTTCCTATTTTTAACAAAATATACTATGGCATAAATTCATAGCTAGAAATTTACTAAAAAATATTATCATATTGCTTCACAAATTAACCTTCATTGATATTTACATCCTTAATTATTTTTTATAATAAGTTGGGACTAGAATTGGTGATAGACTGATGTTGATCATTCAAAAGTTGTAGTCCTCGGATAGATCTTTCTAATGAGATATTGTGCGCGTCAGACGAAGATCGTATGCCAAAGTTACGACCCCGAGAATTTGATGTACAAATTTACCCAAACAGGGCCCATAGTTTGGCATTTTAGCTCCTAGGGTTACGTTTTTGGATGATTAGGGTTTTCCATTATTTCTCGATAATAAATAGGCCTTTGAGCCTCATTGTAATATAGTTCAAAGGAATCTAGCCACCACATCTCTTCTCAGAGATAAGCTACCATCATTGAGCTAGTCTTATTTCCATTATTTTTGTAAGCATATTTCAGTATTTGATATTAATGAAATGAAGTGTTATTTCTATTTGATCTTTTTATTTATGGTTATATCTGTAATTTGCTTCATTCCTATATAAATCTGGATCAACGATATCATAGCTGTCTGCTCTTTCTCTATTTTTCTTTGAATGTCCCCAACGAGGTCAGGATATAAGGAGTTAGGGCTTGATCTAGTTGAACCTTTGCAAGATTAGCCTCGCAAACCCCGATGACCGCCGATGGGGGAAGAAAATAAAGATGAGGGGGCAGGAGATCCTATCAAAATATTTCTTAAGGATTCCCTTGAGAAACAAAGGAACACGATAATGGATAACTTTTCCCAGATCCTTCAATAGTTTCCCACCGGTGGTGCATCCACATCGAGCAACCACTTCGGAGGCTGCACTCTTTTTAAGGTACAAGTAAACTTTGACATTCCAATATTTGAGGGCCAAATAGATGTAGACGTCATAGATAAATGGTTAAATCTTCTATAAGGATATTTTTATGTTCATGATTTTTCGAGACGATAAAATATTACTTTTTCTCTTCTGAAAGATGCACCCCAGATCAAGGACTGGTTGGAAACCTACTGTGAGAAGAAGGATAAATGTACAACCTCACTATTTTTAGCCACCCCCACTTGGAACTCGTTCCAGGAGCCCATCAAGGAGAAGTGCTACCCTATCATGAGCTATGAGGATAAATACATAAATTGAACAATGATGTGGCAGGGAAGGGACCAACATGTGCCAGAGTTTACCAATGTTTTTCATACCCTTCGCATAAATTTGGATATCAAGGATTCTAACAAATGTTTGGTACTCAACTACCATGCCTTCCTACATAGATACATCCAGGATGAAATGCAATTCCTAGATATCTCCTTGTTCAACGCGACATACTGATACACCATCAAGATCGACCAAAAGTTTAAATAGAAGAAGTGAGACTTTGGATAGGAAAATCCAAAGCTAGGGAAAGGTGGCCCCAAACCACAAAACAAAGGATAAAGCCAAGGCAGAGCAGCCCAGTACAACTCACGAAAGCTACAATCAAAGAACAACATGATGAAACTAAAGAAGGACATGGGACAGTGGTGTGAGTTCCAAAAGAGCTCCACTCACAACACAACTGAGTGTCAGGCCAAGCATTCACTCGTGGCCAAGCTAAAGGCTTCAGATTCAAATGCATGCTTTGACTCTGAATGAGAACATGATAATGGGGATGAAAAAGGGAAGCATATTATCATTGTAGAGCCGAATGCCACCATTGCTACCATGAACATCCAAAACCGGAAGATCCAGAGGAGGAGGAGCACCTCTTCCACTCCCAGGTATGGGTAAACAGTTTCCCACTAAAATTCATTGTTGATAGCAGGAGCCAAAAGAACCTCATTTTGGCAGAGGTCGTGAAGCTACTAGGTTTACTGAACAAAGCACACCCACAACCTTACACCATCAGGTGGCTTCATGAAGGACGGGATCTTCAAGTTAGCTAGCAGTGACTCCTTCCATATAGCATCAAGCCCTTCATAGATGAGGTATTATGTGACGTTGCTCCCCTTGATGTTTCTGATGTATTATTATTCCAACCATACTTACGAAAGTGAAATGCTATGTATGATTCAAGTCCTCGTGATGTTATTGTTACTTTGGGAAATAAGTTGTACAGGATACTAGAGATAGCACCACCTACCACCATCTCTTTGGTTAGTGCAAAACATTGCAGGAGGCTCATTTCCAAAACTGGGTAATTTTTTCTCCTGATGATATTCCCATGAGTGAAAGAAGAATACGGTGGCCACAACCTCCAGACAGGGCCCCTCCGCACGACAACAATAGATGGACAAGGTGGTGGAGGAGTACGAGGACATCTTCACCTCCTCCGCAAGGGTGCCTCTGCATTTTCAGGTCAATCATTCCATTGATTTGACCCTAGGTACGTTGTTTCCCAATGGAACAATCTATCTACACTTTGTTCTTGAGAATAATGAACTCAGGAGGAAAATTCAAGAGCTGCTACAGAAAGGTCACATATGGCTGAGTTCATCACCCTGTGGGAGTGCAATCATATTGGTATAGAAGAAGGATGGGATTTGGAGACTTTGTATTAACTATCGGGCACTGAACAAGATCATTTTCTAGAATAGGTACTTGGACGCATGGATTAATGACATTCTAGACTATCTTAAGGGGGGGAACATTTCAGCAAGATCAACTTAAAGTTTGGATACCAGTAGGTGTCGATCGAACCCTCCGATGTGTGGAAGATTACCTTCAAAGTCAAGGAGGGCCTTTTCAAATGGTTGGTTATGCCTTTCGGGTTGATGAATGCTCCTGCAACCTTCATGAGGTTGATGGATGACATATTGTGGGCATTGACCAACTCATTTGTAGTGGTATACTTAGATGACATCCTCATCTTCAACTAGAGTTGGTAACAACACCTCTACCACATCTGACAGGTTCTCCAAACACTGCGGCAACACAAGTTGTGTGCCAATTTAGAGAAATGAACTTTTGGCATGACCCATGTTCAGCATCTGGGATACATTATTCATGAATATGGATCCAGCCAAGATCCAATTCATTCAGGATTCGCTAGCCCCAACCACTCTAACATATCTCCACAACTTTCTGGGTCTTTCCAATCTCTACTAGAGGTTCTTATTGGGATCCTCACATATCACTTGGCCCTTGAGTGAAGTCACCAAGGGACGAGCGAAATAAAAATTATTTTAGTCTGATTCTCAACAAAAGGCATTTGCAGAGTTGAAACATCGCCTCTACTCTACACCAATGCTCACATTACCAGACTTGCAACAACCATTTGAGATCGAGAGAAATGCCTCTAACTATGCTATTGGGGTAGTCCTTCCTCAACAAGGGCATCCACTGTCATATCAAAGTGAGACACTTTCAGACATAGTTCAGAAGTATCCCACTTATCACAAAGAGATGTATTCCATTGTGCAAGCCTGACAACAATGGAAGAATTACATTTTGGTGAAGGAAACAACCATCCACATAGACCACCATCCCCTACAGTTCATACAGATGCAAGGGAAGTTTCAGAATGATCGCCATCATAAGTGGTCCAAACACCTACAAAATTTCCATTTGAATATTAAGTACAAGAAGGGAAGTAGCAATAATTTTGCAGATTACCTCAACTGACCACCGATCATGGCGTTAACCACCGTGCTCAACTCTTGTGGGAACGAGACTTTTGATTGGCCACTTCTCTATGAAAGTGACCAAGAATTTGGAAAAATAGAACAGACACTCTTGGAGGGTTAGAAAGTACCATATTTTCACCTCCAGAATGTCGTGATATGTCACCTGGGACACCTCTGTGTTCCTTCAAGTGAGCATGCCAAGACGATTTGGGAAGCACACTACAATCAGGCTGCTGGGCATTTTGAGGTTGACAAAATAGTGGCAGTACTATAGAATTATTTCTATTGGCCAAATCTTCAACAAGATGTCGGGAAGTACATCAGATCCTACATTTCCTATGCATTGCCAGACCGACCATCAAGAAGCAAGGTGGTAGGCTGGTTGCAGGTGTAAGGGATAACCGTTCAAAATGTGGAACTGTTGTTTCAAGTTCAAGTGGCACGTCTCCTAGGTTTTATTTTTTATTATCAGTCATGAACCTCCAGTTTTGGATTGTTCTGCTAAAATAGCAAAACCGTTAAATTTACTCGGAATATCGCAAATTTTCAATTCTACCACATAACTGAAAAGGAAATAAAACTTCAGCTTAAAACCTTATCACGTCTGCCTTTTCACAAACCTCTATCACGTTAATCCTCCACCATTGATCTTATTTTACAATCCGATGGTTATCGCTTCCCCGCTCGCAAACTAGCCACATGATCTCCACCGTTGATCAATCCCACTTGAGCAAACGGTTGATGCATAATCTCGCGTGGATTCTTGCGTGATGTTTAACAAGCTAAGAGCACTAGGGAAAAGCAGTTTCTCGTGCCACGTGTCGGTTGCCTAGTGTAATCACATGAAAAAATTAAAATACCACTTACTACTCTGAGGCCGAGCGAGAAACAACTTTCACCTATGAAGATCACTTTTCTACCTTGACTAACGCATGTGCTTGTTGGCACGCGATCACCATTAGATCTACTGGAACTAATGATCAGATGGTTTCTACTCTTATTCTAGGTTTAGCATGATTTTTTCAGGTTTTCCTCATTCGACTAGGATTTTAGCACTTTTCCCAAGGTTAACTTGTCTCTAAGTTATATTCAGGATGTCACTAATGAAAACTATATGGTCTCGAAATACATTCAAGTTATTTCAATACACATTGAATGAAGATTTAAATGCGACAACACAAAATTATCTAGAGTCTAATTCTAAAAGGCCAACTAGAAATCAACAGAAACTCAGATATTTCGAAGGAAATTAAACCCTTCGAGATTGACCATTCATATACAAAATACACAGAGACATAGAGATATTTCAATTTTTATAATTTAATCCTCCAAAGCCAAATCCTTTTACATTAATTCAAAACTTACATAAATACTTGTACATACAACACCCATATCCAAAATAAATGGATCGAAACTGCCTAATCCTATCTAATCTGCATGATATTCTCCTCAAGAATCTCAACTAAGCCTAACTACTTGAATTTATTACATGATAATCCAAATACTTGAATTCTTGTTCTAATCCTATCGAGAAAGCTTTGTAAAGTGATAGCTAAAGGATCTCACTCCTTTTCTTGTAAACTTTTTTTGTATTTTCGGAATAAATTCAAAGTATTTTCTCTTCAAGCCTCATGCTCCCACAAAAATCTTCATGGGCTCCTATCCATGAGCTCTTCTACAAAACTGCTCAACTTCTGTGTCATGGTATCTATCATCCAAGTACCATTAGCAATTGGTTAATCCTTCCACTTAACCAAATACTTCAAATACTCATGTCCCATTTTCCTTTTAAACAATCTCTTGTCTAAAATCCTTTTTGGCTGCAATGCCTCTACTATAGGTAACTTTTTAACCCAATCAACCTCTTGTTCCTCTTGATCCTCTGATGTCTTCTCTACATTTCTACATTCATACCTGGACAAATCAACAACATTGAAAATTGGAGAGATTCCATTATCAAGGGGTAATTCAATTTCATATGCATTTGCAAAACATTTCCTCAAGACTTTGCATGGTCCAATTTTCTTAAATTTTAATTTTTTATACTCGTTTCTTGGAAATATTTCCTTCCTTAGGTGTGCTAAAACCAAATCTCCAACCTCAAAATTAACTTCTCTCTTCTTCAAGTCTGCTCTGTTGTTGTACTTTATGTTGTTGTCCTATAACTGTTGTTTTACCTGTTCATATATTGCTCTAAACTCTAAAGTAAAATCTTCTCCTTTAGCACTTCTCATTTCATCTTTTCCCAAGTCTCTTAATTCAGACACTCCTCTTGGGTGCATCCCATAAACTATATGCAATGGATTCTGTCTTGTACTCTTGTTAGGAGAATCATTATAAGCATATTCTGTCTGTGCCAAAACTTGATCCCAATTCTTTGGATGTTCGCCTGCAGGTCTTTTCAGAGGACTACTCAAGCTTCTGTTTACAACTTCAGTGTATCCAACAGTCTAAGGATGATAAGATGAACTAAAACTTATTTTAGTACCAAGTTTCTTCCACAAGGTACTCCAGAAATGACCAACAAATCTGGTGTCTCTATCTGAAACAATGTTCTTAAGTAACCCATGCAACCTTACAATCTCGTTAAAAAATAGATTAGCAATGTGAGTAGCATCACTGGTTTTATAACATGGAATAAACTATGCCATTTTAGAAAATCTATCAATCACAACATAAATTGAATTGTTTCCTATTTGTGCTTTTGGTAAGCCCAAAACAAAATCCATACTTACCATATCCCAAGGTCTATCTGGAATAGGTAATGGAAGGTACAAACCTGTTTTTTGGCTCCTTCCCTTTGCATATTAAAAAACTTTATAATTCTTCACATTCTTTTCCACTACTAATCTTATCTTTGGCTAGAAATAAAACCGGTTCAATTGCTCATAAGTCTTGTCTACACTAAAATGTCCTCCAAGTCCACCACTATGTTTCTCCTTGATCAAATTTTCCCTTATATAACAATTTCGTATGCACAACTGATTTCTTTTAAGCAATAACCTTTCTTGCAAGAGAAAATCCAACCACTTACTTCTGTCTAACAAAATAGGATTCTTACAAGCTTCAAATGGCTCTTTAAAATCTAAATCCTTCTCATATAATTCTTTAAGAAAATCAAAACCCAACACTTGAATTTGACTTTCTTGAACTAAAAAGATTTTTCTACTTAAGGCATATGCTACCTTGTTTGATTGGCCAGTTATATTCCTCAATACAAAATTAAAACCTTGAAGATATTCTACCCATTTTTCATGTTTCTGACTAAGCTTTGGATGTTGCATAATGTACTATAATTCATGGTTGTCTGAAGTAAGTATAAACTCCTTAGATATCAAGTAATGTATCCACTTCTTCAATGACTCCACAACTCCATAAAATTCCTTATCATAAGAAGAATATTTCTTCTTTGATTCATTCATCTTTTCATTGAAATAAGATACAAGTTTGTCCTCTTGACTTAAAACAGCTCCAATGGCTTCTCCACTGGCATCACATTTCAGTCGAAATGGTTTATTAAAATCAGGAAAAATCAAAACAGGTTTTCCAGTGATCTTTCTTTTCAACACCTAGAAGTTCCTTTCTGCTTCAACATTCCATTTAAATGGGTGATTATCCTTCTTTATTGTGTCAATAATAGAAGCATCGTTCTTACTAAATTTCCTTATGAATTTCCTATAAAAACTAGCAAGACCATGAAAACTCCTTACCTAAAAAACTAATCTTTGGTGAAGGCCGCTCTATGATTTCCTTGATCTTTTTTGGATCCATATTTAACTCATCACCAGAAAAAATAAAGCCCAAATATACCAACTCTTCCTTCATGAATGAACAGTTCTTTAAATTTAACAAACTTTTCTTGTTGTAGCCTCTGTAATACATAATTCAGATGTCTCATATGTTCCTCTCTAGATCTATTGTAAACCAATATATCATCCAAATATACTATTACAAATTTACCATTAAAGTCTTTCAAAACATCATTCATAAGCCTCATAAGTATATTAGGAGCATTTGATAACCCAAAAGGCATTACCATCCATTCATACAATCCTTCATTTGTTTTAAAAGCAGTTTTCCATTCACCTCCTTCTCTAACCCTTATTTGATGATAACCACTATTTAAATCCAGATGTGTAAAATACCTTGCTCCACATAAACAATCCATCAAATCTTCAATTATAGGTAAAGGAGATCTGTATGTGATTTTTATTTTGTTGATCTCTCTTGAATCAGTGCACATTCTCCAGCCTCCATCTTTCTTTGGACTCAACATTGTTGGCACTACACAAGGACTCAAACACTCTCTAATTAGTCTTTTATCTAATAGTTCCTAAACCTGTTTCCTAATTTTTTCATTCTCTATGGGAGTCATCCTGTAAGTTTCTTTATTTGGCAAATTTTCCCCTAGAATCAAATCTATATGATGACTAATTTTTCTAATGGGTGGTAACTCATTAGGCAAATCATCTACAATGATATCACAATAACTCTCCAACATCTCTTGAATTTCAATTGGAAAATCATAAATTTTAGTGGAAGTAATTATTACCTTGGGTTTGCGAATCAATGCAAAATTTACCTCATCCTAGTCAATCTGCTGTAAGTATTCTTTTCCACTCAACAATAGAGTCTTTGGATCATACCTTCTTTATCCATCCTCTTCTTCCATAGGAATCAATGTATGATTGACACCATATTTACCAAATTTATATGTGTTCTTTTTCCCATCATTCATAGCTCATCTGTCATGCTGCCAAGGTCTTCCCAGCAATAGGTGACACATATCCATATGCATCACATCACACAGAACTTTGTCTTTGTATCTGCCCAACTTCAACTCCACTTCACAATGTTCATTCACTAACAACTGATGTCCTTTTTGAAGCCATGACACCTTATAAGGTGTTGGATGTTTCTTTGTCTTCAATTTCAACTTCTCCACCACTTCAGTACATACCAAATTATCAGTGCTACCACTATCAATTATCATTTGACAACATTTTCCTTGAACCTTGTACACAGTCCTAAACAAAGTCTTTCTCTGTGCTGGTTTAACAACTCCCTTTGCTCCCTTTAACAAAAATTTGTTAACTACCAAATATTCCCCTTTCCTTTATACATTTTCTTCTTTTGATACATTTGCTTCTTCTTCTTTATGCTTAGCAACAATTTCATTTCTCTGGTTTGTTCCTGTGTTTTCTGGGCACTCATAAGTCTATGTCCCAGCTTGTTACATCTGTAACATCTGATTTCTCTTCCCCTCCCTCTACCTCCTCTTCCTCTATAAAAACTCCCTCTTCCATTTGCATCACCTCCTATCGGTGTATGCTAACTCGAGTTGCTGCTAGGTCCATCTCTAGGTGTTGTAGATCTTCCTCTACCACCTTGACTTCCCCTTCCTTGAAAAGTACCTCTATTTCTAGCAGATTTCCTCCTCATGAGTTTTTCTTCAGCCTTCAATACCATCTAATAAGCCTCTTTTATTGCTTTATGATACAACACACTTATCTCATCTTGAATCTCCATTCTAAGACCATTTACATATCATGCAACCTTCTCATATGTATCTTGAATTTGTCCATCTCTTATGCTCACTTTTTAAAATTCCCTTGTGTATTCTTTCATTGTCAAAGACCTCTATCTAATATTTTGCATCTATCTAAATAATGTATGTTGATAATCAATTGCGAAAAAATTACCTCTCAACTTTTCCACCATCCTGTTCCAATTTCTAATTGGCTGCTTACCAAGTCTCCTTCTCTCTGCCTACACTTCATCCCACCAAAGTGCTGCATCTCCTTTCAATTTTGTGAGAGAAAATTTCACTCTCTTCCCTTCTTCTATTTCTTCATAATCAAAGAATTTTTCCATGTCATTAATCCAGCCTATCAACTCCTTGGTGTTTAAACCTTTTGTATAAATTGAAACATCAAGTTTGGGTTTAGATGTGGATCTCAACACTGATCTAAATAATCTCATTTCGTTAGTAACATATGCAGGTTCCTCCTCTTTTGCAACTTGAACTTCAGGCTCACTGACATCTCCAACAACTGCATCTCTTCCCATTTCCACTACTTCTAATCTAGCTTAAATATGTTGCATAGCTTCCAACACTTCAGCATTTTCAACTAGTCTTCCTCTTCTACCACGTCCTCTTCCAACTCTAAAAGCCATTTTGGGTTTCTTTTTCTGATCTTTGAGATACTATTCAGTGTCAGTAGGCTACTCTGATACCAATAATGATGGGTTGGTTGTAGGTGTAGGGGATAACCATTCAAATTGAGCAACTATTGTTTCAAGTTCAGGTGGCACGTCTTCTTGGGTTTATTCTTTATTATTAGTCATGAACCTTTAGTTTTGGAGTATTCTATTAAAACAACAGAACTGTTAAATTTACCCAGAATATCACAAATCTTCAGTTCTACCATGGAACTGAAAAGGAAATAAAACTTTAGTTTAAAACCTTATCACCTCTGCCTTTTCACAAATCTTTATCACGTTAATCCTCCACCGTCGATCTTATTTTACAATCCGACAATTATCGCTTTCCTCGCTCGCAAACTAGCCACATGTTCTCCACTGTTGATCAATCCTGCTTGATCTAAAGGTTGACGCATAATCTCGCGTGGATTCTTGTGCAATGTTTAACAAGCCGAGAGCATGCAGGAAAAGTAGTTTTTCCATAATACATGTCGGCCACCTAGTGTAATCATGTGAAAATTTTAAAATACCACTCAACACTTTGAGACTGCACAAGAAACAACTTTCACCTATGAAAACCACTTTTCTACTCTGACTAACGTGTGCCCTTGTTGGCACGTGATCACCATTAGATCTGCTGAAATTGTCGATCAAACAGTTTTCGCTCTTCTTCTAGATTTGTCGTGAATTTTTTGGATTTTCCTCATTCCACCAGGACTTTAGCGCTCCTACCAAGGTTAACCTGTCTCTAAGTTATATTAAAGATGTCTCTAACTAAAACTCTATGGTCTCGAAATACATTCAAGTTATTTCAATACACATTGAATGAAGATTTAAATCCGACAACACAAAATTATCTAGAGTCTAATTCTAAAAGGCCAATTGGAAATCAACAGAAACTCAGATATTTTGAAGGAAATTAAAACCTCCGGGATTGACCATTCATGTGCAGAATAAAAAAAGACACAAAGATATTTCAATTTTTATAGCCTAATTCTCCACAGCCAAATCCCTTTACATTAATTCAAAACATACATAAATACTTGTACATACAACACCCAGATCCTAAATCAATGGATCAAAACTGCCTAATCCTATCTAATCTGCATGATATTCTCCTCGAGAATCTCAATTAAGCCTAACTACTTGAATTTATTACATGACAATACAAATCCATGAATTCTAGTTCTAATCCTATCGAGAAAGCTCTGTAAAGTGATAACTAAAGGATCCCACTCCTTTGCCTGTAATTTCTTTTTGTATTTTTGGAATAAATTCGAAGTCTTTTGTCTTCAAGCCTCATTCTCCTGCATCACAATGCCTCTATACTCCACTTCCTACCCCTAGTCAATCTTGGGAATCCATCTCCATGGATTACATGTCGGGCCTTCCTTCTACTAATCATGGCAAGGACTATGTTTTTCTGGTCATCGACAGATTCTCGAACATGGCAATTATGGCATTCTAGAAGGAGAATATCATAGTAGAAGCCACTGCTAATTTTTTTTTTGAATGAGTGTGGGTACACTTTGGGATCCCATGGTCTATCATCTCAAATTGGGAGAACAGGTTGCTTAGTAAATTTTTGTCTCATCTCTAGTTGATGCTGGACACCAAGCTCACTAAGTCCACAACTTTCCATCTCCAAACTGATGGCTAGAAACAGGTCATCAACAGGATGATCGTACACATTCAGTGTATGTACAACTCAAAGCATCCATGCACATGGGATGAGAGCCTCCCCTATCTCCAACATAGCTATAACTGAGCTCTCCACAGCTTGATTGGCCACAACCCTTTTCAGGTGGGTTTGGGATTTCATCCACTATGTCCAATTGATGTTGCCATAACATTTGGAGCTACTCAGCAAGATTCGACTCATGTCCAGTCTCAAGTCGATAAGGAAAAAACTTCATTGATTACATCCAACATATTTTCTACTAGGTCCATGACATTTTGAAGAAATAAAATGCCAAGTACAAGCAGTGACATGATCAACATTGGGTTCCACACAGTTTTCATGTGAGTGACAAAGCCTAGTTGCATTTGCAAAAGGAACTCCTTACCAGAGCTAATCGGAAACCCATACCACTACAATATGGTCCCTACATCATTGCCAAGGCTGTGGGAGACAATTCGTTTGTGTTCAACATTCCCCAATTCCTTGTCCTGCACCTAATGTTTAATTTGGACTGCCTATGACCATACTTCCAACCATTGTTAGACACATCAGACATTGCGAAATGACTCACAACTACAGAGTTAAATCTATATTGCATCGAATAAGACACAATTGATCATATCATGGACACATAGATCAATAACACTCGATAACAAATGATCCAACTATGTTCGAGTTTTCAAAGCAGGCAAACTCCTTCACCAGGGCAAGTGGCTCACCAGAGACCAAGTGTGGCAAAAGTTTCCTCATCTCACGGAGAAACTTAATGCAATGGGGACCATTGCTTCCTAAAGGGGGAGGAATGATCCAGGTGGATATTGGTGGCCATGCCCTATTCCACTCAGACCTCCACCATTTTTTCTTTCAGTTGTTTAGTTTCCTTATTTGTAGCGCAATTTACTATTATTGGCATTTTTTTGGGTCATGAACTTTTGGAG
This sequence comes from Pinus tabuliformis, assembly GCA_031772625.1. Lineage (NCBI taxonomy): Eukaryota > Viridiplantae > Streptophyta > Pinopsida > Pinales > Pinaceae > Pinus > Pinus tabuliformis. The sequence continues at coordinate 573,416,927 of CM062813.1, read as the reverse complement.
CCATTTTGAGGTCCTAAAGAGAGTTTTTTGGGAAAACTTGGACCAATATGTGATATAAATTGATTTCAGTCAATCAAAAGTTGTGGTCCTCGGATAGATATTTCTAACAAGGTATTGTGCGTGTCAAACAGAGATCATATGCCAAAGTTACAACCCCGAGACTTTGATGTACCAATTTACCCAAATGGGGCCCATAGTTTGGCACTTCATCTCCTAGGGTTACGTTTTTTGATGTTTAGGGTTTTCCATTGTTTCTCAATAATAAATAGGCCTTTGAGCCTCATTGTAAGACAGTTCAAAGCCATGTAGCCGACACATCTCTTCTTAGAGATAAGTTACCATTGCCCGAGCTAGTCTTATTTCCGTATTCTTTGTAAGCATATTTCAATATTTGCTACTAATGAATAAAAGTGTTATTTCTACTGCATCTTTGTATTGATAGTTATATATGTAATTTGTTGCATTCCTGTTTAAATCTGGATCACAACTTGGGGCAGTCTTTAAATTTTTTCTAACTTACTCACCACCTATTCCATTGCTTATAACACATTGGGTCCTAATACCAACATGTCATCTAGCTAAATATAGCTCAAGGGAGTATGGCATTTTCTTCCATATAGTGCTTGCAAAAGGCTCATTTTTTATAGAGACTTGATAAGTGTGGTTATAGGAAAATTCTACTAAATGTACGAAATATTCCTAGTTAGCAGGTATGTCCATGACATACATCCTCAGCATATCCTCTAGAATTTGGTTTATTCTTTGTATTTGTCCATCTATTTGGGGGTGATACGTCGTACAAAAATTAAGTTGTATTCTCATTCCTCCAAGCAGCGCTTTCCAAAATTTGTAGGTGAATTTAGCATCTCTATCATATATCACCATTTTTGGTATGCCATGTAACCGAAAAATTTCCCACGTAAAGATATATGCAATCTATGTTGTCCCAAAGGTAGACCTAAGAAATATAAATGATGTTGATTTTCTTAGCTTGTCTAGTACTACCATAATGGAGTTATTCTTCCTTCTATATATTGATATTTTAGTAATAAATTCTTGAGAAATAACTTCCCATTTCCATTTCTCAATGGGTAGTGGATTTAATAGTCTAGTTGGGTGTTGGTATTCTACCTTCACCTGTAGAAGTTCTAGACACTTGGGCAAATATTCTACCACCTACTTCTTCATACCAAGACAATAAAATTATTTCCTCAATGTTGAAATAATTTTGTGGTATCCCCTATGTCTTACAAAAGGTTTATGGTGATTCCCATTTAAGATATGTTGTTTTACAATATATTTATTTGGAACAAAAATTCTATTTCTGAATATCAGTAGTTTTACTAAATTTTCTACATAACGAGGAACTTCTATTTAGTGTAATTTTTCCAAAATTTCTAGCTAACCTCCATGTTTCTATGTTGAAATTGTGATTTATTCAGAAAAATTAGTTTTAGTGATGCGTACAAAAATTCACATTAGTGAACTTACATTTCTACTTAAAGCATTTGCTACTTTATGTTGTTTTCCCTTAAAATTTCTTACATCAAACTCAAATTCACCTAAACATGGCATCCATATAGCTTGTCTAGCATCTAAATCAGACTCTGAAAACATATTTCAAATTAATATGGTCAGTTATAAGTGTAATTTTTTTCCACACCAAATAGTGTCTCCAAACTTTCAAAGCATGTATGATTTCCATGAACTCTATGTCCTACACAACGTAATTCCTTTCATGAACTTTCAATTTTCTTAACCCATACACGACTACACAATCTTCTTGTGTTAGAGCACCACCTAGCCCTTCATGGCATGCATCAACACACACTACAAACCCTTTTTCTTGTTCTAAAAACTTTAAGATAGGTACTGCTATTAGGAGATGTTTTAACTTGTCAAAACTTTCTTGGCACCTAGCGATCCATTCAAATTTTACTCTTTTCTTTTCTAAGGAAGTAATGGTATTGGTGCATTTTGAAAACCCTTCAATGAAACTTTTATAATACCCCATAATTTTCGTAAAGGATTTTACATATGAGACATCCTTAGGCATGGACCAATTTAAAATGGAATTAACCTTTTCAGGATCGACAAATAGTCCTTCCTTTGAAATTACATTACCTAGATATTGTATTTTGTCTTTATACAACTCACATTTATAGAATTTTGCATATAGTTGATGTTCTCTTAAGGTTTTTGATACCATTGAGCTTTTGATACGATTCTCAAGTGTTCTTCATGTTCTTCTTGATTCTTACAATACACAAAAATTTCATCTATGAAAAGTAACACAATTTATCCAAGCACTTACTAAGAACATTTTTCATTAAACACTTGTAAGTTGAAGGTGTTTTGGTAAAACCAAATGGGATAAATAAAAATTCATAGTTCCCATAATATTTTGAAATGTCCTTGTATGAATGTCTTCATCCTTTATTCTAAACATATGATATCATTTTCTCAAATTATTTTTTGAGAATATTGTTGCTCCTCTTACTTGATCAAACTGATCATTAATGCGGGGCAACAAATATTTATTTTTTATAGTAATTTTTTTTACTTTCGTGTACCCTAAGAACATTTTAAATGTACCATATTTCTTTTTCACAAAGAGTACTCGAGCTCCCCAAGGTGAAACATTGGGTCTAATTTAACATTTATCTAGTAATTCTTATAATTGCATTTTCAGCTCCAACATTTCTAGAACACACATTCGATAAGGTTCCTTAGACACTAGGTAGTTCCTTGTACTATGTCAATAGAAATACACATATATCTTATGGGAGGTAGTCCTATAATTTCTTCCAGAAATACATCCTTAAACTCCCTAATTACAAGTAAGTCATATAATTTTGTCGATTTCATTTTCTAATGATTTTCTTGATTTTGGAGAGAAAAGAGTTTTTAACATTTTCTTGGACTTATTTTCAGCTGTAATGTTGAAATTTTTCTGATAGAAGGTTCTTGGTATGCCTTTTACCAATTGTTCAATTCCTTCTTTATTAACACAATTCACAGTTTTCTCTAAACAATTTATTACAACTTTTTTTCTCTCTAACTAGTGCATGCTTATTAAGAGGTCATAATAACCTAGAGGAAGTACATTTAAATTTAACTTAGATTTTCATCCATTTAAATTCATAAAAAAATATATATATGATTAGTTACATTCCTCTCTATTCCTAATTCATGGGTAGCTTGTACATTTCGTAGATACTTGATATTGTGTGGACAATTTATTAATAAATGGGGTTCTCCACATCCCCAAAATTTTAATGGTTCTCTCTCCTTTTTAGTGATTGCCCCTTTATCAGTTAACTCCATTTGTTTTGAGCCACTATGAGATTGATAAGGTTGGGGTTGATTTTTACAGTTGAATATCTTTCTGTGATGATTTGTCCCAAACATTTTCATAAAAGATGACTTTTGCTACTTGATTCCTCATATAGACTTGTTTTTATTCTTGCTCTACCATGATTTTTAACTTTAACTTTTATTTTTAAACTCTTCATAGAACAGTCTTGCCTTTATTATTGCTTCATCCATTGTCTCAGGATTGTCAAATTCAACCCTTCTTTATAATCAAGACACATATAATTAAAAAACCTTTGTACCTTTTCTTTCTCTTCCTTAATACAAGGAACATATCTCAATAGATTAGTGAATTTTGCAACAAATTCATCCATAATTAACTATCCCAATCTTAAATCATGAAACTCTTTTGCATGATTATCATAGTACCTCCCATTTATGTACTTAGATTTAGGTTATTTCTAGAATTATTCCCATGAAGCTATTTTCTCTTCCATGTTATTCATTGTTTTGGCCTCCTCCCACCATAAAGCAACTTTCCCTTGTATTTGAGAGATTTATAATCTGACTTTTAAATTACTATCATTCTCATAAACTCAAAAATACTTGGCAATGATTAGCAGCCATGCTTATGCATATTCATATTTTCACCATCAAACATAGGAGGTATTATCTTTTTAAATTATCCCTATAACTCCATTTCATTTTTCTTTTTAGATGTTTGTGCTTTTGCAGAAGTTTTGTCATATTCATTTTCATTTTCAGAACTTTTTATTTATGTATCAACACCTTTTCTCTTAAAGGGATTTTCCTTATCTCCCTATTCCTATCTATCCAAAGAATTGTGACTTGAATTTTTAGAGAATTCATTTATTATATTTTCCCGTTGTTCACTTACCTTAAAAATATAATCATGACCAACTCTTATATTAGCCAATTCTTCGTGTAAGTATCTTACTATTTCCAAGAAATAAGTGACTGGAGGTGTGTCTTCTTCTCCAAAATCCACATACACTTATCCTCCTTCAATAGGAGGTTTATTTAGGGCTTCTTCCATTTTGTATTGTTAAGCTTACTTACTCTTTCCCCATATTATCGAAGAAAAAAAAATATATTAGTTTTTCATATCTTCACAAGTATATCACAATATATACATTTTATTCTCTTGATGTGGTTTTCCCTTAGGCCTAGATTTAAAACCAACTTCTCCAGTACCATAAGTAAAAAACATCCATATATATATATATATATGTATGTATATATAGTTTTCCTTATGCTTGAGTTTTCCTTGTGGTTATCTTCATTTTGGTAGATATATATGTAATTGAATGCCTCAGTTATTTTATACTACTCGCCTTCTATCTATTCTTTCTATTGTCATTATAAAGTTCATTAATTTATGGTTTTCTTCATAAAATTTTTGGTTCATAATCAAAATATACTCTTCTACTAAGTTGTTCGAGAAATAGTTCCATTAACATCTTTGTTAAGGACATTTAACCTATTTAAAAGCTGGTAGTCAAGTCATTACTAATGTGGTCTTTTCTTTCGATTAAGGTTATGGATCAAGCTATGAATCTTATTATCATTAAATCGTATCCAAGGAATTTACTTATATCTATAAATCTTAGATCTAGCTTGAGCAAGAGGCACCTTATTTAATTAAAATATGGCCATCCCTCTTTAAAATTAGTGTTTTTTTCTCCCATAGTTGAATTAGGTGAATTCAATAAGCTTTACCTTCATATAGTCAAATTAATCAAATCACTATACACATTAAAATTTTTATACTATGTTATGGCACAACTCTACAGATAATTCGACTAACATTCTATAATACAATTTGCAATTACTAGTGCATCTACTGACTTCAATTTGATATACTCAAACCCTATGAAATGCTATATATTATCTGCACATATTTTTTCAATTCAATTGTGGGATAATGCGTGCTAGTCTTGACCCCCACAAGGAAATGGATCGTTGGTCCAATTGGTGCCAGTTACATGATGTTCACATGGGCTTCGATTAGTGTTAACATTGAATGACTGTGATTTAATATAGGAAATATAATAGTCAGTTGAGGTTGGTGTTTTCCCAAAACCTAACCTTCCAATTTGATTCCCCTCACTTTGTAATTGTTCACTCAGTGAGGCATTGGTCTGCATGGAGGAATTTGAAATCGAGGGTTTGGGGGTTTTCATACCCCTATCAGATTTTAATTTACTCTTTCACTCACCATTGGCTTGATGTAATCCCCATCGAGTCATTTTCTCAAGATGAAGAAGAAAAGGTAATTTTTGTGTTGCAATCATAGTGGAACTATTCATTGTTTTCCTTAATAATCGGTTGTGTAGTTACTATTTTCCCATACATTCGTCAAATTTCGTAGCTATGTCGCAGGAGGGCTTTGCTTTGACTCAGGTGTATGGAATTGTATCATGTCATGATTGTATCGGGTGCAACATGTTTTTTTATCATATTCCTCTAATGGTATTTAGCCATTTCACTTGCACTTTATTGGTATACTCACTACAAATTGTCCATTCAAATCATTGACCTTACCACAATTCATTTAGGATTGTGTGCATGACTTAGGGTTTTTCTTTTAATTCTGCATTCTGGCCTCTTTACCAAAAATATGAAATTTCTTATGATTTCATATTTTAATGTATGGTTACCTTAGGGCCATTTGACACCCTCCTCTTTCCTTGAAGATAAATTAGTATTCCAATTTCATCATCTAATTAATTTTGGGCATTTTTCTTGGTTTTTACCACTCTATTGTTTTATGGCCCTAATATATATTATGAGTTATATGTTTGATATCTAATCCCAAATTTAGCATTAACCCCCGAAGTAATCATTTTGGGATTTCTTTTTTCTTTGTATCTAGAAATTTTACTCAATGTGAACTTTTGTTTTATCCGCTTAGGCATTATTCAGTGACACACTAACTTTTTTGTGTATATCTATAGTTTATAGGGCAGATAAGGTCACAACACAATTGTGATAGGTGATCAGAGTCCTACTACTTCCTCCTGAATTGGTTATTATATAATGGGTTTGTTTTTCGTTGATATAATGGATATAAATTCTCCCTTCCTCACATTTTCTTTAACAGGAAGGAAATGGAGGTGGGACCTTCATGTAGATTTACCACAGGTAAAATAATGTCACCCATTCAACTCTATTTTCCTCTTTTATCATTATACGCATTCCAAGCTGAATAAAAAATTAATGTATAGGTTTTTTTTCCCTTTGGGTGCCCTGCACATTTTTGGTGAACCATCTGTTGAATTTCAATGACCTCCCTACTTGGAGTTTTTGACACTTTGACTCTACCATTCTCCCACATGTTAGAATTTTTATTTTCATACCCATTCTTGATGGCTATGTTGTTCGGAAGGTCTCGTGAACTTATTCAGGGTTATGAAAGGATTCCTTTAAAGTTATTTATGTATTCCTCCCCGACCTACTCAAGATTTGGTGAAGTTTCTCTTGGAAGCATGTATCAAGATTTTGAGCTTGCGAAGATGAATTTCAACTTGACCTATAGATTATTAGGTTAATATCCAACCTACTAGCTCAATATAATTTGAGTTTTTGTGTTGAATATTTAATGCAATATTTGTTATCCTGAGTATCAATATTCTCTATGACAGTGTAGTTAAATTTTAATATATAGTTTCTCTCTTGAAGAATTTTGATCACCTTCATTCTTTTTAACAACTATGGTTCATATCATATTACCATTATGTTAAATTATTTACCAGATTGGCATAGATATTCCTATACTAATGTGATTTCTCTATAGTATCAAATTATTTCTTTAAGATTATGTATATTCAATTAACTGGACTATAGATGGGGTTCAATGCATGTTTTTATTATAATTCTATGCATCTAACATAATCTTATCGAATTCTCCTTGTAATTATATGATTATAAATATTATGGAGTTACTATAGGGCTTTTCCTTCTTTTTTCGAGATCAACTGTTAGTAATTTTAAACTTATATAGTTCCTATATTATATGTCATTTTCCTTCAGGTCGAGAACATTAATCTTCTTGATCATAAATTTAAGGGATCTTACTTCAGTAAATTTACAGGGAGAAATCAACATATCATTTAGGAATTTTATTTCCAATTTAATAAGCATCACTAGAACGTTACCTGTTAGTGTTATTCTATCATAATAACCGACCAACTAGCAAATAAGATTTTAATAAATAATTTAGAGAAACTAATATTTTCTTTCATTTCTCAAAATAGCTAGTCTCACAAATGGAAGGTATCCTTCATAGATATTTTATGACTACATAATCATATAGATTCTCTAGTAGTCATGCTAGTATAAATTATACTATGGTATAAATTCATAACTAAAACTTTACTTAATAGTCTTATCATATTGCTTCACAAAGTAATATATCTTTATCTTTACATCCTTAGATATTTTGTATAATACACAATATTGTTTCTCTGTAAGTAAAACCATCATATATTAATACAATTATTATGATAACTCCCTCTAATTAGACAAATATTTCCTACATACATCCTTCTCTTTTGATCATTAAAACTGAATCCACAGATCTATTTAATTCTAGAATTTATGTTCAATATTTTTCTTTTCATTCACATCTGAGAATAATAATATAATTAAATAATAACTTCTTGTATGCATATTCTTTACATTGTTAACCATGACATATCCTTATACATGTGATCCATTCTTATTTATCAGAAGACTTTAGCACAAATATATACCATAATTTCTCCGTGCACTTTCACCATAGACTTCTAGCTTATTCTACTATTTCATAGAAAGAATAAATAAAATAATAAACGGTAGAATAAACAACTATAATTCTATCTAATTTTAAACCAAGGATTGGGGAATACTTGGCAATCGAAAACATTCCACCCAACCATGAACTACCTATACTAGTTCACCCTCGGCTAAGATATTCTTAACCTCTTGAGCCAACAACCTCTTTTATTCCTAGGTGGTTTATTTTATAGATTTATTCCCAACATGTTTTTCATAGCGTCCTACTTTAAGGTCTAATAACAGTCTTTCCTAGACCTTTTTGTTTTAGCTTTTTCAAAAAAGGTCATTTTATTTTTCTTTAAAGCATGTATTTCTCTCGCACAATGCTTTATTCCAACCCACTTAGTATTTGTCTTCAACTAAGTGATTAACATAATATTTTTCTCCCATTATGTTAATATTTCTAAATTATTTTCTTCTAGGGACTTGTTGACGGTGTTGGACCCACCAACATGTCAAGGGGATCTCCCAAGTAAGAAGTCCCAATTAGACCTCAAAATGTTTGGTGGAGGAGTCCCAGCAGTGGGTCATAAGGTAATTCCTTGATTGTGATGTTTCACATAGGCAAGTAATATAACTTCGTCAGTAGCAAGGGTTTGATCACTGTAGTGAGTCAAGGAAGGTGCATGAGAGTTTCTAACAGAAAGGGGGTGGGATGAATGTGCCCCTTGACAACCTGTATCATTACTCAACTGAGAAGGGAACACATGAGTAAATATGCATCAAAAACTGGAAAGGAGATCAGTCAAAAATCTAAAGTGATGGTTAAACCAACAACAAATCTGCAAAAAGATTCATATACTTTGATATGAAGGAGTTCATACACAAACACATAAGTTAAAAAACATACATCATTAAAGAAACTAGAATAGTCCAACTACAATAAGAACATATGCATGGAAATGTGTTGCCTCTTATTATATATAGAAGTCTAAGTTCCAGCCATATAGTACATCCTGTATACCTACTAGCCTCAAAAGTGGAACGTTACAACCACATCGACCTACTCCTCCAAAGAGATGAACTAGCTCCTTGCAGTGAAGAAGCCAAGGCATGTTACAATACTTTCCAAGCTCTTTCCAAGATAGTATTATCAGAAGCTTCGCTAACCAAAAGCCTATACAATGAGTTATGAGGTACTATTTATAGAAAAGGGTGGGGTGACCATTGCCATTCCCCTTTGTGACCATTCACCTACCCACATGACTCTTCACCTACTCTATGAGTGTTACATCAACTATTGACACTTGAATTACACTTGATATTTCTCAACATTACAATGGACATGTACCCATGTGAAAAAAATGGCTTCAACAAGCAAAACTATAAATCAATCTGACTTAGACAACAATAGAATTCCATCTGCTCAGCATCCTCATGCCGATCAATAGTAACATATTAATGCCAAGATTTGTAGTCATTGATAGTGTCTGTGTGTTCTGTTGTGACATATATATGAAACCTAAACCTTTCCTCCATAGCATTCTGGTACACTACTCGGGCTCCTTTATCCAACTCATTTGAAAGCATCGGCATAGTTGTATTCAATGTGTCCGGACCAGCAACATACTTCTGCATGATGTCTACACTAATAGGAAAATCCGAGTTGGTGCAGACATGCATCAACTCGTCAAAGTATTAGTCAAGCTCCTGTCGGACCTTCTTCTTTGTCTTCGCCTAGGTGAGAGTCCCAAGTGATGTGATCGCATGTGTACACACCACAACATCCATGCTCTTGAAAACTTGTGCATGGGAAGCTTATATGTTAGTGATGAGTTGTAGCAGGTCTTTATAGTTCCGGATCTGACTCTGGAGACATGCTTGCAGCTCGACTACATTGGCTCTCATCATATTTGGGAAGGTAAGCGTGGCTCCCTTGTACTTGATCGTCCATGTTTATATGTTATCAACAAAATCATGTATTTTTATTAAGATGCATGCTTTTCTTGTACATCGTTGTTTCCATCCATTGAGATGGACAACTGCTTGGTGCGCGGTACCAAACTTGGTGTACAATAAACACATAACCGTGTCAAGGGACAATACTTCATCTAGTATTGTCTTCTTCAGTTCAGCTCGGGCAAACATTTTCACAAAGTCTCCTCCTTGCTTGGCCACCTATAGTTCCTTCGCCATTCACTAATTCTCAGATATAAGGAAACAAACAGTTGAGCTAGTCACTTTAGCACACACTCTGGTTGCATCGGCCAAAGTAGCTAGATGATTTTGCACATCAGTCAATATCACTCATTATTTAACTTGTGCAGCGGATGTTTGGTCCCTCAGAGTCAGTACTCTATGAGATTGCATAACTCTGTGATGAGATTCGTCAAAGGAGATGTTGTCCATCTCTGCTTCCAGCTGACCACCAAGGATCTCAGTGCCTCCTTTGTCATCTAATACTTTCTCATCATCTGGATGCATTGGAGTGGGTGAGTTGACCTATTTGTGGTGAGGCATGAGGTCGGTTTCCTGTTCCAACTCTTGCTACTACATGTCTGTGTCCAACTCTTGAAGTGCCTATTATATATCATGAGAAAAGTCTTGCTCCTACAATCTTTCACCCTATTCGCTTAATTTCAGTTGTTAAGATGAATCAACTACTTGTATGGGTGTTGCTTCGTCTATTTGCACATGTTGCGCCCCTTGCTGTATCTGTTGTTGTTACGCTTCCTTCTCTTGTTGGCACCTCTTTTTATTTTTTGAGTTCCTCTCTCAGCTCATGCAACTCTTTCTCTCTTTCTTCCATTCTCTTCTTATCCCTCTGCCTATGCACGATTTGCTTGTCACACTGTTGACTCTTTACCTGAATAGCCATATCTTGTTTTTCTACAAGTGGATCTACTTGAAACTTGCAGCTTTGCTCCTCCTCCATATGATTGACAATCTTCCTATTCCCTTTTTCACGCACAAGTGTTCTTGGCTCTGCTACCTCTGCTGCTACTACTACTACTGCGTCTACTATTGGTGCTCTTCGTGACGCTACTTCATGTTTCTTCGCTCACCACTCAATAGTGAAGCTAACCTATTCATTGGGTCTAGAGGAATTGTAGAAACACCTCCATAAGTCTTCTTTGACCCAATGAAATGCCCCATGGATCTAGTTGAATTGAAATCTTGTGGAGTGATCCTTCACAATGTAATGTGGATCATATGGACTGAAGCTTCAGATCTCATATAACCCAATCCACAATGGAAGAGTGGGTCAAGGTTCCTTCTTCTTCTGCTATAGTCTAGTTGCCAATCCTATCGAAATGTGATATTCTACTTCCTGCATGACAAGTACATCCAAGGAAAAATTTGGTAGAACATGTGGAGGCTTCTTTGCACTGAACATTCGGATGAAAGTGTCGAACGATGAGGCATGCCAATATGAAATGCATGATAATGCCTTCATTGTGTCCTTTGACATGTAGGGCGGATCCTCTTTGAATATCATCCTATACCCTGGGGTGAAAAAATGGTCGAACAAGAATATGATTACTCCTCTAAAGCTGCATTCAGACAACAACCTGAAATATGTATTCACAACAGTCTCTACTAGTGACCATGCCCACTCCAAGCCTGGGAACTCATGTTGGGCACAGACTACATATAGGATGTATGTGAACATGTAAATCTCTGCATCCATACCTTCAGGTGACTATCGATCCTTTGTGACTTGTTTCTTCGGCTGACGAGCCAGTATGACGGATTAGTTACATGGTTTTCCTTATCTGGCCAGTTGGTCCAGTGTGATCACCCAACTCTAAGGAAAGATTTCAACGCTTGCTTGGCCACTCAGTCGACATGTGAATATGACCAAGTATTTGTGTGCCTTAATCAATATCTTTGTCTTTTAGATATTTTTGGGTGTCATCTTGAAATGAGTTGGCTCCTTTACCCAATCCTTCAGAATGTCTCTAGAGTTAGCTCTACTATTGGGCAAGCTGAATGGCAGACTCATGATAGTCATTGACTCAACCATATAATACATCTCATCATAATCATGCACCAATAAGGTCGTAATATTTATCGCACTGACAATTCTCAAGGTCATCGTCTTGGGGTCAGTGTGAGAGACCATCCAATGAATCATGTCTGTGCATGGGAACTTGATTTATCTACATGCAATCCGGTACAAGACAAACTTGTGAATGTTGATGTACACCTAACGGTCTTTGAGGTCTTCCCTGAAAGTGGCTACAAATGTTTCATTAACCTCTTTCCACTTCAATTTGATGTCCTTGTCTAGATACAACTTCGTATCTTCATAGACTGGTAAACTAGAGGACACCTGCTCCACTGCTGCTCCAGCTGCAATTCCATTAGTGTCCTAAGATCTCATTCTCTTGGAAGCCATTGAGATAGATGAACACCTAAAATATTTGGATACAAGCAACATGCATGGCAAGAAATTTGTCAGCGAAAACAGAGCAAACTCTGGTGAGTGACACAACACATACCCGGGGAACTGATGAGAAAGATTGCACAATATCTTCTGGGAGTTTGGGTAACTAGATTCCATAACTTCGTGGTAGTCTAGGGTATTTGGGAGGTAGGACTAGCTGCTAGATCTATCAAATGTGCAATCCAGTCTAGCTATTGGCTGTTTGGATTACGCAATGTACAATTATAGCTGGGAAGGATTGCAGGCCCAGGAACTGGCTTCCACAATTTCCTGGGCTAGGAAGTCACTGTCCTCTAGAAATGTGCAAAACAGTCATAGAGGCTAGTGTTGGGTAGGCATGCTCATTTCTGGAGAGGAAGGCAGAGCATTCCTTCACCAGATTGCTCAATTTAGCCTTGGTGAAGGTAGAGTCTGGGCCAAGGTTGGCCCCACTAGTCGACAAGCAACTAAAATAAAAGAAGATAGTGAATGCATGGTGACACTAGGAGATAGCATAAGTGATTGATATTTCATGCAAAACAAGAATGAAATATTCAACAAACAAATCAACATGCACGTGGGTGAGGTGGTTTTCCGGTTTGTCGAATGTCTGTTCAAAACAGTTTTATGCATGTGACAACAGTAAGATAGCAACGAAAATTGAAACAGAGCTAGGAGAAGCTATTATAAATGCAAATGACAGCAATTGTTCAAATAAATCAAGCAAACAACACTCAGACAAGCAAATACACAAAAAGCAACGGAAATGCTGAAAAAGACAAGTTGAGGCCACTTACGTGTGAATAGCTGAGCCAGATTTGTCAAAGAGTCCTAAATGTGTTGTGGGATGTTAGAGCTCCAATATCGATGTGAATGAATGAGCTTTGATCCATCAGATAAATAATTTTGGCCTCATGACATGCATGCCACAAATGTAGGAAAAAGTTACACTTGTAGGGGTGTTTCTAAAACAAATTTGCATGTAACCCCCGAATGCTGAAAATAACTCCCTAAAACATTGGATGTATTTTTCATGTTTCCTCTTGCTATTCTAGGAAGAGCAAGTCATGCATGCATGAAAGTCAAGTTTCATCAATCCCAGGCTGAACTGGTCATGCATGAAATTGCTCAACTACTTGGGAAAAATGCGCATTTATGGCTGGGAGCTGGGATGACTGCTGAGGAGGTTTGCACAATTTCTAGCCAAAGTAGCTAACTGCTACCCAAATTTGTGAAAATTATGGGCTAAGAAATCATGTTGGGAAAATTTACGCAAATTCTGCTGGGAGTGTTGACTGGCAGGATCACGCAATCCTAGAGCCCAGCATGCTGCCAGACACGATTGAACAATTTCTGGAGGGAAGGCTAGCTTCCCTCCAGAAATGCACAATTTCATAGTGGAATTTGCTCAACCTATAGCTGAATCAAGTCCGGGTGAAAAACTTGTGAAGGGAATGGATCAAACTATGATCGATAGGTTGCCTTTCTATGAGGAAAACACTGAAGCTCCAGTACATGACGAAGCAAAACAAGGTGCTATGAAAGGTTGGTAGGGAGGCTCCAAAATAAGATAAGGAAAAATTTTGAAGGATGGTTCTAGCCACTACAACACTTGGTGACACACTAGTAGAACTCCAGCTCTCTAAATGGACCTTTTTCATGAAAATCAAGTCTAACACTTCCAGAAGTATTGTTCAACTCTCAACTCATTTTGGCTTCACACTAGCTTGACTATAAGATATAGGATCTGCCAAACTCTTGGTCGATTGACACACAATCCAAGCCAAGGCAACACAGTTGTTTTGATTGGGGTTTAGGGGTATATAGGTGCACAAACAATATAGTCACCAGAGTCTTAGTTTCATCTCTGGTGCTACTCCAATGCTAGTAGGATTGGACCATACCCTGGTGGAGTCACATATGAACAAAAGCATGGCTCCGCTGCTAGCGAGCCTGGTCAGTACCCTGGTGGAGTTACTTGCATCACCTCCCTTCATAGGAAGCTTTTCTCTTCTTTCGCCTTATTCATTTTTCATTTTGAATTTTTTGACTTTTCATTTTCGTAATTGTGCATAACGCTTATTAATTTCAGAGGTGAAAGAGGGTTGCCAACTTATTGAGAGTAGAAGAGGTCATTCAATTAGAGAATTAGTTTATCGTTTCTCTCACATGCTTGTTAAGGTTTTCCCCCTCACCTTACTCTACTTGACTGAGTTGACAAGGGTTAACCCAAAACAACTGACTAGAGAAGGTGATACTATTTAGCATGCAAGCGTTGTGTTTTCACCAAGGTTCACTTCGAACAGTACGTATTTTGCTTTGATGTATCATGGACTACAAGTAACAAGCTCATCATTGATGAGCCTTAGTATTGCAACAAGAATGCTTCAACTCCCAAGGCTACCGACTTTAATTATCAACCTGGGGTTCATACAAATTGAAGAGGTATCGACACTATATGTGCAACATACAATTTGTGCTTTTTTTTCTATCATGATATAATGGAGTGCATGTATTGAAGTCAAATCCTAAACTAATTGCAGAAAATGAAATGTTCAAAATGGAACCTTCACCTATTGCAAGAATGAAAGTACAAGGAAACCTATTCTAACTGCATAAATGTAGTGAACTAGATGTAAAAGAAACCTATCTTAAAGCTATTTATCACATGTGATGATTTAAACTGACCAAGCATGAAATCTGATCTAGAGAGTACTAACTGTTGTGTGCATGTGTAAATATAAAAGAACTCATTTTTAAAATATTTTTTCTTTATAAGTGAAAATGGTAATCTTTTCGTGAACTTTGGCAGGGGAGACAAGTGTGTATCAAGATGGTTAAAATGGTATTGATGGCATGGAGGTCAAGTAGAGGCCTAATACTAACGTCAATGATGATTATTCTCATTTTGGGCTCAAAAAAGGCTTTCCTACAGGATGCTATAGGATTTCCTATAGGATCACTTGATTTACTACAGGATGTCACAAATTTACTATATGAAATTATAATTGATCAAGTGACCATGAAAATAAAATCCAAATTGGATGGGAATTTTTTTTTTATTGACTAGGATGTCTTAGGTCCCCGTTCCAAGTGGAATCACTCAAAAATACCTCTGTTAACCCATGCTAAAAAATAAAAAAGCATTAGTGGTCGAAAATCTAGAAATTCGAGAACTAGTGAGCTAGTAAATATAAAAAATGGCTGACCTAATCAAGTAAAAATGTAGTGGGGTGATATTTTTTATGTACTAGAATAATTTTTTGATCTAATGCAAGTGAAACCAACTCTACTAATGCTCATTATCATGCTCTAAAAAATATCATAAATTTACTCTTCTTTGCCACAAAGGAGTTTCGGAAATCTAGATTTCGGAATAAGAAAGCTAATCCAAGTAGCTAAATGATTACTATGACCTTCCAAAGATTTCTCAAAAGTTAAATGATACTTGTGATCCTGCAAAATAACTTACATTAACCATTTAACTCAATCCTACAACAAGAAATCATTAATACTAAATGCAGAGTAGAAGGAAATAAAAACAATAGATGCATGTCAATAAGTAGTGAAAAGAAGGAAATAAAATTATAGAAAAAGAGCTCTGAGGCTGACGGGATGGACAAGCCCAAGGAAACTCAGATATGTAAGGAGGACAACAATATTTGTAAGGTGAAAATGACACCAATATTCATTATTTTTGTCATTACAATTACATCCCTATAAGAAAATACAATGGAGCTGCAAAAATGCAAGTTCTCTCCATAATAATACTAATGAAAATCTCTCCCTAGAGGAAAATTCAACTTGGTACTTATAAAAAATGATTAGGAATCATTCTGCATGAAATGAGGAAGTTTTCCCCACCAAAATCCCTTGATTAGTGGACCTGGTCCCCAATACTATTAATCTGCATTTAATGGGAAGGAACACATTCCTAGATTTTCTCAGTCATTGGATTTCCACAATTTGTGTCATAATTCCACAATATATTGTTGATTTATTATTTAACAGTGATCCTCCTTTAGTAGGGAGAAAGTCCCTAAATTATCTCCTCCTCCAAATCTTCATAATCTTCCCAATATTGTCATAATATTCCAAAAAAGTAAATAATATTAGGCACAAATATCCAATTATTCATAAACCTTCCTAATGAATATATTAAAGTTAAAAATACAGTATCTAATGTGGAAAGAGAGGTTTAATGTGCTAAAGGATGGTCTTAGGCCTTAAATTAATGTTTAATTTAGGCGCATGTGCCTTAATTTATGTCTAATTTAGAGGCATGTCATACCCCCTGCTGAAAGTGTTTCTCATCCTCTTAGCAACTTAGTGAACTCATTGTGCCTCATCCAATGCCTTGGTGGCCTCTCTCTTGTGCATTAAGAATCTTGGCTATAATTTCTACAAGGACGAACCCAAAAACATATTTGTGCAAAGAAAAATCATTGTTTCTTGAGACCATTAGCTTTCTTTCTTACCCTTATTCAAGACGGGTTCTTGAATACTTTTTAGTTTAGCAAGGTCTTCCATATCCTTATCAACATTCTACTACCTTGTTCCACCATTTGGACACCTCTAAAACCTTCAAACTATCGATAGATGATAACTATGACATCTTGTAGTACTTCTTGTCAAAACTACAGGAAACCTACAGGAACCCTTGTTAAAACTACATGAAACCTACAAGAAACCCTGTTAAAACTACAGGAAACCATTTTTGAGCATAAATCATATTCTGGGCCTAGGATAGGCCCTCAACTTGACTCCCATGCCTTTTTCCCATTTTTAGCCCTTGGACAAAAGCTAGAAGGAGATTGGAGTTGCAGGTTTTAACCCCATACAGGAATTACCAGCATACAAATTCTAAAACACAGAAAATAAACAATGCGGGAGCATAACACATAAAACACATATACACAGTGATTTTCCCCTGGATCCCAAAACCATGACTACCAGCTTGATTTTTCATTATTTTTCTTGCAATGTTACAATTCATATATATATACATGCCGAAGCATCAATACCATGGAACAAAAATGAACGCGCCCAAAACCATGTGCGAAAGCCATGCACAAAACCATATGTAGGACTACCCACCTAATATAGGGTCCCAAAAAATTTCCCTGGGAGGCGCTACTCTAGACCACGCAGAGGGGGCCTACCTACCCCCTTCCAACCCCCTAGAGAGGGGGAATGCCGTCCCCTCGTTGCGAAATGGGTGCAACGAAGGGGTGGCTCCGCCCCCCCTCTAACCCACTAGTTAACTAGGGGTGCTAGTCATGGAAAGAATATAACACAACCCAATATTCTCCCACTTGTTGTTTTCTTTCCACAGGGTGCCATAAGAGAGCTTAGTCATTTATCCAGCCACACAATGCCCATTTTTCCTCTACACCAAGAGAACTTGTTAGAGGTCACAAATTTTGTCAATGCATTTGCAGTATTCTTCAAACTGTCCACCTTTACTAGCAACACCTTTTTGTCTTCTATCATATCCCTCACAAAGTGAAACTGAACATCAATGTGGTTTGTCTTTGAATGATAAGCAGGGTTCTTTGCCAAGAAAATTGCACTTTGGCTGTCACAATTTATCCTTATAACTCTATGTACTAACGCCATACTTGAACACAATATCTGCAACCAAATTGCTTCCTTCCTTGCATGAGTGGATGCCATGTATTGTGCCTCTTTAGTTGATAGTGCCACTACAAATTGTTTCTTACTCATCCAACTAAATGCACATCCAAATAGGTTAAACACATACCCACTTGTATATCTTCTCTGACCCATATTTCCATCCCAGTCTACATTAGAAAAGATATGAATATCCAACACTCTATCCAATCCTAGGCTTCGTTTGTAGAAAAAACCATAATCAGTAGTGCCATGCACATACCTGAAAACCCGCTTCACTTTTGTCTAGTGTT
Organism: Pinus tabuliformis; assembly: GCA_031772625.1. Lineage (NCBI taxonomy): Eukaryota > Viridiplantae > Streptophyta > Pinopsida > Pinales > Pinaceae > Pinus > Pinus tabuliformis. Next base: position 573,398,477 of record CM062813.1, on the reverse strand, counting down.
CCTTCCCTAGTTTTAACATAAACATACTCAATACTTCCACTACATGTGCAATGTCTAGTCTAGTATAGACCATTGCATACATCAGGCTACCAACTGCACTTGAATATGGAGCACAGGACATGTCCTCTTCCTCTTCTTGTGTCTTGGCACACTCTTCAATAGATAACTTCACACCTACAAGAATAGGAACCTTCACCGATTTACTATCCTACATATTAAACCTCTGTAGTATTGTCTCGACATACTTCCTTTGGTTTAATCAGAGCTTCCTCTTCTCCCTATCTCTTTTCATTTCCATTCCCAAAATATAGTTTGGAACACCAAGATCTTTCATGTCAAATTTGATGGACAATTGGGTCTTCAAATCTTGGATAATTTATTTTTTCATTTCCAACCAGCAACATATCATCCACATACAAGACTAGACAGATAACATGGTCACCAATTAATTTAAAATACACACAACGATTTGCTTTACTTCTAGTGAATCCAAGTCACCATATAATTGTATCAAATTCTTTATACCACATCATTGGTTACTATTTTAACCCATACAGAGACTTTTTTAACTTGCATACTAGTTCTTTCATACCCTTCACCACAAAGCCTTCAATTTTCTTCATGTAGATCTCTTCTTCTAAATCTTGATGAAGAAATGATGTCTTCACATCCATATGTTCTATCTCGAAATGAAAAGCAGCAGCAACAGACAAAAGTAATATAATAGAAGCTACCTTGGCAATAAGAGAAAAAATATCAACAAAATCAATTCCCGCACCTCGAAATAACCTTCTGCTACCAACTGAGCTCTATATTTATCCACCTTTCCTTCAACATTTGTCTTCTTCTTGAAGACCCATTTGCTGCCAATGGGTTTCCTTCCACTCAGCAACTACACTAGATCCCAAGCCTCATTTTTGTGTAAATATTCCATTTCATCAACCATGGCCTCTTTCCAGAGTTTTCCATCCTCTGAATCCATTGCTTCCTTCACAGTTCTAGGATCATCATCAGTAATAGATCAAGCAAAATGTGAACAAAAAGTAGATGGAATATACCTTTCTGGCTACCTTATTTCTCGAACTGATCTTCTTACGCTCGACGTTTGTGGCTCTTCATCTTCTGATTCCTCTTCTAATGTACATTCTGATTCTTCCTCCTTTAGCTCAAACTCTATCTTCTCACGTTCCTTTGGTTGGACTTTATGTTTAGTAACATCATTCACCTATTTGAACACCACATATCAGTTGTACACAACCTTCCTTGTTACTACGTTCCAAAGCTTATAACCCTTTAAACCATCCTTATACCTAATAAGGATGCACTTTTCATATTTAATACCCAACTTAGTTTTTTCTCCTTTGAAACATGTACATATGCATCACATCAAGATACCCTCAGATGTGAAAGAGAGGGTTTCTTACCATTCCATACCTCCTGTGGAGTCTTATCCTCCAACACTGATGAAGGTGATCTGTTGACTAGGTAACATGCTGTCTCGACTGCCTCTACCCAAAATTCCTCTCCTAACTTGGCACCACAGAGCATCCTTCTTGCCCTTTCCATCAATGTCTTGTTCATTCTTTCTGCAACTCCATTTTTCTGAGGTGTATATGGAGTAGTCTTATGCCATGCTATTCCAAACTTCTTACACAATTACTCAAATTACTTAGTGAAAAACTCTCCACCATTATCTATCCTCAACACCTTTATCTTCTTCTCTGTATGGTTTTCCACCAAATCCTTAAATTCTTTAAACCTATCAGAGACTTCGGATTTATTCTTGAGGAAATATATCAATGTATTCTTTGAGAATTTATCTATAAATGATACATAGTACACAGACTTACTGAGTGATTGAACCTTCACAGGTCCAAACAAATCATTCTGCACAAGCTATAATATCTATTTCACTGTCTAACCACCGGAAGGGAAACTCACCTGATTCTACTTCCCATATATCCAATTTTCACAAAGATCAAAATCGAGAGATCTATTACTCATACCTTATACCATACCTTTACAATGAAGTATTCGAAGGCCTTTCTCTCTAATATGTCTAAGAATTTGATGCCATAACATGGTCTTCTCTCCAGAGACCACTAGATTTCCTGCTGCACTTTCAGGAACCAAAGAATTTTTCACCCATCAACAATAATGGTACCTTGTAGCCTGTACAGAGTTCCAATCCAAACTCCCTTCATCAATACCATTTCTCCTTGAATTGTATTGTAGGTATCTTTCTCGAACACGGTTTTTACACCTACATCATCAAGCTAGCTTACAAAAATCAGATTTCTAGCCAATGTAGGAATATGGAAAGCACCCGAAAGTGTTCTAATCCTTCCACCTTGCAACTTCAACTTTAATTTTTCACAAGAAATGATTCTAGCCTTCCTGTCATCCCCCAAGAAGACATCACCACCATCATATTTCTCATACTCACGAAACCACTCTCTATGGGGAGTGAAGTGAAAGGATGCACGTGAGACAATCAACCATGCCTCATCATCTACATGTGTACTTGAAGAAGCCAAGTACACATCCCCACCTTCGTCTGAGGAGGTTTTCAGCTCTGCAGAAGTAGCATGATCAGATCCATTTTCTTTGTCAGGAGATTTAGATTTACAGTTCCTTTTTTAGTGCCCTTCCTTTCTGCATTTCTAGCACACCACCTTTACAGGTTTTCATGGAGATTTAGATCTTCGTCTAGATTTAGATCTCTCACTTGATGACTTAATTTTGTTTCTGTTTTGGGTCCATCCTCGTACAAACAAGGCATCACCATTTTGGCTCTCCATATTTTTATATCTCATCTCCTCCATAAACAAGGATGAGACTATATCATCAAACTGCAAGGCAATTGCATTGCTACCTATTGCAATAACTAGACTATCCCACGAATCTAGTAGAGAACACAGCAAACCAATGCACCTATCTTCATATGGAATATTAATATCAACAAATAATAACTGACTTACCATAGTATTCAATTCATTCATATGCTCTGTCATCAAGCCTCCATCTTTCATCCTCGGGTTATTACGCTTTTTCCATATGAACAGCTTATTCACCAGAGACTTAGATTGGTAAAAAGTCCCTAACTTTTCCCATAAATCCTTCATCATAGCTTCCCCTGGTACATTCAACAATACTAAATATGAGACACACAATCATATTGTGCTCTTTGCCTTCCGATCCAACTTCTTTCATTCTTCATGGGACACGCCTGTTGGTTTAGTATCTGGATCTACCACTATCCACTAATCTTTATCCACCAATAGATTCTCCATCTTGAGTTTCCACAACTCAAAACACTGACCATTAAATTTCTCGATCTCTACTTTCCCACTTCTCGCCATCTTCTTTCATTACCAGAATCGATCCCACAGATCTCCCACTGAACTAGGTCTATCATAGGCCTGAGCGAAACCCCTCATCAACAAAGATGTCCCCTTGAAGTCAAAACAATTTTGATACCAAATGTAGGCTTTAACCCCATATAGGAATTACCTGCATATGAATTCTAAAACACAGAAAATAAACAATGCGACAGCATAGCACATCAAACACGTACACACAAATATTTTCCCATGGATCCCAAAATAGGGACTATCAGCTTGATTTTTCATTATGTTCCTTTCAATGTTACAGTACATATATATACATTTTGAAGCATCCAATAACATGGATAGAAAACCATCGCGCCTAAAACCATGTGCGAAAACCATGCAAAAAACCATAGGTAGTTCCACCCACCTAATATAGGGTCCCAAAATTTTTTCCTCGAGGTGCTACCCCAGACAACCTAGAGGGGGGCTATCTGCCCTCATCAAACCCCCTAGAAAAGGGGGGCTACCTGCCTCCCTCAAACCCCTCAATAGGGGGGGGTTTCTACCCCTGCTCTGACCACCCCGTTGCGTAATTGGTGCAACGAAGGGGGGGATCTGCCGCCCCTCTACCCCCCTAGTTAACTAGGGGAGCTAGTCATGGAGAGATTATAACAACCCAACAGGAGACCTCTTGTAAAACATATTTTCATCATTTAGTTTAAGTTTTTATTTTATGGTGAATGACTCATTTCTTTTTGTTTCCTTCTTCTTCTCTCTTGTGGCCTAGATGACTACTTAATGGCCTTGGAGTTCTTTGTTTTGATCAGGTCTCACTTAAGCTCTTCCATCTTGGGGTTTAGCATAATTTTTTCATTTCTTCCTTCTTGTAGAAATGTTCTGCCTTCATGTAGTAGTCATTCCTCCTCTTTCAGGGTCTTGTAACATTATGGGAGTGATGAGAAACGATGAAAAGGGATTGGATGATGATGTTAGGGTCAAAGGGAGTAATGTAGGTTTGTGAAAATGGAGAGGATGCTTTATTTTTTTTTCTTCAAGAATTAAATGGGATTGATGAATGATGAATATATAGTGAATATGAAGTGGATGGAGGGTTTGGAGTGTTGTGGTGACTTGGCCTTTGCAAAAATTTCTTCTTTTAACTGCTGTCCTCATTCCTTGAAATCATCACCCTTCATAATTTGACTTTTCAAAATTGCATGAGTGAAGGAGTGAGTTACAATTAACTAGTTGAAGGTAGTTGAGACTATTGACTCATCCTTAGCTTCTAAAAACTCATCTCTCGTGCATTGACAACAAATTTCTAAGTATAATATGCTAAAGAGAAGAAGTCAAGAACATTGCATACCTGTACCTACCTGATGGTTGTTGGAGATACATACATGTTTCTACTGAGTTGATGTTGATGTACAGGTGTTAGGGGACATATATCAACCTTCCTAAAGAATATCTGATCCATTTCTCCATCATATTTCCTCGTGTAGCTTCTTCTCGGCCTTCCTGTAGATGTTGTTTGTTGGAGAGTGAAGTCATTGCTTGTATTTGTTCCATGTGTTTTTCTCTTCTTCTTTTTCTTCTCTGATGTTTTTCCTTGATGTGCAGGTACTGGATGGTGATGTTGAATGGTAAAGCTGACAGTAACCTGTGATTTTTTGTTTTGTGGGAGAGACTGCTACAAGATTTCCTATAGGATTTCCTTCCCTCAATTTTTTTAATTTTTTCTTCACTTTTGGGGAATGAGGATGGGTGGCATGGGTAGAGAAGGGGTCTAGGGATTCATGAATGAGAGGTATGGATTTCAGGTATTGTCCCCTTGTTCTCTCTCTTCATCCTCTTTTGTTTGTTTTTTTTTTTCTTTTCAAAATTGTAATTTTTATGAAACTAAACTTATTGGATTAATGCAGGGGTGATCGTGGTGGAGAGAGGCATGGTGATGAGTTTGTGAGGTAGACATTTATTTTTTGACATAATCACGTCATACCCTTGCTCTAGGGTTACTTTTTTTGGGATTCCCAAGCCATTGTAATTCCTACAGGATCATCCCATAGGTTTTCAGGGAATCTAGTAGGTTTATAGGGAATCATGTAGAAAACATAGAAGCTTTGCAAACTAAGCTAAATGAGTGGAAAAATGGAGGGAATAATGGAATGATGAAGGATGTGAAATGGAAAAATAAAAACATGAACTGTATAGGTCTCCTTTGATCCTTTCTTGTTGCTCTGATCCTCCTCTTGCAAATAATATTTCAAAATTCAGGACAACCTCTTATAGAATAATTGTTTTGTGCATATCTCCCAAATAATAAAATGCATTGACTTGGAACTTTCTTATCATGTTATCATCATCATTATGAACCTCCCCATTAAAACAATTTGGTCAATGGATGCATGGATCTCGAGAAAAAAAACTAAAAAGTGATTGAAGGTGATGGAGGTTGATTTCTTGGAAAATGTGCGCTAGAATTATCTGAAATTGCTTGGGCATGTTACTGTCATTCATATGCCTATCCCCATGAAACATATTTGTAAATGGATGATATTGAAAAAATGCAAAAAAGGTTGTAGCCGATGGAGGTTGATTTCTGGAAATTTGTGCACTGGAATTTTATGAAATTGATTGAGCAAGTTACTGTCATCCATATGCATCTCCGCCTGAAACAACTTGGCAAATGGATGCATGGTTTTCAAGTTATGGAAAAAACAAATTTCTGCTCTATATATTTTTGTTTCATATAGTAAAACAGAGCCTTCCTGTAGTTTTTGAGGACATAAAGGAAAATGAATGGTAACGGCTTGAGAATCATGGGTGGATGGTGGAAATAGATGAGGGTGATGGATTGGCATGGTCTTGGTCCTATTGGAGCATTTAAGAAAAGGAGGATAAAGTCAAAATTTGACTTCTTTTGACTAGGTTTGACCTATTTTTTCCTTTCTTTGGTGCCAACTTGTTTTTGTTCTTTGTAGATGTTGGAGCGCACCTACATTCATCAAAGAGATACATGGAGCAATTATTTTTTTTTCCTTTTTTTCTTCTTCTAGGCCTACTAGCCACCTTAAGGAGGTTTTGAACTAGTAGGTCTCCCTAGCCACCTCAAAGGAGGTTTTCACCTAGTATTTTTTTTTTATTTTTTTTATTTTTTTCAACCCATTGATCGCCTCATGTAGGTTTTGAATCAATGAGCCAATATGAGGCACCTCCAAGGAGGTTTTCACCTGAGATTTTTAATTTTTCTCTTATTTTTCATTTTTTTTCTTACCTTACCCCACTTGAAAAACAAAATCACTTTCAAGTATAAGAATACTTCTAATGGAGCCATGTGCACATCAAGATGAAAGACAAAATGATTTGTAGGCTTGAAATGTATGCTTGTACATGTACCTGGATTTCAGAGACCAAAGGTTTGACCTTGAAAGCATCAAGCATATCTGAAGAAGAGAGTGATGATCCATCTTGTTGATTTTTTGGAACCAAACTTCAATATAACTTTTATGTCCTTGGTTTTCTTGCTTATCTCGATCATTCTTCATGTCTTATTCTACCATGACCTTCAAATATTCCTCTTTTCATTAATTCTTCTCTTTAATACATGGAGGATTTGATGGTAACCATGAGGGAGCTCTCTCGATATCCAATTTTGATGTCTTCTCTTCATCAAGTGCAGCCCAGGATTCTGTGGTCTTCTCATTTGAATCTTCTTATTCTAGATGTAGTCCTTCAATGATATCAATATGATCTCTTTTTTCCAATAATATTCCTGAGCTATGGTGAAAACCATTTGTCTCAAGAGGATATGTTTGGAAGTTTTTTACTTCAAGATTATAAGTGGGCTGAGCTACTTCAATGTGTGGTTTTGGAAATGGTGGTACAGGTAGTTGAGTAGTAGTGAATATTTGAGATGGATGTGGTTGGGGTTGTGGCTGTGGTGGAGGTGAATGGTAGGGATAACATGGAGTTGGGTATGGAGGATATTGAGGAAAATATTGAGGATATTGTGGACAGCTCTCATAATTTCCTTGCAAACCTTGTTGCCAAGATTGGTTTTGGAGTTGAGATGGCAAATGTTGCCAAGGAAAGGGTGTCTTCCAATTAATTTGAGATGCATGTGAATAAGCTTAAAATTTTAAGTTAGGCTCTTGCATCATGTCAGGTTGAATAGGCTTCCATGGTCGTCTTGGAGCTACATAACATGGCTGCATTGGCATTTGACTTGCTCCATTGTCCTCTTGGTGAACTTCCTTCAACGTTTGTGATGAGGAGCAATATTTGACATCATGTGATTTTGCATGGACAACATGAATATCAACATATTCTTTTTGCTCATTTTGTATTCTTAACATTTCTACTTGCTCACTTATATTGCTACAAATTTATGTTTTAAATTTATCAACCAAAGTTCCAAGTTTAGCTTGACTTACTGATCTTGACCTTGATTTACCTACTCTTTCCCTTCCTCCTGATATGTGTTTGCATGTTTCAGAAATTTCTTCAAATGATAATTGGTATACATCACATCTACTCATGAGATCAAGGAGATCAATCCACTCATCCCTAATTGCTCTAAGTAAGAGGGTTTTTAGCATGTCAGATCCTAAATGATGTAGTTTTTCCCTCTTAACATTGTACATGAACCTCTCTATTAGATCCTGTAGACTCTCATCTTCTCTTTGATTCATTCTAAATATTTCTTCTTTAAGATCATGATCTTTATATTTTTCCAGAAATATATTTTGCATATCATTCCATGATCTTATTGAATTAGTGCCAAAACTCATGATCCATTCAAGAGCTCTATCCTTCAATATTGCGAGAAACAATCTCAGTTTTTGATTTTTTAATAAGTAACCAAAAGATCTACTAACAATTCCAAATTCAAAGAGAAAGGATTTTGGATCCTCTAACCTTAGACCATGAAATTTTGGAAGAAAGGATGGAGGGATGTTCTTCATGTGCACACTACCATCAGTATCTTAAATGGGAAACCCGAGAGGATCTTCCTCATTGTCACCATCTCCATCCATTTCTTCTACATTTTCTTCCATCTTCTTCTTCTACCTGAAAAAGTGAATGGTGATGTGGATCTTACTGCACCACATCATCAAATGGGGGGTTGGGTTGGTGTTGGAGATCTTTTTTTGTTTTTGTTTTTATGATTGAATGAAAACACTAATACTATACACTTTTCTATTTTTGAAATGAAATATGCCTAATGCAAATATTTTTCGTTTTTGCAAAAAGTAAAAAGAAATAAATCAACTAGGGAAGAAAATAATGCATACTTTGATACCTCCCTGGCAACGATGCAAAAAAGTGATGAGCCTTAGTATTACAACAAGAATGCTACAACTCCCAAGGCTACCGACTTTAATTTTCAACCCGGGGTTCGTACAAACATAAGACGTATCTACACTGTATGTGCAACATAAAATGTGTCCTTCCTTTGTTTTCATGACATAATGAAGTGCGTGTACTGATGTCAAATCCTAAACTAATTGAAGAAAATGTAATTTTTGGAGTGGAACCATAACCTATTGCAAGAAAGAAAGTACAAGGAAATAAAGCTATTATAATTGCATAAAGATCATGAACTAAATGTAAAAGAAACCTATCTTAATCGTATTTATCACATGTGATGATTTAAACTCATTGAGCATGAAATCTGATCTAGAGAGTACTAACCGTTGTGTGCATGTGTAAATATTAAAGAACTCATTTTTTAAATTTTTTTCCTTTATAAATGCAACTGCTAATCTTTTCTTGATCTTTGGCAGGGGAGACAAGTGTGGAGCAAGAGGGTTAAAATGGTATTCATGTCATAGAGGTCAATTAGAGGCCTAATACAAGCTTCAATGATTATTTTTCTCAATAAGGTCTCAAGACATACTTTCCTACAGGATGCTATAGGATTTCCTATAGGATGCTAGAGGATTTCCTACAGGATCCCCTAGTTTACTGCATGATGTTATAGATTTACTATATGGAATTATAATTCATCGACTGACCAAGGAAATCGAATCCAAATTGGATGGGACAATATTTTTATTGACTATGATGTCTTAGCTCCTCATTCCACGTGGAATCACTTAGAAATACCTCTATTAACCCATGCTAAAAAATAGAAAAACATTACTAGTCGAAAATCTAGAAATTCGAGAACTATTGAGCTAGTAAATATAAAAAATGCCGAAACTAATCAAGTGAAAATGAATTGGCGTAAATTTTTTTTTATGAACTAGATTTTTTTCTTGATCTAGTGCAAGTGGAACCAACTTTATTGAAGCTCGTTAGCATGCTCTAAAAAATAGCAAAAATTTATTGTTATTTGCAACAAAGGAGTTCCAGAAATCTAAATTTTGGAATAAGAAAGCTAATCCAAGTAGATCAATGATTACTACGACCTTCCAAATATTTTACAAAAGATAAATGATCTTTTAATCCTATAAAATAACTAATATTAACCATTTTACTCAATCCGACAACAAGAAATCATTAATGCTAAATGCAAAAGTAGAAGGAAATAAAAACAAGAGATGCAAGTGAATAAAAAGTGAAAAGAAGGAATGAAAATCATAAAAAAAGGATTTGAGGCTCTTCGGATGGACAACACCAAGAAAAATCATAGACCTATGGAGGATAACAATATTTAGAAGCTGAACATGGCACAAACTTCATTATGTTAATCAAAACAATTACATCATTGCAAGAAAATACAATGGAGCTACAAAAATACAAGTTCCCTCTATAATGACACTAATGAAAATCTCTCCCTAGAGGAAAATTCGACTTGGTACTTATAAAAAATTATTAGTAATCATTCCCATGAAAGGAGGAAGCTTTCCCCACCAAAATCCCTTGATTGGTGGATCTGGTCCCAAATACTAGGAACCTGCATTAAATGGCAGGGAACACATTCCTAGATTTTCTCAATCATTGGAGTTCCAAAATTTGTGCCATAATTCGATAATATCTTGTTGATTTATTATTTAATAGTGATCCTCATGTAATAGTGAGAAAGTCCCTAAATTATCTCCTCCTCCAAATCTTCATAATCTGCCCAATATTCTCATAATATTGCACAAAAATAAATAATATTAGGCACAAATATCGAATTATTCATAAACATTCCTAATGAATATATTAATGTTAAAAATACGTTATCTAATGCAGAAAGAGAGGTTTAATGTGTTGAAGGATGGTCATAGGCCTCAAATTAATGTTTAATTTAGAGGCATGGGCCTTAATTTATGTCTAATTTAGAAGCACATCAATCATATAGAGGCAAGATGATAGATAACCAAGTAGCGATAGTTGTACAAGCTCTCTTGCACATTAACAATCTCATTACAAAAAAAATACATGGTTTCATGCAAAACTAACCTATGAACGAAACAAGTGAACTGACAAAGAACAAAGCAGAGCAAAAGTAGAAGCAAAAGTGAAAGCAAAGCAAGTAAGCAAACAAATAAGAAAGAAAACAACAAACAAAGAATGTAAGAAAACAAGCATGCAAGAAAACAACTGAAACAGAACACTACTCCTACTCCTACACTAACTTTGCATGGGCCAGATCACGTGAAGTGATATTTCCAATACAGCCACTGACGCATTGGTTGACCCATGTTGGTGAAGACTTGGTCCTCGAGAAACCCGGTTGTGTGAACCAACAAGCAAGAAGGATAATATAATGAAGACAACCACACTTCATGTTTCAAAGTTCCTAGAGGACATAAGTAAGCAGAAGTCCAAGATGAGCAGCACATGGAATTATCAGGGTGTTGTGTGACATTGCATGCAACTCTGACACATAAGCACACTCTTGACTGTGACATGCAAGTGAACAAAGGAAACAAAGATAACTTGCATTGTGAATGAGTGTTTGTAACGTAAGACTCCTCTAATGCATGAGCAATGTGATCATGCAATTCAAGTGGAGGAAGAGTGATATATGTGTGAAATGGATCTTTAATGCATACATATGAGTGATGAGGAGCCTTTTCCGATTGAAAAATTTCATGATCGGAAATGAGACTAACCCCAACAGCGCAAGGACCTGACATAACCATTAGCTCAGGCTGAAGTGCATTGACAGCCTTGGGTGTTTCAACTTCATCATCAGGTAGATCATCATAAACTGGTGGCTTCAAAAGATAATTGTGATAGATTCATGATGATGATAAAAAAATAGAAGTAAATGGATCACGACTTCCATGATCAGAAAAATCAATGATTTCATCAGCATCCTCATGATCAGATGAATCAAATAGAGGGGTAGATGAAAAGTGAACAAACTCATCCTCTGTGTTTCCAAAAAAGACAGATGAAGGATCAAGTGGATTTTCAATGAATATCTTATCCTCTCTATTGTTGAATGATATACCAACATCCAACAAGTCCTATGAGTTATCAAAAATGAGTGCATTAGTGGATGAGGACAAACTTGAAAAATCATGGATGGCATGTTCACCAAAAAGGTCAGGAAACAACGGAGGGGGCTCAGATAGAAGGAAGTCATCCTGCATTGAGTATTGATGCTCAAGCTCCCACTCATACTATTCATGAATGATAGTGCATGTTGGTTGAGCAAAACCAACTCCATTAGTGGGTTGTTCCCTGTTGACAACAGGTGAAGAGTTTGGAATGGATGAACACAAAACAACATCATCTAAAGGAACACCCTAGCGTAAAGATGGAGGTCATAGAAAGGAATTCATATGAGAACTTGAAGGACTCACAATCAAATCTGCATGAAAATTGAGTGAAGTGATGTTGGGATAGTGTGAAAGATGAGCAAGTGTGTGAGCATGATCCTCAACATCACTAGGAAGTGGTGGAGATGTTGAATGAGAGGGAGGCGACAACCAGTCAAGACAGTGCTCGCGTCCACATGAGATTGTGCAACTCCATCAATGAGGAATGTTCAGCAAGGCTTGACCTCAGACTTCCTCTTGGGATGGATAGATTTCTTAAGGCAATACTCAAAACAACTCTAAAAGATAAGAAAATTTCATCTGGCTCCTCGGAGCTTGAAACTGCAAGTCATGGAAATGCTGCGAAAAATCAATAACTGATTCATGTGGAGCCCTCCATTTTTGTAACAGTTTCCAATCAAGATGGTTTTCATCAAAATGATACAACATGTCTTCAATAAGATCACAGAAGTGCTCAAGTGAGTGCACGATGTTAGTCGGTAGGCTGAGCAATCAACGGCGTAGAGATTCGCAAAGTGTGTGTTCGAGCAGCAAGCTGGCATGTTCATCAGAACACCCTTGTTCCTCATGAAGCATGGAAAGAAAGTCATGTAAGTGCTTAGGCCATGCCACTTCGCATTCACTATCATACATGAAAGTGGACAAGAGGTCCAAAAACTTGCCCATGATGGAGAAATCTTCATGATTCAAAAAACACAATGGGGGAATAAGAGTGCAAGACTCCATGAAAGGTATGCAAAGGTTCAAAACTGGATGATAGGACATAACCTCTTATCAGGCCCTCCTTCTAGCACCAGAAATGTTCATGGTGTTGGACCTGCCAACACATCAGGGGGATCTCCCCGATAAGAAGTCCCAATTAGACCTTAGACCATTTGGTGTAGGAGTCCCAACAATTTGTCATAAGGTAATGCCTTGACCACGATGTCGCACAGAGGCAGGTAGTAAAACTTTGTCAATGGCAAGGGTGTGACCATTGCAGTGAGTCAAGGAAGGTGCATGAGAGGTTCTAACACGAAGGAGGTGGGATGAGTGCGCCCGTTGACAGCCTGTATTAGTACTCAACTAAGAAGGGAACACATGAGTGAAGATGCATCACAAACTAGAAAGAAGACCAGTCGACAATCCAAAGTGATCGTTAAACCAACAACACATCTGCAACAAGATTCATATAATTGCACGTGAAGAAGTTCATACACAAATACGTAAGTTAAACAACATACATCATTAAAGCAACCGGAACAATCCAACTACAATAACAACATATGCATGATTTGGCTCTTATTATATATAGAAGTCTAATTTCCAATCATACAATACATCAATGTAAACCTGTTATCCCCAACAGTGGAACATTACAGCCACATCCTCCTACTCCTACAAAGAGATGAAGTAGCTCAGTGCAGTGGAGAAGCCAAGGCGCATTACAATACTATCCAAACTCTTTCCAAGATAGTCTTATCAGAAGCTTGGTTGACCAAAAGCTTATACAATGAGTTATGAGGGCATATTTATAGCAGAGGGTGGGGAGACCTTGACATTCCCCTTTGTGACCATTCAACTACCCTCATGACTCTTCACCTACACTATGATTGTTACATCCAATATTGACACTTGAATTACACTTGGCATGACTCAACATTACAATGCACATGTTCCCATGTGAAAAAAAATGCTTGAGCAAGCCAAACTAGACATCACTTTGACATAGACAACTATAGAAGTCCAACTAATTGACATCCTCATGCTGATCAACAATAACATATTGATGCCAAGATCTCCAATCATTGACAGCGTCTATGTGTTTTGCTGTGACATATGCCTGAAACCTGAACCTTACCTCCATAGCATCCGGGTACACTGCTCGGGCTCCTCTATCCAACTCGTTTGAAAGCATCCGCATCATTGTCTTCAATGTGGCTGGACCAACAATATACTTGCACATGATGTCTACATTGATAGGCATGTCTAGGCTGGTGGCGAAGTGCATCAACTCGTCGAAGTACGAGTCAAGCTCGTATTGGACCTACTTCTTTGTCTTTGCTTGGGTGAGAGTCCCAAGTGATGGGATCACTATGCACTCCACAACATAAATTCTCTTGAACACTCGTGCATGGAAAGCATGTATGCTAGTGACGGGTTGGGGAAGGTATTCATAGTTCCGGATCAGACTCCGGATATGTGCTTGCAACTCGACCACATTGGCCCTCATCATATTTATCAAGTGAAGTGGGGTTCCCTTGTACTTCATCATCTATGTTTGCATGTTACCAATAGCAGCATGTATGTTCATCAAGATGCATGCTCTTCTTGCATATTGCTACTGCCATCCATTGAGATAGATGACTGCTAGTGCACAGTACCAAACATGGAGTACAATAATTGAATAATTGTGTCAAGAGACAATACTTCATCTAGTATTTCCTTCTTCAGTTTAGCTTGGGAAGACATTGTCACCAAGTCTCCTCCTTGCTTGGCCAACTGCAGTTCCTTCACCATTCTCTCATTTTCAACTATAAGGAAATGAACACTTGAGCTAGTGGCTTCGGCATACACTCTGGTTGCATTAGTTAAATAAGTTGGATGCTTGTATATATCAGTTATGATCACTCTTTCTTCAACTTGCGTAGGGGATGTTGGGTCCTCTGAAGTTGGTACTTTGTGATACTACATAACCCTGTGACTAGATTCATCAAAGGAGATGTTATGCATCTCAAGTTTTGGCTGACCACCAAGGATCTCAGTGCCTCCTTAGTAATCTGAGACTTTCTCATCATCTGCATGCATTGAAGCTAGTGAGTGAACCTCTTTGTGGTGAGGCATGAGTTCATTGTCCTATTCCAACTCCTGTTGCTCCATGTCTGTATCCAACTATTGAAGTGTCTATTCTATCTCATTAGAAAATTCTTTCCCCTATGATCATTCACCTTGTTTTCCCGATGCCAGCTATTCAGATGGATCAACTACTTGTATAGGAACTATTTTGTTTATCCGCACATGTTTCTCCCACTGTTATATTTGTTGCTATTGTGCTTCCTTCTCTTGTTGGTGCAGATCTTATTATTTTCAGAGTTTCTCCCTCAGCTCATGCAACTCCTTCTCTGCTTCTTCCATTCTCTTCTTATCCCTCTTCCTTCACTCAATTCACTTGTCGCGTTTCTTCCTCTTTGCTTGAATATCCAAAGTTTCTTGTTGTACAAGTGGATCTGATTGAAAGTTTCAGTTTTTATCCTCCATGCGATCGACAATCTTCCTCTTCCTTTTGTCACAAACAAGTATGCTTGGCTTTGCTTCCTCTATTGTTTTTGTTGCTACTACTGCTACTGTTGGTATTCTCTGTGATGCCGCTTCATGTTGCTTCGCTAACTACTCCACAGCGAAGCCAACCTATTCATTAGGTCTTGAGGAATTGTAGCAAAACCTCCATGAGTCTTCCTTGGCCTAATGAAATGCCCCATGGATCTAGTTGAATTGAACTATCATGCACTAATCCTTCTGTTAGCTACCTATACCAATAGGTTTCATATTTCATGATTGGCCAAGAAAGTTCCAAATATGCTCTGCTTTGATGATGCAAACATCCCATATTTCCAAGAGAAGACAATGTGTGTATATAGTTTGATGTGGACTCAATTTTGATGGATGGTCCAACAGCCTAATCTGGATCATGCCATGTTTCAATTTTCTATTGTAGAATAGAGAAAAAAGTCTGTCCAAACTGTTTAATCTTGGCAGACCAGTAGCTTAGGTAGAGAATTAAGGTTCCCACCTGCTTAATCTGGGACCTTGGAAGCAATAAGGGTAGTTCTAGATAGAAAATCAAAAGAAAAAGCCAAGAGAAAAGAAAAGGCAAATAAGGGTCTGCAAGTCTAAGTGCACCCTCCAAGAAGAAACAAAAAATGCTAGGCAACTAGATGGGTAGGCAGATGGGGTTGCAGAAATGTCATTCCTTACAATTGAATGTGTGCTAACCTATTCACAAAGGAAAATCAATGGATTGAGAAGGTCTTCTTCTCCATCAGGTTGTAGCAAAGCAAAGGAGCATGTCTAACTTCCCATTTTCCCCTTTCCCATTCATTACTAACATCCCTTCATCAATTGAGATTCATGGAAGAATCTGTGGTTTTATGGTGGTTCTTATTCCTTTAAAAGCCACATTTCTTGTCTAAAATTCTTTTCATTTTGATCTACTCCCTAAACTAAGTGATTTCCAAATAAACTCAGTGATATCACTCCTCATTCACCTTTTCCATCCATATTAACCCCTAACTTCTATTATCTAAATCCCCTATGTTACCCTTTCCCTACTATTATAACACTATGGTGTATAAACCCCAAGCATTGTATAAATATCCCTCCCCTTGGCATTATAGCCATATGTTCACTATTAGGGATTAAATTGGCATCTGGTCAGTTTAAGAACCCTAAACCTTACCCCTTTTTCCCCTTCTGAAGCCATTTGACCCATTAAACCCTTCATTGGCTAAGAAACCTTGTGAAAAAACCCCTTTTTACCCATAACCCGCTTCATTTGCAAAAAACATACAAAAACCCACTTTTTCCCGTTTACCCAAAGTCTTAGCGCTATGCGCATTTTTGTAAAAACATTGAAAAAACCATATGAATCGCCAAATTCCCAAAGGTCCCGCCGGGCGCAAATTTCAAAAGAAATATTATTTTAATCCCGCCCGCATCCGTATCGTCCGGCCAGCTCAACGATCCGTCGACCGTCGGATCGGGCCCTTTTCATCCGACGGCCCTCGTGCATATCGGACCGGCCCCGACGTCCGAAAGATACCTTCCGATATCTGTCAGAGGGTGACGTCAGGCCTCTGCCACGCATCACCCCCACATCGTATCGGAGGTACCTCTGACAATTCCACTTCCGTATGGAAGGCGGTGCGATATGAAACCGCTAACCACTTCCGGTTTCGGTTAATCTGCCCTGCCTACGTCACTGCCAGCATCACTGCTACGTCAGCGTCGCGTCGGTACGCCCCGTCCGCCATTGCTCCACCTGTCTGCCACCTCACCATCCCCGTGGACCTCTCTTATGCCGCCACGTCACCTGATGATGTCATGCTGACTTCATCCGACCTTGACCCCACCTGATGACGTCATGCTGACGTCATCCAAAAAGGCGCCAATGTTCCAAAAAATCCATATTTTGGCCAAAATTTCGCGTTTTTTCACTTTTTTCCAAAAATGTTGTTGTTTTCTCTGCATGGTTTTTACGTCCAACTGCGCACCAACCTGCTGAACTCGACCTGGAGACCGCTGGCGCGCCATTTTCACCTGCATTCGTGTCCATTGTTCTCTGTGTACCAGGTATTTATCCTTGTGAATCCCTCCTGCACCTGGTTTCGTTTGTAAATTGCCAAGAAAGCATAAAACACTGAGAAACTTATAATTCACTGGCAAATCCCCTGTGCCTAGTCCCCATTTACACTCTAAGGTCGAAATTCACCGGTTGAGCCTTGTTTTCCCGAGTTTTTTACCAATAACTGCATTATGTTCGCACAATCGCGAAATGGTAACCCAAACTGTACCAATTTGCTGAGAAAAAGAGTTTGAGACCAGACATTTGTCTTATCCATACTTTAAGCAGTATTTCAATTGCTGCAATTGACCATTTATCCTCTGTCCCTCAGTAATTTACCTTTCTGTTCGAAGAAAACTCTGTGGTGTTGCTCTGCACAGTAACACCAGTTTATAAATGACAGAAATCCTAAAAGTAACCATGGATCCACCAATAGCTCCTGTAGCATTGAACATTGCTCCTTTAAATGCCCCTCAGAGACAATTGGATTGGCAGCCTCTAGCAGACCTGGATTATCAGATAGCAGAAGAAATGCTAATGCACAACAAGTACCACATTCATTTCCTGAATGAGTTGAGGATTAAACATGAGGCTGGAACAGATGTATTGGGCATTTGGGATTCTTTCCTCCCTCTATTCAAACTCCCTCAGGTCAACCAGTTTCCTGACCTGATCCACCTACGTGCTAAATCCTACGACGCCACTCAGAGGGCTGTGATTGACCCTTCGGGCTCAGTTGTTTTCTATGTCACCCCTGAAGCCATCAGAGAGATGCTCCATTTCAAAACTGAGAAGAAATTAGTCCCTTTATCACTGGCTGATCTGATAAAGCAAGGAGCCAAATTGACAGATGCCCAGATCACCAAAATAAATCAATTATATATTGACTCTGACACAGTGAAGTACCCTCCCATTTCTCATGTTTACCTAAACCAATTGGGCAGGGACCTTGTAGACATGATCAGTCCCATTCTGGGCTATAATTCTATTGAATTTGTTGATGAGACTGTGCTGGTGATGATGCTCATGTTTGCCCCTGGCAAGTCTCCAATCTGCTATGACTATGCCACTTATATATCTGACAAAATACATGAGCAATTGATGAACTTACTAAGAGAAAGGGTGTTCAGATACACCTCCTACATCTACCACTTGATTTTGTATTATCAACATGAGAGGTTCCACTTTGCTATGAAGAGAGTGGATGCACAAGGAAATCCAAGGTCAGTGGTGTATTGGTCCTCTGCTTTCCACTGCAGATCTGTTTCTCCATACACTTATTGTGAATTTATAGACCTCTTCATCCACCCAGCCATGTCTCTACTCATGAGCTCACCTCCTCCTAGGCTAACTGATGAGATGCAGAGGATTCTTCAGCTGTCCAAGGCATACAGCATCGGGGATTGGTATTATTACCAAAACCACACAGTCATCAGAATATATGGGTGTGAGCTGCCCCCATACAGATTGCCCAGATTTGTGCCCATGAGATTGTTTGCCCTGGAATACTTCAGGCAATTTGGGAATGCTGATGTGCTGCACTTTTCAAGCAGAGGCAAGAAAGCACAACTCAAGGTCAGAAACCAATTAGGCCACTTCATCTACAACAAAAGGGAGGAAGGTTAGCAAGAAGTCGACAACATGTTAGGATCCCTTGGCCTACAGACCAGTTTCCTTTGCAAACCTTATGACCCCAATCACTTCATAACTTTAAGAAGGGTCAAGTATAGGCTGTCTGGTTATGACCATGTAAGGTTGCCTCACATAGAAAAATATGCAAATCAAGCAAAATGGAGGAGGGGAACCTTAGAGGAGGCTACTACACAAGAAGAATTAAATCAAAGAGCAGTTAGAAATATCCAAAAGATGGCTGACTTGGAGCTTTGTGCATAGGTGTTTACTCTTCCAAGCACTCAAGTGGGAGCAGCTGCATCTTCCTCCATAGCAAATCAGCAAGCGGTTAAAGCTACTGAGCAAACCTCAAGCAAAGGCAAAGAAAAGGAGATGGAACCAGAACGGCCACCTCATGAGGAGGCACAGCAGCAACAACAACAGGTACAACAGCAACAAGAGGGGCAACAAGAGAAAGAGCAGCCATTACAGCAAGAAAAGGCAGCTGAAGCCCCAATTTCCACTGAGCAGCAGGCTCAGGACACAGTGCCTCCTAGGCCAGAAACAACAGTGGAGGCCTCAGTCCTCCAAACCCCACAAAAAGAAGACATAAGCAGAAAGAGGGACAGAGAGACTCCCCTCACAACAACAACGACTCAAGGGGAGAAAAGACACAGAATGAATCCCCTTTCAGAAGAGGAAATGCCTTTGGGGCAATCTTTGGGCATGGGCCCACCAAGTCTGGAGGCCTCAGCAAGTTCCTTCCAGCAAGAACAGAGAGGATGATGGGAGGAGAAGTTATCTCCTCAAGCCAGCAGAGAGAAGGTGAACTGAGCATCAAACAACAGTTGATTGACATAAAGAGGAGGAATGAGCCAATAAAGATACAACTATATAATCATTTGTTGAAAATGGCTCCCACCAACCAGCAAAGGCTCATGTCTGCATAGGATGTTAATGAAGGAAAAATGATCATGAGTCACTTCATGCCAACTGCATTGCAGCCACAGTCCCCATCAGACTACTTGAGGACCAATCTTGAGGTCCTTGCCAATGACATCCACCCAATGGACAAAATCGAATTGCATAAACAAACGGGTGAGATGGTGTATGCCTCATTGGCAGACAAGACACTGGATAACTACAGGCTAGAAAATAGCCTAAATAATACAGCTGCCCAACTTGAGTTGGAGAGAGCATCCTCACAAGCAAAGGATAACAGGATCAGGGCCTTAGAAGATATAATCATAGAGATTGGACATGATCCCAAGGACATCAAGGGCATACAAGAAATATTGAAATTGAGGGATGCAGACATGGCAGCTTTGAGGAGAAAGATCAAAATCCCAACAACAATTCACCCTCAAACAGATGAAGTTGCCCAGCTGAGACATGATCAAGATGCCACAGCTTTGCTGGTGTCTTTATATAAACAGCTAATCCAGACTCAAGAAAAGCTGGGAGAATCAGAGGCTGCACAGGCAGCATTGCAAGCATCATTACAGCAAAAGGAAGGAGGTCAAACATCTCAGCCTCCTCCTGAAATAATTAACCTTGAGGAAGCTCCTCCAACTACTGCTCCCCTCACTCAACAAACAGAACAGGCAGCACCTTCTACCTCAGCACCACCACCAACAACAGAGCAGGCCCCAAGCCTGGACATGCAAAAGCTGAGAAATGAGATTCAGGCCCTGGAAGCTCAAATGACAGAATTAAATGAGGCTAGGGAGAATTTAGCCAAGGTAAATGAAAAATATGACAAATCTAAGAAGACTGTGGCAGAAAAGGGCAGGGAAATAAAAGCCCTCAAAGACAGGATAAAGGAGCTGGAGAAGGAGCTCAAACTGGATAAAGTAGTGGTTGAGCTCAAGACAGTGCTATAGGCCAATATTGGCCAATCCATCACTGATCAATGGCAGTATATTGAGACAATTCATGAGCAGTTAGAGCTCATTGCAAAAGCACAGAAGGAAATTCAGAGATCGAGGGCCTCTCTAGGCAATATGCCTGAAGTTGCCAACAGGATGATCAATGTGCTTAATAATAGAACAAGTGCTCAATTAGCAACTATGGGAATTTCCAACAGGACTGAGACCATTTTGTTAGTAAAGAGGGTCTTGACACTAAGAAACCTGGTGCAGACATTAGAAAGAAGGACCCAGGACATGCAGACAGAGGTCAACAGATTCATGGAAAAATTTGTGGCATTGCAAAACAGAGGTCTCCCTGGCTTACTGAACAGCGCAGGAAGACTACTTACACATGAGCAGTATGCCAAGAGGGTCAACACATTCTCCACAAATCAGATCACTGAAAGACCCAGCACCTCAGAGGAAACAGGGCCAGCTACAGGACAAAGTCTCTACAACAGGGTAGAGAATTTATTCTTTATAATGAATGAAATTAAACACCTGTTTGAAGTGCCTCCCAATTTCTATAAATACACAGAGGCAGATGAGACTTTGGATGCAATTCTTAGACATCAACTGCCCACACAGGAATGGTGGACTAGCATGATACAGAAGATACTGTAAATCCAAAGGCTTCCAACACAGTTTTCATCAAAAAACATAAGTCATCACCTTCAGAAAAAGTGATGCATACACGGTGGATGAGAGAGGAATGGGCTGAGCCAACTCAGCAGATCATATTCGGCCAACAAAAGCAAGATTGACAGCTAACAGGTAACAGGGCCGAAAAGCTACAACACAACAACCATAAAGGCACATTTCCAGCATTAAAGCAGAACGTTCAGACCGACTAAGTGGCCTCCAAGGGTCAAAGTATCTCCTGACAGATATAAAGGGCATTCATTTTGTATTAATAGCAGCAGTAACTGCTTTTCTGATATTTTGTAAAATTTGGTAACGTATTTAATTATCAGATAACTCCGCGGTTCAAATATTTTGGAACCGATTGTATAAATTCCCCCTCGCATAAGCTTGCAGGGGTTGTTGATTTCCTCTTGAAGAGATCCTATGCTGTAATTTATTCAGAGTTTAATAAAACAAGTGATGGAATCTCTCAAGTTCTAAGCTGTTTGAATGCGTTCATGGTGTTTGTTAAAAGTTGCAGGATCCCTGTGCATCTCACAATACAATAAGTCTTCTGTAACTCTTTTCGTTATGTGTTTCAGTATTTTACAATCCATACATGTTTCTAAGTTCTAGTATTTAGCAGCAAAGAAAAAGAATAGCTTCAGGATTTATTCATGAAATACCCTGAGCTCAATCTGTGTTGTTAATGAATGTTTTCTTCAGTTATAATCTTGATAAGTGTAATTCTTAATTGCTGCACTTTTAGAATATACCTTTCACAGTGACCCTTGTTTCAGGAATTCAAGTTTGCTCCTGTGCAATATACTTCACTTTCACACCACTAGCTTAGTGGAAAATTCTTAATTGCTTTCCATTGGCTAATCATACATCATCACCACAGTTTTAAGTTTGTTTGTTGGAATACCCAATAGGCCCTGCAGTCTGAACACTCCCACTTAAGCATTTCAAACAATTCACAGCTCTAGACTCCATTGCCCAATGAATTACAACTGTCTGAACACTACATCTTAGGTATTGAAAGATATCATTCAACCAAAATTCAAACCAAACCCTCACTTCATAACTAGCCTAAAATCCTCACAAAACAGAGATAAATCTTAAAGAGAGAGCCCTCTCTGATTACAGTTTGGCTAGAGACTGTAATCCAAAGCTTGGTTAGTGGTTACCCCGGCCGTATTCCCTTGGGAGTCATAGGGAACAACCTGGGTGTTAACATAATTGGCGACTCCACTGGGGACTCCTTAGGATTTTCTAGTTGCTATATATCCCCTAAAGCTGCTTCAGTCAAATCTTCATGATAGCTTTGAGACATATACAGCCATTCCAAAATCTAGTCTAGTCCTTGCAGATATAAAAATTTCCTCAAAATACTCAAAAAACAAGTTCAGAAGCTGGCTCCCAAGAAGAATCCACGGTACACAAGGTCAAATCCGGACCCCAACCCACCCACTGTTTTTGAAAATCCTAACACAATCCCTAAGATTGTTAGGAAGCAGCAAGGGCCAGATAAGCTTGCTGACTTAAGTCTAGAGACATTTCACCCTAACCCCATTTCCACTCCAATCAAGGTTCTTTTTCGGTCTACCCCCAATTCCCCTAGTTCACCATCCACATCTCAAAGCCCTCCTTTCACACCTTCATCCACTGCACATATTCCCTTGACCAACACTCTAGGTTCTGCTATACCCGTTACCCCTGTGGTACCGATCATTCATGCTATCCCTGTCAACCCAATAAATCCTACAAATATGGCTAACAGATATGCTCCCCTGCAGTTACCTGCCAATGCTCCAGCTCTACCTCAGGACTATCAATCCAAGATCTCATATTTTGACTCCACTGGCCCTTTCACAGCAATTCAGCATGCCAGAAGGATGCAAGACCACTTTGAGAACTATGAAATTGATGATGACAGTGTGAGAATGAGAGTTTTTGTTCAGAGCCTCACAGGGGATGTAAGAACTTGGTTTAGATCACTGGCTGCAAATATCATCACAACCCCTGATGACCTTTATCAAGCCTTTACTAATAGGTGGGAGAAGAAGAAAGATTCCCTGCACATACTTGGTGAATATGACACAATCAAACGAGGTCCTCAAGAGACCGTCTTGGAGTATTGTGCAAGATTCAATAATGTATATAACGCAATACCACAGAATTTAAGACCTCCCCCTGATTTAGCCTTGTACAAATTTCCTGATGGTTTTGACCCTGATATGGCATATCAATTAAAAGAAAGGGCACCTGAAACCCTTGAAGAAGCCCAAAAGGTTGCTGTCACAGTAGAGGCTAACCTGATTGCCAAAAGAAACAGGGCAAGATTAGAAAAGAGAACCACCTTCAAAGAAGAACCCTCAGCGTTTGATCAAAAACTGGATGCAATACTCACTGGCATGAAGAGATTGGGGGACAGAGTAGAATCAGTTGAGAGAAAGTCATCATGGGATGCACCACAAAATAACCCTAACAGGAATCCAAACTTTAGGAGAAATCAAAACCCAAACATTGGCAAGACCGGTTCTGACCCAGACATAAGACCTCCTTTCCAGGAAAACTATACTGAGGCATCCACTCCAGATGAACAAATAGACGACACCCACATTAACCTAATGGGCCTGAATGATGAGCACCAAGTTTTTCTAAGTCAAGAGGATCATAAAGATGATGACATTCAGCAATTCCAAACCAGGTTAGGTGAGTCATTTGACTTTAAACAAGGATATGACACAGCTGTTTATGAAGTTCATAAACAATATAAGCTAAGAAGCAGAACTATGAATGTGACACAGCCTGACAAGACAAAGGACACAACATAGCCTAAGAAAGCTATTATCACAGAACCAAGTGACAAAACTGGTCCAATTACATATGAGGTAACAGTTGAGGAAATAGCTGTAACTTCTCCCTCAAAACAGCAACCAATAGAGTCATCACCCTTGCAGCCCAACCCAACTAACATTCCTCAAGAGGTCAGTAACAAGGACGAGCTTCAAGATCAAGATAAGAATCAAGAAGAAAACCTAGTGAACAAGGAAAAGGCTGCCACCCACAACACCAAGATCCAATCTGAAAGACCCTTTGACTTAGAAGCTGAAATTGGCAAATTGAAGGTAGCTGTCCCTCTTTCAGAACTAGCCAAGCATGACATTTATAGGCAACAAATCAAGAAGTCCCTTCAGCTAACTCGTAATAAAGACAATGTAAATGTGTTAGATGACACCCCAGAATTGCTTTTCGGTCCAGAAGTTGATGGAAAAACAGCGGTTGCAGGTATCTTACCTTTTTATGTCAGTTTACATGTTCATGATAAGATACTACACAATGCAATGTTTGATTCAGGTGCCTCTCACAACTTGATGCCCAAATCAGTCATGGAAAGATTGAATCTAGACATTACAAGACCATATAAGGACCTATTCTCATTTGACTCCAACCAAGTCAAGTGTCTAGGCTTGATAAAAGACTTATGTGTGTCCCTTGTTCAGTACCCAAATAAAACAATTCTCATGGATGTGGTGGTTGCTGATATCCCACCTAAATATGGGATGTTGTTATCAAGATCATGGGGGGCTAAACTCCAAGGTTCCCTACAACTAGACATGTCATATGCAACGATCTCTGTCTTTGGGCAACCAAAAAGACTATACAAAGAAACACTTATGAAATACATGGTCAGCAGTGAAGAAAAACCTCAAAACTTCCCCATATATGCTCTCCATTCTGACACTGACTCCTACATTCTCTTCAATGACAAAACAAACCCCACAGGTGATGAGGAATTCCACACACTCAAAAAGGACCAGCAGACAAATGAAGAGACTATTGTTCAAGAAATGCAGGTTGAGAAATCAATTAACAAAAATGTTCCAAAAGAAAAATCAAGGGTAAACCAAGATCTCAAGTTGTTGATGCCAACTCCCATAACAGTTGACAAACCTTCCCTTAACCAAGAAGTCCTCTGGTTTCTTGAATTTGATGGGTCAGTCAACAAGTTAGGGGCAGGAGCAGGGGTTTGGATACATAACAAACAAAACAGTCATGCAGAGGGCCGAGCCTATAGGTTAAACTTCAGGTGCACCAACAATATGGCTGAATATGAAGCTCTCTTGCGAGGCCTTAAGCTAGTAAAATCCTTACAAGCCATAAAAGTTTCAATTATGGAGGATTCAGACTTGATTATCCAACAAGTAAAGGGAAATTTTGTTACTAATGATAAAAGACTGAGATCTTATAGATCTGCTGCTTCTGAACTACTACAGTCCTTCACTGAATTTCAAATTATCAAGATTCCCGAGACCCATAACCTGCATGCTCATAGCTTGGCCACATTTGCAAGCACCTGCAAGTTACCTTTTTAGCCCCATCATTGCTTTACAGCTGAGGTAAAGCACAGACCTTTTGTCCCAAACAATGTCAAAGACTGGCAAGTATTTGAAGGTGATGCACAGATAAATAATTTCCTGACCTTACAACAAGAATTTGCAGGACTAAATATTGACTCTGAGGGAGTAAGTCAATCACAAATACTTGAGCGAGCAAGTCAATCACAAATACTTGAGGGAGCAAGTCAATCACAAATACTTGAAAGAGCAAGTCAATCACAAATACAGAGTAAACAGAATAACAAGCCAATGTCACCTAAGACAGCTCACCAAATCCTACATCCAACAATTTTCAACAAAGACAATATACAAGAACTTGGACAAAACAGTTGTGAAGAGATAGCTGATGATGAAGCCGAAGTTATACAATTGAAAGACAATTTTCTTCCAACAGGCTTAGCTCCATTAGAAGACATTTTCGACTCCAATGATGTTCCCAGCAAACCAAAAATCCAGCCCCTCAACACTGCCATAGAAGAGTGTAACATTGGGACTGCTGAACAACCCAAAATAATAAAATTGTCTGCTTCATTACCTCCTGATCAAAAGCCTAAATACATTGACCTCTTCAAGGAGTTCTAGGATGTCTTTGCATGGAGTTATGAGGATTTAAAATCCTATGACACCTCTGTAATTCAACACACTATCCCTCTCAAACCAAATCAAAAACCCTTTAAGCAAAAATTGAGGAGAATCAATCCTATGCTTCTCCCAGCAATGGAACAAGAGGTACAAAAAATGTTTAAGGCTGGCATCATAGCACCAATCAGATTTTTTGATTGGATTTCAAGCTTAGTCCCTACAAGAAAGAAAACTGGTGAAATAAGGCTCTGTGTTGATCTAAGGAACTTAAATCAAGTGTCCTTGAAAGATAACTACCCCTTACCCAAGATGGATCACATCTTGCAGAGAGTAGTGGGGGCCTCAAGAATTTCTCTACTTGATGGATTCTCAGGTTTCAACCAAATCCTAGTTCACCCTGATGACCAGGAAAAAATAGCCTTTACAACCCCTTGGGGAACCTTCAAATATGTGAAAATGCCTTTCGGATTGAAAAATGCAGGGGCTACCTTTCAAAGAGCAATGGATATTGCTTTTGCCAAAGAGATCCATGATTTCCTTGTGGTCTACTTAGATGACCTTACACCATTTTCAAAATCTGACCCTGAACATCTGAAACATCTAAGGCAGATATTCATAACTTGTAGGAAATATGGAATTTCCTTAAATCCCAAGAAATCCATGTTTGGTTTGGAAGAAGGTAAACTATTGGGTCACATCATTTCAAAGGATGGCATTAGGATCGACCCAGACAGAACCCAGGCCATCTTACAAATGCCTCATCCAAGAAATGTAAAGGAATTACAAGCCTTTCTGGGTAAAATCAACTTCATAAGGAGATTTATCCCAAATTTGGCTGAATTAGGCAGATTACTCAATAACATGCTAAAAAAGGATGCAAAAGTAAAATGGACAGTAGAAGCAAATCAAGCTTTTGAAGGTATCAAACTAGCCCTCACCCAAACCCCAGTCTTAACCAACCCTCAATTTGATAGGGAATTTATCATATTTTCCTTTGCTTCCCAACACACAATTGCTGCTGTCTTATTACAGAAAGATGACCAAGGAAATGAAAAACCTATTGCTTTTTTTAGTAGAGCTCTTAGAGATGCACCCCTGAAATATCAGAACATGGAAAAACAAGCATATGCTTTGGTCAAAGCTATTAAAGACTTTAGGATCTACATCCTATACTCCCATGTTATAGCCTATGTACCAAGCCCAATTGTGAAAGACATACTTACTCAAGAGAACTTAGAGGGCAGAAGAGGAAAATGGATTGCCAACATTTTAGAATTTGACATTGAAATAAAACCTACAAAACTGATAAAAGGGCAAGGTTTGGCCAAATTAATGTCTGAAACAAATTTCCAAGCCTTGGACATCAACCAGCTGGACAGTGAACCGGAGCTGGCGACTCCAAAGATCAATGTAGCCTTTGAACAATCCCCCTGGTATTCTGATATCTGTTATGTGTTACAAAACCTGTGTGCTCCCCCAGGACTGTCCAGAACTAAATGTAGGTTCCTAAAAATGAAAGCTTCAAAATTTTGTGTTATGAATGGAAATTTGCTTTGGAAAAACCATGAGGGTATATTGTTAAACTGCTTAATGGAAAATGAGTCTAACAAAATCATGGAAGAATTTCATGCAGGTAATTGTGGTGGACATTTGTATTGGAAGTCCACTGTGGATAAGATATTGAGAGCTGGTTATTATTGGCCCACTGTTTTCTCTGATGTCAAGAAATTTACCACTTCATGTCATAAATGCCAAGTGTTTGAGGGAAAGAGAAAGTTACTGCCACTTCCTTTGAGGCCTATTACAACAGAGAGACCTTTTCAGCAATGGGGCTTGGATTTCATTGGAGAAATTCATCCCTCATCTTCAGGCCAACATAGATGGATTCTAACAGCTACAGACTACTTTACTAAATGGATTGAGGCCATCCCATGTAGACAAGCAAATGATTCCACTATCATTCAGTTCCTTGAGGCCAATATCCTTGCTAGATTTGGTTGTCCTGATAAGATAATAACAGACAATGCTGCTGCTTTCAGATCTAAGAAGATGGTGAACTTTTGCCACAGATTTCACATCACTTTGGGCCATTCCACTGCATACTATCCCCAAGGAAATGGCCTAGCTGAATCATCAAATAAAAGCCTTGTAAACATCATAAAGAAGGTATTGGAAGAAAATAAGAAGAATTGGCATAAGAAGCTTGTGAATGCCTTATGGGCAGATAGACTAACAACCAAGAGATCAATTGGGGTCAGCCCATATGAGTTAGTCTATGGATTAGAGGCCAAATTCCCTTCATCACTAGGGATCCCTGTTATGAAACTACTTCAAGAGACTCAAGCTGAGCCCAATGATATGCAAAGGAAGGTAAATCAAATAATATGTTTGCAGCAGACTAGAGACCAAGTTTACAGCAGAGTTCAAGTTTTACAAGAAAAGTTAAAGAAAGCCTTCGACAGAAGGACCAAGGCAGAAGATTTTAATGTTGGAGACAAAGTCCTCAAGTGGGACTCAAGAAGAGAAGATAAGGGAAAACATGGAAAATTTGATTCCCTTTGGAGAGGACCATTTGTTGTTCAAGCAGTACAAGGAAACAATACTTATTTCCTTAAAAGTCTTGATGAAGCTGATTTGGATGAAGGTCCTGTGAATGGCAGGATGTTGAAGCACTATTTTGACTACTATCCATAAGTGCAGCCTATGTTTCCCTTGTACATAATCAGGTGTATATATTACTTTCTGTTAAAATGTAAAAATGCAGTTTCTCAAGTTTTATTGGTTCTCAGCAAAAAGCTAATGAGTTCAGAGATCTACCAAGATGGGAAGAGTACAGTTTGGCATTTCAAAGCAGCATACTTCACGTTTTGGTAAAAGCAGTCAAGGGCCAAGGCATTCTGACCTGCTGTTCTTGGTCTTTCAAATGGAAAAACCATTCCCATGTGGAGCCACTGTTAGCTACCTATACCAATAGGTTTCATATTTCATGATTGGCCAAGAAAGTTCCAAATATGCTCTGCTTTGATGATGCAAAGATCCCATATTTCCAAGAGAAGACAATGTGTGTATATAGTTTGATGTGGACTCAATTTTGATGGATGGTCCAACAGCCTAATCTGGATCATGCCATGTTTCAATTTTCTGTTGTAGAATAGAGAAAAAAGTTTGTCCAAACTGTTTAATCTTGGCAGACCAGTAGCTTAGGTAGAGAATTAAGGTTCCCAACTGCTTAATCTGGGACCTTGGAAGCAATAAGGGTAGTTCTAGATAGAAAATCAAAACAAAAAGCCAAGAGAAAAGAAAAGGCAAATAAGGGTCTGCAAGTCTAAGTGCACCCTCCAAGAAGAAACAAAAAATGCTAGGCAAGTAGATGGGTA
The DNA here is from genome assembly GCA_031772625.1 of Pinus tabuliformis. Lineage (NCBI taxonomy): Eukaryota > Viridiplantae > Streptophyta > Pinopsida > Pinales > Pinaceae > Pinus > Pinus tabuliformis. The sequence goes on along the minus strand of CM062813.1, from coordinate 573,368,592 downwards.
GGCAGATGGGGTTGCAGAAATGTCATTCCTTACAATTGAATGTGTGCTAACCTATTCACAAAGGAAAATCAATGGATTGAGAAGGTCTTCTTCTCCATCAGGTTGCAGCAAAGCAAAGGAGCATGTCTAACTTCCCATTTTCCCCTTTCCCATTCATTACTAACATCCCTTCATCAGTTGAGATTCATGGAAGAATTTGTGGTTTTATGGTGGTTCTTATTCCTTTAAAAGCCACATTTCTTGTCTAAAATTCTTTTCATTTTGATCTACTCCCTAAACTAAGTGATTTTCAAATAAACTTAGTGATATCACTCCTCATTCACCTTTTCCATCCATATTAACCCCTAACTTCTATTATCTAAATCCCCTATGTTACCCTTTCCCTACTATTATAACACTATGGTGTATAAACCCCAAGCATTGTATAAATATCCCTCCCCTTGGCATTATAGCCATATGTTCACTGTTAGGGATTAAATTGGCATCTGGTCAGTTTAAGAACCCTAAACCTTACCCCTTTTTCCCCTTCTGAAGCCATTTGACCCATTAAACCCTTCATTGGCTAAGAAACCTTATGAAAAAACCCCTTTTTACCCATAACCCACTTCATTTGCAAAAAACATACAAAAACCCACTTTTTCCCGTTTACCGAAAGTCTTAGCGCTATGCGCATTTTTGTAAAAACATTGAAAAAACCATATGAATCACCAAATTCCCAAAGGTCCCGCCGGGCGCAAATTTCAAAAGAAATATTATTTTAATCCCGCCTGCATCCGTATTGTCCGGCCAGCTCAACGATCCGTCGACCGTCGGATCGGGCCCTTTTCATCCGACGGCCCTCGTGCATATCGGACCGGCCCCGACGTCCAAAATATACCTTCCGATATCTGTCAGAGGGTGACGTCAGGGCTCTGCCACGCATCACCCCCACATCGTATCGGAGGTACCTCTGACAATTCCGCTTCCGTATGGAAGGCGGTGCGATATGAAACCGCTAACCACTTCTGGTTTCGGTTAATCCGCCCTGCCTACGTCACTGCCAGCATCACTGCTACGTCAGCGCCGCGTCGGTACGCCCCGTCCGCCATTGCTCCACCTGTCTGCCACCTCACCATCCTCGTGGACCTCTCTTATGCCGCCACGTCACCCGATGACGTCATGCTGACGTCATCCGACCTTGACCCCACCTGATGACATCATGCTGACGTCATCCATAAAGGAGACAATGTTCAAAAAAATCCATATTTTGGCCAAAATTTCGCGTTTTTGCACTTTTTGCCAAAAACACTGTTGTTTTCTCTGCATGGTTTTTACATCCAACCGCGCACCAACCTAGTGAACTCGACCTGGAGACCGCTGGCGCGCCATTTCTACCTGCATTCGTGTCCATTGTTCTCTGTGTACCAAGTATTTATCCTTGTGAATCCCTCTTGCACCTGGTTTCGTCTGTAAATTGCCAAGAAAGCTTAAAACACTGAGAAACTTATAATTCACCGGCAAATCCCCTGTGCCTAGTCCCCATTTACACTCTAAGGTCGAAATTCACCGGTTGAGCCTTGTTTGCCCGAGTTTTTTACCAATAACAGCATTCTGTTCGCGAAATCGCGAAATGGTAACCCAAACTGTACCAATTTGCTGAGAAAAAGAGTTTGAGACCAGACATTTGTCTTATCCATACTTTAAGCAGTATTTCAATTGCTGCAATTGACCATTTATCCTCTGTCCCTCAGTAATTTACCTTTCTGTTCGAAGAAAACTTTGTGGTGTTGCTCTGCACAGTAACACCAGTTTATAAACGATAGAAATCCTAAAAGTAACCATGGATCCACCAGTAGCCCCTGTAGCATTGAACATTGCTCCTTTAAATGCCCCTCAGAGACAATTGGATTGGCAGCCTCTAGTAGACCTGGATTATCAGATAGCAGAAGAAAGGCTAATGCACAGCAAGTACCACATTCATTTGCTGAATGAGTTGAGGATTAAACATGAGGCTGGAATAGATGTATTGGGCATTTGGGATTCTTTCCTCCCTCTATTCAAACTCCCTCAGGTCAACCAGTTTCCTGACCTGATCCACCTATGTGCTGAATCCTACGACGCCACTCAGAGGGCTGTGATTGACCCTTCAGGCTCAGTTGTTTTCTATGTCACCCCTGAAGCCATCAGAGAGATGCTCCATTTCAAAACTGAGAAGAAATTAGTCCCTTTGTCATTGGCTCATCTGATAAAGCAAGGAGCCAAATTGACAGATGCCCAGATCACCAAACTAAATCAATTATATATTGACTCTGACACAGTGAAGTACCCTCCCATTTCTCATGTTTACCTAAACCAATTGGGCAGGGACCTTGTAGACATGATCAGTCCCATTCTGGGCTATAATTCTATTGAATTTGTTGATGAGACTGTGCTGGTGATGATGCTCATGTTTGCCCCTGGAAAGTCTCCAATCTACTATGACTATGCCACTTATATATCTGACAAAATACATGAGCAATTGATGAACTTACCAAGAGAAAGGGTGTTCAGATACACCTCCTACATCTACCACTTGAATTTGTATTATCAAGATGAGAGGTTCCACTTTGCTATGAAGAGAGTGGATGCACAAGGAAATCCAAGGTCAGTGGTGTATTGGTCCTCTGCTTTCCACTGCAGATATGTTTCTCCATACACTTATTGTGAATTTATAGACCTCTTCATCCACCCAGCCATGTCTCTGCTCATGAGCTCACCTCCTCCTAGGCTAACTGATGAGATGCAGAGGATTCTTCAGCTATCCAAGGCATACACAATCGGGGATTGGTATTATTACCAACACCACACAGTCATCAGAATATATGGGTGTGAGTTGTCCCCATACAGATTTCCCAGATATGTGCCCATGAGATTGTTTTCCCTGGAATACTTCAGGCAATTTGGGAATGCTGATGTGCTGCACTTTTCAAGCAGAGGCAAGAAAGCACAACTCAAGGTCAGAAACCAATTAGGCCACTTCATCTACAACAAAAGGGAGGAAGGTTGGCAAGAAGCCGATAGCATGTTAGGATCCCTTGGCCTACAGACCAATTTCCTTTGGAAACCTTATGACCCCAATCACTTCATAACTTTAAGAAGGGTCAAGTATAGGCTGTCTAGTTATGACCATGTAAGGTTGCCTCACATAGAAAAATATGAAAATCAAGCAAAATGGAGGAGGGGAACCTTAGAGGAAGCTGCTACACAAGAAGAATTAAATCAAAGAGCAGTTAGAAATATCCAAAAGATGGCTGACTTGGAGCTTTGTGCACAGGTGTTTACTCTTCCAAGCACTCAAGTGGGAGCAGCTGCATCTTCCTCCACAGCAAATCAGCAAGCGGTTAAAGCTACTGAGCAAACCTCAAGCAAAGGCAAAGAAAAGGAGATGGAACCAGAACAACCACCTCATGAGGAGGCACAGCAGCAACAACAACAGGTACAACAGCAACAAGAGGGGCAGCAAGAGAAAGAGCAGCCATTACAGCAAGAAAAGGCAGTTGAAGCCCCAATTTCCACTGAGCAGCAGGCTCAGGACACAGTGCCTCCTAGGCCAGAAACGACAGTGGAGGCCTCAGTCCTCCAAACCCCACAAAAAGAAGACATAAGCAGAAAGAGGGACAGAGAGACTCCCCTCACAACAACAACGACTCAAGGGGAGAAAAGACACAGAATGAATCCCCTTTCAGAAGAGGAAATGCATTTGGGGCAATCTTTGGGCATGGGCCCACCAAGTCTGGAGGCCTCAGCAAGTTCCTTCCAGCAGGAACAAGAGAGGATGATGGGAGGAGAAGTTAGCTCCTCAAGCCAGCAGAGAGAAGGTGAACTGAGCATCAAACAGTACTTCATTGACATAAAGAGGAGGAATGAGCCAATAAAGATACAACTATATAATCATTTGTTGAAAATGGCTCCCACCAACCAGCAAAGGCTCATGTCTGCATAGGATTTTAATGAAGGCAAAATGATCATGAGTCACTTCATGCCAACTGCATTGCAGCCACAGTCCCCATCAGACTACTTGAGGACCAATCTTGAGGTCCTTTCCAAGGACATCCACCCAATGGACATAATCGAATTGCATAAACAAACGGGTGAGATGGTGTATGCCTCCTTGGCAGACAAGACACTGGATAACTATAGGCTAGAAAATAGCCTAAATAATACAGCTGCCCAACTTGAGTTGGAGAGAGCATCCTCTCAAGCAAAGGATAACAGGATCAGGGCCTTAGAAGATATAATCATAGAGATTGGACATGATCCCAAGGACGTCAAGGGCATACAAGAAATATTGAAATTGAGGGATGCAGACATGGCAGCTTTGAGGAGAAAGATCAAAATCCCAGCAACAATTCACCCTCAAACAGATGAAGTTGCCCAGCTGAGACATGATCAAGATGCCACAGCTTTGCTAGTGTCTTTATATAAATAGCTAATCCACACTCAAGAAAAGCTGGGAGAATCAGAGGCTGCACAGGCAGCATTGCAAGCATCATTACAGAAAAAGGAAGGAGGTCAAACATCTCTGCCTCCTCCTGAAATAATTAACCTTGAGGAAGCTCCTCCAACTACTGCTCCTCTCACTCAACAAACAGAACAGGCATCACCTTCTACCTCAGCACCACCACCAACAACAGAGCAGGCCCCAAGCCTGGACATGCAAAAGCTGAGAAATGAGATTCAGGCCCTGGAAGCTCAAATGACAGAATTAAATGAGTCCAGGGAGAATTTAGCCAGGGTAAATGAAAGATATGACCAATCTAAGCAGACTGTGGCAGAAAAGGGCAGGGAAATAAAAGCCCTCAAAGACAGGATAAAGGAGCTGGAGAAGGAGCTCAAACTGGATAAAGTAGTGGCTGAGCTCAAGACAGTGCTATGGGCCAATATTGACCAATCCATCACTGATCAATGGCAGTATATTGAGACAATTCATGAGCAGTTGGAGCTCATTGCAAAAGCACAGAAGGAAATTCAGAGATCGAGGGCCTCTCTAGGCAATATGCCTGAAGTTGCCAACAGGATGATCAATGTGATTAATAATAGAACAAGTGCTCAATTAGCAACTATGGGAATTTCCAACAGGACTGAGACCATTTTGTTGGTAAAGAGGGTCTTGACACTAAGAAACCTGGTGCAGACATTAGAAAGAAGGACCCAGGACATGCAGACAGAGGTCAACAGATTCATGGACAAATTTGTGGCATTGCAAAACAGAGGTCTCGCTGGATTACTGAACAGCGCAGGAAGACTACTTACACATGAGCAGTATGCCAAGAGGGTCAACACATTCGCCACAAATCAGATCACTGAAAGGCCCAGCACCTCAGAGGAAACAGGGCCAGCTACAGGACAAAGTCTCTACAACAGGGTAGAGAATTTATTCTTTATAATGAATGAAATTAAACACCTGTTTGAAGTGCCTCCCAATTTCTATAAATACATAGAGGTAGATGAGACTTTGGATGCAATTTTTAGACATCAACTGCCCACACAGGAATGGTGGACTAGCATGATACAGAAGATACTATAAATCCAAAGGCTTCCAGCACAGTTTTCAGCAAAAAACATAAGTCATCACCTTCAGAAAAAGTGATACATACACGGTGGATGAGAGAGGAATGGGCTGAGCCAACTCAGCAGATCATATTCGGCCAACAAAAGCAAGATTGACAGCTAACATGTAACAGGGCCGAAAAGCTACAGCACAACAGCCATAAAGGCACATTTCCAGCATTAAAGCAGAACGTTCAGACCGAATAAGTGGCCTCCAAGGGTCAAAGTATCTCCTGACAGATATAAAGGGCATTCATTTTGTATTAATAACAGCAGTAACTGCTTTTCTGATATTTTGTAAAATTTGGTAACGTATTTAATTATCAGATAACTCAGCGGTTCAGATATTTTGGAACCGATTGTATAAATTCCCCCTCGCATAAGCTTGCAGGGGTTGTTGATTTCCTCTTGTAGAGATCCTATGCTGTAATTTATTCAGAGTTTAATAAAAGAAGTGATGGAATCTCTCAAGTTCTGAGCTGTTTGAATGCGTTCATGGTGTTTGTTAAAATTTGTAGGATCCCTGTGCATCTCACAATACAATAAGTCTTCTGTAACTCTCTTCGTTATGTGTTTCAGTATTTTACAATCCATACATGTTTCTAAGTTCTAGTATTTAGTAGCAAAGAAAAAGAATAGCTTTAGGATTTATTCATGAAATACCCTGAGCTCAATCTATGTTGTTAATGAATGTTTTCTTCAGTTATAATCTTGATAAGTGTAATTCTTAATTGCTGCACTTTCAGAATATATCTTTCACAGTGACCCTTGTTTCAGGAATTCAAGTTTGCTCCTGTGCAATATACTTCACTTTCACACCACTAGCTTAGTGGAAAATTCTTAATTGCTTTCCATTGGCTAATCATACATCATCACCACAATTTTAAGTTTGTTTGTTGGAATACCCAATAGGCCCTGTAGTCTGAACACTCCCACTTAAGCATTTCAAACAATTCACAGCTCTAGACTCCATTGCCCAATGAATTACAACTGTCTGAACACTACACCTTAGGTATTGAAAGATATCATTCAACCAAAATTCAAACCAAACCCTCACTTCATAACTAGCCTAAAATCCTCACAAAACAAAGATAAATCTTAAAGAGAGAGCCCTCTCTGATTACAGTTTGGCTAGAGACTGTAATCCAAAGCTTGGTTAGTGGTTACCCCGGCCGTATTCCCTTGGGAGTCAAAGGGAACAACCTGGGTGTTAACACCTTCATAATGCAATGTGGGTTATACAGATTGAAACTTTAGAGGTCAAACGGGTACTTCTCCATTTATTCTACTTCGACATCCACTTGCTTGATACTCCAAATCTCATATATCCTAATCTGCAATGGAAGAGCAGGCCAAGGTGCCTTCTTCTTCCGTTGCAGTCTAGCTGTAATTCCTGCCGAGATGTGATCTGCTACTTCCTGCATGACAATTAGGTCCAAGGAAAAATTTGGTAGACCACGTGGAGGCTTCTCCACATTGAAAATTCAGATGAAAGCGTCGGACAGTGAGGCGTACCAATATGCAATGCCTAACAATTCCTCCATTTCTTCCGTAGACATGTAGGGTGTATCCTATTCGAATATCATCCTGTACACTAGGGTAACAAAATGGTCACACAATCGTATGATTACTCCTTTAAAGCTTCATTTAGACAACAACCTCAAACATGTGTTCGCAACAGTCTCCACCAGTGACCATGCCCACTCCAAGCCCGAGAACTCATGTCAGGCACAAACTGCATCTACAATGTAGGCGGATATGTAAATATATGCATGCATACCTTCAGGTGACTGTTGAGCCTTCATGACTTGTTCCTTCAACTGATGATCTAGTATGCCAGACCAGTTACACGGTTTTCCCTCTCTGGCCAGTTGGTCCAATGTGAATACCCAGCTCTAAGGCAAGGTTTCGGTGCTTGATTGCCCACTCAGTAGACATGTGAATATGACCAAGTATTGGTACGCCTTCCTCAATAACTTTGTCTTGTAGATCTGGTTGGGTGTCATCCTAAAACGAGTTGGCTCCTTTACCCAATCCTTTAGAATTTATCTGGAGTTAGTGTTGTTGTTGGACAAGCTGAATGGTAGACTCATGATAGTCATAGGCTCCACTATTTGATACATCTCATCGTAATATTGTACCCAGAAGGTCACAAGATTCATCCCAATGACACTACTCAAGGTCATCGTCTTGGGGTCAGTGTGAGAGATGATCTAGTGAATCATGTCCACACATAGGAACACATGGTATCTAAATTAAGGCCCATGGGAGGCCAGACTTCTAAATGTTCATGTACCCTTGATGGTCTTTGAGGTCTTCCCCAAAATTTTCTATGAATGTTTCATTAACCTCTTGCCACTTCAGTTTGATGTCCTTGTCTAGATACTTCGTATCTTCATAGAACGACAGACTAGAGGACACCTACTCCACTACTACTCCTGCTGCAATTCCATCAGTGTCCTGAGATCATGTTATCTTGGCAGCCATTGAGACAAATGAACACCTAAAATATCTAGAGACAAGAAACATGCATGGAAAGAAATTTGTCAGCGAAAACAAAGCAAATTCCGAAAGTGACAGCATATACCTGGGGAATTGATGAACAAGATTGTGAAATTTCTTCTGTGAGGCTGGCTGACTGGCTATCAGAACTACACAAAAGGTAGTATGAGTTGTTTGGGAGATAGGAATGGCTACTGGATCTGTAAAATGCACAATCCAGTCTGGTTGTTGGCTACTGGGATTGCACAATGCGCAATTCAAGTTGGGAAGGACTATAGGATCAGCGACTGATTTTCTCAATTTCCTAGGCCAAGTAGTCACTGTCCTCTAGAAGTGAGTAAAACAGTCCTAGAGGCTAGTGCTAGGTAGGAATGCACATTTCTAGAGGGGAAGGCAAAGCCTTTCTTCCCGTGATTGTGTAATGCAGCATTGGTGAAGGTAGAGTCCGGGACAATGTTAGCCCGACTCGCCGACAGGAAACTGGAAGAAAATAAAATAGTGAATGCATGGAGACAGTAAGTGATAGAAGAAGTGATTGAAAGTGCATGCAAGAAAGATTCAACAAATAAACCAACATGCATGAGGGTGAGGCGGTTTGCCGATTCAGCGAGCATGTGCAAAACCGTTTCATGCATGTGACAGCGCTGATATAGCCATGAAAATTGAAACAGAGCTAGGAAATATAGTATACATGCAAGCGACAACAAGAATTCAAAGAAATCAACCAAAGCACACTCACGTAAGCGAATATACAAAATGTGACAGAAATGTTGAAAAAGACAAGTTGAGGACACTTACCCGTGAATACCTGAGCCAGATGTGTCAAAGAGTCTTGGATGTGATATGGGATGTGAGAGATCTAAGATCAATGTGAATGAATGAGCTATGATGCATCGGATAGATAAGTTTGGTCTCATGACGCGGATGCCACAAATCGAGGAAAAAGAGATACTTGGAGGGAAGTTTCTAAAAACACTTTGCATGTAACACCTGACTGCTAAAAATAGCTCCCTGAATCATGGTATGTATTTTACATGTTTCCTTTCACTATTCTAGGAAGAGGAAGTCATGAATGCATCCAGGTCAAGTTTCCTATGTCTTGAGTGGAATTGGTGAACCAGATTGCTCATGTATGCAGTTGCTCAATTGCTTGGGAAAAATGTGCATTTCTGGCTGGGAGGTGGCCTGGCTACCTAGGATGTTTATGCAATTTCTGGGTAGAGCAACTAATTGCTACCCAGATTTGTACAAATTATTGGATGAGTAGCCCTGCTAGGGAAATTTGTGCAAATCCTGTTGGGAGTGTTGACTGGAAGGATTGCAGAATCTTGGAACTGAGCAGGCTGCCAGACAAGATTGTGCAATTTCTGGAGGGAAGGATGGTTGCCCTCTCGAAATGTAAAATTTTCTATGGGAAGCTACTTAGCCTATAGCTAGACCAAGTCCAGGTGAACAGCCTATGAGGGGAATGGATCAAACTGTGATCGACAGGCTGCCTTTGTGCAAGGAAAACACTGAATCTTTAATACTTGAGGAAGCAAGACAAGGTGCTATGAATGGTTGGTAGGGAGGCTCCAAAATAGGCTAAGGAAAAATTTTTGAGGGTGGTTGTAGCAACTGCAATAAGACTTTTAGGACATTTCTAGGGAAGGTCCATCATGTGGAATTGACCACCAACAACGTTTTCTGAGCTAGCAAGAAGTCTTCAAAATTTAGTGGTGTTTCCTCAATATTTCCAAGAAATTTATTTATTAATTCCATTAATAATAAAATAATTACAATGTCACATAAGTCCCATTATGGCTTCCACAACCATTCAATCCAATAAGAGTTCAATGTTTCAAAATAGTAATTGCTTAAAAATCATAGCCATAGGGGTGTTACGATACCACATTGCAAATAAATGTAAACTTTTGATTTATGTATACTACTATCAATATTCTTGAATATTATGCTATGCAGAATAAATCTCCACTACCCACTTAATAGTTATTGATAACTAAATTAAAATTCTACAAGACTTATTTTAATTTTATTTAATTAAAAGTAAAAAAAGGGCATCCATGGGGCGTAAAATAGACAATGACACAGTTCTCTATTAAGGCACTATTGTTCTTAGATTGACCAATGAACATCTGATTTTTCTAACTGGGTGATTGGGGGTCCCTATAGATGTCGATGGTGTTCCAAGCATGTCCGATTTATAGGTGATTGAAACTATGGACAATACAGATCACTATCCTTCTCTTCTAAGGATCAACTAGATCTTTGATAACCAGGTAAGTATCACCTTGAAAAGAATATAGATGATTTTTAGATGAGGTGATACTTAGCTCGTTACACCATTGGATCTGCATGAAAGGGATAACTATGTAGATCATGTGTAGGGTGAGATTAGTCGAGAGGATCTAGATAATATCTATAATGTTACAACCTAACAAGATGATTATGTAAACATGACAATTGATCGAGTATTAATCTGGTGCAACATCGGATCCTACACATCTGAATCAGAGGAGGCTTCGTAGAATTGAGAAAATTAGTTGCATGAGTTCAGTACTAGGCGAGGAGCCCATACTATGAGAATGGTGCATTGGATTGGGACTGAGGTGAAAAATCTACCTTCTTTTGATGGTTTTTCTTAGGTAAATATTTTTGTACGAGAGTATGAAGTCAGATTGTCGTAGAATTCCTGCATCAGATTTTGTACCATGTGCTACAATGACTAGGTGGTGGACTGCACACATAGAGAGAGTCGCAATAGTAATGTAAATAATTGTCAATATCTTGATTCAGGTGCCTCTCACAACTTGATGCCCAAATCAGTCATGGAAAGATTGAATCTAGACATTACAAGACCATATAAGGACCTATTCTCATTTGACTCCAGCCAAGTCAAGTGTCTAGGCTTGATAAAAGACTTATGTGTGTCCCTTGTTCAGTACCCAAATAAAACAATTCTCATGGATGTGGTGGTTGCTGATATCCCACCTAAATATGGGATGCTGTTATCAAGATCATGGGGGGCTAAACTCCAAGGTTCCCTACAACTAGACATGTCATATGCAACCATCTCTGTCTTTGGGCAACCAAAAAGACTATACAGAGAAACACTTATGAAATACATGGTCAGCAGTGAAGAAAAACCTCAAAACTTCCCCATATATGCTGTCCATTCTGACATTGACTCCTACATTCTCTTCAATGACAAAACAAACCCCACAGGTGATGAGGAATTCCACACACTCAAAAAAGACCAGCAGACAAATGAAGAGACTGCTGTTCAAGAAATGCAGGTTGAGAAATCAATTAACAAAAATGTTCCAAAAGAAAAATCAAGGGTAAACCAAGATCTCAAGTTGTTGATGCCAACTCCCATAACAGTTGACAAACCTTCCCTTAACCAAGAAGTCCTCTGGTTTCTTGAATTTGATGGGTCAGTCAACAAGTTAGGGGCAGGAGCAGGGGTTTGGATACATAACAAACAAAACATTCATGCAGAGGGCCGAGCCTATAGGTTAAACTTCAGTTGCACCAACAATATGGCTGAATATGAAGCTCTCTTGCGAGGCCTTAAGCTAGTAAAATCCTTACAAGCCATAAAAGTTTCAATTATGGGAGATTCAGACTTGATTATCCAACAAGTAAAGGGAAATTTTGTTACTAATGATAAAAGACTGAGATCTTATAGATCTGCTGCTTCTGAACTACTACAGTCCTTCAATGAATTTCAAATTATCAAGATTCCCGGGACCCATAACCTGCATGCTCATAGCTTGGCCACATTTGCAAGCACCTGCAAGTTACCTTTTTAGCCCCATCATTCCTTTACAGCTGAGGTAAAGCACAGACCTTCTGTCCCAAACAATGTCAAAGACTGGCAAGTATTTGAAGGTGATGCACAGATAAATAATTTCCTGACCTTACAACAAGAATTTGCAGGACTAAATATTGACACTGAGGGAGTAAGTCAATCACAAATACTTGAGGGAGCAAGTCAATCACAAATACTTGAAAGAGTAAGTCAATCACAAATACTTGAGGGAGCAAGTCAATCACAAATACTTGAAAGAGCAAGTCAATCACAAATACAGAGTAAACAGAATAACAAGCCAATGTCACCTAAGACAGCTCACCAAATCCTACATCCAACAATTTTCAACAAAGACAATATACAAGAACTTGGACTAAATAGTTGTGAAGAGATAGCTGATGATGAAGCCAAAGTTATACAATTGAAAGACAATTTTCTTCCAACAGGCTTATCTCCATTAGAAGACATTTTCGACTCCAATGATGTTCCCAGCAAACCAAAAATCTAGCCCCTCAACAATGCCATAGAAGAGTGTAACATTGGGACTACTGAACAACCCAAAATAATAAAATTGTCTGCTTCATTACCTCCTGATCAAAAGCCTAAATACATTGACCTCTTCAAGGAGTTCCAGGATGTCTTTGCATGGAGTTATGAGGATTTAAAATCCTATGACACCTCTGTAATTCAACACACTATCCCTCTCAAACCCAATCAAAAACCCTTTAAGCAAAAATTGAGGAGAATCAATCCTATGCTTCTCCCAGAAATGGAACAAGAGGTACAAAAAATGTTTAAGGCTAGCATCATAGCACCAATCAAATTTTCTGATTGGATTTCAAGCTTAGTTCCTACAAGAAAGAAAACTGGTGAAATAAGGCTCTGTGTTGATCTAAGGAACTTAAATCAAGTGTCCTTGAAAGATAACTACCCCTTACCCAAGATGGATCACATCTTGCAGAGAGTAGTGGGGGCCTCAAGAATTTCTCTACTTGATGGATTCTCAGGTTTCAACCAAATCCTAGTTCACCCTGATGACCAGGAAAAAATAGCCTTTACAACCCCTTGGGGAACCTTCAAATATGTGAAAATGCCTTTCGGATTAAAAAATGCAGGGGCTACCTTTCAAAGAGCAATGGATATTGCTTTTGCCAAAGAGATCCATGATTTCCTTGTGGTCTACTTAGATGACCTTACACCATTCTCAAAATCTGACCCTGAACATCTGAAACATCTAAGGCAGATATTCATAACTTGTAGGAAATATGGAATTTCCTTAAATCCCAAGAAATCCCTGTTTGGTTTGGAAGAAGGTAAACTGTTGGGTCACATCATTTCAAAGGATGGCATTAGGATCGACCCAGACAGAATCCAGGCCATCTTACAAATGCCTCATCCAAGAAATGTAAAGGAATTACAAGCCTTTCTGGGTAAAATCAACTTCCTAAGGAGATTTATCCCAAATTTGGCTGAATTAGGCAGATTACTCAATAACATGCTAAAAAAGGATTCAAAAGTAAAATGGACAGTAGAAGCAAATCAAGCTTTTGAAGGTATCAAACTAGCCCTCACCCAAACCCCAGTCTTAACCAACCCTCAATTTGATAGGGAATTTATCATATTTTCCTTTGCTTCCCAACACACAATTGCTGTTGTCTTATTACAGAAAGATGACCAAGGAAATGAAAAACCTATTGCTTTTTTTAGTAGAGCTCTTAGAGATGCACCCCTGAAATATCAGAACATGGAAAAACAAGCATATGCTTTGGTCAAAGCTATTAAAGACTTTAGGATCTACATCCTATACTCCCATGTTATAGCCTATGTACCAAGCCCAATTGTGAAAGACATACTTACTCAAGAGAACTTAGAGGGCAGAAGAGGAAAATGGATTGCCAACATTTTAGAATTTGACATTGAAATAAAACCTACAAAACTGATAAAAGGGCAAGGTTTGGCCAAATTAATGTCTGAAACAAATTTCCAAGCCTTGGACATCAACCAGCTGGACAGTGAACCGGAGCTGGCGACTCCAAAGATCAATGTAGCCTTTGAGCAATCCCCCTGGTATTCTCATATCTGTTATGTGTTACAAAACCTGTGTGCTCCCCCAGGACTGTCCAGAACTAAATGTAGGTTCCTAAAAATGAAAGCTTCAAAATTTTGTGTTATGAATGCAAATTTTCTTTGGAAAAACCATGAGCGTATATTGTTAAACTGCTTAATGGAGAATGAGTCTAACAAAATCATGGAAGAATTTCATGCAGGTAATTGTGGTGGACATTTGTATTGGAAGTCCACTGTGGATAAGATATTGAGAGTTGGTTATTATTGGCCCACTGTTTTCTCTGATGTCAAGAAATTTACCACTTCATGTCATAAATGCCAAGTGTTTGAGGGAAAGAGAAAGTTACTGCCACTTCCTTTGAGGCCTATTACAACAGAGAGACCTTTTCAGCAATGGGGCTTGGATTTCATTGGAGAAATTCATCCCTCATCTTCAGGCCAACATAGATGGATTCTAACAGCTACAGACTATTTTACTAAATGGATTGAGGCCATCCCATGTAGACAAGCAAATGATTCCACTATCATTCAGTTCCTTGAGGCCAATATCCTTGCTAGATTTGGTTGTCCTAATAAGATAATAACAGACAATGCTGTTGCTTTCAGATCTAAGAAGATGGTGAACTTCTGCCACAGATTTCACATCACTTTGGGCCATTCCACTGCATACTATCCCCAAGGAAATGGCCTAGCTGAATCATCAAATAAAAGCCTTGTAAACATCATAAAGAAGGTATTGGAAGAAAATAAGAAGAATTGGCATAAGAATCTTGTGAATGCCTTATGGGTAGATAGACTAACAACCAAGAGATCAATTGGGGTCAGCCCATATGAGTTAGTCTATGGATTAGAGGCCAAATTCCCTTCATCACTAGGGATCCCTGTTATGAAACTACTTCAAGAGACTCAAGATGAGCCCAATGATATGCAAAGGAGGGTAAATCAAATAATATGTTTGCAGCAGACTAGAGACCAAGTTTACAGCAGAGTTCAAGTTTTACAAGAAAAGTTAAAGAAAGCCTTCGACAGAAGGACAAAGGCAGAAGATTTTAGTGTTGGAGACAAAGTCCTCAAGTGGGACTCAAGAAGAGAAGATAAGGGAAAACATGGAAAATTTGATTCCCTTTGGAGAGGACCATTTGTTGTTCAAGCAGTACAAGGAAATAATACTTATTTCCTTAAAAGTCTTGATGAAGCTGATTTGGATGAAGGTCCTGTGAATGGCAGGATGTTGAAGCACTATTTTGATTACTATCCATAAGTGCAGCCTATGTTTCCCTTGTACATAATCAGGTGTATATATTACTTTCTGTTAAAATGTAAAAATGCAGTTTCTCAAGTTTTATTGGTTCTCAGCAAAAAGCTAATGAGTTCAGAGATCTACCAAGATGGGAAGAGTACAGTTTGGCATTTCAAAGCTGCATACTTCAAGTTTTGGTAAAAGCAGTCAAGGGCCAAGGCATTCTGACCTGCTGTTCTTGGTCTTTCAAATGGAAAAACCATCCCCATGTGGAGCCACTGTTAGCTACCTATACCAATAGGTTTCATATTTCATGATTGGCCAAGAAAGTTCCAAATATGCTCTGCTTTGATGATGCAAAGATCCCATATTTCCAAGAGAAGACAATGTGTGTATATAGTTTGATGTGGACTCAATTTTGATGGATGGTCCAACAGCCTAATCTGGATCATGCCATGTTTCAATTTTCTGTTGTAGAATAGAGAAAAAAGTCTGTCCAAACTGTTTAATCTTGGCAGACCAGTAGCTTAGGTAGAGAATTAAGGTTCCCAACTGCTTAATCTGGGACCTTGGAAGCAATAAGGGTAGTTCTAGATAGAAAATCAAAAGAAAAAGCCAAGAGAAAAGAAAAGGCAAATAAGGGTCTGCAAGTCTAAGTGCACCCTCCAAGAAGAAACAAAAAATGCTAGGCAATTAGATGGGTAGGCAGATGGGGTTGCAGAAATGTCATTCCTTACAATTGAATGTGTGCTAACCTATTCACAAAGGAAAATCAATGGATTGATAAGGTCTTCTTCTCCATCAGGTTGCAGCAAAGCAAAGGAGCATGTCTAACTTCCCATTTTCCCCTTTCCCATTCATTACTAACATCCCTTCATCAGTTGAGATTCATGGAAGAATCTGTGGTTTTATGGTGGTTCTTATTCCTTTAAAAGTCACATTTCTTGTCTAAAATTCTTTTCATTTTGATCTACTCCCTAAACTAAGTGATTTCCAAATAAACTCAGTGATATCACTCCTCATTCACCTTTTCCATCCATATTAACCCCTAACTTCTATTATCTAAATCCCCTATGTTACCCTTTCCCTGTTATTATAACATTATGGTGTATAAACCCCAAGCATTGTATAAATATCCCTCCCCTTGGCATTATAGCCATATGTTCACTGTTAGGGATTAAATTGGCATCTGGTCAGTTTAAGAACCCTAGACCTTACCCCATTTTCCCCTTCTGAAGCCATTTGACAAATTAAACCCTTCATTGGCTAAGAAACCTTATGAAAAAACCCCTTTTTACCCATAACCCGCTTCATTTGCAAAAAACATACAAAAACCCACTTTTTCCCGTTTACCGAAAGTCTTAGCGCTATGCGCATTTTTGTAAAAACATTGAAAAAACCATATGAATCGCCAAATTCCCAAAGGTCCCGCCGGGCGCAAATTTCAAAAGAAATATTATTTTAATCCCGCCTGCAACCGTATTGTCCGGCCAGCTCAACGATCCGTCGACCGTCGGATCGGGCACCTTTTCATCCGACGGCCCTCGTGCATATCGACCGGCCCCGACGTCCAAAAGATACCTTCCGATATCTGTCAGAGGGTGACTTCAGGCCTCTGCCACGCATCACCCCCACATCGTATCGGAGGTACCTCTGACAATTCTGCTTCTGTATGGAAGGTGGTGCGATATGAAACCGCTAACCACTTCCGGTTTCGGTTAATCCGCCCTGCCTACGTCACTGCCAGCATCACTGCTACGTCAGCGCCGCGTCGGTACGCCCCGTCCGCCATTGCTCCACCTGTCTGCCACCTCACCATCCCCGTGGACCTCTCTTATGCCGCCACGTCACCCGATGACATCATGCTGACGTCATCCGACCTTGACCCCACCTGATGACATCATGCTGACGTCATCCATAAAGGCGCCAATGTTCCAAAAAATTCATATTTTGGCCAAAATTTCGCGTTTTTGCACTTTTTTCCAAAAACACTGTTGTTTTCTCTGCATGGTTTTTACTTCCAACCGCGCACCAACCTGCTGAGCTCGATCTGGAGACCACTGGCACGCCATTTCCACCTGCATTCGTGTCCATTGTTCTCTGTGTACCAAGTATTTATCCTTGTCAATCCCTCTTGCACCTGGTTTCGTCTGTAAATTGCCAAGAAAGCTTAAAACACTGAGAAACTTATAATTCACCGGTAAATCCCCTATGCCTAGTCCCCATTTACACTCTAAGGTCGAAATTCACCGGTTGAGCCTTGTTTGCCCGAGTTTTTTACCAATAACTGCATTCTGTTCGCGCAATCGCGAAATGGTAACCCAAACTGTACCAATTTGCTGAGAAAAAGAGTTTGAGACCAGACATTTGTCTTATCCATACTTTAAGCAGTATTTCAATTGCTGCAATTGACCATTTATCCTCTGTCCCTCAGTAATTTACCTTTATGTTCGAAGAAAACTTTGTGGTGTTGCTCTGCACAGTAACACCAGTTTATAAACGACAGAAATCCTAAAAGTAACCATGGATCCACCAGTAGCTCCTGTAGCATTGAACATTGCTCCTTTAAATGCCCCGCAGAGACAATTGGATTGGCAGCCTCTAGCAGACCTGGATTATCAAATAGCAGAAGAAAGGCTAATGCACAGCAAGTATCACATTCATTTGCTGAATGAGTTGAGGATTAAACATGAGGCTGGAACAGATGTATTGGGCATTTTGGATTCTTTCCTCCCTCTATTCAAACTCCCTCAGGTCAACCAGTTTCCTGACCTGATCCACCTATGTGCTGAATCCTACGACGCCACTCAGAGGGCTGTGATTGACCCTTCAGGCTCAGTTGTTTTCTATTTCACCCCTGAAGCCATCAGAGAGATGCTCCATTTCAAAACTGAGAAGAAATTAGTCCCTTTATCATTGGCTCATCTGATAAAGCAAGGAGCCAAATTGACAGATGCCCAGATCACCAAACTAAATCAATTATATATTGACTCTGACACAGTGAAGTACCCTCCCATTTCTCATGTTTACCTAAACCAATTGGGCAGGGACCTTGTAGACATGATCAGTCCCATTCTGGGCTATAATTCTATTGAATTTGTTGATGAGACTGTGCTGGTGATGATGCTCTGTTTGCCCCTGGCAAGTCTCCAATCTACTATGACTATGGCACTTATATATCTGACAAAATACATGAGCAATTGATGAACTTACCAAGAGAAAGGGTGTTCAGATACACCTTCTACATCTACCACTTGATTTTGTATTATCAACATGAGAGGTTCCACTTTGCTATGAAGAGAGTGGATGCACAAGGAAATCCAAGGTCAGTAGTGTATTGGTCCTCTGCTTTCCACTGCAGATCTGTTTCTCCATACACTTATTGTGAATTTATAGACCTCTTCATCCACCCAGCCATGTCTCTGCTCATGAGCTCACCTCCTCCTAGGCTAACTGATGTGATGCAGAGGATTCTTCAGCTGTCCAAGGCATACACAATCGGGGATTGGTATTATTACCAACACCACACAGTCATCAGAATATATGGGTGTGAGCTGCCCCCATACAGATTGCCCAGATATGTGCCCATGAGATTGTTTGCCCTGGAATACTTCAGGCAATTTGGGAATGCTGATGTGCTGCACTTTTCAAGCAGAGGCAAGAAAGCACAACTCAAGGTCAGAAACCAATTAGGCCACTTCATCTACAACAAAGGGGAGGAAGGTTGGCAAGAAGCCGACAGCATGTTAGGATCCCTTCGCCTACAGATGAGTTTCCTTTGGAAACCTTATGACCCCAATCACTTCATAACTTTAAGAAGGGTCAAGTATAGGCTGTCTGGTTATGACCATGTAAGGTTGCCTCACATAGAAAAATATGCAAATCAAGCAAAATGGAGGAGGGGAACCTTAGAGGAGGCTGCTACACAAGAAGAATTAAATCAAAGAGCAGTTAGAAATATCCAAAAGATGGCTGACTTGGAGCTTTGTGCATAGGTGTTTACTCTTCCAAGCACTCAAGTGGGAGCAGCTGCATCTTCCTCCACAACAAATCAGCAAGCGGTTAAAGCTACTGAGCAAACCTCAAGCAAAGGCAAAGAAAAGGAGATGGAACCAGAACAACCACCTCATGAGGAGGCACAGCAGCAACAACAACAGGTACAACAGCAACAAGAGGGGCAGCAAGAGAAAGAGCAGCCATTACAGCAAGAAAAGGCAGCTGAAGCCCCAATTTCCACTGAGCAGCAGGCTCAGGACACAGTGCCTCCTAGGCCAGAAACGACAGTGGAGGCCTCAGTCCTCCAAACCCCACAAAAAGAAGACATAAGCAGAAAGAGGGACAGAGAGACTCCCCTCACAACAACAACGACTCAAGGGGAGAAAAGACACAGAATGAATCCCCTTTCAGAAGAGGAAATGCCTTCGGGGCAATCTTTGGGCATGGGCCCACCAAGTCTGGAGGCCTCAGCAAGTTCCTTCCAGCAGGAACAAGAGAGGATGATGGGAGGAGAAGTTAGCTCCTCAAGCCAGCAGAGAGAAGGTGAACTGAGCATCAAACAGCAGTTCATTGACATAAAGAGGAGGAATGAGCCAATAAAGATACAACTATATAATCATTTGTTGAAAATGCCTCCCACCAACCAACAAAGGCTCATGTCTGCATAGGATGTTAATGAAGGAAAAATGATCATGAGTCACTTCATGCCAACTGCATTGCAGCCACAGTCCCCATCAGACTACTTGAGGACCAATCTTGAGGTCCTTTCCAAGGACATCCACCCAATGGACATAATCGAATTGCATAAACAAACGGGTGAGATGGTGTATGCCTCCTTGGCAGACAAGACACTGGATAACTATAGGCTAGAAAATAGCCTAAATAATACAGCTGCCCAACTTGAGTTGGAGAGAGCATCCTCTCAAGCAAAGGATAACAGGATCAGGGCCTTAGAAGATATAATCATAGAGATTGGACATGATCCCAAGGACGTCAAGGGCATACAAGAAATATTGAAATTGAGGGATGCAGACATGGCAGCTTTGAGGAGAAAGATCAAAATCCCAGCAACAATTCACCCTCAAACAGATGAAGTTGCCCAGCTGAGACATGATCAAGATGCCACAGCTTTGCTGGTGTCTTTATATAAACAGCTAATCCGGACTCAAGAAAAGATGGGAGAATCAGAGGCTGCACAGGCAGCATTGTAAGCATCATTACAGCAAAAGGAAGGAGGTCAAACATCTCTGCCTCCTCCTGAAATAATTAACCTTGAGGAAGCTCCTCCAACTACTGCTCCTCTCACTCAACAAACAGAACAGGCAGCAACTTCTACCTCAGCACCACCACCAACAACAGAGCAGGCCCCAAGCCTGGACATGCAAAAGCTGAGAAATGAGATTCAGGCCCTGGAAGCTCAAATGACAGAATTAAATGAGGCCAAGGAGAATTTAGCCAAGGTAAATGAAAGATATGACCAATCTAAGCAGACTGTGGCAGAAAAGGGCAGGGAAATAAAAGCCCTCAAAGACAGGATAAAGGAGCTGGAGAAGGAGCTCAAACTGGATAAAGTAGTGGCTGAGCTCAAGACAGTGCTATGGGCCAATATTGGCCAATCCATCACTGATCAATGGCAGTATATTGAGACAATTCATGAGCAGTTGGAGCTCATTGCAAAAGCACAGAAGGAAATTCAGAGATCGAGGGCCTCTCTAGGCAATATGCCTGAAGTTGCCAACAGGATGATCAATGTGATTAATAATAGAACAAGTGCACAATTAGAAACTATGGGAATTTCCAACAGGACTGAGACCATTTTGTTGGTAAAGAGGGTCTTGACACTAAGAAACCTGGTGTAGACATTAGAAAGAAGGACCCAAGACATGCAGACAGAGGTCAACAGATTCATGGACAAATTTGTGGCATTGCAAAACAGAGGTCTCCCTGGCTTACTGAACAGCGCAGGAAGACTACTTACACATGAGCAGTATGCCAAGAGGGTCAACACATTCACCACAAATCAGATCACTGAAAGGCCCAGCACCTCAGAGGAAACAGGGCCAGCTATAGGACAAAGTCTCTACAACAGGGTAGAGAATTTATTCTTTATAATGAATGAAATTAAACACCTGTTTGAAGTGCCTCCCAATTTCTATAAATACACAGAGGCAGATGAGACTTTGGATGCAATTCTTAGACATCAACTGCCCACACAGGAATGGTGGACTAGCATGATACAGAAGATACTGTAAATCCAAAGGCTTCCAGCACAGTTTTCAGCAAAAAACATAAGTCATCACCTTCAGAAAAAGTGATGCATACACGGTGGATGAGAGAGGAATGGGCTGAGCCAACTCAGCAGATCATATTCGGCCAACAAAAGCAAGATTGACAACTAACATGTAACAGGGCCGAAAAGCTACAGCACAACAGCCATAAAGGCACATTTCCAGCATTAAAGCAGAACGTTCAGACCGAATAAGTGGCCTCCAAGGGTCAAAGTATCTCCTGACAGATATAAAGGGCATTCATTTTGTATTAATAGCAGCAGTAACTGCTTTTATGATATTTTGTAAAATTTGGTAACGTATTTAATTATCAGATAACTGAGCGGTTCAGATATTTTGGAACCGATTGTATAAATTCCCCCTCGCATAAGCTTGCAGGGGTTGTTGATTTCCTCTTGAAGAGATCCTATGCTGTAATTTATTCAGAGTTTAATAAAAGAAGTGACGGAATCTCTCAAGTTCTGAGTTGTTTGAATGCGTTCATGGTGTTTGTTAAAAGTTGCAGGATCCCTGTGCATCTCACAATACAATAAGTCTTCTGTAACTCTCTTCGTTATGTGTTTCAGTATTTTACAATCCATACATGTTTCTAAGTTCTAGTATTTAGTAGCAAAGAAAAAGAATAGCTTCAGGATTTATTCATGAAATACCCTGAGCTCAATCTATGTTGTTAATGAATGTTTTCTTCAGTTATAATCTTGATAAGTGTAATTCTTAATTGCTGCACTTTCAGAATATATCTTTCACAGTGACCCTTGTTTCAGGAATTCAAGTTTGCTCCTGTGCAATATACTTCACTTTCACACCACTAGCTTAGTGGAAAATTCTTAATTGCTTTCCATTGGCTAATCATACATCATCACCACAGTTTTAAGTTTGTTTGTTGGAATACCCAATAGGCCCTGCAGTCTGAACACTCCCACTTAAGCATTTCAAACAATTCACAGCTCTAGACTCCATTGCCCAATGAATTACAACTGTCTGAACACTACATCTTAGGTATTGAAAGATATCATTCAACCAAAATTCAAACCAAACCCTCACTTCATAACTAGCCTAAAATCCTCACAAAACAGAGATAAATCTTAAAGAGAGAGCCCTCTCTGATTACAGTTTGGCTAGAGACTGTAATCCAAAGCTTGGTTAGTGGTTACCCCGGCCGTATTCCCTTGGGAGTCAAAGGGAACAACCTGGGTGTTAACACCTTCATAATGCAATGTGGGTTATATAGATTGAAACTTTAGAGGTCAAACGGGTACTTCTCCATTTATTCTACTTCGACATCCTCTTGCTTGATACTCCAAATCTCATATATCCTAATCTGCAATGGAAGAGCAGGCCAAGGTGCCTTCTTCTTCCGTTGCAGTCTAGCTGTAATTCCTGCCGAGATGTGATCTGCTACTTCCTGCATGACAATTAGGTCCAAGGAAAACTTTGGTAGACAACGTGCAGGCTTCTCCACATTGAAAATTCAGATGAAAGCGTCGGACAGTGAGGCGTACCAATATGCAATGCCTAACAATTCCTCCATTTCTTCCGTAGACATGTAGGGTGTATCCTATTCGAATATCATCCTGTACACTAGGGTAACAAAATGGTCACACAATCGTATGATTACTCCTTTAAAGCTTCATTTAGACAACAACCTCAAACATGTGTTCGCAACAGTCTCCACCAGTGACCATGCCCACTCCAAGCCCGAGAACTCATGTCAGGCACAGACTGCATCTACAATGTAGGCGGATATGTAAATATATGCATGCATACCTTCAGGTGACTGTTGAGCCTTCATGACTTGTTCCTTCAACTGATGATCTAGTATGCCAGACCAGTTACACGGTTTTCCCTCTCTGGCCAGTTGGTCCAATGTGAACACCCAGCTCTAAGGCAAGGTTTCGGTGCTTGATTGCCCACTCAGTAGACATGTGAATATGACCAAGTATTGGTACGCCTTCCTCAATAACTTTGTCTTGTAGATCTGGTTGGGTGTCATCCTAAAATGAGTTGGCTCCTTTACCCAATCCTTTAGAATTTATCTGGAGTTAGTGTTGTTGTTGGACAAGCTGAATGGTAGACTCATGATAGTCATAGGCTCCACTATTTGATACATCTCATCATAATATTGTACCCAGAAGGTCACAAGATTCATCCCAATGACACTACTCAAGGTCATCGTCTTGGGGTCAGTGTGAGAGATGATCTAGTGAATCATGTCCACACATAGGAACACATGGTATCTAAATTAAGGCCCATGGGAGGCTAGACTTCTAAATGTTCATGTACCCTTGATGGTCTTTGAGGCCTTCCCCAAAATTTTCTATGAATGTTTCATTAACCTCTTGCCACTTCAGTTTGATGTCCTTGTCTAGATACTTCGTATCTTCATAGAACGACAGACTAGAGGACACCTACTCCACTACTACTCCTGCTGCAATTCCATCAGTGTCCTGAGATCATGCTATCTTGGGAGCCATTGAGACAAATGAACACCTAAAATATCTAGAGACAAGAAACATGCATGGAAAGAAATTTGTCAGCAAAAACAAAGCAAATTCCGAAAGTGACAGCATATACCTGGGGAATTGATGAACAAGATTGTGAAATTTCTTCTGTGAGGTTGGCTGACTGGCTACCAGAACTACACAAAAGGTAGTATGAGTTGTTTGGGAGATAGGAATGGCTACTGGATCTGTAAAATGCACAATCCAGTCTGGTTGTTGGCTACTGGGATTGCACAATGCGCAATTCAAGTTGGGAAGGACTATAGGATCAGGGACTGATTTTCTCAATTTCCTAGGCCAAGCAGTCACTGTCCTCTAGAAGTGAGTAAAACAGTCCTAGAGGCTAGTGCTAGGTAGGAATGCACATTTCTAGAGGGGAAGGCAAAGCCTTTCTTCCCTTGATTGTGTAATGCAGCATTGGTGAAGGTAGAGTCCGGGCCAATGTTAGCCCGACTCGCCGACAGGAAACTGGAAGAAAATAAGATAGTGAATGCATGGAGACAGTAAGTGATAGATGAAGTGATTGAAAGTGCATGCAAGAAATGAAAGAAATATTCAACAAACAAACCAACATGCATGAGGGTGAGGCGGTTTGCCGATTCAGCGAGCATGTGCAAAACCGTTTCATGCATGTGACAGTGGTGATATAGCCATGAAAATTGAAACAGAGCTAGAAAATATAGTATACATGCAAGAGACAACAAGCATTCAAAGAAATCAACCAAAGAACACTCACGTAAGCGAATATACAAAATGTGACAGAAATGCTGAAAAAGGCAAGTTGAGGACACTTACCCGTGAATACCTGAGCCAGATGTGTCGAAGAGTCTTGGATGTGATATGGGATGTGAGAGATCTAAGATCAATGTGAATGAATGAGCTATGATTCATCGGATAGATAAGTTTGGTCTCATGACGCGGATGCCACAAATCGAGGAAAAAGAGACACTTGGAGGGAAGTTTCTAAAAACACTTTGCATGTAACACCTGACTGCTAAAAATAGCTCCCTGAATCATGGTATGTATTTTACATGTTTCCTTTCACTATTCTAGGAAGAGGAAGTCATGAATGCATCCAGGTCAAGTTTCCTATGTCTTGAGTGGAATTGGTGAACCAGATTGCTCATGTATGCAGTTGCTCAATTGCTTGGGAAAAATGTGCATTTCTGGCTGGGAGGTGGCCTGGCTACCTAGGATGTTTATGCAATTTCTGGGTAGAGCAACTAATTGCTACCCAGATTTGTACAAATTCTTGGATGAGTAGCCCTGCTAGGGAAATTTGTGCAAATCCTGCTGGGAGTGTTGACTGGAAGGATTGCAGAATCTTGGAACTGAGCAGGCTGCCAGACAAGATTGTGCAATTTCTGGAGGGAAGGATGGTTGCCCTCTCGAAATGTAAAATTTTCTATGGGAAGCTACTTAGCCTATAGCTAGACCAAGTCCAGGTGAACAGCCTATGAGGGGAATGGATCAAACTGTGATCGACAGGCTGCCTTTGTGCAAGGAAAACACTGAATCTTTAATACTTGAGGAAGCAAGACAAGGTGCTATGAATGGTTGGTAGGGAGGCTCCAAAATAGGCTAAGGAAAATTTTTTGAGGGTGGTTGTAGCAACTACAATAAGACTTTTAGGACATTTCTAGGGAAGGTCCATCATGTGGAATTGACCACCAACAACTTTTTCTGAGCTAGCAAGAAGTCTTCAAAATTTAGTGGTGTTTCCTCAATATTTCCAAGAAATTTATTTATTAATTCCATTAATAATAAAATAATTACAATGTCACATAAGTCCCATTATGGCTTCCACAACCATTCAATCCAATAAGAGTTCAATGTTTCAAAATAGTAATTGCTTAAAAATCATAGCCATAGGGGTGTTACGATACCACATTGCAAATAAATGTAAACTTTTGATTTATGTATACTACTATCAATATTCTTGAATATTATGCTATGCAGAATAAATCTCCACTACCCACTTAATAGTTATTGATAACTAAATTAAAATTCTACAAGACTTATTTTAATTTTATTTAATTAAAAGTAAAAAAAGGGCATCCATGGGGCGTAAAATAGACAATGACACAGTTCTCTATTAAGGCACTATTGTTCTTAGATTGACCAATGAACATCTGATTTTTCTAACTGGGTGATTGGGGGTCCCTATAGATGTCGATGGTGTTCCAAGCATGTCCGATTTATAGGTGATTGAAACTATGGACAATACAGATCACTATCCTTCTCTTCTAAGGATCAACTGGATCTTTGATAACCAGGTAAGTATCACCTTGAAAAGAATATAGATGATTTTTAGATGAGGTGATACTTAGCTCGTTACACCATTGGATCTGCATGAAAGGGATAACTATGTAGATCATGTGTAGGGTGAGATTAGTCGAGAGGATCTAGATAATATCTATAATGTTACAACCTAACAAGATGATTATGTAAACATGACAATTGATCGAGTATTAATCTGGTGCAACATCGGATCCTACACATCTGAATCAGAGGAGGCTTCGTAGAATTGAGAAAATTAGTTGCATGAGTTCAGTACTAGGCGAGGAGCCCATACTATGAGAATGGTGCATTGGATTGGGACTGAGGTGAAAAATCTACCTTCTTTTGATGGTTTTTCTTAGGCAAATGTTTTTGTACGAGAGTATGAAGTCAGATTGTCGTAGAATTCCTGCATCAGATTTTGTACCATGTGCTACAATGACTAGGTGGTGGACTGCACACATAGAGAGAGTCGCAATAGTAATGTAAATAATTGTCAATATCTTGTTTGGACCCAAATTTGGGGTCACCAGAGAAAAATACTCATGAGTGGAGTGCCCTAGAACTCAGCTAAAGTGGTGCATTATAGCGTTGATGAAGGGAGGAATACCTTAGTAATAGTTGGTACACTGCATTATTGATACCTTGGACGTCATTCTGGAAAACTGGTTTATTGAGTTATAGGTGTGCAGAGGAACCCAGGAGAGGGATGAGTTCACGTGAAAATTCCAAACAACATTTACTATTAAAGTAGAAGAAGTAGTGTTGGAGGAGGCTCTAAAAGTGTTGTGATAGAAAATATTTATGGAGAATGATCCAATTTTAACCAAGGATGGACCATGGTATGATGCATCAAAACACTCACAATGGATGGATGAAGTTTCAGAATATTACAACATGGTAGAAAATGGAGGAGATGAGGAGGAGGATCCTTGGAATATCTGAATTCCATAAGTTGAAGGAAATCGCACAGTGGAGAGACCTCCATTGTAGTTTAAGGAATATGCACAACCGATCAAACCAAATAAGGTTAAACCTGGAATCAAGGAACATACCAAGTTGGTGGCCACTGGAAGTTACCAAGATAGTGGTATCATTTGAAGGGTAATGAGTTCATCATACTGAGAATTAACTATTATCAATGACAGGGAAGTCATAGGTATTGATGAAGCCAAGATTGAAGATGCGAAGATCAGAATTGTACCAATTACCAGTGCAACAACGAGACTAATTGATGGCTATGCCACCTTACAAGAGGTGGGCTAAAATTTTGGATGATCTAGGAAGTGAATAAGGGGTGAATTATCCCCTATGTACATATGTAAATTTTGTAAGTATGTAGGATTATGGGTTAGAGAGAGTGGGCCTTAACTAGAGGTTATATAGGTATAGTTAAAAATCAGCGTAACATTTGGTTGCGGGTGATTTCAAATATGGTACATAAGTGATTATAAAGTATGGGTCTACAAGATAAACATTGGTGAAAATGTAACTTAGCACGAGAAGGCTCAAATATGTTGGTGATGTTCAAGATCATGTGAGGAAGACTACATCAAAACGATTTACCCCTTCAAGGTAATCTTCGCGGAGAGAGAAAAAGGTCGTTGAATTGATTATTGAATCCCATTAGGAGGTAGGAGTAGGCTTGCAATCTATAAATCTATGCATGGATTATTGAGAGACAATGGATGTGAGGACCAAGATTTAGGTGATGGAAGACCTGAATCAACTAAGACTAACTAGGGTGAGTCAGTGGCTCGTGTGAACCATCATATCAGGAAAGGTTGAAAAATGACTATGTATGTAACTGATGATAATCAAGTAGATTCAAATCTGAACATCATCATAAATAGGAGAATGTGCCATCAAACTGGATGGAGAAAGGAAGAGGAAAATGTGTTATAAATTATCTCCCAGGGGCTAATAAAGAGAAAGTTACATAATCATGGATGAACTTAGGACCAAAAATAGATGTTGAGTGTGAGAATCATTTGAGAGTAATGGGAGAGGAATCACATAGGGATGATGTGATGATGATAAGGTAGATAAAGGAATGGAAAATGAGATTACCTTGAATAGAAAGGTTAACAAGAGGATGCAACTATGGAGGAAGAGGTCTCAATAAGGAGACATAGGTAATAGAACTAGGAATAGGAGGTGTAGGCCACAGGGGGTGGGAAAAATTTGCTGAGTGGTTCAAATAAAGGAGGATTCCCTCCACTCAAAATAATGGTTCATGCATGAGAACACAAATGTACTAGTAAGTTTATCTAAGTGACATATGACAAGAGGACTTGCAACCTCTTGGAATAAGATGGTGTCATTGTAGTCCACATTCGAAGGACTATAGTGAAAATATGGGGTTTTATCACAATGCAAGATGGAAAAAAATTAATAAACATGAGACAATACCCATGTCTTAGTGCAATGGAAAGGCCAAGACCTACATCATGAAGAGAATCACCAACTTTAGACCTTGTTCCATCGCACCAAGGAAACAATTGGGTACAACTATAAGAAGGAGATAAATGCCATGGAAAAGCATAGAAAATAGCCCTACAGGAGGACTGGTGCCCAAGCCTCTTTGTTTAAGAGGACTGATGTGGGGGAAGGGGGCATGGTTGATCCCTATTTGGCTGTTTTAAGAGCTTTAAGGCGTCGAGGTTCTATGTCTTTTCCTACAATAGTAGTACCAAAGGAATGGAGACAACCTCATTGATATTGGAAGTCTCAGATCCATGGGGATAGAAAAAGGAGTGAGTGGCTCAAGGACGCTACACATTTTTTGTGTTGGGGCCCACAAAAAATTTAAATTGTTTTAACATAGTTAGATGGTGTATCACAAACAAGGAGTGTGAAAACAATAAGTTAGAGAATATCAAAGGGTTGGTGCAAGAAGCAGGAGCATAGCAGAGGGATGGCGTAGGAAGAAGGACTGCAAGAGAGGATTGATGTATGAAGCAGGATCGTAACATAGAGCTAGTGTAATGGTTGGGGCATGGCGAAGAAGAATGCTAGATTTTACAAGGATATCGGCAAGTGGAATAAGAAGGTGTGAGTAGCAGATATCGACCATTAGGATTTTACAGGAGGAACCAACCAAGGAGGTCATTGCTAACGAGAAATTTAGATATATTCAGAGACATAAAGGACTAGGAAGGGTGGAGTTGAATGAGGGAGAGGACATTTTGCATAGCTACGACATGCATGGGGACACTCGATAGGAACCAATGGAAATATGTCAACAGCCTATGGGACAACTGGGTAAAATCAGCGGGAAGAAGGGAAGATTCAAGAGAACTCTCTATGGCTATTAAATAGTCAAACAAATGCCAAGGTAGGGTTAGATATTGGTCATTATATGACGGTCAACTATCGAGAGTGTTTTTTAAGATAAGTAACAGTGAGTCTGAGTAACAATATTGTGTTAGTGTGATTTGGGAACCATGGTTGAGTATGCCATTGCTCACCAACGATATAGTAATGGGTTGTAGTTATTGGATATATCCTTATTAGTGTGGATGGTTTATGATGGGGTTTTTGTCATGTTTTAATGGTATCGTAAGATGGAAAGAGAGCCTCATAGACTAATGCATATAACTCTTGGAATTTTTACCTATTTTTCTGATATATATATGAACTATTGTTGGAAGAAGTGTTGCACTCTTTTGTGCTTAGAAACAATAGTTGGAAAAACCTTGTGTAACTTTTATCTTATTTTATAGTTTTTTGAGTTTATGGATGAATCTCATACTGGGTGGATGTTATATATATTAAGCAAGGGTTTTACATGTTTTTCATTGTGGGATTATATTGTCATTAATGGTTTATAATCTACTTGTTTAAAACTAATCCTTATATTGATGATATATTTCGATGTAATAGTATATAGTGATGATTTGGTTTTTAATGGTCCTATAGTATTATGGTTGTTAAACCTAGAAAAGTGAGCACAAGTGTTTCCCAGCTGATTATAGTCTAAATTTTTGGCTGGTTTTATATGTCCATGAAAGTTGTGTGAGATTCGTAGACTTGTCACTATTTTCAAGGTTAATTGGGTTATGTTACACCGCACATGGTCATGGTGGGGTTTCACAGTAGATAAATGGAATAAAATATCATGAACTATGCATAAGGCGCAGTAGCACCATGGTATTGTAGTATCTATCACTTAGAAACCATGCTTCATATCCTAAAGACAATCGTGTCTGATTTCATAAACATGATAATGAAATTCACCCATTAGTGTCTCAAGTGACACTTCACTCATTGTGTGGATGTTTCCTAAAGGGGTTATGCTAAGCGAGTATTTGTTGTCCACCATGCCACAAATGGTGAGTATGTCACTATGTAGTATCCCGTGAAAGGAGTGATGCTAAACGAGTCTTTGTTGGCCACCGTGTCACAAATCACGAGTATGTGAGTATGTCAATATCCCACATGCCAACAACATCTCAACAAATTTTATCCCTATGAGACTTCCTAGATCCAATTTTATGCTTAATCGAAAAGATATTTTGAAATTTAAACCTTACATGGATTTTATACTTAATCTAGAAAATCTTTTGAAGTGTAAACATCACATGGATCTACAAAATTTTTCCAAGTTTTGGGTTGTAAAAGGTTTTCTACTTTGGGAGACTTTATCTCCTTCACACTATCATAGATTTAGGCTAACATGAATCTAAACTTATGCTTAATCCAAAAATGCTCTAGAAATTCATTTTTCATAATCAATTGACTTTGCAACCCTCATTAGGTGGATAATATTTGTAGTCTCAGAGATATTTAGTTATTCATTTTAAACTAGCAAAATACCTCATACCAAAAATAAAACCAAATCAAATGACTTTGCAACTCACAGAATGAGGTGGATAATATGGTAGGTAAAATACCTCATACCAAAAATAAAACAAAATCAAATGACTTTGCAACTCACAGAATGAGGTGGATAATATGGTAAGCGTCGTAAAAATTATATTATTCATTTTAAATTAACAAAATATATGATATTATGCATGATATGTGATTTGTAAATCAAGATCAAATGAGTGAAGAAAATAAATAAATAGTTCAAAGTTAACTTTGGGGTATTTTACAATGTTTTACAATGTTACAATGGCTCCACGGAAATAGAAATATTGGGAACAAAACTATGATAAATATAATGATAAAAATAACCATACTCAAAGCTAAGTTATATTCAACCCTCCTTATGAGGTTTGAACCCTAAAATGACTCAACCCCACACAAATCAACTTATCTACACCTCAAAGGCATTGTAACTTTGATTTGGTTAAGATGAAAACAAAAGAAGCTAAGTAAAGTAAATGAAATAAATAATTACCCAATAATCTGTTTAATTTATTTAATAATAAAAGGAAGTAAATACCTTAGACACAAGAAAAATAAAAATAAAATAAAAAATGTTTAAAATACATAAAATTATATAAAACATAGCCACAACAAATTGACAATACTGATTCCTATTCAGTTTTAAATCAATCTTATATAAAAATGTACATTAACCCACACACATTCTAGAATGAATTCCAAACTATGTACATTAACACACACATTCTAGAATGACTTCCAATCTATAACAATTTAGAATATTAATGGAAACAATATAGATACCAACACATTACCAAGCAAGCAATATGCCAGAAACACAAGAGATTCGTTCGTGTTTTATTAGATGCATTTAGTATCGCACCCTATTGTACTATACTCGATACTAAAGGAATTTGTATTCCTCATAGTGGATGGAACACTCGTCATTGTCTTCGATGGCATTGTTGTAATAGTGTGAGACAAAGTTACTGAGGCAAGTAAGTTGGATGGTACAGAGAAAGCGAGGTTGCAGAGCCTAATTGCAGTTTGTTTTCCAGTAGGCAATTCTGGATGACAATTTGGATGATGTCGTGTGTTGATATATGTATATGTTAAAGGCAATCACTTGTTCCAAAATTATGAGCATGTTTTCGAGAGCATCAAAGAATCCACTTCTGCTTGGGATTTGGTGTGGGTCATAATGTCTGTTATGGGTATAACTTGATATCCCAGGTTATACGGTTATGGGTATAACCTGATAGCTCACCAATAAGTAGTAATATTTTTTTTTTTTTCTCGGCAAAGCTAACTAATCTATTATATTATATACAGGTAAACAATACATTCAAAAAAGACTGGCTGCCCAGGGCCGACTGTGGCTCCTTGGGTGGCTCTACTAGACTCATAATTCTCCCTTGCAGGGCAGCATTTCCATTTTAAACCAAAACACATGACACAGAGATGTTCCCAGGTAGTAACAAAACGGCCCACATAGGGGCAACCAACAAAAAGACACATAACAGACTTTGCCTAGCTTACTTCCCATACTATAGTAACCGTGAACATGACCAAGAACTGAAAGAAAACAAACAAAGATATTAAGCATAATCCAGATACCAACTGAGAACTCGAACCTATACCGGACCTGAGAGAGAGAAGTGTA
The DNA here is from genome assembly GCA_031772625.1 of Pinus tabuliformis. NCBI lineage: Eukaryota > Viridiplantae > Streptophyta > Pinopsida > Pinales > Pinaceae > Pinus > Pinus tabuliformis. The sequence goes on along the minus strand of CM062813.1, from coordinate 573,335,840 downwards.
TGCTAGAGAGCACCTCTGAGAATTATTCTTCTGGTTTTTCTTCAAGAATTCTACACCAGCCTTGGCCTTCTGGGATGCCGTCCCACATTGCCATAGGATCTTGCGCGGGGGCTGACAGCTCTTGCTCTTGAGGTTGGGTGGGGGCTTGCTGAAGCTCCCCTTCTGAACTACCCTCTGCATTAGATGGCTGCACCATTGGGCGTTTCTCCCTATTGCCCTCTGGAAGTACCTCAGCAGGGACCTGTTGCGTTCCTTCTCCATTCTCCTCCGGCACTTTGGTGAAAAGAACTGAGATATGTGCATTAAGGCCAGCATTGTCCCGCGAGCTGCCCAAGGTAAAAATGACTGGGCCAAACATTGGGAGCATGGGCGCACCATCATTGGAGCTGCTGGCCTCCAGAAACTGACTGGCTAGAATTGGTGTGGCTCCCGCCCTCCTGTAACAATAGCAGCAGCAGCAGTGATGGTGAACATCTGCTGCAGGGGGACGTGAGGACTCTCCACGCCCAGTGGCTCTTCTACACGGCATCCTTTCACGCAGTCGCACCATGGTTTCAACGATGCCCTTATCTTGTTCCAGAGCCGAGCTTGAGGGCCTGTTGCTACTGCGTTCACTCCCAATTGAGTGTTGTCCACTAATTGGCTCGAGGCAGGGCTCAACTGAGCACAAACAAAGGCCCGAATAAACAAGCAGAGAGCAAACCTCGTCCGAGTTAATGTCTTCACTCTCAGCATCAACAGCGCAGCATTTTCTCGCAGAGATCTAAGTGTCTTTCTCGGCATTCTGAGCCCAGAACAGCACCATTCCATTCTTCTTAAACCAGCTAACATTCTCTTGAAACTTGCCCGCATTGAATGCTCGCTGCAGGCTCGCCATCGTTTCCAGTGTCTTCATTAAGGCTTCCATGATGCTTCTCCCGTCTTAACGTCTCGGCGGCAAGGAGCATTGAAGTCCTTTGATCCTCACGTGGCAGCACATGCTGGGCATGTGGCTCTCCATGTCTTAGCTCGATGACACCCGCATCCGGGGCAAATAAGTAGTAATATTAGAGCTAAAGTAAAATCAAATTATAGTTATGGTTACCTCAAATGAAATAATATTATATTTAATAACCTTTTTTTCTCTTTCTTTCTTTTTTTCATCTCTTCTCTCTTTCACACTCTCTCCATATCTCCCTTCTAGTTCTCTCTCTGGTACCAACTATATCTCTCCTACTCTCTCTTTTCCTTCCTCTCTCTCCCTTTCTTTCTCACCTCCATGTGTCTCTCGCCCCTATCCCTCTCCTCTATCTTTTCCATCCAACTCTATAGCTATCTCCCTCCCTATATCCTCTTCTCTCTCCCCCTCTTCTCCACCCAATTATGAGTCTCCCTATCTCTCCTTATCTCTCTTCCCTTCAAATTCATGCTTAATCCAAAAATTCTCTAGAAAGTCACTTTGCATAATAAAATTATTTTGCAACACTTTTAACGTAAATAATATTTGAAATCTCCAAATGAAATCCATTATTCATTTTAAATTAACAAAATATTTTGTAGGAAACATGATATGGGATATATGAATTGTGTGTAAACAGAAAACTAAGGAAAATGACTTTACAACAAGGGGAATGAGGCCACAAAAAAAATCATTATTCATTTTAAATTAATAAAAGATTGGATACTATGCATGATGTGAAATTTATAGATAAAGATAAAACTAGTATATCATGTGCAATAAATAAATAAATATATCAATCTCAAATTTATATAGAATTTTACAATATTAAAAGAAATATGAGCAGGAAGACAACTAGAAATTAAAAAGCCAAAACTAAAGAAAATAGTTAAAAATATGGTAAAAATAAAAATAATACATGTGAGAAAAATAAATAAATATTTCAATGTTATACTTTGAGGAACTTTACAATGTTATTATGGTTCCACAGAAATAGAAATATTGATAGCAAGACAAGGAGAAATAAAAAACCAAAATTAAAAATGACCATACTCAAAGTTGAGTTATATTGAACCCCTCATTGCCATATTCGAGCTCTAAATTGATTAAACCCCATTCAAATCAACTTATTTAAGCCTCAAATTCATTGATTCTTCGGCTTCATACACTAGTACAAATGAAATCCATTATTCAATTTAAATTAACAAAATATTTTGTAGGAAACATGATATGGGATATGGGAATTGTGTGTAAACAGAAAACTAAAGAAAATGACTTTACAACAAGGGGAATAAGGCCACCCAAAAAAATCATTATTCATTTTCAATTAATAATAGATTGGATACTATGTATGATGTGAGATTTATATATAAAGATAAAACTAGTGTAACACGTTCAAAAAATAAATAAATATCTCAATCTCAAATTTATATAGAATTTTACAATGTTAAAAGAAATATGAGCAGGAAGACAACCAGAAATTAAAAAGCCAAAACTAAAGAAAATAGTTAAAAATATGGTAAAAATAATAATAATACATGTGAAAAAAATAAATAAATATTTCAATGTTATACTTTGAGGAATTTTACAATGTTATGATGGTTCTATGGAAATAGAAATATTCATAGCAAGACAATGAGAAATAAAAAACCAAAATTAAAAATGACCATACTCAAAGTTGAATTATATTGAACCTCTCATTGCCAGATTTGAGCTCTAAAAAACCCCACTCAAATCAACTTATCTAAGCCTCAAATTCATTGATGCTTTGGTTTCATAGACTAGTACAAACTGAGAGATTAGTGACTACGTGACTAAAAAAGTTAGTCACTACAATTATTTCAAGTGAATCACTACTAGATTTGAGCAATTTTGAGTGACCAAACTAAAAGTGACTAACTTAAATGTCTAATTTATTCTAGGGTTCAAATATATGACTAGTATCAAGTGACTCAACTAAAAATGCCTAACGTAAATGACTAATTTACTCTAGGACTAAAATATATGACTAGAGAATAAGTGACAAAATTAAAAATTATTAGCATAAATTAAAAATTATTAACGATTTACTTGGAATGACACATTATCATATTCATACTTGTTCATGTTGGATTTAACATATCTAGGTAACATATCTATGACGTTGTAAACAATCTTAAGCTTCACATGAGTGCATGAATGCATGAAGCACCTTGATATTTAAGCTCTTTAATAATTCTGAAAGGGTTTACAAATTTTCATCATGGTTAAATTTTGTTCTTGATACATTTATTTCATATATTTTTTTAACACATTTGACTTTTTAACCACACCCTTACACAAATCAATGCATGGGAACATGAAATGACTTGGTTCATAAGGATAACAATTCACTATTTTTAAGATTATCTTGATTGTTTACTTGCTTGCCTTTTTGTAGATGTATGATTAGTTTCTACTTTGAAATGTCACATCTTAACATACATTAACAATATAGTGATCGAATCCCAATAGTGTCAGTATTGGTGCACTCTACAGACAATTTAGACAATGCACGCAATTCTTAAATATTTGACTTTGACATGATATGTAATTTGTTATTGTTGAGGGGTGCTTTAAAAGTTACGTTGATTTATAGTATTAATGGGAATTTGTTCTAAATACACAGTGGTTAGTGTGTTCACATGCTAATGTTATTGCTCATGGTTCACTAGTTGTAATTACACACTTTGGAATGTTACAACTACATCATTTAGGTCACAATTCTACATTTACAAACTACCCAACTATAAATGGTGATAAACTGTTGATAAATGGATGACATTTGAATTTTACAAATGTGTAAGTGGTCCACATTCAACTTTGTTGTCTTCATTATCCTTACTAACAAACACATAACTCTTTAACGTCTCAAACATAGTTAATACTATTGGTGTATGATCTATTAATTATTGAATGGTCTCTTGATGATGATAACAAACTCTCAATCTCCAATGCTAATGAGTATGATGAATGAATGATGTAAAGCCTTACTTGTATAGATACAACCTATGATTCATTTTCTATTTTTATTGTGCCATTCTATATATGCTTCACTAGCATCTCATGTTATATGGTTAATTGAGCCATTGTATATATGCTTCACTAGCATCTCATGTTATATTTTTTTTTCAAGTACAATTTCGTTGCATGAATAAGCATAGTTTTCTAATTAAAATCATTCAAAATTTGTTCATAATTCATGGTTTTTTTTTACTATTTGCACACTTATCCCTAACCTTTTACTTTGAGAGTGAGTGGTGTCAAATCACTAGTCTTTGTTAAGGAACTTTCCTTCATTAGTCAATGAGCTAGCTTAGCTCGATCTTTATGGATTCCCCCCTTAGACAAGGATATCATTCAGTGTAGTATTATAAAGAGTGAGAAAAATCCACCAATGTGACATTGGGTGGCTCGTTTGAGAGTTGTCTTTTAGGCATTCTAGGTGGGGTTAAGACATATTTTTTTTTATGAGAGTGTTTGAGTGACGCCACAATTTAGAAAATGCTTACAAGAAAATTAGTTTACCTTATTGCCATCACCTAAACATCCTCCACTAAAATCATGAGATTTTAATAACATCTAGTTTTGATAAATAATTAATTCAATAAAATTAAAAAAAAAAAAATAAGATTGTTATTATTATTGTTATTTTTTGAATATGGGAAAATAGAAAACTATAGCGAACTTGTACTTACATGATAGTGATCGATCCTATCCACTACCACAATCACCTCCAAGTGTACCCACATTACCTCACACATGGTACCGTAAGCTAATATAACTTTAAACTAATAGCATTATAAAAATGCATTAACAACCCATTCCATCATCAACTAATCCACACCATGGAGAAAATTAGAAATAACTTTCAATATTAAAAAATATAGTCATTTTATTTCGTTTGAAAATCAGTTTTAACACAACCACCTCGAGGTATGCCCACATTACCTCACACGTGGTACACTAAGCTAATTTAAGTTCAAACCAATAACATTATAAAAAATGCCTTAACAACACATTCCATGGTCAAATAATCCACACCATGGAGAAAATTAAAACTCACTTTTAATATTAAAAAATATAGCCATTTTATTTTATTTGAAAATCAATTTTAACACAATTGCCTCCAAGTATACCCACATTACCTCACACATGGTACACTAACCTAATCTAAGTTTAAACCAATAACATTATAAAAAATGCCTTAACAACCCATTCCATCATCAACTAATCCACACCATGGAGAAAATTAAAACTAAATTTTAATATTAAAAAATATAGCCATTTTATTTTTCTAAAAATTAATTTTAATATCTGATTTTAGGAAACTCGGTAAAATAAAATTTAATGTGAAAGGTGTAAGAAAATAAAATTTAATGCATGAAATTCTACGAAGATAATTTATTATAATCCACTAGCCTATTATAAACTATTTAGGCTCGTGTGCCAAATAGGCTCAAATAAAATTCTTTTGCAAGTGAGAGGAGTATAAATAAATATTTCACTAAATTGTTATAACAAGTCCGATGCTACGTGTAAAAACTGGCATTTAGATTATGGAAAGCAATGAAGAGGGGCTCATATGAAACAAAGAAAGGCTTCAGATTGACTTTATTGCAACACATGCATGTTAGATCAATAAGCATCTCTAATTTACATAATTTTTCCAGCCATCTTCTCACGCTTGCGTGGATATAAATTGTTGAGATTCCAAGTTATTTTTCACTCTTTATTTTTTCTTTTTAGCAATTGAATTTTATTGCTTTATTTTTGAGTTATTCATCTACATTTATTTTCTCATCAAATTTTTTGTTCTTATTCAGAAGGTTTTATTGTCATGGTATAATTGTGTGGACTAGAATTTAATCGATCACAAAGGAAAAAAATGATTAAAATGTAAAGTTGGTAAATTTGGGGTTTGGGGTGCTTTGGTGGTAAAACTTACGGGTGATAGATCATAGATCCTTCCATGATTATTGGAATTGTTTTTCAACTTGGAACTATTTCTGGGATGGTAGTATTGATGTAGATATCCTTGGTTTCTGGGATGGTAGTATTGATCTAGATCTCCTTGGTGAGGTGAAGGAAAAAAATTGACTAAAATGTAAAGGCGATAAATTTGGGGTTTGGGGTGCTTTGGTGGTAAACCCTAGGCGTTATAGATAGTATATCCTTCCATGACAATTGGCATTGTTTTACAACTTGACACTTTTCCTGTGATGGTAGCATGGATCAAGATCTCCTTGGCGAGGCTAGACTTTCAATCGATCTTCTCTGCATTGTCTTGTGTTATTTTCATTAAGTTGTGTCACCATAATCGACCTTTTCTACAAGTTGGGTTCCCAAGCTTATTGGGAGGGGGTTTGTGCCGGGTGGGGGAAAGACGATGCATAGCAGTAGAGGAAGATTGATGAAAATGTCAGATGGGAGATTATTAATCACAGATCTTTGTGGCATCCAAACATAGTTCGCTTCAAGGAGGTATTTTTTACTCCCACCCATCTTGCTATACTCATGGAATACGCAACAGATGGGGAGCCATTTGAGTGAGGCAGGAAGTTTCAATGAGGATGATGTTTGTTCCTCTCTATGTGTGTAAAAATTCAATCCCCAAGCAATAAGGGGTACGTTGAACATTAATGTGGAGAATGAGGAAGTTGGAGAAACTACAGTTCTAGCTTGGACATGTAAAGCATAAGCTAGGGTTTAATATTTTGTGAGTAATTCTAGATTCAGTTCTAGTTTGGACATGCAAAGCATAAGCCAGGGTTCAATATTTTGTGAGTATGGCTAGATTCCACGCATTTTTCTAAAACACCATTCTGTTTCAATCTACTTTATATGCATTTCTTTAATAAATTTGGTTTTTTCTCCTTACATGGTTTCACTCCACTTTATATGCATTTCTTTGATAAATTTCATTTTTTCTCCATACATGATTTGATGTTCAGGCATTTTTACAAATTATGAGCTTGTTTATGGATCTAAGAATTTCTTCGGTATAGTTTAATTATGAATATTATTTCTCATTTGATAAATATTTTATTATTCAAAATCTCTTGAACTTCCCAATCTCCCCAAACCGTGATTCTCAAAGAAACTAGTTTTTATTATTTTTAAAAGCCTTCAACAGTATGACTTCTTATTGAGAATCTGGGTCTTTTTTGAGTAATCATTTTATTTTTATCCCCAACTCCTAGACATTTGGATTTATGTAGGTTGGTCATTTTATTTTTATGCGAAACTTCGACACATTTGGGTATTCTTTAAGTGATCATTTTAATTTTATCACGAACTCCTACACATTTGAACTTATGTAGATTGGTCATTTTATTTTTATCCCAAACTAAACTTACACGTTTCAACTTATGTAGATTAGTCATTTTATTTTTATCCCAAACTCTCCGACATTTGTACTTACGTAGATTATGCATTTTAATAAACTTGTTTTTTTTATTTTTTTATTTTTTATTTTATTTTACTAAAATTCCACTTAGACACCCAAACACCTATAACACCTTGATTTCAATAAAGATTAAGAACATTTATGGGTAATGTATAAAGTTTTGGGTAAGAAAATAATGTATTTATCTAAACCTTTTAAATTTAAATTTATATTATTTATACTTGTTACCATTTATCCACTTATTACTATTATTATTTAGTTACCGTTTATTACTTATTATTATTATTTACTTTTTATGTATTATTATTTATTGTGCCAAGAGGCGTTCTACAACGCAGTATAGGATATCACGTAAAAATGTAAATGTAAACATAAAGATAAATATTTAACATTTTTAATCTAATGTGAGTCCTATTCAGAAATCAATCTAATTATTATTATTATATATAAACACAATATAAATTTAAAATATAAAGAGGTTTATGAAAACTCGAAAATAGGTATGGTAAATAAATAAAAATATAAATAAAGTGGAGGTATGGTAAATAAATAAAGATATGAATAAATTAGATGTATTGTAAATAAATAAAACCTCTTTTTATATTTAGTCCATAAACCTCTTTATATTACGAAGACTAAAAGAAAGGTTTTATTTTGGTGAAGCCTATTGGCCAAATATTATTTTAATACCATGGGCCAAATACCATATTTATAAAAGAGGTATGGTAGATTAATATATATATATATATATATATATATATATATATATATCTATATATATATATATATATATATATATATATATATATATATATATATATATATATATATATATATATATATATATATATATCTATATATATACTCCATAATTCACTTTATATTTAAGTGAACACTTAAAAAGGAGGTTTTATTTAGGTGAACCCTGTGGGCCAAATACCATGGAACAAATTATTATTAATACCATGCAAAAAAATTATTAAACCTAATATTAATATTAATAAAAATAAAGATGGCACATGGTATTGACCCAAGGTATTTGGGTGCAATGTAGCATATTTAAAGGGGGAATTAAACCAGCATATATCCATCGTAAGAGTAAAGATGGATATATGTTAGTTTACTTATTACTATTTTTTTTACTTATTTTCTATCTTTAAATTTTAAAACATGTGGTATAAATTACATAATTTTTTATTTTTTATTTTAAAGTACGTTGGATAAACTACATACTTCACATTGGTTACATCTTCAAATATTTATGCATGCTTCATAAATTGTATATTTCAATTAGATTATAGTTGTCATTTAAAGCCATAATATACATGCCCCCATTTGAGGCTAATGATGGATGATTGTATTGACAACTTTGAAGGTTATGATTTTAATCTAAAATTGGGTCATTATATACGGAGAATTATTTTTGTGATGAAACATGTGAGGCTAATCATATTGATTATAATCCATGAAATTAGGATCCTAAATTAGAAATTTACCAGGATATGATGGACAATTCCTTAAAATTCATTATCTAAGATGGACCTTAATATTTGACTATAGGAGTTAGGGTGAAATTTTGATCTCTACTTGACTTTATGACATCAAGTTGTCTATGATGATCAATGTAGGAAACATGTACCGAGAATGAGAACGAGAAATTACAGTTACCAAGAAAATTGTTCTAGCCAAGAATGTGAAATCGCAATGTAATTGCCACGTTCATTGGTTTGACCATGAATATCAAGTTGTATGAATGCTTGCAGAAGCTCTATTCTCACTATGCTTAAGCTCTGGGATCGAGGTTCATGTCTAGTAAGAGGGTAGCAGATGTGCAGGATTTCATGGAATCAGGAGCATATGTTGATACATGACATCCTTTAGACTATTGTGGCCAGAGAAACTTCTATGGCAGGAAACAACACTCCATTATTCTTTTTAATATTCTCTTGTTTGTGAGTTAGCATGCTTTTATTGTACCATTTCATTATGCGTATGCCATGTAAAGATCAAGTTGAGTTAATTTTACATTTGATTTCCAATATATTCAACAACTTAATATATTCTTTTTCCATGTGTAGGTTGGATGATGGGATGACACACTTGAAAGTGGGGGAAATGTAAAAGCAACAGTCCCAAGAGAAAGAGGTCTAAAATAGCATTTTATTATTTTAATTCAATGGTTGGAACTACAAGTTAGTTTGTTACTCGATCTTTCGAATGCAAGTTGAAAGGGTCTGTGAGAGAGAAGTATGGAAATCTTCAAAAGGCTCTTAAATCATGCTTTGGTTGGTATTTTGTCCTCCTTTACGTTCTTAACAAAAAAAAAAAAAAGTTATTGGCAACATATTGTCTGTTCAATGGTATTAGTGTCCATATGCATTTCACTCTTAATTTCTCAGTCTGTTTAATGAAACTGTATATGATTTTCCATTTAAAGACTATAATATGTTGTTGAACTTTACTAAAGACAAGTGGAATATTGCAAACAATCCTAAAAGGAGTATACAAAATTCTTCTAAGCTTTGATACAAATATTGGGAGAGTTTGTGCCAATAGGGATTTCTTTTCTAAGGTGTTTGAGATTAATGCTATATCTTGTTTCAATTATTTTTTAAGTGACAAAATTAAAAATTATTTGAGCATAGGTTGTCCATCGATGCTTTTTATGTTGTGATTCTTTCACATCATGGTTATTTTGGGCAAGAAAATGTTTTAGGAATGCCTGGCAATACATCCATATATAGGTAAACAATTTTTTTATAATTAGAATTTCCATTCCATGATATCTTCTCTATATTGTTTGATTATATTTTAAGCGTCACTTTTGATTTTTCTTTGTATTTTAACCATGAAATTGAAAATACTTGCTATCATGTCCATTTAAACAACAACCAAAGCTTGAATATGAAACTAGTATTACGCGATGTTGATTGAAATTTTGTTAATTGTTTTGTGTTGAAATATTTTCATGATTATTAGACAAGTTTACTTTCATGTTGTTATTTGAGCACATGTTGTTTATATACTTGACCAAGTTCCTGTGTTAGAGAATGAGATGTTGTTGCAAATAAAATAACAAGGGTTAGACATAACACCTCATATTTTTTGTTTTCAAAAGTTATTTATAGCTTGAGATTTTTAAAATGTAACTTAGTTATCATGATTGTGCCTAATATTTACCTGAAGGTTGAATACTAAGTTACTAAGGCGCTATTTTCTATGGGGTTTTTTTAATTTTCTTTGTTTATACAGGTCATCTAACAACATAGTGGCCACTATCGCTCAAGGAAAGAAACCTTCTTCGAGCTTCTTGATTTTATGGGAGAAAATAACTTTAACATTGTTGATGTTGAAGTATATGACATACAAATCCTTTATACTCTACTTTAGTTTATATTTTATTGTTCATCGTATTTCATGTATTACACTCTACATTGTATCTTTTTTTGTTTTTAGAAAAGGAACTCAATGTTCATGGTCATCAATAGGATTTGAAGAAAGAGGAAAACAATAACACTTAGGAAAAAAATGAAAAAAGAGAGAGAAGTGAACCAATCTAGTGATACCCTTAAAGCCGATATTCTGCATAAGACACACAAATAGATATTGATGTTAAAGTCTTCAGAGTTGGTGAATTCATTTGCAATTCTTTCGCAATATAATGAAAATGTTTTGTAGTGATGAAACAACATTTCATGTGTAAATTGTAGTATAGCCAATATTAAGTTAAACTCATTTTGTAATACTTGACATTTCATATAATATAATTTATGTGGTTGAAATTATTTATAGTTTTACTTGATATTTTTTCCACTGCAAAAATCGTAATGGGTGATGTCAAAGAAATACAAAAAAAACAAGAAAAGACCACTTGATATCGTTTAGTATTAATTAACATATGTAACTTTTCATTTTCATATTAGATGAACCAGTGCACATTGCATAACATATTTTTAAGTTATTCACAAAATCATACTAACTAATTTATGTTGATTAATATTGAGAACATAAAATCAAGTGAAAACTACTAAACTAGTAGTTTTTATTGATTAATGATGAACACAAACAAAATGAATATACAACTAAATTACTCCTTTGCAATAATTATTAATGAAAATAAATGAAATGAATATAAACAACTAAATTAGTTATTTATATAATGAATATGAAATTAATAAAAAAAAGATAAATGACTACTGCAAATGATAAATTTGTAATTACAAGTCACAACTAAATTTTTCATATATACAACTATTAGTAGCCAATTTACAGTATCTCATAACACGATCAAAATTTAGTCATAATTCATTGGTCATTAATTGGTTTCAAACAATGACTAGAATTTGCATACATATGACTATTAGTAGCTAATTTACAGTATCTTATAACACAACCAACATTTTGGTCATGTTTCTTTGGTCATTAATTGGTTTTTTTGGGTGACCATTTAGTAATATACTTTGTTGTATATTTGGTCATTAATTGTGGCAATTAGTGACTAAATCAATGACCAAATTTAAGACTAAATATACTACTAGACGATGAAATTGAGACAACCAATTAATGAATAAGCTACAAATGACTAAAAGTTGGTTGCATTATAAGACACTGCTAGTTAGCTACTACTGGTCACTGACTGAAAAATCATCGTTTATATGCAAATTTTAGTAACTTTTATAGTAACTAATTAGCCATTTTTTACTAGTAATATGATGATAATAATGATGATTATTCTAAGGTAAATCAATCTTGTATTTAAAATTCATAATAACCCCACACACACAAGGAAGCAATATGGCTACAGATATGAGAGATTCCTTCTGGTTTTATTCAATGAGGAACTAATAGCTATATGTGGAATAGAGGAGTGAACAATTGACACCGTATCCAACTGAAGCAGCAATGACACAGAGGAGGGAACAGTTGACACTGTATCCAACCAAAGCATCAATTAATCCAACCAACACAACAATGGTATTATTGCAAACTTTCCAGACATGATCACCCATGAAAGTAAGGCAGGTGGTGAACTCTAGGGGAGAGAGTAGTTGATATTAGACTTCTTCCCCATACGCAGCTGTGGCTGTGGTTGTGTCATACACTGTCGTCTCATGGTTGTAATGGTTGACGACCGTGTCTTGTTCCATAATTACGAGTAGCTTTTCGACAAGACTGAATAGTGGACTTCCTCTTGGGATTTGATTTGGGTGACAGATGACTCATACATTCTGTGAACCCACCATTACAAGTAGTAACATGAGAGGTAAAGTAAAGCCAAAATCCTTGATCATCATGGCTAGGCTCAAATAAAATAATATCTCCTGAAATAATAATATTAATCTCAATCTCTTCAAATGCCAAAAAAATCACATAAAATCAAATAATATTAATTGTAATCCATTCAAATGCCAAAAAATAATCAGATAGAATCAAACTCGTGTTAAAAATAAACTTTATCTACTAAGGGTGTCCTCGTTTTATATAGCCCTTGTGACAGAAGCATGATGGTGGTTTCATGCCATGCTTTTTTGTGACAAAAACACGCAAAATATTCATTTTCGATTCATTTTCATACCCATGAAGCAAAGCATTTTCAAAATTACCCTTATATTTTTTCTTCCAATCTCATTTTTACCCAACTGAATGAAATTTTAATTAGATTTTTACCCTACTGCACCAAATTTTAATATTATGAAGTAGATATATTCCGTGTTGTATGGGAATTATTTGACTTGACACTATTGGTAACCAAAATTTGGTAATCAACTTTATTAGATTTTAGCATTTCAAAATTTTGTAAATGGAATATTATGTTGGATTTTGGGAACATTTCAAAATTTAATTTAAAAAATAAAATCAATTTTTAAAATACATTACATTTATGTAACTAGATTGGAATTTAACATTATAAAATATATGTATTTACTTTTATAAGGGCAACATTTTTTTTAATATTATTCTTGTTTAATTGGATTGAATTTTAATATGATATTGATATATTTTATTATCAGTCACAGAAACAAACAAACAAAAGATTAATTTTGGATTTATTCTTTCACACACATGACGCATGACATTCTCAAAACCAGACATTATTGTGGTCATATTTTGGGAATGATTGGTTAAAATTCATCAGAAATTTACCACTTCATACCCAAGTGGAAATGACAACTTCAAAATATTTAAAAAGAAAATGGGTTTTTCATACGAAACAATTCTATAACTCAAAAAATTATGCATTTCTCACACATGTTAGGATTCATTCATATTTTAATTCATTATTTAGTGATTTATGATTGAAAATCTATAATTAATGTAAGTTGAAGGCATTCATGCATAATAAACATTTAAAACACTTCCTACATGATACATCTCATATTTTTAAAATTAAAACAATATATATATATATATATATATATATATATATATATATATATATATATATATATATATATATATATATATATATATATATATATATATATATATATAGATATAAACTAACTAAATTATAACTTTATTTTAAATTATTAATATTTTATTGTTAACTATAAAGAATTAACATATATTTTCAAGAATTTATACATTTAAAAAAATTTGAACAAGTTTTTAACCCTGGATATTTACCCCACTTTACCATAGAGATTCCTAATGTGTAAATAGACTTTGTTATAATACCATGCACAAATACCTTTCTTTATCAATACACATGCACAAAAAGCATAACTAATTTCATATGAAACTTATTCATATAACATTTATTTTAATTAATTAATTTAATTAAAATAAAAATACAGACACAACTCTAAGGCCAAGAGTAACTCCACGAATGAATTGATAATTTGCATTAACATAGAACATTGATATATACATTGGAGATAGATACTATTTTGTTTCCTCCCCCAATGTGGATTCGTCTTCCAATTCCATTTATTTTTCTATTTACAATATTTGCATGGATTTACCTAATCCAAAATATTAGGTGTCAACATTCCCTTCCTAATCACAAGGGATGTAAGTGAGTCTAAGCCCCATTATGAATCTTTCAAGTGTTTCCCTTCCAAGCACTTTGGTGAATATGTCTCCAATCTGCTCATTTCTGAAACAATGTCGTAGGTGGATTGTTTTGGACTCAACATAATGTTAAGTCATATGGTATTTTGTATTGATGTGCTTTGTTCGATCGTGAAACTTTGGTTTCTTGGCCAAATTTAATGCAAAAGTGTTGTCAATAAAAGGAGGAGTTGAATGTACTTGTTTCTCATGCAAACCTTCCAAATTTTTCTTGAGCCACACAATTTCCTTCATTGTTTCAGTTGTTGCCACATATTCTGCCTCACATGTGAAATCTGTTGGAACTAATTGTTTGCGTGACCTCCACGAGACAAATCTTAATCAAATACTCATAGCCTAATATAAAGTAGATACCCAATTTTCTTTATCTCCACTGAAATCTGAATCAGAGTATCCAATCAAGTTGACATCGCATACCTCTGTATACTTGAGTCCAAGGTCTTGAGTTCCCTTCATGTACTTTTTTGTAGTAGACCAGTGACCCTCAGAAGGCTTTTACATAAACTTGGAGAGGATTCCAACAACAAATTAAATGTTCAGGCTCATAGTAGTGAGGTAGTTGAGAATTCCTACAATTTGCCTACACTTTATTGCCTCATCGAATTGTTTCCCTTCAGTGGATGTGAGATTTAAATTTTGTTCCATTGGAGTGTCAAGGATCATGCCAAACCTATTCAACATTTATCCAATGGATTTCTTCTGAGAGAGGCTACTTCAATACTAAGATAGTAGCGAACATTTCCCAAATTTGTCATTTCAAAACATTTCCTCACTTCTTTCTTTATGAATGAAATGTCTTTCTCATTATTTCTTTTCATCAAAAGGTCATTTACATACACCACAAGGTATACCACTGATTTTCCAAATTTCTTGACAAACAAAGCTGCACCATCAAAATCATAATGTTTGAAATTGAGTTCCAAAATATGCTTACTTAATTTCTCGTATGCGGCTCGTGGTGCTTGCTTGAGGCCATAGAAGGATTTTACAAGCTTGCATACTTTATGTTCTTGACCATTCACAACAAACTCCGAATGCTACTGCTCCTTCCCAAATTGGTTATTATATAATGGGTTTGTTTTCCATTAATATAATGGATATAAAGTTGCCCTTCTTCTCATTTTCCTTAACAGGAAGGCCATGGAGGTGGGACCGACATGCATATTTACCACACATAAAACAATGGCACCCATTCAACTCTGGTTTTATCTTTTATCATTATACTTATTTGAATTTGAATACAAAATTAATGTATGGGTTTTTTTCCCTTTCAAGTGCCATGTGCATTTTCGGTGAACCATTTATTGAATTTTAATAACCTTCCTATTTGGAGTTTTCAACACTTTGACTCTAGTGTTCTCCTACATGTCGGTCTTTTTATTTTCTTACCCATTCCTGATGGCTATGTTGTTCCCAAGGTATGATGAACTAATTCACGGTTATGAAAGGACTCCATTAAAGGTTCTTATGTGTTCCTACCTGAACTTGTAAAGGTTCATGGTGCAATTTCTCTTGGAAGAATTTATCAAGATTTTGAGCTTGTGATTGAATATGAATTTCATCTTTGACCACATATTATTAGGTTAATATCCAACCTAATAGCTCAATATAATTTGAGTTTCTCTATTTAATATTTAATGTGATGCTTGTTATCCTGAGTATCAACAGTCTCTTTGACAATGTAGTTAAATTTTAATATATAGTTTCTCTCTAGACGAATTTTGATCACTTTCATTTTTTTAACAACTATGGTTCATGTCATATTACTATTATGTTAAATTTTTTACTTATAGACTAGCATAGAGATGCCTATACCAATTCGAGTCATGTGTAGTATAAAATTCTTTCTTTAAGATTATGTATATTCAATTAACTAGACTATAGGTGGGGGTCGATGTATATTTTATTATAATTATATCCATTTGATCTAATCTCGTCGAATTCTCCTCTGAATTATATGATTATCAGTATTAAAGAGTTAGTGGAAGGCTTTTCCTTCTTTTTTCCAAATCAAATATTTAGTAATGTTAAACTTGTACAGTTCCTATATTGTATGTCGTTGTCCCTAAAGTTGAGAACATTCAGATTCTTGATCATAAATTTAAGGGACATTACTTTAGTGAATTTACAGGGAGTAATAAATATATCGTTTAGTAATTTTATTTCCAATTTAATAAGCATCACTACAATGCTACTTGTTAGTGTTATTCGATCATAGTAATTGACCAACTAGGAAATACAATTTGTAATAAATAATTTAGAGAAACTCATCTTTTATTTTATTTCTCCAAATAGCTAGGCTAACAAACAAAAGGTATCCTTGATACATAAGTTGTGACTACATAATCATATAGATTCTCTATTAGTCATGCTAGTATAAAGTGTACTATGGTATAAAGTCATATCTAGAACATTACTAAACAATCTTATCATATTTCTTCACAAAGTGATATCTCTTTATCTTTATAATCTTAACTGTTTTCTATAACATACAATGTTTTTTCTTTGTGAGTAAAACCATTATATTTTAATACAATTATTACGATAACTCCCTCTAATTAGACAAATATTCCCTACATGCATCGCTGTCTTCTGATCATTAAAACTGAATCCACAGATCTATTTAATTTTAGAATTTCTATCAAACCGTTTTCCTTTCATTCACATGTGAGAGCAATAACATAATTAAATAATAACCTCTTGTATGCATATTATTTACACTATTAACTATAATATATCCTTATACATGTGACCCATTCGTATTTAGGAGAAGACTTTAGCACAGATATATACCGTAATTTCTCCATGCACTCTCACCATAGACTTCTAGCATATTCTACTATTCCATACCAAAAATAAATAAAATAATAAAATGTAGAATAAACAACTATAATTGTATCTAATGGTAATCCAAGACTTGAGGAATATTCAGAAATCAAGAACTTTCCACCCAACCATGAACTACCTCTACCAATTCCCTCTGGGCTAAGATATTCTTACCCTCTTGAGCCAACAACTTGTTTTATTCTAGGTGGTTTATTTTATAGATTTCTCCCCAACATATTTTTAGTAGAGTCTTACTTTAAGGTCCTCCAACACTCTTTCCTAGTCCTTTTTGTTTTAGCTTTTTCAAGAAAGATCATTTTCTGTTTCTTTAAAGCATGTCTTTCTCTCCCGGAATGCTTTATTACACCCCACTTAGTATTTATCTTCAACTAAGTGATTAACATAATATTTTTCTCCCATTATGTTAATACTTCTAAATTTTTTTCCTCTAGGGATTTTTGGGAGACTTCTAGGGAAGGTCCATCATGTGGACTTGACCACCGAAAACTTTTTCTGAGCTAGCAATAAGTCTTCTAAACTCAAGTGTTGTTTCCTGAATATTTCCAAGAAATTTATTTATTAATTCAAATAATAATAAAATAATTACATCATGACATAAGTCCCACGATGGCTTCCACAACCATTCAATCTAGTAATAGTTAACTGTTTAAAAATAGTAATCATTTTAAAATTGGAGCCATAGCGGTGTTACAGTACTACTTTGGAGATAAATCTAAACTTTTGATTTTTTTATACTACTATCAATATTCTTGAATAATATTCTATGGAGAATAAATCTCCACTATCCACTTAATAATTATTTATAATTAAATTAAAATTCTGCAAGCCTTATTTTAAAATTGTTTTATTAAAAAGTAAAAAAATTGCATCCATGGGGCGTAAAATAGACAATGACATGGTGTTCTATTAAGAAACTATTGAGGTTAGATTGGCCAATCAACACATGATTTTTATAATTGGGCAATTGAGGGTTCCTATGGACATCGATGGTGTTCAGAGCATGGCTGATTTTGAGGTCAATGAAACCATGGAAAATATTGATCACTATCCATCTCTTCTAAGGATCAACTCGGTCTTTGATAACCAGGTAAGTATCAACTTCAAAAGAAGATAGATTATTTTTGAAGGGAGATATACTCATATCGTCACACAATTAGATCTGCATGAAAGGGATCGCTATGTAGAGCATGTGAAGGGAGATCTTAGTAGAGAAGATCGAGATAATATCTATAATGTTATGACATGACAATATGATTATGTAAACCCAACAATTGATAGAGTATTAATTTGACGTAGCATCAACTCTTGCACATATGACTCAGCGGAGGCTTTGGAGAATTTAGAAAATTAGTTGCATGAGGTCAGTAGTAGGCGAGGAGCCCATATTATGAGAATGGTGCATTGTATTGGGACTAAGGTGAATACTCCATATTGTTTTGATTGTTTTTTTGAGGTAAATATTTTTGTACGAGACTATGAAGAGTAGGTAGTAGATTATAAGAGAATTGTTGCATTGGATGTTCTACTATGTGCTACGCCAACTAGGTGGTGGGTTGCACACATAGAGAGAGTCACAATGTTTTTATAATGTAAATAATTGTTAAAGATCAGGTTTGGACCAAACTTTGGGGTCACCAGAGAAAAATACTCAGGAATGGAGTGCCCCAGAACTCACCTTAAGTGGTGCATTATAGTGTTGATGAAGGGTGGAGTACCTCAACAATATTTGGTACACCACATTATCCATACCTTCGATGTCATTGTGGAAAATTGGTATATTGAGTTAGAGGTGCGTAGAGGAACCCAAGAGAAGGATGACTTGGCAAAAAAATTCAAAACAACATTTAGTGTTCAGGCAAAAGAACTATTGTTGGAAGAGGCTCTAAAAGTGTTGTGATGGAAAAATTTTATAGAGAATGATCCAATTTTAACTAGGGATGGACCATTGTGTGATGCATCTTAGCAATCACAACAACAACATGAATTTTTGGAATATTACAACACATTAGAGAATGGAGGAGATGATGAGGAGGATCCTTTGAATATCTAAATTCCAAATGTGGAAGGAAAGTGTGCACTGGAGGGACCTCCATTTTTGTTTAAGGAATATGCGCAACCGATCAAACAAAAGAAGGTTAATCTTGGAATCAAGGAACATACCAAGTTGGTGACCACTGGAAGATACCAAGATAATGCTATCAGTTGAAGTGTCATGAGTTCATCATACTGAGAATTAACTATGAGCAATGGCAGGGAAGTCATAAGTATTGATGAAGCCAATATTGAAGATGTGGAGATCAAAATTGTTCCAGTTAGTAGTGCAACAATGAGACTAATTGATGGCTACACCACATTACAAGAGGTGGGTAAAAGTTGAGATGACCTAGGAAGTGAAGAAGGGGTGAATTCTCCCCTATGTAAATATGTAATTTTTGTTACTAGGTACAATTAAGGGTTAGAGAGAGTGGAACTTAACTAGATGTTGCATATGTATAGTTAAAAATAAGTATCACATTGTGTTGGGGGTGATTTTGACTCGGGTACATAAGTCATTTTAAATTGTGGGTCTACAAGATAAACATTGGTGAAAATGTAACTTAGCATGAGAAGGATCAACTACATTGATGATGTCCAAGATCACATGAGGAAGACTACATCCAAATGATTTACACCTTCATGGAGATCTTCGAAGAGAGATAGAAAGGTGCTTGAATTGATTATTGAATCCCATTCTAAGGGGTGAGGAGGCTTGCAAGCTATAAATCCACCCATCGATTACTAAGACACAATGGATACGAGGACTAAAATTTAGGTGATGCAAGACCTGAATCGACTAACACTGACTAGGGCGAGTTAGTGGTTCATGTGAACCATCATATCTGGTAAGGTTGAAAAATGACTATGTATGATATTGATGATAACTGAGGAGATTCAAATATGAACTCCATAATAACTAGGATAACATGCCATAAAACGTGATGGAGAAATAAAAAGGAAATTTTGTTATAAATTATCACCTAGGGACCAAAGTAGAGAAAGTGAAGTATTCAAGGATGAATTTAGGACCAAAACACAGATGGTGAGGGTGAGAATCCTTTGAAAGTAGAGAGAGAGGAATCACGTAGGGATGATGCACTGACGGTAGGGTAGGTAAAGGAATAGCAAACGATATCACCTTGAATAGAAATGTTGACAAGAGGATGTGGCTACGGAAGAAGAGGTATGGACAAGGAGACTTAGGTAATATAACTAGGAATAGGTGTAGGTTTGAGGGGTTGGGAAAAATTCACTGAGAGGTTCAAATAAAGGAGGATTGCCTCTACTCGCAACAATGGTTCATGCATGAGGACATTGTTGGATGCTAAAAGGTGACTTTTAAAACTCCTAATTGCCTCACATTAATTATCAACTCGGGCAAGTCCTCTTATTTCAAGAGTGTACACAATATGTGAACACTATAATCCCAGAGAGTAACGTTTCCTAAATTGCAGTATAGATCATTCAAATACAAGAGTAAATGGATGCTTTTAATAAATCCCAATTGCAATTAAAGAAAATTTAATCCTCTAAAGAAATCAAATCATACATTCATCAAAGTAACATCAATCATCGTTCTAGGATACAGTAGTGATAACTCATTCATCTTTTAATTGATTTAATCTAAATCAATCACAATCCTCAATAACCAATACAAGCACCAAACGATTCCAATATGAGAGCTTCGACAATGATAGTCAATACTCTTTACAATTGATGATCTCGAACAGAATATGTAATTAAATAACTGAATCTGAAATAACAGTATACTGAATCAAAAACACTACTACGGATTATACAAAGCAGAACGATTTTGTTAAGATTGGAAAATAAGAAAAAACAAAGCGATACAATTGCAAAAAGTAAGAATTCAATCAAACCATCACACTGCAAGAATCATAAGTGCATGATACAGGAATAGCAAGTGAATCCACCAAGGGTCGGGCCCTTAGTCACCAGTGAATACCGCCGGATTTACTTCAGATAAGGCAAAGCAACAGCAACTCTACTTATATATTAATCATCAAATCGACAACATTACAATAATTTGTGTCTTCTCAGTAGCAAGAGTCTCCAAATAAAATTACAATTTGGAATAATGATAATTCCATCCCCCTCTCCTCCCATCATATCATATCTATCTCTAATCTAATAATCCATCTAATTCTCCATAATTCTGATTCTCCTGTCTTTGATCTTTGCTTTCATTTAAATACATAGAGAGTATAGAGAAGTTACAACAAAGATGATTACAAAATGATTCTTATTACAAAATTGGATTGTTCACAACAAATTGATCAACAAGATCATATCTGAAATATCTTTCCATCAGCATTCAACAGGAACAGGTCAAATTTGGTATTGCAACTGAGATAATTTGGAAAATGGCCACAAGAGCAAATCTGAGAAAAACCTCTTCAGAGAACCTTCTGTTTCTATTAATACGAACCGAATTTGGGAAGACAGCTCACTAAAAAACTAATTTGGTCCATTCTGGCTAAAACCCATCTTTCAGATTTTCCAGATTTTTCTCCATTTTCCCAAAATGTCCAATGCAAAATTGGCACTTCTTATTCCAGCAAATTTCTGAGTCGGCACATTTAATGATGAGTTGGAGATCAAATCTGCAATATTGAAAATATCATGGAGGCTAAAATGGTGAGTGATATTACAAAAAATTTATTAATAAACAATCATTTGTAAAATCATGCATAATAATCATAAATTTATTAAAAATAAAGGAGAAGAAATAATATTTATCCATAAGAGCATAAATAATTATAAGTTTGAATTATATGACAAACCATGATAAATGACGTGATAAAGAATGGTAGAAATGGGTGAAATAGGTGTTAAAGAGTGATAACAATAATGACAAACTAGCGGTCCAACACAACCTATTAATCTTATAACACTTCAACTTATTTCACCATCAGATCCTTCAAGCCCTATAATATCACTGTGATGCTACTTCAGAGCTTTTGCCTCGTCGAAACATTTGACTTAAGATACATTAAAACGAAAACAAATTTTGAAACTTGCTTGGCCACTTTTGTTTAGACTTTTTTTGTATTGCTTCACAAAGGATCAAGTGACATGACCCAATGCTTAGCTTTAGGATGCTAAGGTACTTAGGCTCTTGTCGGGGGGCAATTTTTCTTTCTTAATTGCTTCAGTGCCTAAATTCTTCAAACCTTCATCACTGCGAGCTAGCCCCTCTATTGAAGCTCCCTTTCATTAAATTTTTTTAAAGTAGCACACGTTACAAAATGTCGATATCCATCAACCTCTATATTTCCAACTCCTATAATGACGTCATCACTACCATATGGTACATTGTGAGTGGTAATGAGTGTCACCCTTTTTTTTCCTCCTATGACCCCTAAAAATGTTGAATTTTCCTACCATGTGTCCACTATATAGCTACTTCATGATGATGTCAAATACCACATGACTTTATCGAAACCAATTCTATTCTGGCATGTATTCCTGATTAGAACCAATCGTATTTCACCATGTGTCCCTTATCGAAACCAATCCTATTGTGTAATGCATCCCACTGGGGAAGTTAGAAAAGCGGTCATCCTACCTTCATTTTGTAACGATTTTCTATATTACCCTGTTTCTATGTTTCCCGATGATATAACACTATCAACCCTTTTTCCAAAAAATTTAACACTATATCACAACATTCCTATCTCACTTTTGTCTGATATGCCAATTCACCTTGTTTGCAATTTTCCGATCGTAGAAAACTAATATTCCATATTTCATGTACCTCTGATTGTCGATTCACCGATTATGATGGTCCTCTAATGTTGCGATCAACGATTTATCATAGCTGCGATGTACGTTGGACGTATGATCACCAATTTGATGAAATCGCAAAATGCAGAACCTTCTAACATGTGATCACCACTTTTTCCTTGTTCCTTTCCTTCGATATGCAATCATCGATATCACTTTGGACCTCTGATATTCCTCCCTTTCAAATGCTTCAACCCTTAAACTTCAACAAGCCATATATTTTGACCCAAAAGTCCATTTTTGGACATCCACATACCGTTGGAAAGATTTTTCAGTGTACTTTCTAATGGAGAGGGTCAAATGTAGAGCTTGAGTCCTTTTTATGCTTGGAAATTGACTACAAATGTCTCTACTCATTTTCTCCTTGGACATCTTTACAATTCAAATCAAGACTAATGGATTTCTTTAGGCATATATTTTCAATCATTTAAGAAATTTGATACCTTAGTGCTAAATATAATTTAGAATATAATACCTATTGAATTTATAGGTTAAATGTTAGCAGAAGATTGCTAAAATAAATAACTGAATAGATAGAATCATATTACCTATATTATAGGACCATAAAGAGACCCAGGGGTTGGTTACTTGAGTGGTTGCGATGGATCCTGTGAGCTCTATGGCTAATGTGGAAGGTATGTGTGGTTTCTTTCCATCGATTCCACTTCCTTAACTAAAGCATAGGGAGTCTAATCATATCATAGTAACTTCTCATCACATGTTTACCCCGGTTGGTCAGTTACTTGGGTAGATGTGGGAGTAGGGTGTTACAAAGTCGTATCAGAGTGAATTCCACTCTCCTTGGGTCATATCTAATACCACAAAGTGGTATCAGAGCATGGTTGACCCCTCATTCTAGATGGGTTGTGTGTTGGTCATGCATTCATGTCGGTTGCATATGTGTTTCTTGTGTTGTAATACTATGTGCTTGTTGCATTTTTATGGTATGGGTTATGGTTGTAGTGAGGTCACCATGGGATTTTGATGTTGCTGTTGTGAAGTGTGTTGTCATGAGTGTATGGTTTATTATGCATTTCTTATGCATGTTAGTATTCACATGTGATCAAGTGTATAGTGATGTGGTGGTTGTTGTCATGCATGAGGTCATGGTATGTGTCATTGATATGGTCATGCATTGATGATTGGACTCTAGCTAGAATGATGGTTATATGCTTATATGATTATGTGTCACATTTATATATGCTTTCATGATTATGTTATATATGTATTACGTTGATTTTTTGATCTTGAAGATGAGGTATCCTCCCCAAATTATGCTAATATACATTGGTTTATTTTGATTTGGTTTAGCTGACATGATATACCTTGTAGGAACAATATCAAACATGACTACGAAGATGTTATATTATAGTCCTCGAGACTGTACCTTTGGATCAGATGAGTAGCGTGGTATTGGGAACTCTTCTAATTTGGAAGGCACACTAAGAAGCTTAAAGGAAGAAATAAGGAGTTTTAAGGCACTAATGGCATAATCATACAGGTACAAGAGAAACAAACATAGGTAAATGCAATGGTACTTCAGAGTTTGTTGGAATTGCAATGAAACATACCCCTTCGAATCATCCATGAGAATGGGGACAAAAGTAATGAGGAATATGGAAATAGGTATTGTGGTGATCACAATTCAGATAGAGATGACACAGTTAGAGATGGCAGATTGTTGGATAAGGTGATAGATACATGTACTATTATAGTTCTCATTCTGATAGGCATTATGATAGGCATCATTATCATCCTTACAGGAGGAGTGGTAAGGAAATTTTGCACTATGATTTTAAGAAATAAAATCGACATACATTTATTGGAGAGATGAAGAAACCATAGGATGTAGCGGCATTATTTATTGGTTTGAGAAAGTTCTTCAGGTTGCATGATTTTTCAAGGAACATGAAAGCTAGAATAGCTATGTTCATTCTCAAAGGAAAAACATATATTTTGTGGGAATATGTGAAGAATGTCAGAGGTATTCATGAAGAGGACTTGAATTGGAATGAGTTTGAGAGCTTATTCATGAATAAGTACCTATGAGAGAGGTACTATGATGACAAGGAAAAAGAATTTTATTAGCTAAAGATGTGTTCAATGACATATGAGGAGTACACTTGTAGATTCTTGGAGTTGTTTAGGTATGTGCCTTACCTCAAGGAGTCAAAAGCCAAGATTTAGATGTTCATGAGTGGGTTTCCAATAGCATTCAAAGAAAGGATTATGTTCGATGAGCCTAGATAATTGGAGGAGGCCATCTAGAAGCTAAAGCATTGTTACGAGAAATCAAGGCACAACTATGAGACTAAGCCAGACTGGAAAGGTAATGCAAAGAACAAAAGCAAATGAGACAATAAGTGATCAAGGAATCACGGTATAGGTAATAAAGAGAATACAACACAATCTATGAAGTTTAATGCATCAGAGGAAGGACAGGGATTTCGATTTGAGGAGAAAAAAAGGATGTGGGTTGGAAGCCTATAGAGTGTTGGACTTGTGCCAAAGATCATCATTGGAGAGATTGTCCATAACATTAGGGTGGTAAATCATAGATATATTATGCTCAGGGGGCACAAACAGTGAGAGATGTTGGGAAAAGTATTCCTAGGATCCATGCAATGCTGGATAATAGATACGAATATCACCAGGCATCTATTATCGAGATGGATGGTAAGATTTATGATAAAATTGTTTCTATTTTGATTCACCCTATATCTAATTATAGTTTTCTTAATCCTAACATGGTGAATAAGTTTGGTTTAAATAAATAAGTGCATGTAGAGTATTGGTTATTGCAGTTCGCTATAGGTACTAAGAAGAAATTCCATTATTGGGTAAGAGCTTGTACACTAATTTGAATGGTATGGATACCTCAATACATTTGAATGTATTACCTTTGGGATCATATAGTATGTTGTTTGGCATGGATTGGTTGTACCTTCACAAAACCAAGGTGGATTTTTATGATAAATCCATTGAGTTCTTGGATGACAATAGGGAACAAAGTGTTCTGTGGGGTAAGAAGAAAGAAACATCATTCAGAATGGTGACAACTATGTTGGCCAATCATAGTTGTAGAAAATGGTATTTGTTATTTGTGGTGTACATTTATAGTGATAAAGGTAAGGAAGTTAAGGATGTAGATGTTTTAAGTAGTTACCCAATTTTACATAAGTTTTAGGATGTATTTTCTCCAGATATTTCAGAGTTTCCACCTCATAGGGAAGTAGACTTTTCTATTGAGTTGTTGTGAGGGGTATCTCTCACACCAAAGGCACCTTATAGGATGAGTACAACTCAGTTGGTAGATTTGAAGCTTCAGTTGAAGTAAATGTTTGACAAGCAGTACATTAGGGCAAGTGTATCACCACGGTGCACACCTATACTATTTTTGAAGAAAAAGTATGGTTACCTCAGGTTGTGCATTGATTATAGGAAGTTAAACAAAGTGACCATCAAGAATAGGTATCCATTACTAAGTATTGATGTCTTGTTCGATTAGTTCAAGGGAGCAACAATGTTCTAGAAGATTGATCCAAGATCAAGATATCATCATGTGCGCATTAAAGAATAGGACATCTACAAGACAACTTTCTACACTGGAAATGGGGGTTTTGAGTTTGTTCTAGATCCATTTTTTTAGTTAATGCTCCAACTACCTTTATGTGCTTGATGAATAATGTGTTTCATCCTTATTTTGACAATTTTGTTAGTGTGTTCATTGATGATATATTGGTATATTCAAAAAATGAAGAAGAACATGTCGAGAATTTAGCAGAAGCGTTGGTTTTTTGAGAGAGAATCACTTGTATGCTAAGCTCAGAAAGTTTAGTCTCTTTCAGATTGATATACACTACTTGGGACATGTCGTTTCAAAGGATGGAATAACAATGGACCTAGAAAAGGTAAGAGTTGTCATGGAGTGGCAAGCTCCCAGGAATGTGGATGAGGTGAGAACTTTCATGGGGTTAGCAAGTTATTAGAAGAGGTTCAACAGAAACATATCACAAATTTCGTATCCTATCACATCATTGCAGGGGAAAGATAGGAAGTTTGAATAGATACAAGAGTGTGGGGAAAGTTTTGAGAAGCTCATTTAGTTGTTGACACATGTACCCATGTTAAGTATTGCATATCCAAACAAATAGTTTGTAGTATGTACATATGCTTGCACGATAGGACTCGGTGGAGTCCTTATGACAGAAGGACAGGTGGTATGCTATGAGTCATAGAAACTTAATGAGCAAGAGCACAAATACTCGATACATGATCTTGAGTTGGTAGTGATCGTACATGCATTAAAGAAATGGAGGCAATATATTCTAGGTAGGAGGCTTTTATTGATGACTGATCACAGTGGGTTGCAGTACTTATTTGACCAACCGAATTTAAATGGTAAGCAGACTCAGTGGTTGGAAATGATCAGTGAGTTTGATTTTGAGATCAGGTATATCAAAGGTAAAGATAATAGGGTGGAAGATACTCTTAGCAGCAAGATACAGGTAAATCACATAGCAGTTATGAGCTCCTACGGGATAGATTTACAGGATAAGATTTTTCAGGTAGGTCAACGGAATCATAGGTATATGGAGATTGTGCATAGGTTGTAGTAGACTATAGGTAGTAGTATAGGTACAAATATAGGTAGTGGTACAGGTGTAGGTACACGTAGTGGTATAGGTATAGGTACATATGTAGGTGCATAGGATGTTGGCTATCATCTCATGACATATGGATTGGTTAGGTTTAGGGATAGGATACATGTGCCATATAGAAGTGACCTCAAGAACGTGATCTTGGGGGAGTTTCACGTGAAACCATATTAAGGGCACCCGGGTTATCAAAAGATGCTGACAGTAGTGAATAAACTCTAATATTGGTCTACTTTTAAGAGATACATGGTAGAGTTTGTGGCCAGGTGTTTGGATTATCAGCAGGTGAAGGGAGTGAGTAAGTTTGTTATGTTTTCATGTTTGTTTTATTCTCAATAGGATTATAATTGTAAATAATGCAATGAGCTAAGCTATACAGCTCCATTATTAGTACGCTTTTATTACAACAATCTTGTTGGTTGTACGTGTTGTTGAACACCGCGGACAGTGTTCCCCCAAGTGCGAGGGTTTTGTAACAACCTTGGTAAAAATTACATGTAAAAAAAGTTAATAAATGAAAAATAATAACCACGATTGACGGGACACTTATTCCAAGTTGAATGTTGGGCAACGCATAGTGATGGGGATCACTTGTGGTTAATTAATGGCTAAGGAAATGGAAAAGGCTTTGGAAAAGAAAATTTCCATTTTAGCAGATTTACCTATGAAAACAATGGAAATTAGGAGAAAGGGGAGGTGAAAGGTCACAGGTGGCATGTGAGGAGTGAAATCATGGAAAATTGTTGAAAATGAAAAAAATATAGGCCTCATTAATAAAAATGCTTGTGAGGATTAGTACATAGACTGTTGTTAGTTTATTTTTGGAGATCTCTCTCTATTCTCTATCTCTCATACTCTTGGAAATAGAGTTTTCTTGGAGCATTCTTATAAGAGTGTGGCATACCTGGGATTTGCAGAAAGAGGGAAATGGAAAAGGAGGAAAGCGTAAGAGGACATCACGATAAATAACTACAATGGATTTTCATTTAGGTACCAAGTTTCATGTATGTTTTTCTCACTAATTTTGGCATGCATAACATATGCATGTGGTTTATTGGTCATTATCTGTCATTGGTGTGGAGTCTTTCCTGGATTGATAGTAGATTTGGCTAGGCTTTCTATTTCTTGGATAACCATGGTGTTGTGGGTTCATTTCATTCTATTTCAAGTTGGTTCTCATGTTTCCTTTAGCGTGGATTGAGTTACTATTTTCGAAAAGCCTTGGTTGGACAAACGCTCTGGAATCCCTGTAACACCATGGGTTGATTTACTATTCCTTGAACCCTTGGATGGAAAAACATTCAAGAAGTGCTTGGTGGGTTGAGTTACTTGTCATGTAATCCTTGGTTGGACAAACACTTTGGAATCCTGACAATAATTGTGGGTTGAGTTACTATTCCTAGAAGCCTTGGCTAGAAAAAAACACTCTGGAGCCCTTGAACGCTTGGATAGAGACCAATGTGGTGATGGTTTGTGATGTCCAACCATGAGGTGGAATAATTATTTGATGGGTTGAGGTTGTTTGTCCTCTAGAAGCCCTGGATGGTTTTGATTGTTTTCTTTTATGATATCCCACATTCATGTATGGAATATGGCATGAGGGTGACTCGCCGAAGAGAGATTTAGGTCTGCGATATCTACGATAAGGGGTTTCATGGATGCCCCACAACTGGTTGGCCTTTGCATCATTAATATGAGTTTATTTCTACTTGTTAATCCATGATTATTATACTGGTTTATATTTGGAATATATGCTTCTTTTTCCTTCGTATTTCTCTTACTATTATGGTGTTTATGAACATGTATTATGATAGTGGCTATGTTTGGCTCATCTCATGATTTTACTTGTAAATCATTGAACAATGTATCTATAGCCTAATGGATGAAACTGAAACTATTGTTTTGAGGAATCAATGCTTCTTAGCTATTCTTAGATGAATATGAGACCCCAATGCTTAGATCTATTGTTTAATCCCATAGATTACATAATTGTGACATGTTTGACGAAATGCATGTCATGGCTAGTAGGGGTCCAATCAATTCCTTGTTCAAGTAATTTGTATTTGGATCAATATTCTATTGTTATCTTCTAGTTCTGAATGTATCATTGAGTTCTAGGTAGTGGCCTAGGCTCTAGGATTGTAAACATGGTAACATATCGTAGTCATATGCACAGGTCTGAAGATAAAAGTCCTAATATGCATGCATACACATGATGTGGGAGCGTTTGTAGCCTCCTGGATGCATGCTTGTCCATATCAAGGTAGTCTTTTAGGGTTTAATGGTCTAAAAAATCAATGCGACCTTTGAGCTCATTACCTCAGTGGTTGGGATGGATCCTGGGAGTCCTATTATTGATGTGGAAGGTTTGTATGGTGTGTTTCCATTGATTCCACTTCCTTAACTGACACATAGGGATTCGAATCATATCATAGTAACTTCTTGTCACATGTTTACCCCAGTTGGTCAGTTACATAGGTAAATGTGGGAAGATGGTGTTACAAAAACTAAAAACTTTAATCATCTATACCAATCAATCAAATCTTCTCAAACCCTTGTAATTGTTACCAAATATTCTCATAGACTAGCTTCAATGATCAAATCAGAATGACATATCGATATTCATATTCTGGTCACCTGAAATAATAAGTTTAGTCAAGACATTCACATTCTCTATAGTAATTCAAACATTCAAACTCCCCTGCACATAGAAATTTTTGTCGTCTGCTCCATATTTGTAGCATTAACATACTCTTAGTGCATTTCTTATTTTAAGCATAAAAATTCACTTTTTTGACCTACAGGCATAACTGCATCCATATGATTTCTTCCATGTTGTTGGATGCCTATAACCACACTGATAATATCTATTCCATGCACTTGGGGCTTAGACTAACAGAAATCTTCTGTTCTCAGACTAGAAATTGCTGGAGACAAGCAATATCAAATATTTCTCTATGCATGTCCAAAGATTTTACTCCAACAATAAATAATTATCTTTACATTTGATGTAAATGATTAAGTGTGGCAATATTATGGAGAGTTTCTCATAATCATCATTCAAGTCATCAACCTATCTATCATAATACTATCAAGCATCAACAAAACTATTAGATAATGAAGTCCAACTATATCACGTTCTAAAAACATATCTCCATCATGGTCCTAACATGTTAGCTTAAGCTACTTGTTTGGTCAATTTAGAGTGTCCTAAATTGCTATATTAATTGTCAATCCGGGAGTCGTAAACTGCTAAAATGTGGCGCACTATATGTGCAAGATAACCTATTTCTTACTTTTTGTCGTTTTTGATTTTTAGTTTTCTTTTGGGTTTATCTTCGTTGATTCCCTAATGTGAGATGGCAATCTTAAAAGACAAGTATGGATATAAATGTTCAAGGCAATGCTATCCTTAAAAATGATTTCCAAAACTTCAAACTTTCCAGAAAGGTTTTAAAACATGCAATGATGAAATTAATTCCTAAAAGAGAATGAAAATGTGCCACTATTCTAATTAAACAAACAGTGAACTATTGATCATGAAACCCAATATCCTTGCTGCTGTCTAAATACAAAAGAAACTGTACTGAAAAAAAATTCAAAAATTGCAAGCAAAGTAAAGTTAAAATCAAATTACGTCAACTCATATTCTGACCCCTCGCCATTAGTCTCGCTATGGCTTTCGGAGGTAATCATAAACAACTTGAGCAATCTGATATCTAATTTGCAGAAAAGTAAACTAATATCAAACTACACACTCATACTTCAATCCCTCACCATTAGTCTCGCTATGGCTTTCGAAGGTAGCTGAAAATGACATGAGCAATTCAATAACTAACTTGCAGAAAAATAAACTAATATCAAACTACACACTCATACTTCAATCCCTCACCATTAGTCTCGCTATGGCTTTCGGAGGTAACTGAAAATGACATGAGCAATTCAATAACTAACTTGCAAAAAAATAAACTAATATTAGACTACACACTCATACTTCAATCCCTCACCATTAGTCTCGCTATGGCTTTTGGAGGTAACTAAAAATGACATGAGTAATTTAATATCTAATCTAACTAATAAAGCAAATGAGAAAAACTGAAATAAATAAAATAGTGTTGGAATTAAGAACTAAGAAAAATAAAGCAGCAGAAGGACAAGAATAATTCCATGTCATTAGTCATTGTAAAACTATGTGCGAATGCCCGGGCTGCCTACTATAATCTGGAACAAAGGCACTGATCAGTTAACAACAGTATAAAAGCATGTAAAATTATGGACAGAAATCAAACGTTAATACCATAAGAAGTGCAATATATACAAGTGAATGATTATGGAATAAGGAACAGAAAGAAATAAAGCATGAAAATATACAGCGATAAACAAAACCTCGGTGTGTACAGGGGCCCTCTGCACAACCTCGGGAAATCAGCTATCAACCACAAATTGAGCTTCTAAACAGAGTCTTCTCATGTATTCAAAATGCAGTCATAACACAGAAATAATGTCACGGCACAGTGGGCTCATTAACAGTCAAAATTACATTACAAAGGCTAGCTACTATGCATATGAGAACGCATTATTTATAACAGAAGATGACATAACTAATTTCCTAAAAACTGTGCAGATAAAAGACACGTGAACAACCACGTCCAGGGATCTAGCATCATGGCTGCCGTGAAGATTAAATCTATTGAGGGTGGCTATTGGATTCGCTTTATGGAGCAGTCCACAGGTGTTGATATGTCCCTTGAGATTTAGGAATGGCCATGCAAGTCTTCACGTGGTGAAAAACGGAGTTCTGTCACCGTAGGACTCTTATGTTGACCACCGCTTGACTACCTTTGACCACGACCTTCTTTGGTGAATTCGACTGAGCCAATAGGACTCGGTCCATGTCCACGTCGTTTCCAACTTGCCCATGTGGCTCGATTTGCCTGAAGACACCTGCAATATAGACTTTAACAAAAGGCTACGGAAAGTTGAACTGGCTGTGGAAATTGACAAGATTCCGCAGCTCAATGAGCAAAAGTCTAATTCAAACAGTAGACACAAAATATAGTTTGGAAACCACTTTATATGCTCTTTTAAACTAATATGCAATGATGTTGATAGCTTAGGAGGTCCAGGTAAATGGAAAAATGTCTAGAAAGGTGTATAGGAAAGATGCAAGTTTGGGACTCAACATACCCCCACTGTGAAGGTGTTTCATGTCCCCATGCAACCAAAATTTTGATCATCCTCCCCTTTATTCCATGTGCTCTGAAGCTTCTGCCAGTACATCCACTCCTCTTCTACTCTTCCTTGGTACTACTACCATCCTGGGCTTCCTCATCAAGCATCTGAATTTGAGATTGATCAATTCCCTACTCAACTTCCTGCACTTTTTCTTTAATTTCCTGTTCTTTTTCTGCCCCAGTCCCAGATGTAACATAGTGTTGTCATGAATGATCTTGTCCAAACAGTTTTTCTCCTTTAATGCCTCATTTTCATTTTTAATATGTCTACTTAAAAGCTCCAATTCAAAGACTTCTTGTTTCAATGATTGGACTAGAGCTTCTTGTGTTGTGTAAGGCTGAGTGGATGACGTGCTTGGACCTGCAGCTGTCTTCTCTAAGGATTCTATATAATCATACATCTCCTGCTGATTTGGGTCCACCTCGGGTGTAGCCTTCCTTGGGCTGACCCCAAAATCCTGTTGAGAGGGACTAATTTCAAACTCTGGCCGAGAAGGACTCATGTCAACATCTGGCTGTGGAATGGAAATATGATGTGGGCTACGATCAGGAGAGGTTGCTGGAGGCTTTTCTGGGGTTTCCTCCGGCAAATCAATAAAGTGGGGCCCTTTGATTTTTACCGTTTTTAATTTCCCCTTAAGCCTAGAGCTTCTTCTCACATGCTATGGACTAGTATCTTCCTCCTTATTTTGTTTTTCCTTTCGTTTCTTCTTGGATGAAGTTGCTTGTTCTTTAAGATAGGCTAACCTTTCGGACAGTGTTTGGTGATCTTCTTTTTGAGAAGGCTCTGCAGTTTGAGATACAACTTCTATGTCTCGTTTCCTTTTTGACTTTCTTTGGTTTCTATCTTTTGTTCTTTCTAGCCTCTCTTCTTGATCAACTTCTTTGGTTTTGCTAATAGGAGGGTCTTGAATTATTACACTTTTCTCCTTTCTCCTACTCCTTCTTGGTGTAGTGCTTTCAGGTTCCTCGGATGGCTCTTGAAAGTAGTTTCTCACCAAAAATTGTTCCCAGGTATCCCTATTTTTCTTTAATTGGTCCTCAATTAGAATTCTCACAAGCCCATGATGATACAAATGGGGCTCTACGTCTTCTATATTCTTTTGGACTATTTTGCACATCTTTTTCAAGCTCAGCAATAAAAAGTAGGGCAGATTGAGGGTTTGGTTCTCTAAAAAGTTCATCAACAACCGAGTATGATACATATACATTGCCCCAAAACGGCCTTCACAAGTAATGAACTTTTGAATAATTAACAGTAATCTGGCCCACTCCTCTTTTAAAGCATGAACAGGAATTCCTCTTTTGAATATAGTTACGTCCATACTTGGGTTACGTAATATGACTCTCCAAGCCTGCTCATCCAAGCTCTTGTTCTTGAACCAGCGTTCACCTTCCTGGGGAAGTTTTGTAGCAGCTGCTATGGATGCCTCGGTGATTGTAAACTTAAGGTCCCCAATTTCCACCACCTGGCCGTTAAAAGACCTCACAAAGGCCTTTGTAATCTCCTTGTTGTAGCCTTTGAACTTTTGAATAAACCATAGCCATTTTTCCTTCTTCAGTAAGTCTTTCACTTGTGGGTATCCTTCCAAAAAATTGGGCCCTTTTGGTTCTGCCCTCAACAACCGACCCATCCTTCCTTTTGTTCTTAAAATTCATCTGCTTGAATAGGGTTTAGCGGAAGTGAGACGGCTGGTTATGGGAGTGAACAGAGTCTATGGAAAAAATAGTGACTGTGAGCAGAAAAATAGAGGACATGCAGCGGAGGTGAATTCGTAAAATGGGGTGAAGGCTTATGTGAGCACAGCGGAAATGCAGCTGTGATGTTAATAGAATAGTAGGGAGAGTATAGTGCATCCGGCAGAATTTTAAATTGGGTGGCTACAAAGTAGACGCAAACACGTTCATGAAATGGCTGCGGATTTTGTGCGGTTGAGAAGAGTCGTAGTCAAATCGACCATGTCCTTATGATTACAGGTGGAGTGTTAAAATGCAGTCAATAGAAATTAAATCCGAAGGCTAATGATAAGACCGTTTGGAAAATAAATGCATGGTTCGTGGAGGGATGTCGTGGAATGGTTATGGAGCTATCACGACAATCATTGCATATAGTGGAGCTTATGGTTTAATAACTATGCAAAAATGTGTTTTGATTGCTATTTGAAATAAACTTTTACTCATACCTTGGAATTTTTGCCATTTGTTTGTCCATGATCAACTAATCCTTATTGATGTCTTTAGGTGCTCCATTTCTTCATAATATGTCCTCGGTCATACCTGCATTTGCCTTCATGATTATTGAACTAACATCTTGACAGTCAATTTGAAAAACAGAGTGGTGGCTACGGAAACTGCTTCTGGCTGCGGACACTGATTCCAGCTACAAAAACTGATACAACAACCACTTGACTGAATGAAGATAGATAGATGATAACAGACTGAGTGAAAATGGTCATGAAGGAAACTTTTATTGATGAAATGAAATGAAATGGATGAAATGGAGTGGGATGAAATGGAGTGGAGTGAAATGAAAATCAAATGGTGGAATGAAAATGAAATGAAGTGAAATGAAAATGGGAGAGAGAGAATTTTTTTTTTTGGAAAATATAGGGTGTCAGGTGTTCCTAATTTTCACTCTATATTTTCTGTATAAGACTGCCAATCAGTGATTGGTTTTCAGGCTTATACAATTTTTTTTATTTTTTTTTTAACATAAAGGAACAAAGGCTTGGCTGGTGGAGAAGAAGGATTCTTCTTCACTAGCCTTATTGCAGAACTATCTTGAAACATTTTGACAAATTCCTCTTTTGAGAGTGGCTTATGATAGATCTTTAATCTATGGCCATTCACAATAAGAGGAGTTTGAAATTCATCAATGGTCTTGATTCTTACTGCTCCATTACTAAAGACTTTGTCAATATGATGTGGCCCAAGCCAATGAGTCTGAAATTTACCTTTGAAGTCTTTAAACTTGCAATCAAATAGTAATGCCCAATCTCCCTCTTGAAACTTTTTCTCTTTGATGTATTTTTCATGCCACTTAGCTCTTTGATACTGAACTAGATCAGTTCTTAGGATTGCTTCTTGTCTGATCTCATCTAGCTCATTCAACTGCTCCATTCTGTGCTTTTGGGCTTCTGATAGATCCATCCCCAACTAAACTGCCATCTTGAAAGTTTTGACTTGGAACTCAATGGGGAGCAGGACTTCTTTCTCATAAACAAGTTCATAGGGAGAATGTCCTATTGTTTTCCTCCATGTAGTTCTGTAAACCCATAAGGCTTCAGGAAGCCTTTCTGCCCAATCTCTTCTGTGTAGATGAACAGTTTTGGTGATGACGCCTTTAATAACTTTGTTTGTAGACTCCACTTGGCCATTTGCTTATGGATGGTAAGGAGTAGATTTTTTGTGCTTGATTTTGTATTCTTCCATCAGCTTCTCCACCATGTTGGATGTGAATTGACTTCCCTGATCTGTCACAATTTCTCTTGGAACACCAAAGCGAGTAAAAATATCCTCATAAAGAAAACTAACAACTGAATTTTCAGTAGCAGAAAGTAATGCTTTGGCTTCTACCCATTTAGTGACATAATCAATACATACCAATATATACTTCTTTTGTTTAGATGGTGGATTAATAGGTCCAATGAAATCTAAAACCCATGTTTCAAAGGGTTCGATGAGTACTTGTGGTTGCAATGGAATTTCATTTGAAAGAGTTGGTTTGCCTACTCTTTGGCAGCTGTCACACCTTTTGACATATTCTTTTGTATCTTTGAAGAGGGAAGGCTAATGATATCCTAAAGAGAGGATTTTATAGGCTATCCTTTTGTCAGCAAAGTGTCTGCTGCATGGTTCATCATGACATGCCTTGAGGATGTCAGGCACTTCATCTTCCCTAACACATCTTTTGATCACAAGATCTGGCCCTGTTTTAAACAATTCGTTAGAAATCCATGAATATTTTGAACTCTCCTGAATAATCTTTCTTCTTTCACTAGGAAATAGATGTGGAGGTAGTTTCCCTGTAACCAAATAGTTAGCAATATCTGCATACCAAGAGGTCTTAGTAGTTATTGCAAATAAATATTCATCAGGAAACTTATCCTCTACAGGAGAATCTTCTTTAGTATTTTGGATCCTAGACAAGAAAT
Organism: Pinus tabuliformis; assembly: GCA_031772625.1. Taxonomy (NCBI): domain Eukaryota; kingdom Viridiplantae; phylum Streptophyta; class Pinopsida; order Pinales; family Pinaceae; genus Pinus; species Pinus tabuliformis. The sequence continues at coordinate 573,298,665 of CM062813.1, read as the reverse complement.
CAGCTACTGTATTTTGTTTCCCTAGTATATCCAACACAGTAATATTGAATTCCTGTAAAAGTAAGAGCCACCTTGTAACTCTGCCATTAGTAACAGGTTTGTTAATTAGATATCTAATCGCAGAATGATCAGTATGCACAAAATTTTCATAGCCTGTTATATAATGTCTAAACTTATTGATTGCATGAACAACAGCTAAGAACTCTTTTTCAGTCACAGTATAGTTCAACTCAGTGGGAGTTAAGTTTTTATTGGTATAGTAAATGGCATAAGGAACTAAATCCTTTTGACCCAACACAGCTCCTAGAGCTGTATCTGAAGCATCTGTAGAAATATGGAAAGGAAGTTTCCAATTTGGTCCTCTCAAGATAGGTGCTTCAGATATTCTTGTCTTCAAAGCTTCAAATGCTGATTGGCAATCAGGATCCCATTTGAATTCACAATCTTTTGTAAGCAATTTGAAGAGTGGAGATGCTATTTTAGTGAAGTTCTCTATAAATCTTCTATAGTACCTAGTAAATCTTAGAAAACTTCTAACATCTTTTTGACAATTTGGAATAGGCAACCTGGAGATGACTTCAACTTTTGATTTATCGACTTTAATCCCATCCCCTGAAATGTGATGTCCCAAAACAATACCTTCAGTAAACATCATAAAGCATTTTTCATGACTCATTGAAAGGTTTGTTTCTTTACACCTTATAAGGACTTTTTCCAAATTTTCTAATGCCTCTTCAAATGAATTACCATAGACTGTAAAATCATCCATATAAACCTCTACACAATCATGGATTAAATCAGAAAATATTCCTAGTACTGCTCTTTGGAATGTTGCAGGTGCATTACATAATCCAAAAGGAAGCACTCGGTAAGCAAAATTTCCCCATGGATAGGTAAATGTGGTCTTATCTTGATCTTCAGGTGCTACCTAAATTTGATTATAGCCACTAAAACCATCCAAGAATGAAAAGTACTTTTTGCCTGCTAGTGTATCTAATACCTGATCGATAAAGGGAAAAGGAAAGTGATCCTTCAAAGTTGCTTTATTCAATTCCCTGTAATCAATGCATACCTTCCATTTACCATTCTTTTTAGGTACTATAACCAAAGGGGAAACCCATCAGCTATCTGAAATTGGATAAATGAAGTTTACATTGAGTAGCTTTTGGAGATCTTCTTTCACTATCTCCCTAAGGTTTGGATTCATCCTTCTCTGAGGTTGTCTGGTTGGTCTACTGTTTTCCTTGATGTAGATGTGATGAATGCAAGTCTTAGGGTCAATACCTTTCATATCAGTATACTCCCATGCAAATGCAGTAGAATGTTTTTGCAAGATTTTGGTTAGCTCTCCCTGTTGTGATTTTTCCAAGTTTTTGTTGATATTCAATGTTTTACCTGGAAAAATATCAATGGCGGAACTACCGAACTCTTCCATAGAGTAAAGAGACATTTGCCTAGTTGATAGATACTCAATGTCAGAATATAACTGAAATTGTGTGTGGTCATATTCTGAAGATGTTTCAAAATTTTCTAATGTGTTCAGAATTTGACTGTCTTCATTAATTTCAGAAATGGTAAAGACGGGTTGTATAGTGCGCTCATCATCGACCCATTCATTATCTCCTACTTTTGTAATTGCTTTTGCTGGAGGATACAAATTGAAATTCTTTGTCGAATTACCATCAGAAATGTACATATCCTCAGATCTACAACTAATGAAATCATCAGCTGTGGCTAGCCAAGGTCTTCCTAAGATGAGTGGGTGCCCTCCTAAATTACTCTTGGGAGTCAAAATCATGAAATCTATTGGATATTCCCAAGAATCTAAGGAGACCGAAATATCTTCTAATACACCATATGGTTTGATAATTGATCGATCTGCAAGTTGCAGTAAAGTAGGTGTAAAAAGAAGATTAGGAAGTTTTAGCTGTTCTATAGTCTGTCTACTCATAATGTTGATAGTAGCCCCTAAGTCAATCAAAGTATTCAGAATTTCTACCCCATTTATATGTGTTTTGACAATTGGACTACCAGGATCTACATACTTCTGCATGGTAATTTCTCCCATCATGATATCTGCAGTTTTTCCTACCAGGTGAATTCTTCTTGTATCTCTTGGTTTCCTTCCTGGTATTTTGAGACTCAACTCCTTTATTGTTTTTGCTAGAATAGGAATCTCTGTAGTGGCTTGTAGCAAGGGAATCTTGATACAGACATTTTTTAATTCATCTAGGAAATCATAGTCAGGCAACAAGATTTGTTTTTCCACCCCTTTGTCAATTTGTAATCTTTTAGGGAAAGGAGGTGTGGATGAAGATACATGTTGCTCAACTATAGGTGTTGTGGGGGTTGACTCTTTTTATTTTTCTTTTTGAGTGTTTGGGTTTTGAAGAGATGCTTCAGAACCTTTATTGGCTTCAAGAGAATCTTCCTGAAAAATACTTTGCCTTTGAGCATCTATAGAAGGTTTTTCTAAAACTCTACCAGATCTGAGTTGTACATCATTGAGAGGAACAATCATATAGGTAGGAAATTGTTGTTCTTCTACCATGTAAGCATTTTTAGGATTTTTATTATTGGGATTTGGCAATGGCTGGGATGGTAGTTGATTTGTCTTTTGTTGGAATGGAAGCAAGAGTTGAGAATTTGGATTTTGTTGAGAAGGTTGTTGTTGTTGTGGAAATAGCAATGAAAGTTGTGGATTCTGATTTGGAAGTTGTGGAGCTTGTTGATTTTGAAAAGATGGAGGAAATTGATAAAATTGAGCAAATGTCCCATAAGGATTTTTCATACCTTGTACCCATGATTGAAATGGATTTTGTGGTTGGGACCAAGGTTGTTGCCAAGGATTCCAATTTGGTGGGGCTTGAAAATTCATGGGGTTGTTAAACCCTTGATTTTGTTGCCCCTGCCAAGGTCTCCTTGAAACAAAACAGAGAGACTCTATTGAATTTGGATCTTCTTGAAAGACATCTTTAAGCCCAGGAATTGAGGGACAATCCTTGGTCTCATGGCTTTCCGAGCAAATCATACATGTTTCTACAACTTTTGCATCCAAGGGGCATTCCCTTAGAGCATGTTTCTTCCTACATTTTGGACAAAAGATGGCCAAAGCTTCAACTTCTACTTTCTGCTTGTTTTGTATTTTAAGGGTGTCTAGTTGCTCACTAAGGCTCCCTAAAATATCAGTTTCTAACTCATCAAGCATATTGCCGATCTCAGCGCTACTTATCGATCCAGATGCAGATTTGTTTGCTCTAATGAGAGAAGGATCTCTAGGCCCTTTTCAAGTTTTAGATTTTCCCCTTGAGAGATCGACACATAGTTCTGCTATGTCATGAAGTGGAAGTTGAGAAATATCTCCCTTTCCCATCATGTTTAAAATATCTATCCATTCATCTCTAATGGATTTTAATAGAAGGGCTTTCAAGGTCTCCTCATCTAAGTTACTCATTTTTTCTCTTTTCAGGTTGTATTGAAATCTTTCAAGTAAATCCTCCAAGTTTTCATCTTCTTTTTGCACCATTTTAAATACCTCATCCTTATGGTTGGTGGGCATACAATAGTCCAAGTATCTATCCAAAAATGTTTGTTTCATATCATTTCAAGTCCTAATAGATTGAGTGACTAATCCCATGAACCATTTCAAAGCAACTCCCTTCAATGTTGAAGGAAACAATTTGAGTTTTTGAGAGTCTTCCATATAATCATAAGTTCGGCACACGACTTCAAACTCAAATAGAAATGTTTCAGGATCCTCACTTCGCAACCCATAAAAGTTTGGGAGGACAGATGGTAAAATGTTTTTCATTGTTGTATAGGATTCCTCATCAACTATAGGAAATCCAAACGAGTTATCTCCATCCCTATTTCCCCCATTGTTACCTCTACCTCCTCCATTGTTTCCTCCTCCTCTACCTCTACCTCTACCTCCTCCTCCAAATCCGTTTACTACTTCCTCTGTCATGATAGTTTCCTCAGAGATTTCAGAGTCCTCTGGTTCTTCTACTAATGGCGAATGAGGAGGAATTTCTCCCTCTTCTTCTTCAGGTGATTCTACTTCTTTGATTACAATATGTTCTCCTGTAGAAGTGAAGAAAGGTTCTTTTCCTAAGTCAGATTTGGTGGATAGTGTGGGAGAGTCTCCTAATTTAGCTTCTACCCCTTGAATTCCAGGAATCCTAAGGCTAGGAGTGTGAGTTGGAGATGATGGAGATGTATCTTGTCTATGCCTTGAAGTAGATGGAGTTGTAAAAATCGAACTCTTGGCCCTAACTATAAACCTTCCCCTAGAATATCTTGCTCTATGCATGTCATTTTTTATTTTTTATCTTCAAGTCAGGCTAATAATTCTCTTTTCTGATCCTCCAGATCACACTAGGTGCAAGAGGAGAGCATACTTTGAGAAGTTATCAATTTTTACCTTCTTTGAATTTTTTTTCCTTTTTTGTTTTAAGAAAGTGGCTACCTAGTTACACTTCCCCGGCAACGACGCCAAAATGTTTGGTCAATTTATAGTGTCCTAAATTGCTATATTAATTGTCAACCCGGGAGTCGTAAACTGCTGAAGTGTGGCGCACTATATGTGCAAGATAATCTATTTCTTACTTTTTGTCGTTTTTGATTTTCAGTTTGTTTTTGGGTTTATCTTCGTTGATTCCCTAATGTGAGATGGCAATCTTAAAAGACAAGTATGGATATAAATGTTCAAGGCAATGCTGTCCTTAAAAATGATTTCCAAAACCTCAAACTTTCCAAAAAGGTTTTAAAACATGCAATGATGAAATTAATTCCTAAAAGAGAATGAAAATGTGCCACTATTCTAATTAAACAAACAATGAACTATTGATCATGAAACCTAGTATCCTAGCTGCTGTCTAAACACAAAAGAAACTGTACTCAAAGAAATCCAGAAATTGCAAGCAAAGTAAATTTAAAATCAAATTACGTCAACTCATATTCTAACCCCTCGCCATTAGTCTCGCTATGGCTTTCGGAGGTAATCATAAACAACTTGAGCAATCTGATATCTAATTTGCATAAAAGTAAACTAATATCAAACTACACACTCATACTTCAATACCTCACCATTAGTCTCACTATGGCTTTCGGAGGTAATTGAAAATGACATGAGAAACTCAATAACTAACTTGCAGAAAAATAAACTAATATCAAACTACACAATCATACTTCAATCCCTCACCATTAGTCTCTCTATAGCTTTCAGAGGTAACTGAAAATGACATGAGCAATTCAACAACTAACTTGCATAAAAATAAACTAATATCAAACTACACACTCATACTTCAATCCCTCACCATTAGTCTCGCTATGACTTTCGGAGGTAACTGAAAATGACATGAGTAATTTAATATCTAATCTAACTAATAAAGCAAATGAGCAAAACTGAAATAAATAAAATGGTGCTGGAATTAAGAACTAAGAAAAATAAATCAGCAAAAGGACAAGAATAATTCCATGTCATTAGTCATTGTAAAACTATGTGCAAATGCCTGGGCTGCCTACTGTAATTTGGAACAAAGACACTGATTAGTTAACAACAGTATAAAAGCATGTAAAATTATGGACAGAAATCAAACGTTAATACCATAAGAAGTGCAATATATACAAGTGAATGAATATGGCATAAGGAACGTAAAGAAATAAAGCATGAAACTATATAGCAATAAACAAAACCTTGGTGTGTACAATGGCCCTCTGCACAACCTCGAGCAATCATCTATCAACCACGAATTGAGCTTATAAACAGAGTCTTCTCATGTATTCAAAATGCAGTCATAATACAGAAATAATTTCACGGCATAGTGGGCTCGTTAACAGTCAAAATTACATTACAAAAGCTAGCTACTATGCATATGAGAACGCATTATTTATAACAGAAGATGACATAACTAATTTCCTAAAAACTGCGCAGATAAAAGACACGTGAACAACCACGTCCAGGGATCTAGCGTCATGGCTGCCGTGAAGATTAAATCTATTGAGAGTGGCTGTTGGATTCGATTTATGGAGTAGTGCATAGGTGTTGATATGTCCCCTGAGGTTTAGGAACTGCCACGCAAGTCTTCACGTGGTGAAAGCAGAGTTCTGTCACCGTAGGACTCTTATGTTGACCACCGCTTGACTACCTTTGACCACGGCCTTCTTTGGTGCATTCGACTGAGCCAATAGGACTCGATCCATGTCCACGTCGTTTCCAACTTGCCCATGTGGCTCAATTTGCCTGAAGACACCTGCAATATAGACATTAACAAAAAGGCTGCGGAAATTTGAACTGGCTGTGGAAAGTGACAAGATTCCGCAGCTCAATGAGCAAAACTCTAATTCAAACAGCAGACACAAGACATAGTTAGGAAACCAATTTTTATGCTCTTTTAAACTAATATGCAATGATGTTGACAGCTTAGGAGGTCCAGGTAAATGGAAAAAAGTCTAGAAAGGTGGATAGGAAAGATGCATGTTTGGGACTCAACACTACTTCATCATGAGGTGACATCACATTTTCATCAAGAGTTAGAATCTTATGATTAGGGCTGCTAACAGGTTTATGATCATAATTCAAACATCAAAATTACTACATAAATTATTTATTATATTATTTAATCATCAATATAGGGCATCCAAATTTATCCCATTGTCTAATTAACTAAGGTTATCAAAATCTAAACAAGGTCAATAAGAAGATCTTGAATATTAATCTTATTTCTATACTTTTGTCATCAAGGTTACCATGCTTGTTACAAACACTTAGTAGTATCAAGATGCCATATATAAGAATAAATGTGTTATCCTTCTTTATAAGATCAGGAAATCCATTATGTCTAAAATGAGACATGCTTTTCCAAACATCAAATATACCAATATCTCAAAAATCAATGTTTCTTAATAGAATATAATATATTTTTCCAATATGAAGTGCATCATCGCATCATGAGTACCATGCATAAAATCTATTTTCATATATATGAGTCATTCAGGAAGGTAAAATCCCCATCATACCTTAGGGTTTAACTTTCCATCCAACATTGTAGCTAAAACATAACAACGAAACAATACACCATACATACCTTTTAGTATTCAGATACCTATGTATCTTTTTATTTGACATTGGCAGTGGCAACACTTTTTCAACTTCATTGACATGTGCAACTACTACTATTCTCTTCCAACGCTAGCCATCCTTTCCTACATTTCAAATGATCCTCAAGAAGTATCCGCTTATCACACTTCATCAAGAGGTTAGAAGTATCCAAATGCTCACATATACATGCTGGAAGTAAAAGTAATAATTAAAACAATAAACTCAGAAAACAATAGAATGAAAAGGAGGTAACATAAATCTAAAAGGCACTTATCTTCTAACAAGAGGAGATAAAATCCCTCTTTAAGAGTCATGAATTTCCGTTAACAATATACCATTTTTGCCTTCAATATATCCAACAACTATCCCTAATAGAGACCATATAGGGCTTCATAAAATTTTCATAAGTGCTTGAACATTTTAACATTGATCGTGCTATGATTTCTAGATTTGATATCTCAAATCTTTGTCATAAACTAGGGTTTCTCCCAAAACCCTAACCTCATTATATCCATCAAACACTAATATCCAAATTGCATAGGGTTTCCTTCAAATCTTATAATTCTTTTAGGCATCCTCCATCTTCTCATGCTTCCATGAAAGTTGTTTTTATAGGGGTGATATTCAATGACTTTTATTCAACCCAATTCTCATAGCATGTTAATTTTCTTTAGGGTTGTATTGAGAGGGAATTATACGTTCTCAGTGATTATCAAATAAACTGTAGAGATTTACATTTAGATGTGAATTCATGACTTGTAGCTTACATGTTCACCATGAGTTTTAAAAAATGTGTATTTTGTACTATGGCTCTCTAGGTCAATATGTCATTCAAGTTTGAATGTCTAGTATTGTTGTCATATTAATCATTCTTCTCGACTGTTTAGGTAGTTTTGGGTTGGAGATTGGAGGATAGGCTGAAAATTTGGCTCACCTCATAGAACCACATGCACATAACTAGAATATTTGGGTCATAACCACTAGCAACTAGGATTATGAATGAGGTTGGAGCCTCATAGCCACATGCATTACTACTTGTGAGTGCGTTTGAGGGTTGGGTCAGAGAAAAAGTAGTTCTAACTAAGGATCTGGTCATCAGAAGTTGTGTACTAGCTTCTAACTGATTTAACGCTCCTAATGAATATCAATAAGTTGTCAGTCCTTGGCCACACTTCCATCACTAGAACTTGGAGGTTGGTTCATGTCATAGTGGCAAGTTAGTTCACATTTTCCTGAGAGGGCTTGTAAAAGTGGGTAGATGTGGGGTGACATGTTATAGGATGGAATCAAAGCTTCCATATTCAAACACTTGGACTTGATGGACTACATGTATATGGTTATGTATGCATATTAGATCCAGCATGCATCATGGTGGTCATTATGTAGTTTGTGTCATCATGATGTTGTTGGTATATGTTGATGTTGTTTGACCTGCCAACATTGAGGGGATCTCCCTAATATCAAGTCCCAATTAGACCTCACATTGTTTGGTGTAGGAGTCCCATCTAGAATACAACCTTTTTGTTGATGCAATGGTTGCTAATGATATGCCTTAGCTACAATTACACATAGAGTGATGTGTAGGGACTTTGGTGAGAACAAGTGTACGACCCTATGGAGAGTCAAGTGTGATGCATGAATGTTCTACCACGGGGGAGGGAAAATAAGTGAGCCCCTTAAAATCCTACAATAATACACAACTTGAAAGGAACACACAAACATAATGACATCACAAGATAATATGTGAAATAATTCACAAGGTAACAATGATTAATTAATACAACATTACAAATTCAACAAGATTTGTACCAATGCAAATGAAATATTTCATAATAATAAGCATAAGTTAAATAAAATACATCGCAAAGATAATAGGAAAATTCCTACTACATTTATAACATATGCATGAAAACGTGTTGACTCTAATATTTTTATTAAGTGAAATTTCCAATCATACATACACCATTGACATATCACCAACCCCAATAGTGGAACATGAAGTCAACATCAACTACTCCTCTAAAGCAACATACTTGTCTATGCTACGGTGTAGCCAAGGCTCTCACAAAACTCCCAAGCTCCTGACTCTAAGACTAAGCCTACCCAAAACATTATCTCCCAAAAGCCCTTTTCATGAGTTATGAGATTCTATTTCTAACAAGAGCAGGCAACTCTTCAACTCCCCTTTGTGGTTTTTGGACTCCCCTGGTGATTCTTCAACTCGATTACAAAATAATTCATTACATTACATCATGTGGTGGGTAGGGAGGGAAGGAGTGTGGAGTGGAGTAGGTGGCATGGAGGGCGGGGTTGAGTGGCGAGATTTCTTTTGTTAATTTTTTTGTTTATTTATTTTAATTTTTTTAAACTTTTCTCTCTTTTTTTTTGGGTATATATATATATATATATATATATATATATATATATATATATATATATAATGAGGTTTTCATTTTTTTTATTTTTTAACCTAACAAAATTGGTTTTAGTTTCTTTTTTCTTTGGTTTATTTATTTTTCCTTAAATTATATATATATATATATATATATATATATATATATATATATATATATATATATATTCATATTGATTTTTTCTGTCCTGTTTATTTTTACTTTTATTTTGATGTTTTATTACCGATATGAAAGTCACTAAAAAGAAAAATGTTTGTTCTTGATACATAACAAAATTTAAAGTGTCAAAAATAAGGCCTCTAAAAAAATGTTTTGATGCTCTATTAACACTTTTCAAAATCAGCATGAAAATCACTAACATTTGAAAATATGTTCATTCTTAATACATAAGAAAATTTAAAGTGTCAAAAAATGCTCCAAAAAAAAAATTGTATTATGAATCACCATTTTCAAAATCGAGAGATTTTTTGCTACCTTGAAAAAACAAGTACAACGTAATTTTCTCGTTTTATTGATAACTATGATTATTACCAAGGTTCCTTTAGTTGTCTTCCTTGTTTTTTCTGTAAATGTAGTTACATAACCTTCACCCCCTAATTTCCCTGGTGAAATTAGATTTTTCTTGAGATCTTAAACATGTCCTTCCTCCTTTAATAGGAATTGGTTTCTGTTCTCTTACTTTATGAAAACCTTACCCATTCCAGTTGTTTTAAATGATTTATCATCACCCATATGAACCTCTCCAAAATATCATTGAACATAGTCCTGGAAAGGTTTCCTATCAAGTGTGCCATGGAATGAAGCCATGAATCTACCACCTAGTCATCAACAATATTTTCTAATGAAGGAATCAAAGCATCTTGTCACACATCACCTATTACATTCACTTCATGATTTTTCTCCTCTTGTCCACCTCCCTCTTTTCCCTTCCAAGATTTATATCATTTCTTCAGGTGTCCTTTCTTCCCACATTTCTAGCACAGTGTCCCCAATTTGGATTTGGATCTTCCTTTCCTTGACTTACTACGATGTTGCATGACCTTTTCTCTCTATAAATTTCTTCCACTAGACTTTGAAATCAAAGCATTACCTATTATCTCACTTAAGTTTTTATGTTGCATTTCCTCGCAAATGATAACAACAAAAACATCACCAAACCTTAAAGTACTATATCCAAAGAAAAAATTATTGATGGCCATGACTAAGCCATTCCAACTTTCTGGCAATGAGCATAGAAATAATAATAACTTCATCCTCAAAATTTACCGCTACAAAATTTAACTAACTGATAACCTTGTTAAATTCATTTAAATGATGGACAACAGTTATACCTTCTCACACCTTCATATTGAATAAATGCTTCATAAGAAATATCTTGTTTGGCACTAAGGTTTTTTCATATAATTTGGTCAATGTCGTCATTAGACGCTTTGTTGTCATTCCCTTTGAAATGTTGAAAGCCACTGACATTGTGAGGCATAGTCATATTGTTTCAAGTGCCTTTCTGTCAAGAATCTTGTATTCTTCATTCATCATGCTTGTCAGATTCTTTACTTTTCCATTCAATGTTAGGTAAGGATCTCTCTGATACAATTAATCATCCATTTGCATCTTCCATAGTTGGTAGTTTTTGTTGTTGAATTTCTCAACCCTAAACCTACCATATTATGCCATAGCTCCCATGCAAACCAGGAATCCTTCTTTCCTATGCATTTATCAAGAAAAGAGACCTTCAAGTTTGATATCAATTGTTAGAAATTAATTAACAAAGAAGTTAAACATATAAAATATTGTAGAAAAACAAACTGATAAAAACATAAAACAATAGAGACACAAATATATGTGGTTCACCCAATTTGGGCTACGTCCATAGAGAGAAAACCTATCTTTTCATTTATATTATCCAACAAAATGAGCATATACAACCTACAACAAATCCACTTTAATTTCCTCTTCACTCTCGCACAACCTCTCCTCTTTTCTTTGTGCATATAATAATACATAGTAACAATACAATTCCCTCATATAAATTGAGGGTTTCCTTATATGCCAAAAACTCCTAAATTAACATAACTTCTACCATCATATTTTCGCCTAATGAACAACCCATATTGACTATTAAATTACAATATTTTACAAGGCAATTTTTTATCTAGTTTTCAAGGTCAAACATTTAAATATCTAGATTTTCCTTTAGCTTCTATGATACCCTTAACATTAGTGCCCCATACCATTGTTGATGTTAATCCATATTTTTCTTTGTCTTTTGATTCAATTTCTTTAGCGGAATAATATTTCACAAAGGTTGCATCCAATCCCTCTAATCCTATTCCTAGTTCTTCCATCGTTATAGATATTGTCGATGATGAGCCTAAAGAACCTATTTGGCCCAAAACTATTGTTGAACCACACACTATCCCTTCACCTGTTGTATCTTTGTCACAAAGCCCTGTTTCATCTCCTCACACTACTATGCCTTCCGAAACAATTTATGATCATCCTTCTCACCAATCTGACCATAAAGATAGAGATAATTTCCGAACTCAAGGATACAACAAAACCTATGTTGAGTCTAGAAACAATCACTATGATGCTTAGGAAGAATTTTCGTATATTGTAACCAAATTCCATCACTTTTGACTCCTTAACACAACTCCATACACTTAGTTGGGACCCAAGTTATTGTAAAGTAGCTTTGTACCTATTTACATAATTTTTTGATGTTGTTCCTCCTCTTTCTTTTCATGTGATTGCCAAAATCTGAGAATATTTCTAGCAAGAATAGTATCTTCAGCTAGAGATTAAAATCAAGAACAATATGAAAAGTCTGTTGCATGTGGCCAACCATTGCAAACCAAGTTTCCCCTATTGAAAGTATGCATACATCTGACCATCAACACTAGTCATTGCAGTAGTTATTTCAATTTATCAGGGCTTCGTCAACTCAATTGGAAGATTGATTGGTAATAATTGTATCAAGTTATAATGATCTTACCACTCTGCCTGAACAACAACAACAACTCCTCGGTGTTGCCAAAGAGTGTGATGACTTGAGTTTGGAGAAAGGGAAACTAACCAAATAGGTTGGGGATATCAACTATAAACTTCAAAGCATTTGGCCAACCATTAAAGAGTATGTCCCTAATGTACTATGGTATTTCTCTTTATGTGAGCCGACATAGCCTATTGAGTCACAAACAGGGATTTGTATAGTACTATTGTTGAGCTGTGAAATTTTGTTTTTGATCCCACATAGTGATTCCAATAGTAAATCAATGAAGTATTTGCACATACATACACCTCTAGAGATATGCATCAATAGTGTTCTCATAGTTCACAGGAGATTTTTTCACATGGTTCAAGATTGGCATTGATTTCTTTCCAATCGTAATAGAATTTTATATTAGTTATGTGAATAAAGAAAGAAATTAGTGGAGCAATAATTTGTCAAAACAGAACTACTACAACATCAAAATTTATTTGGTATTCATGAAGTGGTTGACAAACACATTCATTTCTTAGAGAAGGCATCACATAAGGAAATATATATTCTTCACAATCTTCAACCAACTACCATTGCCAAATACATGTAATTGTGCAGGTTCAATTTTGATGCAGACTATGAGTGGAAAAATTTCCTTGCCTCATTCCCTGAGGAACCTCTTGTAAAGAATACAAGCCGATTTGTTGACCAAGCTAATGTTTTTCATGCTACCTAAACTACAGCAATGGATGACTATAATAGTTTTAAAGAGCAATATTTGCAAACAGATATTGAGATGAGTCCTTTGTTTAAAGGAGGAGGATAACAATGATAAATAATTAGGGGAATTTCGAGGTCTAAAATGGGACTCCTTAGGAAATTATGAAATAATAGTGGAAATAATAAAATAATATTATATTACATCATCAAATTTTATAGGGAAAAAAGAGAAAACTATTTTTTCAACTTGTACTTTCAACTTATCTCCCTATGGGTTTACTCAATTTCGAGTCGAAACACTCATTGGATGCATAATTTGATTACTCATCCAAGGATTACCCATGTTGCATACGTTTTATGGACCATGCTACACGAAAAATGAAAAATATATGAAAAATGTAATTGCAATCATATTTTTTCATGTATTTCTCATTTTTCATGTAGCAAGGCCCATCAAAAGTATGCAACATGGGAAATCTTTAGATGAGGAATTAAATTTTCTATCCAACAAGTACTCCCACTTGAAATTTGAGTAAAACCATAGGGAGATAAGTTGAAAAAGTATTTTTATTATTTCATTATCTTTTAACCTTTTTACTCCAAAAATGGTGAATCATGCCCCAAGGTTTCCATGATCATCTTGAATCATATTGGTTATTCTAAAATTTACTTTGGTTGTACATTTTTCTTAGGACACCCATTTTAGACCTCAAAATTCCCCTAATGGTGCATCGAGACCATTAGCACAATGATAGGAAGGACCAATTATACAGAAAAAGGATTGACTCGACGTAAAGTCAATAGATTATCATTGGGGCCTATTTGTTCCTTCATTTATTTCAAGAAACTTTGATCAATTTTGAAGCAAAAGAGGTGTAGATACGAGTAGCGAAAGTAGGAAAAACAAGCCATACAATAGGCTAGAAAGAATTCAGGAGAAGATAGAAGAAAGCAGCAAGTAGAGAAATAAAGTAGTTATATCAAGACTTTCCACAGTTGTGGAGGAAGGATCAAGAATCTAGAAGTTTTAAATAACCAAGCTAAAAGTGGACGAGACAATTGGATCTTGTCAAATGGGTTAAGCTAGGATAAATCTAGTGAGGATGGATCATGTAAAAATAGGAAATCTATATAAATCCATAACGATCGAGTTGTAGGGAGAGATATAGAGGGAAATATGCAAACATGTTGTCAAAATGAGATTTGAACTCTTTATGTATGTAATGTGAGGTATTGTAGCCCTATTTCTATCTAATTTTGAGTGAACTTTGAAAAGATGTTGTGTAATATTAAAAAATCTACATTGTAATAACTCAATTCTTTAAGATATATAAAGAAGAATATTGTAGGGATTATATTTATGTGTTTGTGATTGCATGATGATGTGGTGTGTACCCCTTTAAAATTGTGTCAAGCATCTTTATATCTTGTGCAAGGTTGTGTGAGGATCTATGAAAATTAAGGAACTCATGTATAACTTATGTAATGATCTAAATTTTGTAGTTGTCTAGATTCCCACCTAACATTTAATGTCTTGGCAAGGCTCGGGTGAGAACTTCCTCGCTTGACGAGGATTAAAAATCTCTACGTTGTGATAGAGTATGACAATCACCTTTGTTGGCACGTTGTGGCAAAATCCTCGGTATCTACATCAAAGCATTTCACCAACAATGATAAACTAAATTATCTACAACACGGAATCCCACCTAATTTATTTTGAGTATAAAACATTGATACTAATCTTTGCAACATTTTTCACACTTTTCTAATAAGTGGGGTACATAGGCATCAACATGAAGGTCACAATTCTAAGTTTAGAGTTGGATTAGGCTTATGAACTAATAACTCCATTGACTTGATGGCTCTAACACTATTTTTTCTTCTATTTATTAAAAGGGGAAAAAATATCCATCATGTTTCAAGCCTTTGAATATCTAATAAATATGATAAAATGGATAAAGGAGAAAAATTGTATAAACTTTTCTCAGCATTATCCAAGTTTAAGATATTTACAAAGCTTTTGATTTCATTTTTTTAATAATATTTATAAATAAGGAAACACTAGTCTAATAATATTTCAAAAACTTAAACTCATATGATACATATTCAATGGTACATTTTGGAAGACAAAGAGTCTCATAGTTCTAACCATTTTGATTCCCATTTTCATGAAGAAGTCCAAGCTTGAACACACTAAATGACAAAGAGTCTCATAGTTCTAACCATTTTGATTCCCATTTTCATGAAGAAGTCCAAGCTTGAACACACTTGCTAGGTTTTAGATAAAGAATCTTCATTGGAAACTTTGATATATTTTATGTTCAAGATTGTTAATATAAATATCTATGTATGTAGTAGTTTTATTTTGAGAAATAATATAATGAGTAGGTTTTGTTCATTAAAGATGGCTAAGGAATATGGGTGAGTATGTAAATTTAGGTTGTGAATGTTTAGATGCTACATTGAAAGGTTTTTGTTTTAATAAAATTTTCCTATAGCCACTTAGAAATGGCCTAGTACATAAGATGGAACTCATTATTTTTTGTATATTTAAATGATATCAAAGCATATGACAAGTGGAATTTATTTTTTCTTTATTAAAAATTTTACCGATGATTTTTTAGATAAAAAAAAAAAATCATTAGCTTAGTTTAGTTTGGAGTTTTGTTTATCTTAACATATCTTCTTATAATTCTTTATATTATTATATTTTTCTTAATAGTAGTAAAGATCATTTACAAATTAGGAATTTCCTTGGTAAAGTACGCTTAAAATAGATGATTAAGAACATTGTTATATGTTTTCCAAAATGTATATATGTTTAACTAATTAACAATAATAATTAAAATTAAAAATTAAGCTATAGCTTAGGTCATTTTCATGTTCTTTGAATCTTGGCAATATCAAACATATTATGGGGATATGAAATGATTCTGGTAAACATATATATTTTTATTATTATTTATAAATGACATTTTCATATGGTGACCTTATCATAATTGTGAATTAGTCACTCCCAAAAAGATAGGAAGATATTTGATATATATATATATATATATATATATATATATATCTCTTTTTCTTACTAAAATAGTTTTCCAAGAAAAATGAAACAAATTTAAATCATAATTATGGGAAAGGCTTGGTTTATATTAGAAATGGCCTCGAACATTTTCAATTTTTTAAAATTATGATTCACCAAAATCTGATAATATAATAATTCCAACCGATACATTATGCATAATTCAATTAATAATATAAAAATATGTGAATGGTTTTTAAAATATATAAATGATTTATAGAAAATATGTGAATGGTTTTTGAAGTATATAAATGTTTTTTTAGTTTTTTTTTTTTTTCTCTATCTTTAATTGAGATAAAAACCATTTCTTTCCTGGATCACTTGTTTCAATCTTAAATTTCTTTGTTGTCCATTAAGCTTTTGAAATCCTTTGGTTTCAATCTTCTGAGGAAGATTCTAGAAATGAAGGAAGTCAAGCTAAAGGAAGATTACGATATCATGGACCATGCTAGGCTTTCCATATTATTGGCAATCATGGGTTGCACATATAATTAAGAAATGGGAAACTCAAGCTAAACAAGCAAACAGTGTGATTCCGTCAAATTTTGGGAAATTTGTTGTGTTTAGTTAATTTGGATTTTAAAGCACAATCAATCTACTCTGTAGAATTGATCGATCTAAGTTGAACGCTTATGTATTAACAACAATAAGATTAATTTGCATTTTTTTCGATTTGAATGCTCAAATATCAGGGCCGTAATTCTTGGTTTTGATGGTTTTGGTTGTCTTTCTTTCTCTTCGTTTTTGGTAGCCCGTAGATTGCAATTTATGTAGTAGAGCCACGAAAGGAATGTTGAAATAATTTAGTGTGAGCATTTTGTGTTTGTTGTAGTCTATAGATTGTAATTTATGGAATAGGATAGAAAAGGAGTGTTGAAATAATTTTAATGTGATCATTTTGTGTTATAAGCTGATATAATTATATTTAAGAAAAAAATTGGTGGTATATATTTTGATCCTTTGGAATTAATAATGGGTATGATTGATTGTTTGGAATTAATAATGGGTATGATTGTATTATAGAATTGGTTTCATTTTAATTTTGATTTGTATTTGTATGCTGATATAACTAGATCTAAGAAAAAAACTAGTGGTAAATTATCTTATATATATTTTGATCATTTGGAATTAATAATTGGCATGATTGCATTATAGAATTGGTTTTATCTTAATTTTGATTTAAGAGAGCCTTAAAAAGAATTGAATTGTAGAAATATAAATCTTGTTAAAGGTGCAATTATTCCAAATTCCTAATACTATAAAGTTGTCAAACACACACATGGACAACAACATAATATGAAAGATAAGCATGAGAGTTCATTTTTTATTAACAAAACATATACATTGATAGTACACGGTTTGATAGTTGGGTTCCACATCCCAAGGTCTCTTGGACTTCCTTAATCTATTCCACTTTCACACTAACCAATAGAGGATTAGGTGTCCAACATTCCCCCCATAATCCGAAGGGTTATGTGTGAGTCCAAGAAGAGAGTCGTAATACAAAATGTGCAAGAAAGGATGGCAGCACTAGGCTGAATGTGCTCTATTAAATGTTGGTATAAAGGGCGGTGGTTTAATGATGACCACCAACACTCGAATGCTTAGTGCAATTCCTATAACTCTTCCAAAATAGGAAAGAAGCTGAGGTCTTCTGCTAGAGGAAGTGCTACTATTGTTTTTAAGAGGGAAACCTTCAACCATGAAAGGGAGGTCTCACCTCACATAAAAGGGAGAACTTCAAGCTGAAAAGGGAAGTCTCAACCTATGATGGTTTAAGGATGACCAACAACTCTGGAATGCTTAATGCAATTCCTGGAACTCTTCCGAAACTGGCAAGAAGCTGAAGTCTTCTACTAGAGGAAGTGTCCCCAATTCTATTCCCAGAATTCTTCCGAAACTGGCAAGATGCTGAAGTGTTCTACTAGAGGAAGTGTCCCAGATTACCAATTGAAGGCATGCTCAGGGGCATCTTTGTCTTTGGCTACAACTCTGAATCTGGTATGGAAGGTTGTGGCTCAGGCTCGCTTGATGTGGCTTTGAAGCTTGTAGATGACCATCATTTCCCCCCCTATCAGATACAAAGTGAGATGATGAAGAAAAATCAACTGCAAGATTGTTCAATACTCTAGAACAAGTTCTAACATGTGACTGGAATATCTTCTTGGTTGTTGATGCCCATTGCCAAGAAGCGATCCATTTAATATGAATCTTTGTTCTTGGATGAGGTTTGTTTTTGAAGCATTTGTTTGAAGAATGGTTGGTTTTATGAAAGTGCTTACATGGATGAAGATCAAAATAGTGATCTTTCAGATGGCCAACTCAGTCACAGTCTTGGCATTTCACAATTTGTTGTTGTGGAAGAGGGGAAAAATTTGAAACCATTGAAGGTGAACTGTCATGAGGAGCAGGTGAAGATGAACCGTCCTGAAGAAATCCAACACCTTGAAATTGGATTGGCTTGGAGTAGTCTGAAATATGAAATGACATGTCTTTGTCATATCCAAGACCAGTTTTGTGCTTGTTGTGGACAAGTTGTTCCCAAGGTCTGATGATGAGCTTGGGAAGTGAAAACCGAAGTTCTAAATCTGCATGCAAATTTGCTTCTAAAATGAGCACTGGAATTGAATCAACTTGCTGCTTATGGAAGTCTGTTTCAATGTTCTCAATAGAAACAAACTCTGAGTGATGACTCCTCTGTTTTAATTCTGCTCGATGTAGTTGAGATTCATGCTGCAAAAAATAAGTGTTTTCTTGTGCATGTTGTAAAGATGTTTGAATATCTCTAAGAGTGTCTTTGCTAACTTTAACTGTGCTTCCACCAGTAGATAAGATTAGAGTGCTTAATAACTTCAATAATCCATGAATTTTCTCCATTATTCAAATAATCAAATCAATAAATGACCAAAAATGCACTTGTAGAAACAATAATGGTTTTATAAAATTAATTTTTCAACTTTTCAACATGAATTAATTTGCACTGCTCATGTTCTCACTTCACAATGTCTTGTGCCTCAATTTCTACACAGCAATCCCAATATTGTTGCTTTAACAGAATGTCCAGCTTGACAGGTTTGCAGCCCACAAGCTCTTCTTTTCCAGCAATAACAAGACCCCAACAGAAATGAGATTAGCTTCTATATTTCATTGACCATACACCATATAACACTAACATCCATGCACAATAGCCTTCAATGCAATTCTCTGGTGAACCCAGTAAAGTGCTCTCTTTCTCTAGATCTTCCCTTCCTTTACGAAGCAAATAAACCACAATGATATTGATAGACTGTTGCATGCACATTACAAGCTACTATAGGCACATGAAATCTGGAACATGTACACGAGCTCAGCCTCTCATAAACTTACTGCTACAGGCATGTAGAAATTAGATCATAACATCAGTGGCTGCAGTTCGATTCCTTTGATCCTAATATTGCAACATGGCTTCTCCAATGGCTAGATGAATTGTCTCCTTTCAATAGACATGGAGTGATGGTAGATGATTTGATCCACTTAAGCTCTTGAGACTATCACTGATGCATCTAGAATAATGCAACTCTCTCTCCCTATTATAAATCTATTAAGCACACACATGGCAGCAACATAATCTAAAACATAAAACATGAGAATACAATTTTATTAACAAATCATATACATTTATAGTACATGGTTTGACCGTTGGGTTTCACATCCCAAAGTCTCTTGGACTCCTTTTGTCTATTCGACTTCCACACTAACCCATTAAGGATTAGGTGTTCAACATTCCCCCTTTTAATCTGAAGGGTTATGTATGAGTCCAAGAAGAGAAATGTGCAGAAATGCATGGTAGCACTAGGCTGAATGTGCTCTCTGAAATGTTGGTATAAAGGATGGTGGTTTAAGGATGACCACAAACACTAGAACACTTAGTGCAATTCCCGAAACTCTTCCAAAACTGGCAAGAAGCTAAAGTCTTCTGTTAGAGGAAGTGCTCCTATTGTTTTGAAGAGGGAAACCTTCAACCATGAAAGGGAGGTATCACCCCGCATAAAAGGGAGAACTTCAACCTGAAAAGGGAAGTCTCAACCTGTGATGGTTTAATGATTACCACCAACTCTGGAATGCTTAATGCAATTCCTTAAACCCTTCCAAAACTTATGAGAAGATGAAGTCTTCTGCTAGAGGAAGTGTTCTCAATTTTTTTCCTAGAATTCTTCCGAAACTGGCAAGAAGCTAAAGTCTTCTGCTAGAGGAAGTGTCCCAGACTACCAACTCAAGGCATGCTCAGTGGCATCTTTGTTTCTAGCTACAGCTCTGAAATTGGTGTGGCAGGTTATGGCTCAAGCTATCTTGACTTGCCTTTGATGCTTGTAGATGACCATCATTTCCCCCCTGTCAGATGCAAGGTGAGATGATGGAGAAAACTCAACTGCAAGACTATTCAATACTCTAAAACAAGTTTTGACTTGTGATTGGAATATCTTCTTGGATGTTAATGCCCATTGCCAAGAAGTGATCCATCCAAGATGAATCTTTGTTCTTGTAGGATGTTTGTTTCTAAAGAATGGGCGGTTCTATGATAGTGCTTACATGGATGAAGATCAAAACAGTGATCTTTCAAATGGCCAACTCAGTCACAGTGTTGGCATTTCATAATCTATTGTTGCTGCTGTGGAAGAGGAGTAGAATCTGGAATAGCTAGAGGTGAATTGTCATGAAGGTATCCAGCACTCTGAAACTAAATGGGCTTTGAGTAGTCCGGAATATGAAAGGGCAAGTCCTTCTCATATCCGAGACTATTTTTGTGTTTGTTGTGGAAAAGCTCTTCCCAAGATCTGATGGTGGGCTTAGGAAGTGCAAGCTGAACTTTTGAATCTGCATGTAACCTTGTTGCATTATTGGGTACTAAATCTGAACCAACTCTAACATTATTTACTTGCTTCTGATGGGTTGCAGTCTCAATGTTCTGAACAAAAACATGTTCAGAATGACTCCTCTGTTTTAATTCTTTTTGCTGTAGCTGAGATTCGAGCTACAGAAATCAATTTTATCTTGTGCATTTTGTAGACAAACCTGAATGTCTATGAGAGAAAATTTTCATATTTTTAATGTATCATGAGTAGTAGACAATATCGGATTTTTGAGGAACTCTAATACTTCATTGATTCTGGCCATTTTTCTTCAATGTTAGAATTACACCTTACAAACTGATCACAACTAGCGATATTCTTTATAAATGTGCAGCAAATGATCAGTGTGCAACCAGAAAGCACAAATTACAATCCATTACATAAAAATAAGAGTTTACTCATGACCAACACTATGTTCTGACAATACAACTGACTAAACGTTTCTCCACAAAAGATTACTCTTATTTATCAAAACAATCATTGCCTTTATACAACTCACCAAAATCTTATGCAGCAGTCGAAGTAACAAGGAATCAATGCATATATACATAGAAAAAAAACTATAATGAGTTTTAAATACAATGCCACAACAAGGGCGGCAGCAACTACAAACTTGCTTGGATCCTTCAAATGCTCCTTCACTTTCAAAGCAGAAATGATGGCTATCAAACTTCAACAACTATAGCACCAAGTCATGGACATGACTTGAATGCTCATATATAAATACTTTGACTAGGGTATGAAACAATAATCTCTAATCTTGCCAATTTCTTCAAAGAGAACAATAGTCCACTTCAACTTTCAAAATTTGAGATACCATTCAACATTTGAGATACTAGATTTGAGTAAGTTACTGGCAGATTTTTGGCTACCTCTTCAATGTATATCAGCACTTCAGTATCATCTACAGCAAGTTAATAAACACATCCCTTGACTCTTCTAAACATAGCTCACAAGGGTAAAGATCGTGCCATTAGTGTATAGAAACTCGTTCTCATAACTTCTATGAGACTGATCTTGAGTGAATCAGAACATTTGAATCTTGAATAGCTTCTTTTTTTTGTCTTAACATGCACCTTTGGGATTACCTCCTAATGAACACATAAAGGAGATAAATATTCAAACAAACACTTTACTCTTGTTGGAGTATGGACTTAACTCTGGTGACCCATCTCTTCTCTGCTTGGACTTCAGGGAACCACACCCAGCACACAAACACATTGTTTTTTAGTCCAGAACTCATACCTCTAGTTGAATAAACCCATGGCCATCAAGGGGAGTCTCTTTCAGATTCTGACCATGGCAAAATCGACCCCTTGACTGAAGATGAAGGGCCAGCAAACATCAAACTCGCTTCTGCTACACGCACAAATATTTGACCTCACATTCTCCTTTAGAACTCATTCCTTTTAGCATTATGGAGCTTGGTCACTAAAATCCTTTTTTTCTTTTTTGGAACAAGAGAAGCTAGTATATTTAGTAGCCATATAAAACATAAATCTCCAATTAGCTCCAACAATCTATTTTCAGCAGAATGGAGTGACTTCTAGCAAGAAAATTACAGTTACTACTTGTTTTAGCCATAAACTTCAGATCTGATATTCAAATACAAACTCAGAAAATACGTAGGAGCACTCAGAAAATAAACAGCGGCTTGTTCTAGGTACTAGTTCAAAGAAACTCACCCATTTAATAGCACATGAATAGAGGTACTAATTACATTTGAGCTTAACTCCACGCACAAAAATGAAGGGACTGGTAATATGACCCTCTTCATGTCTGCTATAGGTTGTATATTGCCATAACGAAAGAAAGGTGTTTCACATAGACATCCTCCTCAACTTTTCAAATGACGATATTGGAGGCCTTGGCTTGTTCTACTGAATCGAATTATTCCTCAATAACCAAAATTATAGAGGATTCTTATACCGTGGATATTTCAGTGTACTCATTCTTCAAACAATGTACACAGTTGTATTATTGGACCAGTTACACGTAAATGATGGGCCAACACAAAATTGAACACATATTAGGAGATTATCAATGTATGTCATATAATTCAACTTCACCACACATACCAAGAGATTATTCGATACATGGGAAGAGATAATGTTATTAAATACATAGGGAATAAACCAAAGAGCTCTAGAAAAACATAACCTTCAATTATTCGTTGGAGATGCCTTATGCAATCTACAACATTCATGGGCTTCAAATAGTCAAAAGTTGTATCCCTTCTATAATACTTTCACATCATTCAAATAGTCAAAAGCTTCACAACGTCGGTGATCATGACCTTAGGAAGGCGTAACTTCTTGGATTGTAGACTCAGAGCCTATGACAAATGAACGGTCAAGCTACCAGCAAAGCGTTAAGCTTGTAGGAGATGAGGAACAAGCACAGACATGTGAATAGTGAAACGGATACTGTATTTTGGTAATCTACCAGAGAAATAATAAGGGTTTGAACAGAGATGAATGCATCATTTAATGCACATAACTCATGCTCCAGTGTTCATAGAGGACAGAGCATGCAATATTCCTCTCTGTGGTCACAAGGATAGATCCGCTCAAGAAAGAAGGATGGTGGATCTGAGAGACGTTACCTCCATCATAACCCATAAGGGAGAGAGAATTTATTGTGATTTACTATGATTTCACTGAGAGAGAGGAGTGCTAATTGGTTTGACGGGTGAAACGATGGTACCACATTAATAGTTCTTCTAATTCATGGGTAGAGCGAAGTGGGCAGGTTTGTTGGATGGTAGCGAAACTAATAGGTAGAGAAAGGCCACAACAACAATGGCAAGAAACACAAGAGAGTAACTGCATCGAAATTACCAACGTTTCTATTGCATAAATAAAGCAGAGGCATAGAGAGGTAGACAGAGAATCCACAGACTTGTCAGAATGGTTTATTTTCTACACAGAAAGGCCAAAAAACAAATGGCTCAAAGTAATTATGCAGGGCAGGAATACGCCTGCTGCTCTGATACCATGCTAAACACACACATGGCAGCGACATAATCTGAAAGATAAAACATGAGAATACAATTTTATTAACAAATCATATACATTTATAGTACATGGTTCGACCATTGGGTTTCACATCCTAAGGTCTCTTGGACTCCTTTTGCCTATTCGGCTACGACACTAACCCATTGAGGATTAGGTGTCCAACAAACTTAACTCTTGAAACCTTTAGATCTAGAATGACTTAGCCTTTTGAATCATAGTGAGGGCACAAGAATTTCTGCTTCATATTCCACTATCAATACTCAATTGAAATACATCAAAAAAGTCTCTTTCAAAATCGAGAATCCATGCTATAATGCAATTTACATCAAATATACACTTCAGAAAAGACAGCAGGAGCTCGGAAACAACATAAAATAATCCCTCGCCGAAAACGTTTACCAGATCTTTAAAAATTCAGTAAACTTGCAATGAACTTCAAATTTGGTAGCATAGAGGGTGTCAGCGTATATATATATATATATATATATATATATATATATATATATATATATATATATATATATATATATATATATATATATATATATATATATATATATATATATATATATATATATATATATAGATATACCAGCCTTGTAGCAATGTGTTTATGTATATGGGACAACAGCAACGCACCAACGAAAGGATTATTCCAGGAAATCAATGTTCTGAAAGAGGAATTCGAGGGAACAATTTCGTTGTGCAGTGGTGAGGCCGATTGTGAATGAGTGAGGCTAACTGTGTGTGGGAGGAGTTGACTGTGGAGCCAACAATGGTATGGAGCCGAGCGCGGTGGATTGTGGACCATTCAACACACAATACTTTTGATGAGAGAAAGTTTGCTTCATTTGATACGAGAAAGTCAGCTCCATTTGATGAGAGATCACGTGATGGTGAGCAAGTCGCTGGGGGTGATATTGTAACCATATAGATCATATGGGAGTCGACTGTGTTAAAAAGAACTAAACAATACAGTTCTTATAATACCAATACGGAAGAGTGGTGCAGGAAACTGCAAACTACTATAGGTGTATCTTTTAATTTTGTTTTTCCTGAACAAATTATACAATGCTCAAGCACTAAAACAAAGTTCAAAAACCTTTATATCAGACCAAGAATTTAACACATTTTTGATATATAACAATATGTACATTTGATTATCGCACAAGTAGTCTCTTCTTCCTTGAAATTTGAATATATAGATAGAGAATAGGAACAATAGAACCTCATAATTACTCCAGCGAGAATAACTGAATACAATGGGTTATTTGGTGGAGGACTTTAGCTTCCAATGACCAAGAACAAACCCAAAAATTATTTCTTGAAATATCAGTGGCCAAGGCAAGCTACGTAAATCTCCTCCGAAAGCTTCAGTGCCTACTTTCTTCTAACAGTGGTCATATTGGCTATCATTAAATCCAATGCAGCTTAGAAAATAAGCAATGGCCACTAATGCATGTGCAATAGGGATAATCTCTAGATCTAGTTCGAATCAGCCTAGCAAGCATGTCCCTTACTATGTTTACCCAGTTCTATGTACAAAATGCAGTCTTCTTACAGTCCAAAAATCGTGGTCCCTTTGGATGTCGATTTGACCAAGATGAGAGCTAAAAACTTTCCCCTTATTTGAGCAGACAACATGTGCTCACTTATTAATGTTTGGACCAGAATGTGTGGCATAAACGCGTCCCAAAAAACTTCAGCGTATAGTGGTGCCTTGGCTCCTCAAATGACCCAAAAAATCATATTCTTTAGCAGTATGAATTTTGGTTACTAAAACGATTCATTCAGATGAACTTGAAGCTGTGGTTCTCCGTGGTTTGATCAACCTCAATATTTTTCAAGAAATTTGTCAGATTGAATGCAAAATGCAATAGAACAGAAATGGTGCCAAGTGTTAGGTTTGTATGGGTATGGCAAATGGTGGGTAGAGCTGAGCGTTTTATATGCAGGTGGAGCAGCCACAGGAGCAGCAACAGGAGTAGCGTAGCAGAACGAACAAGCCAATGGAATAATAGTGAATCGTAGTGGTATAATGATGCATCCAGGTCAGTGGAAGCGTCATAGCTGCCAGGGTTTTGTATTTGGGTTCGTGTGTGCAGAAAACGCAGCTAAAATATGGCTGATAGGGTTTCAGAATAGAGAATTTAAGTCACAGAGGGCCAGAACTGCTCACAACGGAGGAATGGTAGCACTGATAGTGGTAACAACCTTTATTCTAAGAAATTATCAGAAAAGTATAATCAGGAGGAGAGCATTGGTTTACAAAGGCCACAGAAATAGGTGGCTAACACTTGAGCAGGGCAAGAGATTGCCCGCTCTAATACCATGTCAAACGCACACATGGAGAGTAACATAATATGAAAGATAAGCATGAGAGTTGACTTTTTATTAACAAAACATATACATTTATAGTACATGGTTTGCCCATTGGGTTCCACATCCCAAGGTATCTTGGACTTTCTTAGTCTATTCTACTTCCACACTAACCCATAGAGGATTAGGTGTCCAACAGAAGTAAATTCATACTTATTTATATTTTATTAAAAAACTATGTATTTAGCAAATTTGATTTTTTAGTTTGATGAAATAGAAAGAAAAATAAATTTATATTGATATATATGCTGTATTTTTTCCACATACTTTATACACTATAAAATGTTTGTTTTTAAAAATATTTTTCAAAGCTTTTATTTTTATGGAGTAAATGTCTTATTCGAAATTTGATTTTCTAATGTCAATAATTAGAAAATAAAAAAAAATTATGTTCATATTATTTTTTAATATTGAAAATAATTTTTCCTCTAATATATAAATTGTTTCATTTTGTTTATATATGAAAATTATAATTTATTGATATTGTTTATATATTATAACGATCATGATTGTTATTTTTTATTTATTTGATTTATAGTTGATATGATTTTTGTAAGAGTATCATTTTTATTTTTATTAAAATGGTTAATTATCTAATATTTAAGAATAATAGAATTCCAAAAGAAAATTAAAAGTTCAATGGATATGGATGAACTTAATAATTTCACTTAGTTATTATGCATTTAAGAATTTGAATTAATTATGCTTGATTTCTCTTATATTCGTCAAATATTTAAAATATTTTAGAGTTTGTATGTTTGTAATAGATGGAAAATGATTCCGTGGGGTATATCCACCACATTTACCAATGTAGTTGTGCTAGTACTAAAATCTAGTTCACTTGCCCAAAAAAATGAAATACATCCAATTTATAATACCAAAATCTATATAGTTTCCTGAACAAAATGAAATATATCCAATGTGGTAGAATGATATTCACCAAAATGTTTACCAATACAAAATGAAATACATCTATTTCATAATGCTAAATTATATTCCAATTAAATAAAGATGATATTAAAGAAAATAATTCTCATATAAAATGAAAAACATCCATTTCATAATACAATTAAAATAAATTTCAATAATAAATTTTATTGTTTAAAATTTAAAATTCTATTACATTTAACAATATTGAAATACTCAAATCCTATAGAATTGGGTGAGAATGATATGAAAGAAAATAGTTATCTACACAAAATGGAGAAAGTCTATTTCTATTTCTTAATATTAAAATGTCTTCCCAAATATAATCAAACTTTTGAGAATATTGTATATGTAAACAAACAAAAAAAAATCTTGTTTAAAATTTAAAATTCTATTACATTTAAGCATATTAAAATACATCAAATCCAATAAAATTATGTTAATTTAGTGATATTGAAAAAAAGTACAAAATGTAACACCTCCATCTCCATTTTCTAATATTAAAATGTCTTCCCCAATGTAGGGGTAGTTTTGAGAATTCCATGCGCGATACCTGATAAAAATTAGTCTATTTTTTAAATGGCTCTCCAGGTGAGATACCTGGAGAGTGCCCAAGCACTACATACAATACACTATCTGTATTCAACAACCTAGTACATATAAGCTTTCACACAATCATGGTGGGTTACTCACACCATAGATAGTAGGATCTGAGATATGAGATTAGAGTCTCAATTCTATCATCATCATAACAGTAATCTAAGTTTAGCTTTCTCCATTAATTCCAACACTCCTGTTTAATGGAGAAACGGTACAAAAAAATTAACATATGCCTGCTGGTCTAGTCTGAGCTAGGATTGCAATTAAAACATGAAAGAAACTTGTAACAAAGTTTTCATCTTAGTCTTCTTGCTTGAGAATCCATACTTGTTCATCTTGAGTCAAGGCTTCATCTTCACTTTCTGCGCCATGAGGTAGTGATGTACTTTCACCCCATTTCTTTCCCAGTGATGAAAAGCTTGAATTCTTATTCTCGCCCTTCTCAAAATTATGACAAGCTGGATAGGAGAATTTTCCCTTTCACTATTTCCGATGTCAACCATTTGAATTTCAGCTATGACATCTTCATCATTCATTGATGTAATGTTTGCACATACAGAAATATTAATGAGATCATCACAATTTAAATTTAAATTCTCTCCAGCTTTTTCATCTTTTGTCACGTCTTTCCAATCAGCTTCATGTGGCTTGTCCAATTGATCTTCAACAATTTGTTCATCTTCGCACCCTTCTTGAAGATTAGCTCGTGAACCTTACACATCACACTGTGCCTCTTGATTCTCGTGGTCATCAACAGAACCACATTTTTCTGAAATTTCTTTTGACTCGAACATACTACTCGTGTTATTTCCAAATGCCCACATGAAAAAATCATCATCATCAAAATTAGAAATATCTAAAAATATAGACATGTTGTTAAATTCCATCTTATCTCACTTTATCTTGCTTCGACATTTCTTTTCGACTCCACACGGTCATGTAACGAGCTCCAACAACCCTGTTATCATGCAGGTGGGAAACTTCTCCTTTTGGCAGCTCTTCCACTGTAGAACCTTGTAGACTATGGCTTCTGTGTGCCACGCAAGTCTTAGTGTCCTCGGCTCTAGCGACGAGCAACAAAATGACCTCTCACACGCTGGAAATGTTATCAGTATCTAATTGTTATGTATGTAATTAGCAATTTCTGATAACACATATTTCTGAAGATGGGTTCAAATCAACAAGAACTTTCATATTTTCATTGCGGCATATAATAACTTAGAAGAAAATTTAACCAATTGGTTTTGGGATCTCCACAACCTACAACTTGAGTTTCTCAAGCAATTAAATTTCCGGGACAAATCTACTAGATGACGCACTAGAACATGAAGCTCTGGAGCATGCCTGAACAACACAGTGCCTCCACGGAACTTTCTTCCTCCACCGACTTCACAAAGAATCTGCTTTACTAGAGATGTTATTGCTACAACGACATGAGAATGTGCCAAACTCATGAATAATTAGATGGCTTCCACATTTACATCTCAAGAAGGAAACACTTGTGGCATACCACAAAATAATCAGTAGAAAATCAGCAGGTCAATAGCATTATCTTGCTGCTATGTATCAGATATTCGCCGCAGCAGCAAACGTGCTCTAAGTGCTCGAATCTAATTGTGAAGTTGTATAATATATGGAAGGACACCAGTTTTCTTCTCTGGCTTGATTGATCTCCTTAGCACCCTCAATTTCAAATGCTTGTAAATCCATTAAATCTTTGTTAAACCCAAGACTGCTTATAGTTTAAGACAAGGCATTTTCAACAGGAGATCTGTATCTCTGTGGTCATCCACGATTGAACGAGAATATAGATCGACTTATATTCCACGGGCAGGATCCCTTCCAAATTTAATCAGAATATTCTGATACTCCACCGCTGAGTCTGGCAGGTTTTTGTCTGCAACGAGAAATCGAATAAATTTTTCTAAATCCAATTGGAAACTTGTTGCATAACTTCCTCCAATTCGCCCAATTTACTCCTTAAACCTTGGGAATGAAAGGTGTGTTGTTCCCAGCCATTTGCACCAGGTAATTAAGATTCAGTGAGCAAGTCCGGCCTCTTGCGATCTTGGTCTCCCTCGGGCTGTTTTCACCAAGTCTCATGTAGATCAGTAGATGCATGCCTCTCTTCACAGCAGAAGCAACCACACAACACACAGGCCTCTAACCTATAGCTCTGATACCATGATAAAAACTGAATCCAGATTAATTAAATGGCTCTCGAGGTGAGATACAAGAGATACAAGCACTACATACGATACACTATCTGTATTCAACAACCTAGTATATATAGCCTTTCACAGAATCAGGGTGGTCTCAACCACTCCATATATAGTAGGATTTGAGATCTAAGGTTAGAGTCTCAATCCTATCATCATCATAACAGTAATCCATAGTTACCAAGTTCGAATTCGAATTCAGATTCGAATTCGATACGATACGATAAAAATTCGGAAGAAAAAAATTCAATTCGGAGAAAATTCAGCACTATACATCTTTTATATATATATATATATATATATATATATATATATATGTATATATAACTTAAATACTTTTCTTTCATTTTCTTTCCATTTATTTTGAAATTTAAATCAATTTAATCAATATAATATACAAAACTAAAAAATATATCCGTATTTAGTTTCTGATTTTATTTTAAAATCCTTTTTATAGTTAAGATATTTAAAAATTAAATATTTAAAACTTATTTTTTTTAAATTCCTTTTAACAAAAATATATATCGAAAAATCAATTCTTAACATAAATATATATAAAAAAATCAATTAGTTTTTAGTCAACTTCAAAATTTTCTTTTCTACTTATCTCAGCGTTTTAAACCATTAAAGGAAACATTAAAATTTTGAAATCTGAAAATTTCAGGTTGCCATTAGTTTCCATTTTACCTCTTATCTTGTTTCCATTGACATATATTTTGTCTAAATTTTAAAATCTTGGTAAATTTTTGTCGCCATTAGTTTCCATTTTATCTGCTATCCTGCCTTTATTGGCATCCGTTTCCATTTTACATTAGTTTCTATTTTACTGCTCTCTTGACTCCATTAACATCTATTTTCAGTTTAAAAATAATTACATTTACCATTGGAGGCACTTCAGATTTTTTTGTTTATCTAATTAGAAAAATTAAGCTTGCATTTTATGTAACCAGCAAGTAATAGTAATTAATACTAATCTGCAAAAAATACTCCAAGATAAAATAGGAATAGTCTGATTAGAAATGCACGCTCTCACATTATGCAGCGATTCAATAGTAAGTAATAATAATATGCAAAAACAATAGTCAAGAAATAATAGGATGAGTCTGATTAGGAATGCACAAGCGAATATGAACCGGATCAAATTTTTATCGAACTATTCGAAATACGAATCGAACTCACGAATTTCCGTATTTTTTCCACCGATTCGGACGTATTTAGTAACTATGCAGTAATCTAAGTTTAGATTTCTCCATTAATTCCAACAAAACCACCGTAATGGTTGACCCAAACAACGAATGAGGACTATAAAACAGGTGGGTCCTCCACATGTTGATAAAGATAACAATAACATTGGGCATCTGAAGGGATTATTAGTTGAGGATTGTTATTATTGTTAGAGGTGATTTTATTCCATTCGAGGTAACCATGACGATCATGGCCTTTGCTTTACTCTAATATTACTCCTCGGAGTCAGGGGTTAAATTTGACGCCCGTATACCCGTATTTAGCCTTTTTACCCGTAAAATACGTTTTAATTTCAAATCTCCACGTCCTCTGCAACTTGCCATTAATTTTTAAAAACGTCAATATGACGGGCAGGTTTAAAAATTAAAAGTTTTAAATTTTTTTTTTTATAAATTTATATATATATATATAACGTTACCGTATATATTTTTTACACTGTATAATCCACCTGGCACCCGTAAGTTAAAACTTAAAGTGATTGAAATGGACCGGTTCGAGCCTCGAGGTACTGGAACTTGGATTCAAAAGGACGAAGGAGATCGTCGGCGTGGTGGAACATTAAGGGCGATTCGCATCTATTCTCTCTCGCTCTGAGAATCGGCCCTCTTCTGTGTTACTGAAGTACATCCGTAATAGCGCTGGTATGACGAGCCGACCTCATGCTGTCATGTTCCCTTTTCCCGCTGAAGGTCACATTAGGCCCATGCTGCAACTTTCCAGAATCTTATACGCCCGAGGTTTTTATATCACATTCGTTAACACCGATTATATACAAGAGCGGTGGGTTAGGTCTGGATCGGAGTCCCTGAAATCTCACCCGGCGGACTTCAGATTTGAAACTATTCCAGACGGCCTGCCTGCCGACCATGGCCGGACCCTCAAACTAGATGAGCTATCTGAGTCCTTGAATGACAACGCCCCTCTGCATTTCGACAAGCTCATTGACAAGTTGAAGAATTTACAGCCAGACGTTCCTCCCGTGACATGTATTATTTCTGATGGGGTTCTTTCCTTTCCGCAGAATACCGCGAGGAAGCTGGGAGTTCCCAGAGTATCTTTCTGGACGCTCAGCGCTTGTGGCTTCTCAGCTTATTTCTTCATGCCTCTTCTCGTTGAAAATGGTTATGTTCCTCTCAAAGGTATATCACTATGGCAATTCTTTTCATCTCCCTGTACTTTTTTTCTTTTCATATGAGTTTTGTTGTCTGATTGCACTAAGGTCAGTTGAGTTTGAATTTCTTTTGAAATAAGTTAATTCCAAGTTTCCATCCTCAACTCCTCTCCATTAATGGATTTGAAGGACTAAATGCAATGGTTTACTGCAGATGAGAGGTGTTTTACAAATGGATACATGGAAGAAATACTGACGTGCATTCCTGGAATGCCCCCGCTGCATGTCAAAGACCTTCCCAGTTTCTTGCAAGTCGCAGAATCTGCAAAGGGCTACATGTTTGAGCATATGAAAAGTGAAGGGCAGGCCTCTCTGGAAGCCGACATGGTAATACTCAATACCTTTGATGAGCTGGAGGGTCCTGTACTCGACGCACTCCGGATAAGAGTTCCGCCCTTGTATTCTCTTGGCCCTCTTTTACACGCAGCAGAAAGTGATGAGAATCGAAAATCCCATCTGTCTGACAGCATCTGGACTGAAGAAACCGACTGTGTGAAATGGTTGGACGGTCAGGTGCCGTCTTCAGTTATCTATGTTTGCTTTGGAAGTATAGCTGTCATATCCGACAAGGATCTGGTAGAGATCGCGTGGGGGTTAGAGGCGAGCAAGCAGGCTGTGCCCAAGCTTTTAGGGTTGATCCTTTTCAAATAATTATTGCGGAAGAATACGGAATTTTTGCATGTGAGATGTGCATTAATCTCCCGCGAAAGACTTTCAGAGCTGCTCTCTTCTTAATCTAGTCTGTGTCTTCCAGGCTTTCGCAGTCGGGCGCTGTGCAGGTTCTACAGACTCCCGCTGAAACGACGAATGTGATTTCTTTAAATAGGTCAATGTTTTGCTAAGTAAACGAGCAATAACAAGGGCTTCTGGGTATGTACTCGGTCTTGGGTGGATCGACAATTCTCTGGCGGAATATTTGTGCAGCGCCAAGGTTAAACCTGCATTAGGAAGTGAAAGCTGCAGATCGGCAATGTTGCAAGTACTAGAAGACTGCAATCTATGGAAGGACTTTCCTAAAGGATTACATGTACTTGTAGTAGACAAAGATCCTGCCACTCTCAATGACATTAAGGCCAAACTGGAAGCATGTAGATACGGAGGTAAGAGGAATTTTCACTTCATTTATGGTTTTTAAAGTAAAATTTAACCATACTTCCTTTACTGACTATTGAAACTTTGTGCCAGACCGTTGCTAAGATTGCTTCCTTGTTAAAATTATGACAATACAATTTCAAATTACAGTAAAAATACCTTTAAGTGAGACAGTGGAGAACACGATCAAATTCGTTGATACTCACTATTTTGTGCTTTTGATTCATTTCTCCAAAATCTGATGGATATCGTAGTGACAACGTTTGAGCGAAGCGAGGATGCTGTAACAGCTCTTACAAACCCTGATAGTTCGTTCCATGTAGCTTTAATAGAGGTAAATTTCAGCTTCAATTTCTCTTTATGGAAATTGAACAAAAGTCGGGGTTTTCTTTTGTCAAAATTTGCATGTATTTCAGCATAAATCTACAAGCACTGAGAATATTTAAATTTAGTCTTACAGCAGGCGGCCTTCGGCAAAAGATTGGATGAATTCGACATTCTTGGTGCTGAGATTCGCAAGAATATCCCTACAATAAGTGAGTTTTCAAAGCTTATTTTTGCCTTCTCTGCGATTCTTTTCTCTTCAATTCTCTATACAGAAAATAATAGAGGGTCTGGTTCTTATATTTTAGGTAAATTTGACGCCCGTATACGCACATGTTATTTATCTAAATTTATAGATGCCTCTAAATTTGGTTTTTAAAAAATTTGTGATAAGGGAGGGCTTTTTCACAAGCATGAATTAAGATTTGTAGCAATTCCATATGCATATGTTGATTGTGTTGATATACAAAAACAATTATGGAAACTTGTACAAATAAATTTTAAAACTCATATGATGGACAGTTTAAAAATAAAAACGTCATAAAAAAATTCCTTGACGGGTAGGGTCACCCGTCAAATTTAACCCCTGCTCGGAGTGGTGGGCGCGCAGAATTCGTACTTATGTAACGTGGAGACAGTCGCAGCCGGAAGTCCATATAGTTCGGGTATCCTCAGCATGTTCTCACAACTGCAAGATGGCGTGGAGTCCTTCGGTGACAACTACAAGGTGGAGCTTTTAATTGCCGGAGGTGGTGCTATCTACGGGCAAGCATCCTGCACTTCAGAGGAAATGGTTCCGTGCAGCGCCTGCATTGGCGCGCTCTCCACAACGCTCTAGTATTATAGCCCCGATGCCATCGGTGCTCAGTATACTTGGTTTGACCGCTGTTTCCTCCACTACGAGTCGTACTTATTTTAGTATCAACTACTCTACCGCACAGGTTGTTCCCGAATAAGTTTAATATCTATATTTAAATAAAACTGTAGCGCTTTCTCGTTTGATAATGGGCCTGTTAGGGTTTCCATGTTATGTTTTAGAATGTTTCTATATTGTAGTAAGTTTGAGTTAATAGATTTCATGTAAGATGAGTTATTTAGCTAATTGAATAATGAATTATAATTTTCAAAAGTATATCTGATTTAATAAAATGTTTTTTGTTTTTTGCTGTCTTTATAATCATTTTCTTCTTCATAAATAAACAAAGTAGTGTAGAGTTGCAACATGAAATTTGTTTTCATTGTAAGTTTCAATCATTTTGAGCTATAGACAAGTTAATTTAATCCAAGTTAGTTTTGCGAATCTAGAATTTGAACTTTATAGAAAAAGATTGACTATTTATACTAGTATTTACACATCAAAAATTAAAATTTATCTCTATGTTAATTATAGTTTTTAATTAATTTATCTTTTAATTAAAAAAAATACTATATCGTCTATTCAAAAACTTCTTATTACTATTTTTAAAAATAATATTATCTCATTTAAAACCCCTTAATTATCAACTGACTTCACTTTACCTCTCCTGTTAATGTTACTACCCTAACTATCAACTCATTTGGCTTCACTTTACCTCTAATGTTACTATACTCATGGTGGTATCAGCAACCCTTATCCCAATTGCAAATTCTCAATAATGGTTTACATGGCTTCTGGGCCCACCTCTCTCTCCTCGTGGTCACCGTTTCGGCTGCAAAGCCTATGCTATACCATGTAATTCATTAAGTTTAACCGCTGTCCTTTAATAGCCCGCGAAGCTCCACGTAATAGCCAGTTACAATGCTTCCCTGGATCCTGTGCAGAGACATGAATACCAACCTGAACAAGTTATTGTTGCGGTTACAGTCGGCCTTACCGGAACGCTCATTCTCCATTTTTATATGTTCTTCAATGGAATTGTATTGGTATCTCATTGTAGTGGAGTGGGTTAGAAATATGAAATACATTCAACATTCTTATTAAGAAAAATGAAATACATCTAATTTATAATAGTAAAATCCAGTTCAATTATCCAAACTAAAGGAAATATATTCTATTGAAAATAAGACTGGCTTCTTGGAGCGGTGCCGAGCAGAGATGCGAGCCGAGAGTAACCAACCAGGTCACCACATCCATGTTTCTTACAGATTCATAGCCTATCAATGCTAAGCAGGCATGTGCAGGAGCCAGTACATGTCTTGCTTTGTCTATTTTACCGCCATGTTTTTACGGCGGTAGAAAGTTGTTTTGTCTGAACGACCATGTCCGCTACTCGACGTGCTTCATTCCATCGCCACCTGACAGCACTCAAGTCTATAGCCATTCATGCTAAACCATAGGCTGACACGCACACTCCGTTTTTCACTGGCCTATCGTCCATTGAAGCCATTATAAAACCAGTTCTTTGGTAGGGGAGAAAAGATTGGTTAGTTTTTCCCTTCTCCCTGCGCGCCCAGGCGTAGGGCTGAGTTTCACTCATAAACTGGCAGTTTATCATTTTCACTCTTACGCCCCCATCTTCGGTGTTTTTGCTTTGGCTCAAAGTTGCTGGTTTCGGGTTTGCTGGAGGATAAAAGACGCTCTCCCCTCGGCATGCGCCTGGTAAAAGGTCAGACTCTTTGTTTTACAGTTTGTTTTCTGTCTCTATTTAGCTTATGGGATGCAGTTTTTACTTCTGAATTATAGAGTTGCACAGTTACAGTGAGTTTTTTAGTCTGAAAATCTTCTGCTCTGGTGCTTTAAAAATATAAAAATGGGAAGAGAGTCTGAATTATGAATCGGCCATTTTTAAGTTCTCTATTCAAGGTCTGGTTTATTCAGCATGTTTTAAGTTTCTCTGTTCAGGGTCTAGTTTTATTCAACATGTTTTGGGTAATCATACACAAATTGAAGAAGTTTGTAGTGATTTATAAACCCTGTTCAGATTTTCGAATTAAGATAGGAGCCTCATGGTGTATTTTTGAAATATATTACTGTTGCATAGTCTGCCAAGATTCATCATCTAGTTAACAACATGCAAGGAGCTGAGATTTCTCTCTGCAAGCCTTGGTAGAATACTTGATAGGGACTGTGTTTTTGCCTAAGCTCATGAGCTTGCTACTGAACTTTCTTCCACCAAAATAGTATCCCTGGTTTTCTGGGTCGGAAAACCCATTTCATGGGACCGGAAATTAAAATTCCAAAACCAGCATCTAAAAGATCATAGAGCATGGTGATTCAAATCTCATAGGGATTTGGAATATGTACCTAAGGTGACGTGTCCCGTACCTGTGGGAATAAAGAATTTAGGCTTATCCCTCTTCTGTCATCTCGCCTAAATAGGTGTCGTAATCCTTAGTTGTTATCCCTGGACAACTGGCTATATCTGTTTCCGCGCCCCTCTCGAAAAGTGAGACCATCCTTCATTAGTCTTCTTGTCGCCAGATCCATTGTTAGAAGAGTCTTGAATTCCCTCATATGGCATTATCTCATCCGGGTCTTATGTTCAAAGCTCGGTCAGTTGCTCATTTATTTCTAGTATAAAGTCCCTATTCGGAAATCTATCCCTTAGTTATTATCCCTGGATGGTTGGCTATATCTGTTTCCGCGCCCCTCTCAAAAAGTGAGACCATCCTTCCTGAGTCTTCCTGTCGCCAGATCCATTGTCAGAAGTGTCTTAAATTCCCTCATTTGGCATTACCTCATCCGGGTTTTATGTTCAGAGATCGGTCAATTGCTTATTTATTTCTGGTATAAAGTCCTGATTTGGAAATCTAACTAGGACAAAAGGTACTATAGTTAAGCCAGGGGGAAGATTTTGGAGGCGCATGGAGTGTGGGTCAGATGCATCGGCCACGGAGGCCATGATATGGGTAGCAATACAGGCTGAGAAGGAATGGGGGGACGCCACGTTATCTGGAGGATGGCAATCTACTCTGGATGACGTGGTTGTCCAACCATCAATGCCTGATGCTGACAGGGATAGGGAAGGGTCACAAAGAGAGCAACCATTATGGGAGGTCAACCAAAAAAGTGGTTTTCAACAGAAGGATAAGGTTATGTGTGAACATGCAAGCTGGTACAACAAGGCTCGGAATCCTGCCAAAACCACCCCACCGCCTGCTGCAATGACTGAGCGTATAGAAAGCTTTTAGGAACTTGCTTTAGTGGGAAAATGGCACATTCTAGAAATGGATGATGCCACGATGAGAAAATGGCTTGCGGTTCAGTGGAAACCATTGATTGGATATCTTCCCATTGTTTCAAATCTCATGAAGGAGTGGTACTGCTTTAAGTGCTAGTGATGTAGAAACCATTCAGATGCGCCCTTGGGTTCATAGAAGGAGCTTCCTTTCTCTCTACAGATGGTATATTGGGTACAACCCTCTAAAAAACACCCCTTTGAATAACTTGATTTGGGTCAAGCTCCCTAACCTTCCCCTAGAGATGTGGTCTAAGGAGACTCTAACTGAGATAGGTAATTCCATTGGAAGATTTGTCTACGTTGACCCAAGGTGTCTTGGGGAAAAAGACAAGCGAATAGCGTGGATTCTTATTGAAAAGGCCTACAGGGGAGGGTTTCCTGACCACATAGAGATTGCCTGGAGAGACTTAAAAATAAAACAAAGACTGGATTTTTGGGGAATCCCCTTCAGATGCTCTGCATGTCACAGGACAGGACACCTAATTAAAAATTGCCCTCGGTGCCCGGCTCTAAAAAGCAGATTGTATTATGGAAATTTCCAGGTAGACTCTCCCCTGTTCTCTGAAAAGGAGAAGCCATCTCCTACAGCCAGTTTGTCTCCGACGGAACTTGATGCTGTGCAAGTTTTTAAAAAACTGGAAAACAAAATCAACCAATCTCCTCAGTACTTCTCTCAGGACCTTTCTCAGGGCCACGGTACCAGGCCTGAAAGCTCGTCTAGGATTGGCTTCTCTGCTGATAATAAGACTCAAACTATCCTTTGTACGCCTCCCCCGGAACCGAATGACGAAAAAGCAATTCCTCCCCCACCGACCATCCAACCTTTCAAGGACTTTACAGTGGGCTCCCATCCCATTTTTATTTCATCATCTTCACCGACGCCCAAAAAGAACATCATCCCATCCACGAAAGGCAAAGAGCCAATGGTATCTGCCACCCCTCTAAATTCCCCTGTCTCATCTCCAACAAATTTGTATGACAGCGACTTAGATTTTCTTCTAAGCAAAAAATCTCTTGAGTTGGAACCTTTAACCATCCATAAACCAAGAAATCCTTTGCCTCCTCTCATAAGCCCGAATTCTGCAAGAAATATAACGGTGAGAAAGAAACACAATGGAGGTAGTAGACATTTTAGGGGGAGGACAAATGATGCAGACAGTGGTGTGAGAAACCTGTCCCTTGTTGACGTTCCCATCATTGATATGTCAGAGATTCAGCCTCTTAGAGCAAGCGTGGCTGAAAAAACTTCCAAATGACCTTCATCATATCTATGAACATTAGAGGTCTGGGAGCAGACCTAAAATTTTTGGCGCTAAAGAATCTATTCTACTCAGCTCAGCCAAAAATTATTTTAATTCAAGAAACCATGCATAGCAATCATGTGTCCATATCCTATTTTAGAAAAATGTTTCCCTCATGGTATCTGGTAGCTTCGGAAGCCAAGGGTCTTTCGGGGGGGTTGGCGGTCTTATGGGACCCTGTTTGGATCAGAGCTAAAGCTTATAAATGCTTTGCGGGCATTCTCATCTCAGCATCTATCAGAGGAAAAGACTGTCCCATTAATATCTTGAATATCTACGCCCCTTATAAGAACAGGATTCCTTTCTGGGAAAAATTATTTGCTTCAGAAATTTTTGATATTGAATCATTGATGATTGCAGGCGATCTAAACGTAACTCTAAGTTCAGAGGAACGATGGGGGAATTGCAGGAAGAGAGACCCGCTCGCAGATCGCATTAAGTATGAACTTTTGCACAGGAATCTTGTAGATATAACTCCATCCAAAATGATGCCTACATGGGACAATGGAAGAATAGAAGAGGCGTACATTGCAAAAAGGATTGATCGGTTTATTGTACATGTCAGCATTATTGATAGAATGGGCATGCCTTATTCGTCCATTGGGAATGTATTTATATCCGACCATAGGCCGATTTATCTCAGCTGGAGGGAAAAGGGCTTCAGGAATGGGTACCCATTTAAATTCAATAGAATATGGTTAGAAGATCCAGACTTCAATGAAGTCATAACAAAAACATGGAAGGATTTATCTGCAAAAGACATGATACCCCCGTTTATGACCTTTAGAGACAAGTTGTCCTCTATGAGAAAGGTGGTCAAAGAATGGCAATTTAAAAAAAGACAGTTGGACAGATTGGCCCTTCAAGAAACTCAGAGGGAACTGGACAGTATATCCAAGGCTATGGATGCCAACTCACTTCCTTTTAGCATGAGATGTCGCATAAAAGAGCTTGAAAGGAAAAAGAAAAATATTCTGAAGCAGGAAGAAGCCTCATGGAGACTCAAGAGCAAGGCAATTTGGCTCAAGGAAGGTGACAGGAACACAAAATTTTTCCACAAGTATGCAAATTCCAGGCGTGAGAGAAATTCCATATGGAAAATAAGTGATGGTCAGGGGGGCTACCTCTTCTCACAACAAGATATCTCAAAGGAAGCTGTGAGACATTTTAAAAACCAATATAAAAGAAGGGATGAGTGCAGGTTTCAGGATATCCTGTGGGGTATTGATCTGGCCCCACAAATGTTTGATGATGGAAAAAATGAAAGCCTGTTTCAGCCCATAACAGAGGAAGAACTTCTAGGAGTAATGAAGGCTTTTAAAAAGGATAAATGTCCTGGCCCGGATGGCTGGACAATAGAATTCTTTATTCACTTCTTTGATATCATCAAACAAGATTTGCTGAGGATGGTTGAAGCAACAAGAATCTCAGGCAGCATACATCAGATCACATCTTCCACTCAGATAGCACTTATCCCAAAGAATATGGAAGCAGACTCCTTTCAATATTTTAGGCCAATTTCCTTATGTAATACAACTTTCAAAATCATCAAAAAATTCATTGCTAAAAGGATTAAAATGACCTTAGCCAGCTTTCTAACAAAGGATCAACATGCTTTTTTAAAGGGAAGGAATATATTGGATGTCGTCGCTAATACTCAAGAAAGCTTGTTTATTATGCTCTCAAATAAATCTAAGATTGCTTAGATTGGGGGTTCATTAGATGTTTATTAGCAAAGATCGGCCTGAAATCTAATTCCATAAGCTGGATCATGGCATGTGTAGAGAATGTGAACTATGTTGTCATCATAAATGGGATTCCTTCTCCTTTTTTTCCAGTAGAAAGGGGGCTTCGTCAAGGATGCCCCCTTTCTCCTCTTCTGTTTATCCTGGCAATGAACTCTTTAAGCCTTCATATTAATAGGGTAGTCTCTGAAAACAGGTGCAGGCCTGTTAAGATTTGCAGGAACAACTACATCTCGCACAACTTATTTGTCGATGATGTGCTCATTTTTGCAATGCTTTGCAGGGTCTCGTGGATATGTCTCAATGACATTCTAAATAGGTTCCAAAGTGCTACTGGTTTACAAATAAACAAGTCAAAATCCATCCTTTTCCACAATGACGTCAAT
The DNA here is from genome assembly GCA_031772625.1 of Pinus tabuliformis. Lineage (NCBI taxonomy): Eukaryota > Viridiplantae > Streptophyta > Pinopsida > Pinales > Pinaceae > Pinus > Pinus tabuliformis. Next base: position 573,256,909 of record CM062813.1, on the reverse strand, counting down.
ATGGAAACAGTGGAATGGATTTCTGTGTTGTTTGGGGTAGAGATGAGGTCTATCAAGGACGGATTAAAATATCTGGGTTTTCAGCTAAAAGCCAAGGGTTACTCTAAAATGGACTGGAAATGGTTAATAGATAGGTACTACAAAAAGATATCTGCTTGGGAATACAAGTGTCTATCATTGGCAGGAAGAATTGTTCTAACACAAGCAGTGTTAACGCAACTTACTGTATATTGGGCACACGTTTTTTTTCACCCTACAAGAATCATCTAGAAAATGAACAAGATAACTGCAAATTCTATATGGGGCGGCAAATCGGAACAGGGAAAATATCATCTTACTAGAATGGGAAAGATCTATATGCCGAAGAATTCAGGAGGATGGGCATTATTGGATTTGAAGGCTTTTGGGAAAGCACTCCTGTGCAAAACACTGTGGAGAGGAATATTCGGGGAAGGGCCTTGGAGCAATACTATAAAGAAGAAATATATGAAAGGAAAAGACACAGAATACTGGTTCAGATTAGGGAGGATTGGAGCCACATATGGGTTAGCTATATGGCTCAGTTTTCGCAAAATTGAGCAATATTTTCTAAAGAATTTGAAATGGAGCTTACAATCCGGCAGCAAAATCCTCATTGGAATAGACCCCATCTTGTGCGAGCGAGAGAGCATAACCATTCTCGAAAGGCTTCTAATCTTCTTCCATAGAAAAGGTATTTTTATGTGGGATAAGCTCATAGTAGTATGGCAAGGCCCACTTCCTCTTTGGAAAGAGGCCATTGATCTAGGCATGTCAGAGTCTTTGGCAAGGCATTGGAACACTGTCAGGGATGGTTTGAGAAGTTGTGGTTTTCATCGGTCTAGGCCAGAAGATTATCTAATCTGGAAGGTGCCAAAAGCAAATTTTCAGGTTTGTGTAAAGGATATTTATACAGATCTGATTGGATTAAAGACCATGCACTCTAGTCCTAAGTATCCATCAGTCTTTTGGAAATCAGGATGCTCTCCCAAATTAATATACTTCTCGTGGCTGGTGTTCCACAATAAAAATCTGTCCTGGGAAAATCTAAAGAAAAGGAATTGGCACGGGCCGAGCAGGTGTGTGATGTGTGAATCAGCCGAGGAAACCAATTATCATATATTCTTCCAATGCCAAACTATTAAGCAATGATGGCATGATTTGGCAATATTATATGGTTTCCCTCTTGTTTCAATGCATGCAGTCTTTGAATGGTGGAGTGGGCAGAGAGATTCATGGAGATCAATAATTATCATTGTCCTATGGTGTGCATGGAGGTGGAGGAACAACAAAATTTTCAAAGAAATGAAAGACCCTCTCAAGACTATTTTGCAACATATCATATCCATCTATGATTCCGTGCCAAAAAAGCAACCCAAATCGAAAAGTGTCAACAGAAATGAGCAAGAAGTTTATCTCTCAAGGACCCCAAGAGCATTTTTTGATGGTGCTGCTCAGCAAAACTCTTGTGGCTGCGGGGTACATATCATAATGGATGCGAATCTTCAATATTTTATTTCATGGAATGGAGGAAAGGGCACAAATAGCATGGTTGAGGCGAGGGCTCTAGCAGGTCCTCTTGCTTTCTGCGTTTTTTTTATATACAATCCATTTCAATATTTTGGGACTCCAAAATCATGATCGATCATGTCAAGGGAAAATGCCATATTAGGAGCCCACACCTCGCAGGTTGGATGGACAGGATTATGTTTTTTTGGGGACTTGTGAAAGAATGCTCCATTCAACACATTTACAGAGCTCAGAACCAGCAAGCGAATAGCCTGTCAAAGGAAGGTCTTCTATTAGAAATAGGTACCTGGTCCATGAAGGTAATATATGGCGAGAAATCCTTTATCATTCAGGATTTCTCAATCCCTGGCTCTTAACTCACCTTTGATTATCTCCAGGTCTACTCTTCTTCATCCTTTTTGTTTTATCATCGTATATGTATGATATATGGATGTCCAACAATCTCTGAAATCAAGGTTACATCTCAGAATCCGCATGTGTTGCATAAAAAACTTGTATCTGTTTTTGATGTGGATCAACTCAGATCGTTTTTCCTTTATGGAGGGACACATCCTCTAGTTTTTGTTTTTAAGTTTAAGACGTTCCAGCTTCTAAAAGCTTGATAATGTACTATCTGGAACCTTTATATAGTCTCAATATAATACAATTATGCTTTTTCTTCCTGAAAAAAAATATTCTATTGAAAATACTAAAATCAAATACAGTTGAACAAAGAAAATCAAATACATCTAATTCATAATAATAAAATCAAGTCCTATACAGATGACAAAACAAAATGAAATAGTCCAATTCATTATATTAAAATCTAATGGAATCTAATTACCCAAAAAAAATTTGAATACATCTAATTCATAGTACTAAAATCCAACTGAATTACCTAAATAAAAAAAATAAATATAATACATCACATCTTAATACTAAAATCTAATTTAGTTATCCAAAATACATACAATTTATAATACTAAAATCTTATGGAGCTAAATAACATAATAATATTAAAAAAATATTAATATAAAATAAAATATATCACTTTCATAATGCTAAATTCCCCTCTAATTAAATAAAGAGAATATATTATGAAAAAAAACAGAAAGGATGATTATTCAAATACATTTCAACCCTTACTTTTATTTTCCCGATTGAATTTTTAAAGTATTCCAAGAATTTAAAATATTTAAATAAGATAAAATTGATAATTTACAACAAAAGGTAGTGACGTTTTGAAATTGCGTTGTGTGTCTGGAAACGAATGACGGCCTTTGTTTGTTTCTCAACTGAATGAGAAAACTGCCATCGTCTATGACGTCACGGAGGACAAAATACCGAGGGTTATAAAACGGGCAGTTGTCTATAATGTGACTTTTTGAAAACTTTTCCGGTGGGTTTTTTCGGTCAAAATCCGGCAGCAATTTATTGGAATCTCAAGTTTGATAGCTAGTTTCTGCACAATCAAAGTGTTCCAGGGGTTTTTCGAAAACTTTTCCGGTGGGTTTTTTCGGTCAAAATCCGGCAGCAATTTATTGGAATCTCAAGTTTGATAGCTAGTTTCTGCACAATCAAAGTGTTCCAGGGGTTTTTCAGGATGCTGAATCCAAATATGCAGTTAAAAAACCATTTTAAGTGCAACAAATCAAAATTTAACCTCAATTTCTTCTGCCAGATTCCATCACCGGAATCTCCAAAAAGTCGCATTAGTATTTGGGCAGTCGGCACGTTGTTAGGAATCATATTATTTCATGTGAGGCCAGCGAAGATATATTAGATGCATTTGGTATCGCCCCCTGTTGATACTGCTGGGAGTCGATGGAATACCACCACTGATGCAACTTTGCAATAGCGAGATTTATTAGATGCATGGGTATCTCCTTAACTCTACTGCTCGTAACGGATGGAACAGTCAATGAGTTTCTGCAAACGAGCGACAAAGGGTCACGCAAATTAGCGACACGGGGCAGCACCGAATGCGTCTAATATCTTAATTTAAATAAAAGCCTAAGGAATCTCAGATTTCTCAACAATAGCGTGCTGCTATCTGCCTCTTTTTCATGAATATATGTGAGTCATGTTCTATTACAATGTGTGGCTTAGCATAGTTTTTTAATTTAAAATAAAGTATAGCTGAATGGAATAGAATTCATTATTTTTAAATTTTTGTATTAATTATTTTTTGAGAATTTTGTGTAGGGTAGATATTGGAAAATTTTAAGGATGAAAATTTATAAGTATAAAAGTTTTGGAGAATTTTATTAATCTTTAATATGTAAAATGTAAAATATTTGATCATATTTTTTTAAAAGTTTTCAAATTTCTAATGATTTTATATATAGTTTCTATATATTTTCCATCATGTTTGAGATAAAATAATTTTATATTATAAAATTAGGGCAATTTTTTTTTAAGAAAAATAGAAATAGATGACTTTTTTTTGGAGTTGTCTATAATGCGACTTTTTGGAGATTCCGGTGACGGAATCCAGCGGAAGAAATTGAGGTTAAATCTTGATTTGTTGCAGTTAAAATGGTTTTTTAACTGCATATTTGGATTCAGCACCCTGAAAAACCCCTGAGACGCTTTCATTGTGCAGAAACTAGCTATCAAACTTCGATTCCAATAAATTCCTACCGGATTTCGACCGGAAAAACCCACCGGAAAGGCCTTCAAAAGGTTGCGTTATAGACAACTGCCTTTTTTTTGGAAATATGATGGAAACATTATGATAAAAATAGCAAACTTGCTAATATTAGCAATTTTTCCAAAATTTAATTTAATAAAATATTATTTTATTGTTTTTTTATTTTTTGCTATATTAAAATTACTTTTTCTTTACCAGTAAATTAATAATATATTATCTTTTTGTTTTTTATAATTTTTGTTATACTTATAATATCAATATCTTTTTCATAAATAAACAAACTATTCAGCAGTCACCTATTTCATTTAGATAAAGTGATTGCTTTTGTTTTCATTCTATCAAAATGACTAACAAAAAAAATGCCATAGCTTTGAAATCTATCTAAATTAAATTAGATAGGATTTAATCAATATCAAATTCAAACTTCATAAAGCTAAGTTGAACATAAATAAATTGAGTATGTTGGTGTTTAATCAATATCAAATTCAACCTCATAAAGCTAAGTTGAACATAAATAAATTGATTTTGTTAGTGTTTAATCAATATCAAATTCAAACATAACATAATTTTGAGTATGATTATGTTTAAGTTTTGTGTCTTGAGACAGTGACTGTGACAGTGACTTAACTCCTGCTATGTATTGAAACCTCTGCATACAGAAGGTTGAACGCTGCTCTGTGTTTGATCGTGAACTTCATCGAAATGTGCAATGGTTATGTTGGCCGTGGTCTGCCTGTATATGGAGCGTAAATGGTATGGTTGCTCGATGCGTTGTTAATCTGTGGGCGCTGGAATATGGATTTAATCCTGGACTTGTGAATATATTGCAACAGAAGTGTGGTGAGTCCCATGGTATGATGGGGTATTGTTACTGCGCTGCATTTCTTTAAATGAAAGCATATGTTCATGTTGTTCAGGTGGGAAGGCCGAGTTATATAATATATTTGATGAGCGGAGGTTCATATACTCACAATAAATTATTGACTGGTAGTGATTTTTTTAAATGAGCTTAGTAAGAAGGCAAAATGTATGGTCCCAATTATTTTGGAAATAAAATAAATATAGTTTTTTTCTATTTAAGCAAAAAAAATTAATTAGATACAAGTTAAGAATTTTTATTTTGAAAGCGTGGTGGATGAATTACAGTGGTTAAAAATATTGTTATGTGTTTTATAAAGGTGTATATATTTATCTTATATGTTAATTTCTTGTATAATTAATAAGAGCAATGACTTAAAAAACATTGTACAATTAGTTTTTTTTTTTTTTTTTTTTAATATCAGAAATTTCAGATTTGTCGAATAATAAGATTTTTGATGCTTATCATGTGTTGATGTCCATCTCTGCTTACCACCATTTAATTTATATAGTTGTCTCATTGAAATATTTTAGTGGGTATCGAAATATTTTATTTATGATCAACTTTAAATATATTAATATATATGAAATTGATATTGTAGTATGTGTTAGCATAGACATTCAAATATTTTATTTTAGATAACATTAAAATATTTTTAAAAATTAACACAATTATACATCTTAGATTAAACAAATAAATATTTTAGTTATGTCATCAATGCAGCAATTTATTTTACATCTAATCCCTGGTAGTTTTAGCGGATACAACAATTTCTAGAAGACCAAATGGCGAGTCTTCACCTTCATTGATCGCAAATGGGTCATGGTACCAGAAGTCAAAACCTTCTTGTTCTATCGAGAAGGTACAAGAAATTTCAAATGCAGTGTTTTTTGCATCTTAAGTAAGATCATGAGCCGTGGAATAGGATGAAAGTATCTTCATAGGCCAATTCAAAGAAGTCGATTCTCATGATGAATGGAAAGAAGCGATGTAGAAAGAATATGATGCTTTGATAAAGAATGATACATGAAAGCACATTGATGCTCTATTGAGAACCAAATCGATTGGCTGCAAGCGGGTATTCAAGAAAAAGTACAAAGCATATGGATCACTTGACAACCATAAATCAAGGGTTGTGGAAAATTATTTTCATAGAAAGAAGCAGTAGATTATGAGGAGACCTTTGTCCCCATAGAAAAATGGGTTACCATCATAACTCCCTTTTCTTTGGTAGCTCAGAATGGTTGGAAAGTCCATGAAATGGATGTGAAAAGCTATTTTCTTAAATTTAGATTTGGAGGAGAATGTTTGTATGTCCCAACTAGAAGGATTTGTTCTAAAGGTTCAAGGACCCAAAGTATGCAAGCTTGTAAAATTTTTGTATGGCCTCAAGAAAGCATCATGAGTCTTCAATGAGAAATTGATTGAGCATCTTCTGAAACTCAATTCAAAGACTATGATCTTGATATTGGAAATTTATTTGTCAAGAAAGTTGGAAAAATAGTTGTATAGCTTGTGATGTATGTATATGATCTTCTGTTGCAGGACAACAATAAGAATTACATTGTATCCATCAAGAACAAACCAAGGAAATGTTTTGAAATGAGAGATTTGAGCTATGTTCACTACTGTCTTGGTATTGAAGGAACCCAACATCTAAAGTTTATATTCCTATCTAAAAAAAAGTACATTGGAGATTTGTTGAACATGTTTGGGATTGTTGAGTGCAACCCTTTGACTACTCTAGTGGAAAAAATTTAAAGCTCACATCCACTAAAGGAAAAGAATTTGAGAATGCAACAAAATATAGAAAGCTCGTAGGAAGTCTCAACTACTTGACTACTACGAGACCAGACATTTCATTTTTTGTTAAAATCCATTGTAGGTTTATGAAAAATCCTTGTGAGGGTCATTTGTCTAATGCAAAAAGAGTTCTAAAGTACTTGAAAGGAACTCAAGACATTGGACTCAAGTATATATAGGTGGATGAATTCATCTTGATTCAATACTTTGATTGATATTTTGGTGGAGATAAAGAAAGATGAATATCTACTTCAGGTTATGTTATGGGTCTTGGATCATGAGTTGTCTTCTAGAGGGGATACAAACAATTAGTTATAGCAGATTCCATAACTCAAGAAGAATATGTGGCACGAGTTGAAGCAATGAAGGAAATCATGTGGCTCAAGAAAATTATGGAGGATTTGCAGGAGAAACAAGTACATTCAACTTCTTTTTTGATTGACAACACTTCTACAATAAAGTTGGCCAAGAACCCAAAGTCCCATGATCGAACCAAGCACATCAATACAAAGTATCATCTCATTCGACATCATGTTGGGACCAAGACAATCAACCTATGATATTGTTCCACAAATGAGGAGATTGTAGACATCTTCACCAAAGTGCTTGGGAGAGAAAAGTTTGAAAGATTCAGAATGATGCTTGTACTCATCAATGTCCCTTCAGATTAAGGGGGAGAATGTTGACACCTAATCTTTCGGATTAAAAAAAATCATATAAATACTATAAATAAAAAATAAGGGGCATTGGAAGATGAAGAGATATTGGGAAATGAATCCCAATAATCTCCCTATCCTTGTATATAACCATGTCTTTTCTTAATGAAAAAACACAATTTATTCATGGAGTTACTCTTCACGTGAAAAATTGAGTTAGTTATTTATATTTATCATATGTCATACTAGTTTTATATCTACATACACATCACCACCCATGTGTAGCATCAAATATTTTATTAATTTAAAATGAATAATGAATTTTATTGGAAACTAATATTATCTACACCATTTGGGGTGTTGCAAAGTCATTTTATTATCCAAAGTTACTTTCAATAGCATTTTTGGATTACACATAATTCTATATGAATCTTAGCCCTAAATCTATGATAGTGGCAACAAGTTCAAATCTCTCGAAGGAAAAAAAAATCTCAAGTACAACACATAAAAATAGGTTGTAGATCCATGTAAGGCTTAAAATTCAAAAGAATTTATCCCTCAATGTATTGATAGACCGAGGGTTATAATGGATGTGTTCCCGTTCTTTATATATATGTGTGTGTATACAACATCTATCAAGTATTCCCATTCTTTATATATATGTGTGCATATACACCATCTATCAACTTCATGCTCACCATAGAGGTAATTACACATGACCAACACAGTAATAAAATATTTTAACCATAATATTTTTCAATCATTTTGTATAACTATGCCTATGGTGTTTTTATTTTATATAACTATTCCTATGGTGTTCCAAAACTAAAAGGATATTATAAAACCAAAAATGGAGGCAACTCATCCCCTCTGCAAGGGACTACTCATACAACATGTAAGTAATGAGGGTTACCTCCTAGAATTATAGCTCATTGGGGTCACCAAAATGGATGGAGGAAGTGAGATCTATGATCAAGAAAGAAATACCCTTAGTACTCTTGGTCTAGGTGATAAAAAGGGTGATCAATATATCCTCCTAACTTAGCACAAGATTTGGAATGGTAGTGGGATTCTTTCCATGATCAAAGGAGGTACTTTAAGGAGGATATCCACCATGTGTTCTCAATCATCACTCAAATTGGTATAACCTTGTTAATCATCTCACTCATTAGCTACCAATTTTCTACATATTCGTTCTAATCAGGTATGCTCCACTCTCAAAATTTACATTATTGTTTAATTCAAATAAAAAAGTGATTGTTGGAATTCCTTAGTGGCCCTTGGGGACAATATCTTTGGATTGGAGTGCATCTTGGGTGGTGACTTTAGTCTTCAATACAAACCCTACATTAATGGGAGAAAAAGGGTGGATATCACATTTGATATAAATTCCAAGAAAATTTAGAATACCTTATAGATAAACTAAACTTTTCACATATAAATCCTTCCACTAACAAATTCACCTCGAGAAACAAGCAAACTCCACTGGTCCATATTGCTGCCTAGCTAGACAAATTTTTAATTTAAGATTCAATCATATCAAAAAAAGGATTGGTTATTTTCAAAATCCTCCTTTGGATTAACTTAGATAGTAAGCCCATTGATATTGATATCTCATAAAATATTGACTTCAAGATACCATCCTTTTGTTATTTTTTGATTTGGGAAAACTCACCAAACTTCAGTGATTTGGGGAAGAAGGGTTGAAGTGAGTGGGTACTAGGAAGCCCAATTATGATATTGGATAAATCTATAAAGTGCATGAAATTTTCTATAAAATAATGAGCTCAAGACCAACAATTAGAAAAATAGGGAAATATATAGGCACATGACAAAAACTAGAAATTACAGAGGGTAAGATGGGTCATTCATGTTGGCTTTAAGGGTCCATACCTAGGTTCAAAGTTAGTTGCACTAAAAAACAAATCCCTATACCACTGACTCTTTCAGCAATGATTTGCTCACGGAGACTGCAGTCTCACCCAAGGTGATATTTGGGGATGATGGAACCAGGTTTCCACATCGAGAAGGATATGGAGTGTCGATCTTGACTTAGCGTTACCTACAAATCTATTCTTGTGTTACGCAACCTTACTTAGTATTGTACCAAAACCAATATATTCATACAAAAGACTAATTTGCAAATCTACAACTCTACCTACCGTGCATAAATCAATCGACCTTAATTGCAATTAACTGTGACAACATTCAGATATGAATTTCGATCATATATTTGATTGTGCGACAGAAAAGTATGCAATAATCACATAAACTAGAGTAAAAAAGGTAAGTACATAGATATGACTTCAAAATCATCTTTATTAACTTCAGATCTTCACAATTACAATATTTATTACCCTTTGCACACAGTTGCAGGGGCCTCTGCACAGAGCTATAGACTTACCAAGGTCTCCGCACACAGCTGCAGGAGCCTTCCCCTTCGCTCGAACATAAAGATAATGACAATTACAGAGAAAAAATCAAAACATATTCATCATAACATGCCTTTGACTTACTAAGATAAGCCTTTATATATATTTTCCCCTTACAATACCATGGTTCGTAAACCATGGTTGGAACATAAAACATACAAATTAATCCCATCCATTTACAAAATAAGGGGTTTTAACCTGCCCTAAATCCTCTATCACTCCTAAAACACTACACAAACTGCTTTGCACTCCCCAAAATACACGTTCTTTACAAAAATCTAACAAAATGTTTTACCTAGGGAGACCCTACACAATAATCCATTAGTAACATATGATCAACTACAAGAAGAAAGAGAAGAATTTGTAGCATATCATAAAGCCCTCAAAGAGGAACAAGAGATTTGGAGTTTAGAATCCCAAAGTATTTAGTTAAGAGTCAGAGATGTGAACATGAAATTTTTTCACAAGCAAGCAAAAAATTGATTTTTAGAAAACAATATTACAGCGGTTGTTGCAAGAGGTTGAAAAATTTTAGATTTTTCATCACAAAAAGAGAAGGCGATATTTCACTTCAGAAATTTATATAATGCCACATTCCCTAACTGCCCTGAAGTGGAAAATTAGATTCAAGAAGATATTTCCAAGTTTATTTTACAACATGACAATGAATTACGTACAAAAGAACTGATCAAAAAATAGATCATGCAAGATGCCTCTTCCTTCAATATAGTCAAAGCACCGACACCAATTAGAGCCTCTACTAATCTTTACCAATATTTTCGGGAAGTAATAAAATTTTATTTTTACTCAATAGCGGGTTATATTTTAAGGAATAATTTTTTGAGAGGAGGAATGAATTATTCCTTTTTATCCATGATCACAAAGGATATAAATATTTATTTTCCTCATGGTTCCAACAAGTATCACTTTGTAATATCTCTTATCAAGTGATCTTAAAGATATTGACCAAAAGGCCCAATAATTTTGCATTAGAGATAGATATTTGATAATATCATCCTCGCTCAAGAGTTAATCAAATCTACCCAAAATTAGAAAGGAAAAGGTGATCATCAAAACAAATATGGAAAATTCATTTATCAAAGTAAGTGATGAATTCCTCTTCAAGGTAATGGAAATATTTGGGTTTAATGCTAAATTTACTCGGGGTGTTTCCTTATTTAGGGAAGCACCATGAATTTCCCCTTCGGTTAATGGAAGAGGGGTGGGTTTCTCATTATTCTCTTTATGCAGTCATTAAGGATTCTTTCTATTTTTTTTATTTTATTTTATTTTATATTTTCATAGAAGATTCTTTTACATACATGTTGGAATACAAAATTGGACACCTAATCCCCTAAGGGTTCGTGTGGAAGCTAAACAGCCAAAGAGAGTCAAGAGACCTTGGAATATGCAATCCAATGGTCACTCCCATGTATTATAAATGCATATCATTTGTTAATAATAGATTTACTCTCATTTATCTTTCATATTCTGTTGCTTCCATGTATGTGTTTGACATGGTACCAGAGTTGTAAGTGTATTCCTGCCCTGCATAATTACTCTGAGCCTAATTTTACATATCCGTTGTCTGCCATTTCCAACCCGTCAGAATTGTCCTCCTGTAGTCCTCCAACACTAAACAATTTTCAACGTTTATTTGTAGTCTAAAATCTACTTAATTTAGTGTTTTTGTGTCCACCAACACTACGGATTCTCTATTTTAAGCGCTCTCCTCAATTTTGCCGATTTACGATTATGAGCTGGTGTCTCTACGCAGGAATGAACTACGGTACATTGTTGGATGATGGCTCGGTCGAATGATATGACATTTATTTGTTAAAATAACTAAAAATCATGTGCGCTGAAGTTTTAAATTGACTGTCTATTGAATTATCTTCGTTCTCTGTTGGAGTGACCGGTTTTCTCCTACATAGTCTGCTCACTGGTTAATACTCAGTCCACTTCGGTATATGGCTTTTTATGATATATGTGATTTTGTTAAATTCTATTCCACATTCAGCACTATGGGATTCGACCCTCAACTGGAGACAACTTGCTTTACAATTTTCCCTTCTGGTATTTCAAAGAATCTTTTAAGCGCTTCTTTCTTCGAGTTGTTCTTCCCACTGTAAGTTTAGCCTATGCGGTATTTTATATGGATACCACCCTCAGAAATGTTTGATGGCTCTCGCGTTAAGTTGTTTATGGTTCTACAGTTCATCATGCCAAATCTCTGCAAAATCAACCCATTCCTGGACTTCTACCATTCACATCCTTTCATTATAGAAATATAGATTTCTTAGGTATAATCCACCCTCTGCCTTGATCAAGGTATCTCGGCTCACCTTCTGTTCTTGAGAACTTTCTTGAGCTGCTTCCTATGGCCTTGCGAAAAAGTAGTCAAATCCGTCAGAAATTCATTGTCAGACAGCGAGTCCAGCTCGTCCTTCACCCTAAACCTGTCCTTATTCTGAGCCCTCATTTTTGACTTCTCAGAAATGACAGCAGCCGTGAGTTCATCTTCGCCAATATGAGATTCAAATTTCTTCATTTTAGTAGAACCCGAGGATCTCTTCGAGCTCAAACTTCTCAAAAGCTTCTTCAAAGACCCACAGAAACAAGCCCCGAGAGGAGAAGGCGACAATGAACATGATCTTCGAGAGTGCAGAGACGGTGATGACACCATGAGTGTTTTTGAAGTCTTCTTAGGGGGTCTACCACTCATTGGATATTTCTTTGTGAACAAGCGAAAAAATTACAGGAATGAATTCTTCATCTCAGGATATCGAGCCAATCCTCAACCATAAGTAGAGAGCATGGGTGTTCTCATGACCACCGTCTCCTCTTCTTCTGAAGATTTACTAATCAAATAAGAGTTTCTTTGCTCTGAACAGATAAAGTCCCCAAGGTTACGGATAAGTTGGTCTTCAAAATATTCATTATCTTTTCAAGCATCATGGTATCCATATATTATAATACCTCTATACAAACCGAATTCGTTGGGGCCAACATGCCCAATAAGATATCGTTCGTTTGCTGGAACATATGGTACTGGGATAGGCTTGATACACATAAGGACAAGAATCTGATGGAGTGCTGAAAATTTTGTCACAAAGTGTGAAAGAATTGGAGGTGGTGATTCCCTCATGACAAAACGAGTAGGGGAAATCTTGACATTGTATTTTGAGGAAGGGGATTGGGTTCTGAGACTGTTTACTATTTTCCAATTTCATACGCCCTTTGAATCTCGGCCAGAATGGTTCCGACTCACACAGAAACGCAGAATGGTTTCCATGACGGAACCAAAGCAACTACAGTTGCACTTGGCACGCGTGACGTATATCTTTCTGTAATACTCCTTTCCTCTCTCAATTGGCTTATTTCATACTCAAAATATCAAAGGCATTAGAATCTTTCTATAAGCAATTCAATCTAGATTATGTTTTTATTAGGACCAAAGCTCGTGAAATCTAGCAGCTGGAGGATGATTTGAATGAAATTGTCCTAACTTGTTGGCGAAGATGCTTTAGTAGAAGACTGCAAAAATTCTGACGGAAGACTATTTGGCTCAGAATCCACTGTCAATACATTAGCTAATGAAGTTGTAGAAAGAGGTGCTGGTAGTGATGGATGCTTATGAGACCTTATTTACAAATCAGTGTACCAAAAGTTTAAGATCATGCAAAAGGAGAGCCTGCCTTGGTACACAAGTTTAGTAAATTATATGAAGCCTTGATGGTTGTTTTCTGCAATCTTGAAGATGAATATCAATAAGTTTATAACTATTAGTGGTGCTTGCTGCAAAAGTTTTATTTTCTAGCTATTTCTAAGAGCAAACTGTTAATCTGGAGTAGCTTAATCTTTTGCACATCTATATTTTTCGATGTAGGGTTATTTATATTATTAAAAACAACCAACATATTTCTTGATGTGCTGCAATTTTTCTCATAGTGATTAATTTTGTAAAGAAAACAAGCCACTCTATTAATTTCCATTTTTCTCTGGCTTTAAAAAAAAAGGTAGAGATGCTTTAGTACTCTTTTGTTGTAAGTGAAAATGGAGTTAATTAGTGAGCTATTAGATTTATTAAATATTTTGATACATTCCACTGCTGATGGGAAGGTAAAAATCAACAAAGTCTCTCTCTAAAAAATTTAGACATGTCTACAATATGCAAAGAATAGATTGAATTTTTGCAACTTGAATCGCAACTATAGCAAGAGGAGTTACAGAAGTATAGTCATGATTTTGAACTTGTTTTTATTCAGAAAAATTCTCCTTTTGAGTCAGAAATTGACTCCCATTAACATGCAAAAGCTAATCAAGACAATAAAGTTGAGGCTAATTGAAGAGTAGATGTGAATGAAGATTTAGAAGTCCAGCCTACACTTCCCTAGCCAATCGTCAGACCTTGGGAAGAGCTTGTCCATAACAAGCACAAAACTAGACTTGGATATGATAAGGAGATTTCCTTTCACATTCCAGATTACTTAAAGCCCATCCAATTTTAGAGTGTTGTATTCCTTCATGACAATTCACCTTCAGTTGTTCCAGATTCTACCATCTTCCACTGCAACAACAACAGATTGTGAAATGCCAACACTGTGACCAAGTTGGCCATATGAAAGATCACTATTTTCATCTTCATCCCTATAAGAACTGTCATAAAACTAGTCATTCTTCAAACATATGCTTCAAGGTTGAGTTTTCTCCATCATCTCACCTTGTGTCTGAGAGGGGAGGAAGTGATGGTCATCTACAAGCTTCAAATCCACATCAAGAAAGCTTCAGCCACAACCTGCCATACCAGATTCAGAGTTGTAGCCAGAGACAAATATGCCCCTGAGAATGCCATCAGTTGATGATGACTCTTCAAAGAATTGGGGACACTTCCTCTAGCATAAGACTTCAGCTTCTTGCCAGTTTTGGAAGAGTTCTAGGAATTGTATAAGGCGTTCTAGAGTTGGTTGTAATCCTTAAACCATCACAAGTTGAGATCTCCCTTTTTAGGTTGAGGTTCTCCCTTTTATGTAGAGTGAGACCTCACTTTCATCATTGAAGGTTTCCCTATTCAAAACATCAGGAGCACTTCCTTTAGCAGAAGAACTCAAATTCTTGCTAGACATGGAAGATTTCTGGGCACTGCACTAAGCATTCCGGCATTGCTGGTCATCCTTAAACCACCTCCCTTGATACCAACACTGCAGAGAGCACATTCAGCCTAGTGCTGCCATGCATTTTTGCACATTTTGTATTACAACTCTCTTCTTGCACTCATACATAACCCTTCAGATTAAGGGAGGGAATGTTGGACACCTAATCGTCTAAGGGTTGGTGTGGAAGCTCAACATCCAAAGGGAGTCCAAGAGACCTTGGAATATGAAATCCAATGGTCACTCCCATGTATTATAAATGTATATCATTTGTTAATAATATATGTACTCTCATGCTTATCTTTCATATTGTGTTGTTTCCACGTATGTGTTTGACAAAGCCTTTATATAATAATATTTTATATATATATGAAATGCATCAAACTCCCAATTTGTTGATGACACGATCTTCTGGGGGATGCCTCCTGAATAATAGATACAAATATTTCAAACAAATTAAATTCATTTCTTGAATCCCTTGGAGGAAAAATGAACTCAGGCAAATATCATATTTGTACATGAAATGTATCATTAACAAAGAAAAGACAAATTGGAAGAATTTGTTTTTTTCAAATAGTTAAGTCACAGAATGGATTCAAACATCTTGTAATTCCAATATACCTAAAATCACATTCATCTCATGCATGGGAAGGAGT
Source organism: Pinus tabuliformis (assembly GCA_031772625.1). Lineage (NCBI taxonomy): Eukaryota > Viridiplantae > Streptophyta > Pinopsida > Pinales > Pinaceae > Pinus > Pinus tabuliformis. The sequence continues at coordinate 573,241,170 of CM062813.1, read as the reverse complement.
ACCAACAATATTTAAAAGGAAATTTTTCTAAGATTTTGATGGCTCAACCTTGTTGGGTGTGTTGTTCTCTTCAATGTAGTTCTCTCTACTCTTCCTTTATACCAATTATTCATTCTCTTAGCTCCGAGGAGCATCATTTCAGCTTTAGAATAAGAGGGTTGCAAATTCTTACAAGAATGTGGTAGGGAAAGCTCCAAAAAAAATTATTTTCTTAAATTGGATTTGGTGAAGGACCCTAAAAATAATGGGTGTTTGGGAATACATATCCATTTCTAATGAATAACACAGTGGGAGAAAAACAAGTTTTGATATTTGTCCTCCAAGAGGAGGACCAGTGGAAAGCAATCTTGAAGGAAAAAATTGTTCAAGGATAAAGACCTTGATGCTTAGAATCCATCTAGATAATGAAAATAATTTTCTCTATCTTGAAATTATTTGTTTCATAATCCTCACTCATCTTCCCAGGGTTGTATTGCAATGTAGGAAATGATAACAATATTAATATATGGATTGATAAGATTATTGAACGAAGGCCTCCTGATAAATTTCATCGACTCCTTCCCCTCCAAGAATATTTTTGTGTTCAAAAGAAATTACATTCTCTCATATCTCCAATTGGGATGAGGATGAGAATTGGATGAATTATAACTTAAGGAATGCTTCACCATATCTCTAGTCACTTACTTCCAAGCTCTATGAGTGGATGATAGGTTTTGTTCATTGGAGAAAGGAGGATAAAGATCAAATTGATATCATGCTTCCAATTGTTTCCTAAATAAAAGGTTATACATATTTTCTCTTTTATTCCAGTGTGTCTATGAAGCTTGACATATAACAAAAAATATGAAAGGATAATTCTAATCAAAATGTGAATTCCTTAAGTTGGCTCCTTACAGTTAATTAAATATTGAGATCTCATAATCTTAGAAAGAGAGACATCCATGGTCTCTCAAGGTTCTCGTATGCAAGAAGCATGTTCAAGATGTCTCTCATAGTATTTCGGAATATGTATATATGAAAATGGTATGGATAGAGGAAACATGACCATTTTCTTTGCAGGAACTTTGTTCCTCTTGGGGAAAAATTAAAAAGGTTTTCTTATGGAAACCTCTTCTCAAAATGTATTGGGAAGCCCTTCTATAATTTATATCCTAGAAATCTTCAGTTTCTAGGAACAATTCAAATCTTTAATATTGTTATAAATTAATTAACATACAAATGGAACATATAGAATATTGCATAAACATAAACACATAAAATAATAAAGCAAGAGAGACAAAGATATATGCGGTTCACCAAATTTGGGCTATTTCCATGGAGAAACAACCAATCCTTCTATATATATGATCTAACAAAATGAAGAGGTACATGCTACAACAAATCCATATAATTTATTATTTTCTCTCACATAGTGTCTCCTTTTTTATTCGCATACCAAATAATACATAGGCGTAATACAATTCTCTCATCTAAATTCAAGGTTTCCTTCTAGGAAAACAAACCCTCAATTAACATAAATTCTACCGTCACATCTTCTGCCTAATGAACCCCCCAGGTTTAATGTGAAATTAGAATATTTTATTAGGAAAATTATAATATAATTTTCCCTTCAGTGGCAGTGCCCCTAAACAACCATCAGGGGGGCTCCAAAGAATTGCAACCACCCCCTAGGAATTTCATGGCAGTAACAGTGATTGGGGGTGGGGGGGGTATCCACCCCCCACTCCCCCCCATTAGAGAATGGGATCTAACCATGACCGAAAAAAACAACCTTTGAGCAATCAGGAAGATAATCAAGCTCCACAACTAACAATATCCCGCTGGGAGACTAATTATATCAACTCCATCATTGTTTCACTTGCTTGAAAATGTTTCCACTTGGACATGGTTGTTTCCCATATTGACCATCACACTTAGCGACCAATTGAAACTTAGTAGAAACATAGTTTCTCCCTAGTTACCACCTTTGTCAACATATTTATAGGATTCTAACTAGTGTGTATCATTCCAACTTCAATTTTCCATCTTCCATAACTGCCCAGATGAAATGGTGCACGAGTTATATATTTTTTTTGTTGGAATGAAATGTTTAGTTCTTTGCAATATGAATGGCACTCTGTTTGTCACTCTATAACCTACCAATCTCCTGCTTCTTTCCCAATTCATGCATGAACCTTTGTAACCAAATCATATATTTACTAACCTCTGTAGCAATAACATATCTCACTTTTAGTGTTGAAAGTGCAACAATGTTTTGCAATTTTGAAACCCAACTGAAAAAAATTCTACCTACAATAAACAAATATCCTATGGTTCTCCTCACGTTATATCTATCAACTGCGATATTTTCATCAACATATTCCTATAAAAAGAATGTGAGCCTCCAAAATATAATTCTTGATTAGTGGTACCTCTCAAATACCTAAGAACCAACTTCACTGCCATCCTACTTTCTTTCATGTATTGTTCATATACCTTCTCACAACCCACATTACATGTGCAATATCCGACCTTCTGCACACCATTTCATACATTAAGCTTCCAACTGGTGATGTGTATTGAACTTTAGACATTTAATCAATCTCTTCATGGGCCTTGGGACACATATGCTTACTTAGATTCAAATAGCTAGCCAAAGATTTATTAATTTGTTTTGCATTATGCATATTAATTCTTTTCAACACACTTTCTATCTACTCACTTTGAGACATAAATAGTAATATTATATAACTTCCATGATTTTTGTTTATGATAAACAAAGTGGTTAGAGTGACATCTAGTATAACCTTGTTCAAACATAAACCTATCAAATTTTATATACATGTTGACAGTGCTTGACCCGCCAACAAAGGGGATCTCCCCGGTACAAAGTCCCAACTAGACCTCACACCATTTGGTGTAGGAGTCACATCTGTTACGATGGCACGATTTCCATTATCTTAGAGATTTTCCTTAGCTCTTTCTTTTCAAAACATGAGAGCATTATGCATGTATCTTTAAAAGTGAAGTGCGTATGCCTGGTGAGTGCGTAATGTAACTTTCTGTCCGGCTTATCTTACTGTAAGGGAGAGGGTAAAAGAGAGCCTCTAGATGAGAGGTAATAGTACCACCCAGGGGGAGTGCACACGAAAACAGGAAGGGTTTGTTCATTATCCAATGAAATAGTCCACATTGGATGCAGCACTCACTAAAACCAAATTGAAAGGGAAAAACGTACACCATCCAAAGGAGTAGTCCAAATGGGGGTAACTGCTATTATAACCAAGAAAATAAGAATGGCATGTCTAATTTTCTACGGAGTAGTGCACATGAATGAGACATTAGTGATAAAAAATACAACACATCTTCAACAATATAAGTACTAAAATAATCAAACTAGTTAAAGTATCTTAGTACATGTTAAGAAACACATGCATTACAAACATTTAAAGAATAGTCTTACAAACAGATACAAAATATTCCTGAAAATGTGCTGGCCTAAGATAGGCTTCTGAATTAAGAAAAAGGTCCAAGACACATCTGTACACCATACATTAGTAGCCCTAGTAGTGGGACATTGGAGCCACACCTCGCTCCTCAAAGAATAGACTAAAGACTCTCAAGGATATGTGGGAAGAGCCAAGGTGAAAAGTCCTTTTCTCATATAGTGAGGGGTTATACATAGCTAAGGGGGATACCTGACCCTTGTGACTCTTCGACTTCCCTCATGAGTGTTTGACTTCTTGTGACTTTTCCACTTACATGACCCTTCAACTTCATGTTTGCGTCTCCTGGAAATTCACATTACAGTACATTTGATTACAACAAGTATGACCCATAGTAGTGATATGGCCAAGACAACTCACGACACAACTCAACAAGACATTGTTGACATGTACTAGCTAACTATGGCGTCTTTTTTCAGTTACTATGTTTTTGAGTGATGGGTGTGCTCTCGGCGTATCATGCCTTCTCGTCTACATGGAAAATTTTGTGGGGCATTCAATGGTCTTGGTCTTTTATTGATTCACTTTCTTGTTGATGTGATTCATACGTTCATTAAACTATGAGCAAGTCTTCTAGCATGCACTCCTTCTTCATTACGTTCATTGTGGCAACATTTTTCATCAATGTACCTGTTACTAAAATCACTCATGAACAAACGACAAGAATTAAAGCTTCCACATACTAACCATTTATAAAAAAATTAGGACATCAATAAGAGAGACGCTGAAACTACGTGAGACATGATGAAAAGGGTTTAATGATGCCTTTAGCAAGTTGACTTACCCCATTGATCCCAATTATTTCATCAAAGCATCTTTGCCACTCACTTAGACACTACTGACTTAGCATAGGATTGACCCCCTACAAGATGCACTTGAAGAAGCAACCAAGATCGAGGCTATGGTAGGATATCTTAATGAACACCAAGGGGGATCAGTTTCTAATGATCCTACTCTCATAGGGTTGTAGTAGTAGATCATGGATATGAATGAGAAGATGATAGACATGAACCTAGTGTTAATTGTGTGAGCTCCAACGTGGTGTACCAATTGCCACATTTAAGCGAATCACACGATTGAGTGCTCAATATTGAGGGGTCTTAGCAATCCCTCCATGGTAGAGGGTCCCTCTACATCCTTACCCACCATGGGAGTTGTGAAAGTTGGTATGAAAGGCTTATATATAGGTTACACACTATTTCATACTTTTCCAAACCAATAGGGTGCGTCACTGAATGAATACTGTGAAATATTATGAATGTATGGGAATCTTTCATGCCTCTGTGTTATCTTACAAAAATATTTGAATGTCCTTAACAATGTTTTCTATGATTTTTTTGGTTCAACAACTTACCACACCGATTGGCGTAGGGACTTAGATGCTCTAGCTTATCGGCTGATCATTCCCCCTTTACAATTAATGAAGCTCCTCGAGGGAAATGACGTGGAGGAACAAGTGGGGGAAGAATGAGAGGCAGAGGTTGGATCTATTGCTACAATTGTCTCCATGAGGGGAATGCTGCTAGAGACTTCCCACTACCCAGAAGAAATTGGTGCTCCCATTGTATGGTCAACACAAATGCAACATGCTAGAATTAATTGCTAGGTGGGAGGAGTGAAATCGGAAGAAGGGCATGAATTTCATTAATAAAAAAATTCGAGAACCTAAACCATCTTTGATGTCAAACATTAACATATTCATCTAGAGAAGATAAAATACTAAAGCCGACTCGAGGGAAATTAAGAAACTGAGAGTCATAAATCCTACCTCGACAAAGTGCTCTTATGATTTTAACTAGTAGAATAAGTGTTGGCTTATATGGGCTTGACCTAGGTTCGGAGGAATTATTTAGCCAAGAAAATCCCGTAGCTACCAGCCGTTTTAGCAACAGCCTGCGAAGCGCAGATTGAGGTCTCACCCGAGGTAGCAAGGAAGGGTGCTGGAACTAGGTTTCCACACCCTTGGGATGTCTAGATGTGGTTTGGAGGTTTCGCACTCTGTTCTGCAGCTTACCGATCTAATCTAGTGGAAGAGGTATTACAGCTCGAATATACTTTAGAGTGGTCTTTAAGCAAACATTTATCACATTTATCCAGTTCGCATATTAATATTAAACCCATATTCACAAATATTCAAGAAACAAACATATGTGCATAGATCAAAATAGTCTTATTAGTCATAAAAAATGCTAGATTCGTGATAATTTAGTTCATAAGCAAAATTCCCAGAAGGAACTTATCCTCATTTCTACTTATCTCTAAGACATTCAGATCCACCCTACGCACACAGCTGCAGGTGTCCGTACACATAGCTGCAGGGGACTGCGCACACAACTGCGGACTCCTCCCAGCCTTTGCACACATAGCTACAGAGCCTCTACTATCCCCAAACCCTTGACTCGAACTTACAGATGCTTCTCACTACCTTGCTCAATAAGCTGTTCAACTTTAGACCCAAGATCATACCCAAAAGAACTACCTTTCCCTCCTAGAGTCGCGCTCTATTTATAGCTGTCCATGGTCTACGGACCGAATTTCTTCCTATTATTTTATATTATTTTTCAGGCAGACAACCCTTTGACTGGGCATTTTACATTTTCGTGCTCTGCATATTCCAGAGGTTCACAATATTTTTATCCTAATTTCTAAGCTATCAGACCAAAAACTATTATGCAGGACCTCCGCTACCCAACAGTCTCCCAACACAATCATCGTGATTCGTCCCAAGTCACTCGTTGGTGCGGCGAAATGCGCTACCGTGGCTTCGTGGTTCACCTCCCTTTGAGTAACACTCGTCATCCTACTGCTTCCTCATTGTCTCTTACAACGCTTCGTCCGACTCCTAATTTAGTGTTTTTGCCACTTCTTGCGAGTGATGCTACTCATTTTGATCTGCTTGGTTAACACAGAACACCCCCTCATCGGATTTTAGCTCGAGCAGGGGAGTCACGTATGGAACCTCCTTGTACCACTGCAACCACTTCGAACCTTCGTATCCACTCTTCGCCCTATTTGCTACAGGTTTTGTTGCAATTTCGTAAGATTGTTGATGTTGTCCGTGAGATCCCACTCGTTAAGGTCTTTCAGAGAGACCTTAGTAACTTCGGTTCCTCCCATGGTCTTTGGTTTTCCATTCTTTTGCTAGATTTTTGTGGTTCGCTGACGTGACTGTGGCTACAGCGATGGCATCCGGACCAATTCTGCTTCGTGTCTCCCCTTTCTGGTACATCCCTTACTATTGGGGTAGCAAGCTGTGGAATGCCCACGTCTATCAGCACTATGCTCCTTAGATAGTCCTGCTACTCTATCAGCCACATCACCACTCTCGGGCTTATTCCTTGTGCAGAGATACTAACCAACTCCATATCAATACTTAGCATACGCTTTTGTGGAAGTGTAGTTTACAAGGTGGATGCACCTCAGTGATCTATAAGTGATTCGAATTTCAAATTCCTTGATTCATGCCTGTTCCATGGAATGTCTGTGGTAGCTCATGCCATGTCTGGCTCATACTCCTCTTCTTAATTGCCCACTGCCCGCTCCTTTTCACCATAACGCAGACATCTTATTGTGAATAGTGACACAAATCGTCACCTCTGCTCGGAGCAATGCAGCAGTGTACTTTTGACTACACGACCACGATCTTGATGATGAGCGAGATCAACACGTATCTTGGAACTCGTGCCTCATTTTCCCACACTGCTTTACCGTTCCGTGCTCTCTTTCAATTGGCCGGAGTGTTGAGGCTGTACCTCAAACGGTTAGTCGGGCAGTGAACCCACCCATATAGAGCTTCAGGCGACTGCCATTTACTCGCCCTAGGAAGGGATCCCAATTAAGTTTGGCAAGCTAAACCATGCCCCCATCGGTAGCTTCTTTGATGACATCGGGTCCCAACCAATGCATTCGAAGTTTTTCATGGAATTTCTCGAATTTATTGTCGTATAGCAATACTAAATCATTCTCCTTGAAAGTGTGCACCTTGTTATGATGATCCTGCCATGCTTTTTCATGTTGTTTCTATACTTGCTGATGGAATCCAGCCAAAAATCATTCTTCTTCTAGTTCTTCAAGTTGCATGAGCCTTTCCTTCAAAGCCCCACAATCTGCCATACTAGTCATTGCCGTTACCTGCAGACTAGGCACAATATATTCCATCGGCATAATGGTCTCCTGGCCATAGACTAACCGAAAAGGTGTCTGGATCGTCAACTTCTTGCATGTGGTGCGATATGCCCATAGCACAGTAGGCTTGTGAAAATCCTAGTCATTTCATTGCGTATTATAGACCCTATTCCATGCAGTCTCAAATATTTTGTTGAATGCTTCAACGGTCCCATTCACTCACAGGTGGTATGGCGTATTGTGCTGGTGATATATCTAGAATTCCTCAGTGAGTGCGTTGATTGTTTCATTCAAAAAATGCATTCCCCAATCACTCATTAGAATTTTGCGACATCCAAACCTTGTCAGTACTTTCTCAAACAAAAACGTCGCAGTGGTTGCGATGATGATATAGCGTGCGTTCGTTTTCACTCGTGGCTCGATAGGTCCTACAAAGTCGATTGCTCACTTCTCAAAGGGTTGTAGCATCATCTGTGGCTGGAGCAACATTTCATCTCTCCATGATGGTTTCCCCATCCATTGACATAAGTCGCAGGCTCGGAAGTGTGCTTTTGAATCCTGATGTAGAGTAGGCCACCATAATCCTGTGCAAAGGATCTTCTGAGCTATTGTGCGACCCGCATAGTGTCCACAAACAACCCCCCCATGTGCTTCGACCAGGGTCTATCGCGTTCGAACTCTGGGACATATCAGCGCAATATCTCATCGTTTCCCATTTTGTAGAGGTGGCCTGCAATCACAGTGAACTTTGCTATGTGTATCACCAATTCCTTCTTATGCTGAACAAAGTATCCCTGCGCGCAGTTCCTGTAGTTAAGAAACAGATTATATCTTCAAAGTGACCATCTGTGATGCGCATCTCATATAGTTCAGCATTCGGAAGTCTGTCCTCTAGATTTGTGGGTTCTTCGCCAATCTGACTTTAGGATAGGTGATCTAGGCCTGCATTTAGACATCCCAGTTTAATGACGACCTCAAAGTCATACTCCTGGAACAAAAACAACCATCTACAGATATTCCCCCCAACACAGGCTTAGTCATTAGGTATTTTAACACTGAGTGATCGGTATTCGTCTTAAATTGACCTCCAAGCAGATAATGCAGAATTTTTTAAGCACGTATACCATCGCTAATCCCTCACGCTTAGCAGTGGAATAATTCTTATCAGTTGTTGACAACTGACAACTTGTGAACGCAATCAAGTGGTCGATTCCCTCCGCTCTTGTTTGAGAAAGTATCACCGCCAATGCGATACATGACGTGTCAGCATGCACATGAAATTTGATATCCCATTTTGGAAAGACCAATATACGGGCTGAGGCCATATTTTCCTTAAGCGTCTCTAGACTTTTGTTACATTCCTCATTCTAGCAATAAGTAGTGTCCTTCTTTAGCAATTGTTCCATCGAAGTTGTGATCTAAGTGTAGCTTTTGATGAACTTTTGATAGTAGCCCTATGTCCTAGTGTGGCGTGTAATTTCTTGACACTTTGCAGTGCTTGCAGATTGAGTATGATGGCGATATTTCCCAGATCCACCATCACGCCTTGCTTACAGACCACATGGCCCAATAGGTTCCCGAATGGAACAACGAAAGTACACTTCTTCAAGCTTAGCGCAATCTGATGTCAGCAGCAAGTATCCAGCATCAACCGTAAGCTCACTACATGCTTCTTGACCAATCCAAACATAGTCCAGTCATCAAGATAGACTTATAAGAACCTATGGATAAATTCTTTGAATGTCACGACTACTATTTGTGAAAATATTGCTGGCGCATTCTTCAATCTGAAGGTCATTACTGTGTACTGAAAGCAACCCCATTCGGCGGCGAACATTGTCTTAATGCTATCCTCTGGCGTGATCTTGATCTGGTGGTATCCTGAGAACCCATCCGTGAAGGAGTAGGCTTCCTGTCCCCCCACATTTTCTAGCACCTCATCTGTAAACAGTGTTGGAAATGGGTTAATAACACAGGCATCATTGAGCTTCCTGAGACCCATGAAAATGCGAATCTCGCCCTTTTGTTTCTTCTCCTGCACAACCATCGGACTTACCCAGTCAGACTCCTCGACTGGTTCAATGATTCCCGCTACAAACATCTTGTCCAGTTCTTCGTAGACCTTTGCTTTATATTTTGGATTCAATCGGTAGGGCTGCTGCTTCACCGGTTTCGCATCTAGATTCAATGTTATCTTCATCATTCCTAAGTCTCCTAAAATCCCTTTTAGCTCCATAATCTTTGTTGGGAACAAATCCCGATATTCCTGCAGCAACTCGACGACCTTCTCCACTGTGGTGTCATCCTAGTAGTCCCCAAGTGTTGCATACTTCGGCTCTTATTCGGTTCAAATATTCACTTATTTCATTTTAAATGATGCTGCGATATCTGGATCTTCGATTTCGAGTTAGCGCACCTCCCGGATCCCCTCTGATTCCAGAATATTGACGCTTCGCAGATCATCCTCATCATCTTCTGCTTGGATATTATAGCATTTGAGGGCCTGGCTCAGTTGCTGTGACCAGTCGGGCTACACAGTTTCCCTTTGGTTCTATTGGTGTCTTGAATATGGTAGCCTTTACCAACTGCAGTGCTTCGTCCACATGATCCATCCATTGATCTTCAAAATGAAATTTCGAAAAAAACCCTACACGCAAGATATCCCATTCACCTGTGTCGTGCCGAAGCTCTGCTTCCATATACTAGTTTTTGGGAATGACGTCCAAGGTGTGATAAAATAAGTGTACCCATTCTGGTTGAGGTTCCTCTCTGTAGGCTTTGATCCATTTGGTAAGGTGCATGCGCGGATCATCACATCCATCATATTTCCTCGTTATGCATAGTTCCAGCTTCCCAAATTTGATATTCATCATGCGCCTGCAGGCGCGGCAATCTTCGAACATCCCTTCATGTGTGCCCCACCATCACACAGGCATCACGCGCAACACCCATCACATCGCATCAAACCCTTGGTGCTCTAGAACTACAATTTCAAATTTGGTCAGGAATTCATCTATTATTTTCAACCCATTATACTTGGGAAATTTGCGATCTTGGGCCCTTACGCAGTATTGAGAATGCAACAAGATGATGGAGCTTAGTGGAAAGGAGTTGCCTTCACTAAGTGGGCCCGTAGGCAAATTATGGTGCAAAGTCTATTTTTTAGACTATGTCTATTTTTAGACATATGGATGATGTCTATGAGTTGCAGGATGTTGTTTATGGATGATTGATCATGTTGGGAAAAATAGATGGACTTCTATTTTTGGATCACAGCAGGAGTGATCAGAGTCTATTTTTAGGCTGCTAGTCAAAAATAGAAAAGTCAAATATTATTGTCGCATAATAATATTTAGACTATAAACATTATCTTATCCTCTTGGAGCACTTCAATTTGAGCTACAGATGTGGCACATGCAGTTGTCAGAAGGAAATACACTTTTCTTATGAGTCAGTTGAGCTATTGCATGCATGAGATCAGTTAGAACTCATGCATGTGAGTTCTATGGAGTTGGATGTGGAGTTGGTGGCTTTGTTTAAACTAGTTGTAATTAGTCTAACTGCAAATAGACTAGTGATGAGTGATGTGAATTAATTGATTAAATTAATTCACTAATTATTAACTCATAATGAAACTAAAGAATACATCAGTTAACTCAGCGCATGTACAGTTCAGTGGAGACAGGTGCTAGAGGTTGAGATTGCTATCAGTTGTGACTATAGTTGTGCATGAGGTCTTGCACAAGCAATGTATTGAGTATGCCCATGATGATTTCCCAATATATGCCCAGTGAAATAGCCTGTGCTCATGTGATTTCATGTGTGAGTGATTCTTAGCAGGTATTGTGCAATAGAGGCAGACAAAGAAGCAGAGGAGATTTGAACCTGTGACTTGTTCGGATCTGAGTTAGTTTTGTGTGTAACAGGTGGAGATAGTACTGAGTACTTGTGAGGAGTATTGTCTATGTATTGTTACATGTTCTCAATCATTAATATACAGATAGTGTGGGGTTTTTAGCTGTAAGCTTTCCCCAGGATACATACTGTGTTAATGTGTGCATGCTATTGATGTTTCATTGTTTTTAATGCTACTAAATTGATGATCAACGTAGAGGAGGTTATGTATTATGCATGTATTCCACAATAGTGTATAATCGGGATAATCTCTGTGAATAAGTGTCATATTATTCAAAATTTCTACATGGTATCAAAGCTGTTGATCATCAGGTCTATTATTCAGGAAGTTTTTACATTCTATTTCTTCAGGTAGAGTCTGTAATCGGGCCAGGTAGCCTCTGGATTCATCCTTCCTTTGGAAGGTGAGATATCCGGTAAAAGCCCATACATTCAATCTCTGTACGAGAAATATTTTGTTCTCACGAATTCTAGATCAGAGGCGGTTGAGTTTGGAGCTGGTGGAATTCGAATTTGTAGCAGTGTTTTCTTGGTATCAACGTGGCAATGTCTTTCAATGGATTGCGATTGGAGTATGCTCTTGAGGGCAGCTCGAACTATATTGCATGGAAGGATAGGATGGAGGCAGTGTTGGATGATAATGGGCTGAAGGATTTCATAGAGGCTGATGTCCCAAAGCCTACTGATGTTGCGCAGGTTGATGCTTGGCAAAAGAAGACAACAAAGTGTCAAAGGATTCTGTTGGAGGGCGTGAAGGATCACATTGTGTCCAGCCTGTATGGAAAGGATTCTCCATACTTTATGTGGAAAGCATTAACAAATCTATTCCAAATCAAGAACGATCAGAGGAAGCTGGCGCTCAAGGATAAACTCAAAAACATCAAATGTGAGAAGGGAGACAGTATGCCCAAGTATCTCACGAAGTTCACTCAGTGTTGGGATGAGCTGGGAAGTGTGGGGGTGACTGTCGATGATGAGGACTTGGTGAGCTTGGCTCTCCTTGGTCTTCTGAAGAGTTGGCATTCCTATCAGGACTTTGTCAATGGTTGGGAGAAATTGCTAGGATGGGAGAGACTTTGGTCAGATCTTGTGCAGGTGGAGATCAGGCGGAATACCAGGGACGGATCTTCATCAAAGGGAATTGATGAAGAAAATTGCGCTTTGGATACCAAAGCAAAGAAGGGGAAGACCAAGAAAGCTTCTCAGTCTGGTGTGAAAGGCAAGAAGCAGGACATGTCCAAGGTGAAGTGCTTTCACTGTGACCAACACGAACACTATGCCACTAATTGTCCGCAGAAGAAGAAGAAAAAGCAAGCTGTTGGATCTACAGCAGGAGAGGCTCTAGCCTCGCAGTTTGAGCTTGATTTTTCATTGATCGCATGCTTGGTTTCAAGTGTGATGGGATGAGTGTGGTTCTTGGACAGTGGTGCGTCTTTTCACATGACAGGAGATCGAGATTTGTTTTCTGATCTGGAGGAGAAGATCTTGGAGTGCACATCAAGATGGGCGATGATGGTAGATACAGTGCGACCGATATCGGTACCATTTCCTTTGAGAGGGAGTCTGGTAAACCTTTGTATTGAAGGAAGTGATGTATGTTCCAGGATTGAAGAAGAATCTTATCTCGGTGGCGAAGTTAGAATACAAGGGATATGATGTTGTTTTCACTGAGGGAAAGGCTTTCCTGCGCCGCAAGACAACTAGAGAAACCTGGAAGATAGGGGTTCGAGTGAGGAACTTTTATCAGTTGCATGTAGATGGATGTGCAGTAATGACATGCAAGGTAGAAGGATTGGTGAGCCGGGATGATGGCGAGGCGTGGCATAGGAGATTGGGTCACCTTCACCATGGAGCCTTGAAGATACTATAGCAGATCACTACAGGGCTTCCTAAAGGCACTCTTGCATAGTCAGATCAGTGCAAGGGGTATACTTTGTGAAATTTTGTGAAATCCACCTTTCACTAGAAGGATAGTCATGCCACGATGATCCTTGAGAGAATTCACACAGACGTGTGTGGACCTTTCTCAGTAGCTTCGACAGCAAAACAAAGGTATTATGTGATCTTTGTTGATGATTTCTCTCGTAAGTGCTGGATCTTCTTCATGCAGAAGAAGAGTGAGACATACTCAAAGTTCTATGAGTTCAAAGCACTGGTTAAGAAGGAGTCGAGGAAGAAGGTGAAGGCTCTTAGGAGCGATAATGGTGGTGAATATATCTCTGGCAAGTTCAAGGATTTCTACAGTGCAGAAGGGATTCGAAGAGAGATCATAGCTCCCCATAACCCACAACAGAATGGGGTTGTTGTGCGAAAGAATAGAATGATCATGGGTGTTGCACGGGCGATGTTGCATGATCAGGGCCCACCCCTTCACTTGTGGGCGGAAGCATGCAATACAGTAGTATATGTGTAGAACCGTTGTCCTCACAGGATACTTGGCATGAGTACACCCGAGGAGGCTTATTCTGGTAAGAAGCCTGATCTTTCTCATTTGAGGATTTTTGGTGCTAACGTTTACATGCATGTGACGAAGGATTCCAGAAAGAAGTTGGAGCCGACTGCAGAGGTTGGGATATTTGTGGGGTACACTGATATGCCCCACAACTATTGTGTGTATTTGCCAGACAGTGGTAAGATTGTTGTGCGACGGGATATAAAATTTCAGGAGGAGAAAGCCATGAAGTGTTCGCTTGAGAGGGAGCTACACTTGCATGCAGATGAGGAGCTATTAGTTCCTAAGGATGAGCTTCAGGAAGTTGATCAACCACAGGACGAGGTTCATGGAGTGGAAGAGACCACTCATGCAGCACTAACCATCAGAGGGCGAAAGCGCTCGACAGAAGCTAAGCGACTGGCTCAAGATGCAGAGAAAGTTGTAGGACCACCTACAGCCCAATGTAGGTAGAGATGGTCACCTGATCGGTATACTGGATACATGGCTCTTATGAGAAAATGTGTTGTGAGAGAGCCATCCTCTTTTGAGGAAGTTGTGGAGGATCTCGCATGGGTAGACGCCATGGTGGAAGACTATGATTCGATTGTCAGCAACAGTGCATGGGAGATTGTTCCTAGATCGGAAGCAAAATCAGTGGTGGGTTTGAGATGGATCTACAAAGTTAAGCAGGCAGTTGACAAGAGTGTCAAGAAGTACAAGTCAAGATTTGTTGCCCGAGGCTTTTCACAGATAGAGGGGATGGATTATGAGGAGACCTTTGCACCTGTCGCAAGGTATTCTTCCATACGGACGATTCTTGCTTTCTCAGTGAGATGGGGTGGCACATTCATCAGATGGATGTGAAGAATGTGTTGCTCAATGGAGTCATTGAGCAGGAGGTGTACATAGAACAGCCTGAAGGTTTCAAGATCTTCAATAGCGGTTCGCATGTGTGCAGGCTCAAGAAAGCATTGTATGGGTTGAAACAAGCACCACGTGCTTGGTACACACGGATAGACAGTTATTTCACCGGACTTGGATTCTCCAAGAGTGAGGCGGATCCTAACGTATACCAGATTGTGGTGGAGGGTAAGTTACTTGTCATTGTAATTTATGTAGATGATTTGATTCTAACGGGTGATGAGCTGTTGATACTTTCATGCAAGTATGATCTTGCTAAGGAGTTTGAGATGAAGGACTTGGGCCTGCTTCACTATTTCCTGGGATTGGAAATTTGGTAGCGCAGTGATGGACTATTTGTTTCTCAGGGTAAGTATTCTCGGGAGACTCTGGAGAAGTTCGGCATGCATGGCTGCAAGCCTGTTGATACTCCTCTTCCTGGAGGTTGGAGGAAGGAGGATGCCAGTTCGGCAGAAGAAGTGGATAACACTGTTTATCAATAGTTGGTGGGGTCGCTTATGTATCTGGTCAATACATGACCCGATATATGCTATGCTTTTAACCAACTTTCACAAGCTATGGTTAATCCAACCAAGCTCTTCTGGAAGGCAGGCAAGCATGTATTACGTTATTTGAGAGGCACTTCGGGATATGGATTGTGGTACAGATAAGAGGATGAGGTGAAGCTATGTGGTTTCACGGATGCAGATTAGGCAGGGAGCCCAACGGATAGAAAGAGCACATCAGGAGGGGTCTTCAGTATTGGGTCGACAACAGTTTCTTGGTACAGCAGGAAGAAAAGATCTGTGGCACTCAGTTCAACAAAGGCCGAGTATATGGTAGCAAGTTTGGCTGCATGCGAGGCTATATGGATGAGGAAGATCCTGGTTGGTTTGTTCGGTTCTTACATGAAGCCTACTGTGATTTACTGTGATAACCATAGTTGCATTAAACTCTCGGCTAATCCTGTATTTCATGATAGATCTAAGCATATTGACATCAGGTACCATCATATCAGAGATTGTGTGCAGCGGAGAATCATGTTACTTTCATACATTCCAATGGAGGATCAGGATGTTGATATCTTGATGAAGGTGCTCACCAGGAGAAAATTCGAATACCACCGAGGCAGGATAGGGGTTGCTGATAATCCATATCTTGTTGAGAGGGAGTGTTGAGAATGCAACAAGATGATGGAGCTTAATGGAAAGGAGTCTCCTTCACTAAGTGGGCCCGCAGGCAAATTATGGCGCAAAGTCTATTTTTAGACTATGTCTATTTTTAGACATATGGATCATGTCTATGAGTTGCAGGATGTTGTTTATGGATGATTGGTCATGTTGGGAAAAATAGATGGACTTCTATTTTTGGATCACAACAGGAGTGATGAGAGTCTATTTTTAGACTACTAGTCAAAAATAGAAAAGTCAAATATTATTGTCTCATAATAATATTTAGACTATAAACATTATATTATCCTCTTGGAGCACTTTAGTTTGAGATACAGATGTGGCACATGTAGCTGTCAGAAGGAAATACATTTTTCTTGTGAGTCAGTTGAGCTATTGCATGCATGACATTACTTAGAACTCATGCATGTGAGTTCTGTGGAATTGGATGTGGAGTTGATGGAGTTGTGTTCAGTTTGATTTTGTTTAAACTAGTTGTAATTAGTCTAACTGCAAATAGAATAATGATGAGTGACGTGAATTAATTGATTGAATTAATTCACTAATTATTAACTCATAATGCAACTGAAGAATACATCAGTTAACTCAGTGCATGTACAGTTCAGTGGAGACAGGTGTTAGAGGTTGAGATTGCTATTAGTTGTGACTATAGCTGTGCATGTGGTCTTACACAAGAAATGTATTGAGTATGCCCATGATGATTGCCCAATATATGCCCAATGAAATAGCCTGTGCTCACGTGATTTCAAGTTTGAGTGATTCTCAGTAGGTATTGTGCAATAGAGGCAGGCAAAGCAGCGAAGGAGATCTGAACCTGTGACTTGTTCGGATCTGAGCTAGTTTTGTGCGTAACAGGTGGAGATAGTACTGAGTATTTGTGAGGAGTATTGTTTATGTATTGTTAGATGTTCTCAATCATTAATATATAGATAGTGTGGGGTTTTCAGCTGTAAGCTTTCCCCGGGACACATATTGTGTTAATGTGTGCATGCTATTGATGTTTTATTGTTTTTAATGCTGCCAAATTGATGATCAACATAGAGGAGGTTATGTATTATGCATGTATTCCGCAATAGTGTATAATTGGGATAATCTCTGTGAATAAGTGTCATATTATTGAAAATTTCTACACGCAGTACAACGATTTAGTCAACATGTTCTAGTGTAGCGTGGTTACTCCCCTCAACCTGTTGCGTCATCGCTCGTCTTCCTCATCTAAATCAGAAGTGTAAGATTCTCCATTACCTTGTGATATTCTTCCATCCTTCATTGTCTTGACCCATCCTCACTCTTAGGCAGACATTGTGTAGCTACAAGCTACATCTTCGTCGCGTTTTCTATTGTGCACAGGTTCAATGTATCGTGGTCGTTTAGCCGGATCTAGTGGAATGACTACGCGGAGTGACTTTGTTTCAAATATCATTATTTGCTTCTTTAGATTAATCATCCCATTCATGTTGGTGGCCTAATTTATTCCTAACAATGCAGGATAGGGTGTACTTCCATCCATGAGCTCAATAACTTCAAAGTCCATTCGGGTACTTGCGCCTTCAAGGTTTACCGTAACTCCTTGCAGCCTTCCAATGGGCAACACCTTCTGCTAATTTTCCATCTGTAATTGCATAGGGGACCATTGTAGTGTAGGCTTACCCATGCACTACCAAGTTTTTTTTGGCAGTACGTTGGCATCTGATCTCAAGTCCAAAATGATCTGCTCCATCTCATAATCACCTATCTATGCCGTTAACCACATTTCCCCTGTGGTCCATGATGCATGTCTTCCAAAATTTTGAACGACACGAGGTTCACTCCATCCTACGCATCTATTTACCAATTCTTGTAAGCTTTTAACCACCTATTATCGTGAAGCAATTTTATACATGTCTCTAAAAAGGTAGTTATCATCAAGGGATCCTTGTCTAACTTTGGCTGATCCCTATTACTTGGGGGAGAGACCTCCGCGAAGCTCTCTCGAGCTTCCCTATATGTCTCCTTATCGCCCCTTGAGTTTCGTCCATCCGCTTTTATGGTTGTGCCACTCCTCAGCACCATGTTGACCTTGGGATCTTCCTCGTGGGGTTCGAACCTCATCATTTGCACATTCTGGGTCATTGTTGGTTACGTTTCTCTTCTTTCATGAATTTGTGATATCAATGTACGAAAATCAATCAGCTCATGATCGAACTGCTCACAATAACTGCACGAAAATCTTGTTGGGTTGGCACAATCCTACGCATAATGTCCGGGTGCTCTGCAGTTGTAGCAGATTAGTTGCCTGCATCCCCTCCTAGCCCCATTCTACCCCGTCCTCGACCACGACCTTAGAACCCACCACGTGCGATCACTACGGCTGGATCCTGACCTCACACCTTAGTCTGCATTATGTATGCAGGTGACTGGTCCATTAACAATTGGTAGCTTTGATAGTCTCTTTCCTCGCGGCCCACTGACCTGCAAAAGTTGTAAAATAGCTGGTGGGTGTCTGGTTGTATTTTGGTAATAGGTGAGAGTTATCAGTGTTGTGCTTCTCTCCCACCTGATAGATTGCGCACCAGAGCAGGGCTGTGGTGCTTAGTCCTATCTGTGCCTCTGGTCGCAATAGTGTTGGTCCCCCGATCGCCACAAAATTTACTATGACCGGGCAGTGATCTTTATCGTGTCCCTGGCTTCTACACTTTATACACCATACTTCCTCCCGAACTTTTGCTCACGGTATATGTTCTTGTTTTATCTTCTTCATTTCAACACACAAATCTTAGATCTGCGCTTGGATTTGTTGAACTCCCAACCCCGGGTCTTGCAATGGAGTTTCATGTAACCTCATCAATATCTCTAGCACTTCGACCTGGGTTGAGATCTTCTGTTGTGATAGAGATGCCTTTAGATGTGGTGTTAAGGATGCCATAAACCAAGCGCAGTGGTGTGCATCCGTCAAGGTCATGTTAGCCTCATGAATATTACTTTTCAGTCTTTCGTCCAAACCCCATCGGGTTTCTCTAGGCATCATCGCGATTTCTTTGAACACTATAATCGACTGTGCTTCTTACCTCGGCTGGCTAAACTCCTTCAATTCGGTCTGAATTTCCGCGGTCCCCGCCATTGCATGCTTGCTTCAATATTTTATGTACAATGTCGGTGCTCGGTCTCATAGTGCGCTGACTAAAGTAGCTTTTCTAATATTGTCATCTGCGGTTTTCTATGCATTCCATAATGATGTTAGCATAAACTAGAATTGTTCCAGGTCTTCGCCTCCTGCTCCATTAAATACGACAGTTGAATCGTGCTTTCCATAGTTACTCTTGATCTACTACTGTTCCTGATCCCTTCGATCCTTCAACGTTCTTCTCTATAAAGTCCCCATGTTTCCCACCAGAAACCCCTTAGACAGATCCCGGTCCTGGAAATGGAACCATTTGTTGGCTTATATTGGCATGACCTAGGTTTGAACGAATTATTTAGCCAAGCAAATCCCATAGCTACTAGCCCTTTCAGCAACAACCCATGAAGCGCGGATTGAGGTCTCACCCAAGGTAGTAGGGGAGGATGCTAGAACCAGGTTTCCACACCTTTGGGATGTCTAGATGTGGTTTGGAAGTTTCACGCTCCGTTCTACAGCTTCACACTACGTTGTGTTCGCACGGATCCTGAATACCTCACATAGTCTACCGATCTAATCTAGTGGAAGAGGTATTACAGCTCGGATCTACTTTAGAGTGCTCCCTAAGTAAACGTTTATCACATTTATCGAGTTCACATATTAATATTAAACCTAGATTCACAAATATTCAAGAAACAAACATATGCGCATAGATCAAAACAGTCTTATTAATCATAAAAAATGCCAGATTTATGATAATTCAGTTCGAACATAGAATTCTTAGAAGGAACTTATCTTCATTTCAACTTATCTCTACCACATTCAAATCCACCATGCGCACACAGCTACAGGGGTCCGCGCACATAGCTTCAGACTCTTCCCGGCCTCTACGTGCATAGCTGCAGAGCCTCTACTATCCCCAAACTCTCAACTTAGACTTACAGATAGTTCTGACTGCCCTTCTCAATAACTCATTCCACTTTAGATCCAAGATCATACCCAAAAGAATTGCCTTTCCCTCATAGACCCGTGCTCTATTTATACCTATCTATGGTCCGTGGACCAACTTACTTCCTATTATTTTATATTATTTTTCAGGCAGACAACCCTTTGACTTGGTCTTTTACATTTTCACGCTACGCATATTTCAAAGGTTTACAATATTTTTATCCTAATCTCTAGGCTATTAGACCCAAAACTATTACGCGGGACCTCTACTACCCAACATTAAGTACTAAAAATATGCAACATAGATCTTCAAACAACTAATTATGACTCACAGAAACCAAGGGGAGAAGCTAGAACTATTGAAGTCCAGAATCCCAAGGCTGCCACACAACACTTCCCAACCTGTAGTAGAATGGTTCAAGTTGTTATTGAAAATAATGAGCAATGTGCAGATGCCATGGCAGTTGCAAAAGAGGCTTAAGGATGATGTCAAATATGGGGAGGTCTTGGAAGGGCTCATCTCTATGAATTTTCCTGAAATGCACTCTAGAATAGCATGGAGGAAGAAGAAAAGGAGAGGAAGGGAATTTTTTGTCAATGCCAAAATCGCAGGGTTCTGGATGAAAAATATTATGTTAGATTTGGGTTCATACATAAACATATTACCAAGGAAGACCTAGGAAGCCTTGGGAAAACCTAAGCTAACATTCTCCCCGATTTAGTTGCATATGGATAATCAATACTGCATACTCCCAGTTTGAAGCTTGGAAGATTTGGAAGTAGACATAGCAAGACTAAGTACATATGCACATGTTGAAATCATAGACATCATGGGAGACAAGATCCCTTATCCCACATGGTTGGGGATAGATTTGGCCCTCAAATACTATGTAATGATTGACTTAAAAAGGGAAATAATGAATTTTGAAATGGATAAAGTGATGGTGACTCATCACTTTGATCCTTATCAAGGCCCTAGGTTCACTCAACCTATCAATGATAGAGAAGAACCTAAATTATGGGTTGATTTGTTGGATGAGTGTTAAGAGCTTTGAAGTCAATTCATAAGTTCCTTGGGATAATTGGCAGCGGGGAGGATATGAGATCCATTAGAGGTGATGCACAACTACCTCTCGTATCCATTGGGTTAGTATAGAGGTGTGAGATTGATATTATTTTTATTAATGAATTTGATTTGAACATTTGGGAGCTGCACAAGATACCCTTATCGGATGCCACTCTTCAAGCAACACTGGTAACTTGGTGGTGATCCTGTTGCAACCACCTCTGAGTATGGGAGACAATAAAGTCCAAATTGATATGTTAATTTGGGTATTAAATAGGCTACACGATAAATCTCCTTATGTACGAAGCATAAATCGGCCCTCACTAGCATATCCAGAACTGTAAAGATAAGTGGACCAGTGAGGGACTTTCCGAGAGTGTGTGGGAGCAAGGGTTCATCCACACCATAGGAAAAGCCCCCTAGGCTTGGTATTTTAAAGAGAAGATAAATAGGTAGACTAGTGAGGGGGACCACTTGACAACATAATTCATTTGTTATTTCTCCCTTGCTGACGAAGATGAAAGGATAAAAATTTTCTTGAAAGAAGTCAAGAGGTTCCTATTCCCAGTGGGAAAGATTATTGTGGAATATTGTAACTAGGATGTCAACAATCATACTTATGACTTAGGATTTCATGAGGTTGTGTCTTGTGGGAAGGTAAATGTTGAACCTGACGAAGATGATTTGTAAGGATTAAGGAACTTGAACTTTAAAGAGGCCAAGGGGGAATGAGACATAGAAAATGGTCCTATAATGATTGGCCCATAGCTACAACCTATGAAACTATAGAAGCTTAACATCATGACCAAAGATAAACCAAAATTGGCTTCCATCAGGGACTATTTTGACAAACATACCACCAAGGAGATATTCAATATTTTGAATGAGTACGATGATCTTTTCCCTTCATCCATTACATAGCTCAAAGGAATTAAAGGGGATTTGGTAGAAATGAAGATCATGCTAAAGCTACAATCGAAGCTAGCAAAATATCAATCATATCAACTAAACCCAAGGGTCAAGGTGAAGGTGAAGAGAGACATCAAAAATATGCTAGAAGTTGGCCCCAAATTTTCAGTTAATGAAGTTGAGTGGGTTATTCTTATCATCATTTAGAATAAGAAGGATTCTAAAGAGATCCGGGTCTTTGTAGATTACAGGATCTTGAATAATGCCTACGTCAATGATCAATTCCCTACTCCATTAAGTGACAAGGTCCTCGATATTATTACAGGTAATGAGGCATATTACTTCATGGATTGATTCTTGAGTTGTCACCAAGTTCACATTGTAGAAGAAGATAAGATGAAAAGCATCTTCACAGCTGAATAGGGCTCTTGTGCATACCATATATTGTCGTTTTGATTGAAGAATGCACTTACAATTTTTTCAAGGATCATGATTGTTGCATTCCACAACTATATTCACAAGTTCCTAGAGGTGTATATGGATGATTAGGGAGTATACAGTTTATTGAAGAGACACTCCAACTTTCTCAGGGTAATTTTTTTATCATTTCAAACAACTATAGATTTATTTGAACTTAAAGAAGTGCATTTTTTCTATCCCCTTTCACACATTGTTGGGGCATATAGCTTGCAAGAAACGAGTGCATGTCGACCCTTCCAAGGTTATAATAATTCTTAATATCACCCCACCAACGAGTTTCAAGATGTTAAGATCGACTCTCAGCCACATAAGATACTAGTACATGTTCATCTGTAATTATTCCCTAATTATCACACCATTGGAAAAGTTACCAAAGAAATTTAAGGGGTTCACTTGGACTGATGAATGTGACGTTATCTTTAAAATGTTAAAGGAGAAGTTAGCATGTGTGTCGATCCTGGTTTACGTGGATTGGAATGAAGAATTTCATGTCAATATTAATGCATTATGGGTCACGTTGGGAGCTATTTGGCCTACCTTGGAGATGTTAATCTGGATCACCCAATTTATTTCACCAATAGAAAACTTTCCATTGTAGAGAGGAAGTACACTACTACTAAATGTGATGCTCTTATGATGGTGTATTTGCTACATAAATTGAGGCACTATCTTTTGGGTGGTCCCTTTAAGTTCTTCACTAACCACTCTGTACTCAAGTATCTAGTAAATAAGATTATGCTGGAAGGGATGATTTTCAGATGGCTCTTGCTGTTTTAGGAGTTTAGAATCAAAGTCATCGTGAAGATAAGAAGGATGAATGTAGGGCCTCATCATATCTCCAAATAGTAGTCAGGTGAAGCAGGAGGGTTAGTAGATAATCAACTACTGTACATTGATTTGTTTTGTGTTGAATCCATCACTAACTATTTGGAAGACATCACATTATTCTTGGACACAAGAAAATGTTTGGAAGAGAAACAAAATCCATAGAAGCGATATGGTGGTTAGAGATACATATTACCAGTTGATCATATGCCAATTCCACAATATGGGTCTCAACCATATATTGCATCGATGTGTCCTCAACAATGAAGAGGAAGATGTGATATCAGAGTCCAACTCTAGAGTTATTGGAGGGTACGTATGGGGAAAACTACTGGGATAAAAGTACTACAGGAATGCAAAATGGTACGCCAAGAAATGTTATGTTTGTCAACGGGTGGGGTGACCATCACACAGGGATGAACTTCCTCTACAAACTATAAGCATGCTCAAGGCTTTCAAAAAGTGGGTTGTGGACTTTAGAGGGCCTATTAATCCTCTGGTGCATCACTCACATTCTCGATACATTATTATTGCTACAAACTATCTCACCCATTGGGCCAAAGTTGCACATGTTTAATATTTTACTACTGACACCACTTCTTTGTTCATTTTCGAAATTAACGTCACTCAATTTGGGTGTCCTCGAAGCCTCACTAGTGACCATGAGACCCACTTCATTCATCAGATTGTCCATGTATTGATGCATAACTTCATGATCCAACATTATAAAATTTGACCCTAACATCTGCAGGAAAAGGCATCATTCAAGCTTTCAACAATATCTTAGAGAAGGGCCTCACCAATATTTGTTCTTCCAATCGAGATTATTGGGCCAAGAGGGTACAATCTATCTTATGCACCTACTGTAGCACTGTAAAACAATTTCAAAAACATACATTGTTCCAACTTTTCTATGTATGATAAGTTGCAGTAGCATCTAAATTTATCATTCCTAACCTCCTTATAGTGCAGGCCACTTAGATGATAGAGGACAAGTCAATTACTAAATGGTTGAATGAACTATGGGAGTTAGATGAAGCTAGGATTCTAGCTAATTTTCACCAACCCGTTTAGAAGGAAAAACAAAAGGCATGGCATGGTCGACACATCAAGAGGAATACCTTCGCAGTTGGGAACAAGGTTCTACTATATGAGAGTAAGTTTCTTAGGAATCCTAGGAAGCTCTAGATCCATTCACTGGGGCCATTAATTGTTAAGAAAGCATGAGAGATTGAATCTATTAATCTTGCACAACTAGATGGGATTTTGTTTCTAAGTTCGGTGAATGATGCACGCTTGAAGCCCTTCCATGTCCCACAAACTTCTTAATCACTTGGTTGATCTCCAAAAGGGGATCGTAGTTAGGTTTAAGATTGAGTCAATTAGGTAAATTTGAAGTTGAGTTAGTTATGTCAGTTGTGAATAAGGATACTTGCACTAGGTCTATTAGTTTATTTGAGTGCACTCATTCACAACTGATTGTGGTTGGGTAACACATGTGGCAGTTGTCTTGTCCTTCATAATCAGTAATAATTTCCAACATCTTTTTGAATTTGGTTTAAATCTCTCCCGTAATATCCTCGACATGGTTTTCTTATCATCTTTTTGGTTTTGTCATCATTTCATAATAATTGGCCATCGTGAGCATCTGCCATTCGAGTTTTTGAGTCATCCACCTCATGTCTAGGTCATAGTCGCTATTAATGCCATGATTTGAATCGATTATAGCAAGTTTCCATATTTATCAGTTAAATTTTCTAATGACAAGCATCATGTAAATTATTTGTATATATTTTGCGTGGAAATTTTAAATTCTCCATTGTAAAAGATTTGGTGGTTGAGCTGCTCACTCTGGCTTCACTGTCGAATTGCCCTGGTTCTTAGTCCAAATTTTGGCCTCCTATTTCTATTGTGTATAGATGACAAGTTGCAGTTATGAGATGAGTATCCAAAGCTACTGACCCTGCTAGTCTATCCGACCCTACAATTACAAAACTTGAATGTATTCTTGGAAAGTGTGAGAAGGCTTCGCTTGTCAAAAATGATTTATCAGACTGCTTTCGTTTCCTCATGCTCAAGCAGGAAATATTCTTAGATTATACGACCAATAAATAAAATATTCATTATTCCAAGCTGGAAGACAACCTTCGAGGATTATAGAGTTCCATGTTGATGAACGACAATCATTCCAAGCCTTCCTCAAAATGACAACCTCCTTAATGTTGAGACCGAAATAGAGTTCAATTTTATCATCCAAGCAATCACTGACACCACCCACGATGCCCTCACTATAAACACTACATGAATGGATACAGTTACCATGCCTCTTCTATCCTTAATATCATAATGAGGCCCTAAACCAACAAATGACTAGAAAATCCACCCTAGTCCCCAAGGCTAGGAAGTTATAAGCATTATAACTCATACATCTACCCCTATTCCCAATTTTCCACGACCATTTTCTCTATATGTCCACTCTAGCACCCACACTGTAGAGGACCTACAGCTCACCACAAGGCAAATCCAAAAGTTCGGTTGCTAGTGGACAACCTCAGTAGGCCCAATTCCCTCTCCCTACTACCATGTCAACCGATGACCTTCAGAATTAGTCGTTATATCAATTATTTACCTAAATCCAACTAGCTACTCAACAAGGAGAAGCATTGCATAATACATTGATAGTCGAACATGAGCAACAACAACAACAAATTATCTCCTTAGTGGTTAAGCACAAACAACTCCTGTAAGAAAAAAAAGCACTGCACTAGCAGGTCGATGATATCAATGCTAGGTTTTAGATACTTTGGCCTACTATCCTTGAGGTACTACATAATGCGCCAAAAGATTTCTCAGCTTGCACCCTTTCAGATTATTACGACCACATTAGAACCGTATGTGTTGACCTTGTTTTGTCAGACTAGGAGCTTACGAATACTATCATATCCAACTAAAAAGTACTCCCTAATTTAGACACTGAATATGCCATCAAAATTGAGCAAAAGATTACAAATGTGGCTTCTCTTAAGGACTCCCTTCACCATGCTACTGGGGAGGCACAAGAAATATTCACACAAATTCATGACTGACCTAGGTTACTCGCTAAAAGGAATCATCAAAACTACACTCTGCATTAAAGGGATGACCAATTTCTCAACCAAACCTTACTTATGCTTGATATTGACTTGCAAAATGACCTATTTTCCTAGACTTACTTGGTAGAGAAATAAATCCAACAGATTGAGGATGACTCTCAAGCCACCAAGGCTCCGCTACACAACCTAAAACCCCCCATACATAACTATTTCTAGAGGTTGTCACAACTTAGCACTGAAGCAAAGACCCAAGAGATTGCCATCATGACTACCTAATCCACCCAACCAATAGCTAAACTTACCACGTGATTTCTTGAGAAAATTGCTACTATGTTGGGTTCGTGGAAGTCAGTGATCATTGACTATACCCAATTCAATATTGAAGCCAACAAATTTATCATGGAATTAGGTCTTTCGTTTGAAAGAGAACATGAAACACACGAAAAAATAGTTTAGGAAGAAGTGACACAAGCAGGAGCCCCATAACAGCAAAAAGAAGCAGCAACATCAGTGAAGGTTTGACTTTGGGAGGAGTCAATCAATTGTGGTCATTGGGTCCTTCGTTTTGGGGGACAGAATTTTGACACATTTTGACCAAGTCTAACCAAAAGGTAGTTGCAAAGGAAATCGCTTAGGAAAAGGGAGAAAATATACCAAGATCTGCCAGACACTAAAGTTGGTAAGCAAAAAGTATGGGAAAATGCAAGCGCAACAGTGTTCAAAGAGGATGTCGAGGAGAGATGGAGTAGTTGTAGCTGAGTCACAAAATTCACCAAAGAGGAAAACATATAGTATCAGAGGGAAAGTCTGTAATTTTAGGTGAGTGAAGTTTATAAAAGCCAAAGGAGAAGACAATAGAGGGGGGGCAAAAATCATATGCCAGAATATTGTCATTGGTTCTATAGAAATTGGTTATATTCTTAGTTCTTCACTTTCTGACCCAAATTGTATGATTATTCTTCTTAATCTACCTAAAGGGATGTAATGTGAGGATATAATGATACTTTATGTTTAATGGAAGATGTTGTGGGATTGTTCTATGTTTTTGAATGTGTTGGTTTGTATCGCCCTTATAAAAATTTCTTCTGGATGCATGTTAAGTTTATGTGTCCAATTCAGTATGTTGCGAGTTATACTTTGTGTTTGTGGCATGTATGGTAATGTGAGTTCCTAGAATACATGTGGATGATACTCATTGCCATAACACTCCTAGTCAAGTCTTAGCACACCTCTGGTGAAACCCCTTACTTATTCTGAAGAAGGTGAAAATGTTGGCATTGCACTAAACTACAATAGACCCTTTGTCGGTCCTTGTGTTTGATCTCAGGGTTTCTATCTCTTACAATTTTCTGCCAAAAATTTCCTTGGTAAAGTAAGCGTAAATTAGATAGTTTAGAATAAAGTTACATGTTTTTTAAAATGTATATATGTTTAACTAATTAAAATAATAGTCAGAAGTTAAAATTAAGTTATAGCTTAATTATTTTTCATGTTCTCTTAAACTTGGCAATGTCAAATATATTATGGGGGTCTCGATTGATTCTTGTAAAGAAATAATTTTTATTATTATTTTGAAATGTTACTTTCATATGGGTATAAGCCAATGATCTTATCATAATTTTGAATTTCTCACTCCCAAAAAAATAGGAAGAGATTTGTTGTGTTCGTGTGTGTGTGTGTGTGTATATATATATATATATATATATATATATATTCTCACCAAAATGATTGTCCAAACAAAATGTAATAAATCCAATTCATAACTATGGCGAAGACTTGATTTATATTGGAATTGGGCTGAAAAAAATTCTAATTTATAAATTTTAAATGGCTAAGATGTGATAATCTGAGAATTCCATCGAATAACACATGATCGAAAAAATAATATAAAAAATATGTTAATGGTTTTTCAATTTCTTTATTTACTCTTATCTTTAATTTATTAAAAAAAACAGTCTTGTTTCAATCCCAATTTACTTGTTATCCATTAAACTATTGGAATCGTTTCGTTTCAATCATCCTTAAGCTAACGGACGATTACCGTATCATGGACCATATTTGACTTTCGAGGTGGTTGGCAATCACAGGTTGCACTTACAGAGTCAAATTTTGTGAATTTGTTTTTATGTTTCATCAATTGCGAGTAGAATTGATCCTTCTAAGTTGAACGAGTATGTATTAACAACCAAAAGATTATAAACCATTTTCTGATCATTTGTATTCTAATTAGCCAGGCCAACAACGGCCAACGTTCTAAAATACGATCATTTTTTTTCCTAAAATAATAAATATGGATGAAGTTAATAATTTCACTTAGCTATTAAAAATGTAAGATTTTGAATTAATTATGTTTGATTTCTCTTATATTTATCAAATATTTAAAATATTTTAGAGTTTGTATGTTTGTAATAGATAGAAAATCATGCCTTTGGGGTATATCAACCAGATTTACTAATGTGGTTGTGCTAATACTAAAATCTAGTTCACTTGCCCAAAAAAATGAAATACATCCAATGTATAATACTAAAATCTATAGAGTTTCTTAAGCAAAATGAAACACATCTAATTCATAACATTAAAATCCATTGAAGTTGCTTAATCAAATTGAAAAACCTCCAATTCATAATACTAAAATCTAGTGCACTTGACAAAACGAAATGAAATACATCCACTTCATCATGATAAACTCCAACACCGTTGACCAAGAAAAATTAAATACATCCAATTCATAATAGCAAAATCCAGTCCAATTACCCAAACTAAAGGAAATACATCCCATTGAAAATACTAAAATCAAATGCAATTGAACAAACAAAATCAAATACATCCAAATCATAATAATAAAATCAAGTCCCATGCAGATGACCAAACAAAATGAAATAGTCCAATTCATTATATTAAAATATAGTGGAATCTAGTTACCCAAAAAAATGAAATACATCTAATTCATAGTACTAAAATCCAACTGAGTTGCCCAAATAAAAAGAAATAAATAAAATACATCACATCTTAATACTAAAATCTAGTTACCCATACAAAATAAAATACATACAATTTATATACTAAAATCTTATCAAATTAAATAACAAAAAATTTATAATACTAAAATCTTGTGAAACTAAATAACATGATAATATTAAAAAAATTACTAATATAAAATAAAATATATCCCTTTCATAATGCTAAATTCTCATTTAATAATTTATAATATTAAAATCTTGTCGAATTAAATAACATAATAATATTAAAAAAAAAATTTACTAATATAAAATAAAATATATCCCTTTCATAATACTAAATTCCCGTCTAATTAAGTAAAGGCAATATATTAAAAAAATAAAATAAAAAAAAAATCCCTTTCATAATGCTAAATTCCCGTCTAATTAAGTAAAGGCAATATATTAAAAAAAAAAGTGATTATTAAAATACATTTCAACCCTTACTTTTATTTTCCAAATTAAAATTTTAAGTATTCCTAAAATTTAAAATATTTAAATAAAATAAAATTGATATTTTAAAAGAAAAAGTAGTTACATTTTGAAATTGCGGTGAGTGTCTGGAAACGAATGACGGCCTTTGTTTGTTTCTCAACTGACTGAGAAAACCGCCATCATCCATGACGTCAGGGAGGACAAAATACCGAGGGCTATAAAACGGGGGAGTACTCGGCACGCGATAGGAATCACAAGAAGGGTGGGCATTTGAAGGGATTATTAGGGGTCATATTATTTCATGTGAGGAAAGCGCGAAGATATATTAGATGCATTTGGTATCGCCCCGTCCCCGTCTTGATACTGCTGGGAGTCGATGGAATACCACCATTGATGGAATTTTGCAATAACCAGATTTATTTTTTTAGTTTTTCTTCTTGGTTGTCTTGTTTTATTACAGTGGAGGTTCAGTAACATTGTAAAATCCCTTCAAAGCATGATTTTTAATTGATTTTCTTTTTATATTTTTCACATGCCATACTAGCTTTAGGTTTATATAGACATCCCTATCATGTGTAGTATCAAATATTTTGTTAGTTCAAAATAAATAATGGAATTTTTTCTAGTTTCAAAGTAGGTTGACTTATTTTTGTGTTTATATATAAACCTGATACTGTTAAAGTTTGAATGAATCACTATAGTTACATGTATTTTATAAAGGTATATATATTAACTTGATATGTTAATTTATTTCGTAATTAATAAAAAAAATTATTTAAAAATATTGAACAGTTAGTTAATTTTTATAATTTTTTTATGTGGGAAATGTGAGATGTGTCATGGAGTAAGAGTTTTTAGGTTTATCATGGATGTTTATGTGTACTTATCACTATTCAATTTATATAGTTTCCCCATTAAAATATTTTATTGATTATTGAAATTTTATATTTGTGATCAACTTTACATATATTAATATATATGAGAGTGATAGTGAAATATGTGTTAGCATGGGAATTCAAATACATTATTTAAGAGTAACATCAAAATATTTTGAAAAATTAACACAATTACACATCTTAGATAAAATACATAAATATTATAGTTATATCATCAACTCAATTGTTTATTTTACATCTAATTCGTACAACTCTCATAGTTTTAGTGGATACAACACTTTCTCTACAATTAGATGGCTATATCCAATGGGTCTTCACCTTCCTTCAAACCCCATGCTTTAGATATCACTACTTTTAACTCATTGGTTGCGAATGCGTGGTGGTACTAGAAATCAAAACCTTCTCATTTTATGAAGAAGGTAGAAGAAATTGCAAATGTGGAGGTTTTTGTGCCCCAGTTGGCACGAGCCCTCCAGCATGATGAATGTAGCTTAGTAGGTCAATTAATGGTGATGTGGTGTTCCATGCATTCTCTATGGTTCTTGGTTAAAAAATATTGGAATTCCATCATTAAGTGCTTTTCTAGTTTTCGTTTCTGCATAAAAGGTTTTTTTACCATCTTTTTCAAGAACAAGGATGATCAGGACCTAATATTTTGAGGGAGACCTTATTTCATGACGGCCCAATGGATATATTTTGATTCATGGAGCCCATATTGTAACCCTAAAAGTGACGTCCAATCTATCATCCCGCTTTGGGTAAAGTTCCCTTTTTTTCCCTATTGGAATGATTCTACTTTTGAAAACATCGATGATGCACTTGGGAAATACATTGATCGCTCCAAGACACTAGAGGTTTTCTTCTCTTGTGCAAGAGTATCTATGGGGGTATGTTTGGATAAGGGCCTCTAAGCAGCAATAACACTAAATCTGGATGATTGGAAGCATATTAAGGAGGTTGACTATAATCAAAATCCTTTTCAATGCAAAATTTTCCATGAATATGACAAGTTTTCAAGAAGATGCAAAAAGAATCAAGGTGAGTAGCAAAATCAAGTGAACGAAGGAAACTAACCGCAATAATAAAAGAGGAGAGAAGGCTTAGATAAACAACAGAACAATTTGCTAAGGTAGCCATATCATAATGGGAACAAAGGGAAAGGCGTAGTTTCCCCTAAGTCATCCACTCAAGGGGGAGGGGAAGGATATAATAAAGGACAAAATGAGGAAAAAAATAGCTTTGAGGTTCTCAATATTGTGACTAGAAAAGGGGAACATTCTAAGCATGTGAAAGAACATGTGCTAAATTTAGGACCAAGGTGTGAAGTAGAGAAAAATAATGCGTTAATGTGACAATTAGAAGATGATCCAATACTCGAATAACAAACACTAGAATCATCCTCAGGAGAGGAAGAACTCTTCTCCCAAAAAGGTTACAAATTGCATCCTCCCTTTTTAGCTTAAATCATTAGAATTCAAAACATGAGAAGACATAAGAATTAGAAAGGCTCCAATGGAAGCCTAGTTAGTAGACTAATTGAAAGGTTAAGCACAAAACCATAGAGAAGGTTAAGGAATGGGAGTTGTTGTAGTGGATGCAACACCCTTTAAAATTCTCGCCTGCATCCAAATTTCGGAGCCTTTCTTGGTTTTAACTTGATGGTCACAAACACTCAAGCTCATCCCATGAGCTCTTGTTTAGTTTTCACACCCTCTTTTCTTGATCGATCACCAATCATCTTTCGGCATGTTGATC
Organism: Pinus tabuliformis; assembly: GCA_031772625.1. Classification (NCBI taxonomy): domain Eukaryota; kingdom Viridiplantae; phylum Streptophyta; class Pinopsida; order Pinales; family Pinaceae; genus Pinus; species Pinus tabuliformis. Next base: position 573,208,622 of record CM062813.1, on the reverse strand, counting down.
GCTATGTCATGCTTGCGAGTTTGTTTTGACATTTCGAAGGTTTTTCTTTCTGTGTATGAGTTATTTTTGCTCTATCGACATCGTTCGCACTCATACACTAAGTTGTAAGCGTTGTTGGACAAGTGTCATCACTATTGTTCGAAGACATATTTCAACTGTCTCACTTGTCTCTTTCAGCCTTCGACTCAGTCGCACTAAGCATATGATGTCTTGCTGATTTGAGGTGTCTTATCGTTGAGTCATGCTGAGTGTGTGATCACATTTTTGTGTCTGCACGAGTACACTTGCTTTCACACTTAGCCAATTTTCTTTGAAATCTGTCAACAGGAAAACCCTTTGTCAACCAAACCCAATCTTAGTGATCTTACACTGCTGTTGAGAATTGCGCAAAGCTTGAGGCTGTCTTTTAGGCATCCTGCTCTGCGCAATTCTAGAACTGAGCCAACTAACTCACTCCCAGAATGTAACACCCCTCCCTTGTGTATTAAATTATTGTAAACCTAAGCTAAGTTAAATCTAGGTATGATATCCTCCCTTGTGTGTTAAATATTTGTAAACCTACGCTGAGGAAAGCTAGGTTTGACACCCTCCTTTGTGGGTTAAAATATTTTAAACCTAACTTGAGGAAAGCTAGGTGATATGTAATATGAAAATCAAATGTGTTACTAAATAAATTAACAAAATAAATCATTTGGAAGCTGGAGCATGAAGAGAGAGGAGATGCTTGCCAAATCCCATGAGGAATAGGATAGAGATGAATCTTTTATGATAAAGCTTCTAGATGTGATTCTCGATAAGCTTTGATGGATTGTAGATCCATTAGATGGATGGGAGATAAAGATCCATTAGACATAAAATCTTTGTGGGAGGTAAAGGAAAGCTTTTATGTGGAAAGTCGTCATGGCGGACAAAGACGAGATTTTCTAGAAAAGACGTAGGAAAATGGAAAATTCCATAAAGAAGGATGCCGCTAATGGTAACTAAATCATGAAAGACGACAGTGCATCGATCAATTGAGGACAATTTATCCTCTGCAAGATCTTCGGCTCAGGCAGAACCAGAGGTGATTCATGGCTGGGTGGTGGTGCTTCTCCCTCCAAGTGAGATTTAGTTGGTGTCATTTGCATATGCAGGATTTTGTTGTATGCTGGCTGTTAACTCTAAATTTATTTTCCTACTGTTGAAATCGTTAGATCATCCAATTCAAGAGCATAGTAGGAAGTTAGCTCCCTTAATTTAATGAAGGATTCGTATGCCTTTAACTTATGTGATAATTGTATACAAGAATGGAACTATACCTGATAAATTATTTTGGTTCTAATTCTATAATCGTGAAGCCAGATCTCCAAGTTATGTAATCCATGCATTAAGGTACTATAAGCTGAGTTGTTTTCCTTGATGTATTCCACTTCTGTACTTGCATGGCATAAGATATCTATTAATTCCTATATTTGGATCCTTGTAATTAATCTCATTTTATGCATGTGGATGTGTGTAATATCCAATTAATCGAAAGGTAATCACCATTTTAAAGGACCGACGTATGTATATAATGTTGTATAAAGTCTCTAGTTAACATGACAGATAGCGGTGGTTGCATGCAGATTAGATGGCATAATGTCTTTAATGGAATAGTCTATGATGGTCAAAAGATCTATAGTATGTATATTCAATAAGATTTATTGACGCTCAAATGTATCCATGTGATCAACATACTGTTTTATTTTTCAGGATAATGCTTATCTTTATGGTGTGCTTATCCTTCAACAGGTAAGTGCTACACATGTCCCAAGAATCGATGTGACAAATAATAAGTGTGGAAGGTAATATATGTATATTGTGTTGGGTGAAAACATGTGCTGGCATCCTCTATGATCCTTGCAAGGAACAAGGATGAGTTGCCTTAGACTTCAATGAAGGTTAGAATTTTAATGTACAAACACGAAGCAGGTGATCTTATTAACATTATTCCTCTTCCAGAACTGTGAATCAAGTCACCTAATCTGTGTAGGCCAGATTTAGATAGATGGAACAACAGATTTTAAATTTGAAAGCTTGTTTTATATACCCATTTTTGTTGTCTTAAGAGTGATCTTAGCATGCCTGGAGTCAATTTTTATGCTTTTTTTATACTGGGAGGTCTGAGGCATCTGGGAATAGATTATGTTCATCTTCTGAAAGAGAGAAGGGTTATAATCTTAGCATTCTATTAGCAGGTCTTCAATTTAATACCTTTTTAAATATGTCTTGTTGATGACCGAGTAGACTGTGATGTGAATTGGATTCGGTGTCAGTGTCGAGTGACAATATAAAGGTTTCTGGGACATAAAATTAAATTTTGTTATACTATAATAGATTCAGATGCACTTAAATCCTTTCAGACTGATTGAACACGATTTAGAAATTTCTCATTTAAATTCTCTTTGCAATTTCAAGGTCGACATTTTATATATATTTTTCTTTTCTATGTTGTTTTTCCTGGAGGACATCGTTTGCGTTGGTATACACTGAATAAATTATTGAGCCGTAAATTATACGAGTCCCTCAAACACACAGTCACAGCATTACAGTGTAACCAAGTTGAAGGAGACATAAAACTTCTACTTATCACCCGACTGTCCCTTACTTTCGCACCGATTGTGTGGATTAGCTTGCATGGACTGCTTGATTGAATGATAAAAAGGGTACATCGTTTCCTCAAACAGAAAGTAACTACACAAATTTGGATGCAAATTTGGATGCAAAAAAAATTCATATATCCAGCGCAAAAGTCAACATTAAAAACAAAAAAGTATATTTCTGTTGAAAGATTTATCATATTAATGATATTTAATTTTTTTTTGAATTAAAAATGTATTCAAAATTGGTTTCAATTGCGATCCAACTTGTTAATAATGCTTGATGCATTTTTCCATTGAATTTAATACCGTCTTTCTCCATGGCGAGTTGATCTTCAAACAACTCAATGTTTGCTCTAATACCTATTTCCACCACAACCATATCAGTAGCTACGAAGTTCCATTCTTTAAAATTACTGCAACCACCTAGTTATGTCAAGCATGAAAAATATCATCACAGGTCACGAGAGAAAGAGTGTGGGCATGCAAAGGACTGCAGCCTATAACAAACCAAAATTTGTTTGTTTGTGTTTAAAGATAAAAGAAAACAAAACAACTGAATATGCAACAAGATGAATTTTAGTAAATTTCCATGGTTGATAAGTGAAACATTGCAAGCTGCTATTTTTGGAAACAAAACTAAGTTTGTTTTTTTTTATATTAAGTGAAAAAGTTGAAATTTTCAGGCTAACAGTCAAATAGGCTGAATTGGAATTTCACTCATAGACTTAATGTGGTCCTCCATGTTTAAGTAGGTTTCATAATACAATCAGCAAATGAACTAGGAGAAAAACAATTGATTGTTGAATAATGAATACAAATTGATACCATGTTACGGGTGTCTTTCATTGTGAAGCTTCGAAAAAAAAAACTTATTGATGAATAGAAGATTAGTTGCTTCTACATGGTTGAATAATAGGTAAACCTGGTTGTATGATGATTGTAGATTAATCATCACTATGTTTATCACTATGTTTATGTATGAGAAAATGATTTCTTATCCATATTTGCATACAAGAATTAAATCCTTCTATATAAGGATTTCCGTAAAGGAAAATTTTCTACCTACAATTCTAGTTTATTTTAGAGGGTTGACTTTCATGTAAATCTCCAAAATAGTAATTCTTGAGCATGTGGAGATTGTGGTATCGAAAGTGAAGGTAAGATACATAGATATGCATGATATCAACTAGGTGTACATAAAAGGAAACTTGAGCAAAATTGGTATTACTAATGACGAAGAGAAATTAGAAAATTTTTCTTAAAACCTTTAACACAATTTCTACCATTGGATCAACATCCCAAACCATGACATGAACTGGTTGATGAACCAGGTGGCAAACTATATTGGAATTGATTGTTTGAGTAGGTAAGAGATTTAAATGGTGATTGGTACAATTTCCATATAGATGTATGGCTAAATAAAATCACTTAACCCTAGAAAAGAAGATTTGATAATAAAGAAAACCATGGTCGTATCATTGTTGTATTGTTGTATAATGATAAATATACCCATGCATTGTCACGAATTGTATGTGTTACCATAGTCTCACTGAGTGGTCATTCAAATAAAAATGTTTTAAAAATGATCATGCTTAATATCTATGCATAGTAATGAGTCATATGAATCTTCCATGTAAGCACGTCCTGATGAATTCAGGTATTGATGAAAGAAAGTAAAAGTCATTGCTCAACAATAATATGAATGGTGGTTACACCAATGACTAGTAAGGGGGAGTATGTTTTGTAGAAGAAAAGACCATGATTGACCTAATGACTATATTGGTAAAGTAGTGTGGAGTTGTTGTTGTGTTGTGATAGACTGTATGTTTTGTTGCTTAGATGTTTGGCATAGTTGTGATTTGTTGAATCAATCTTATGTTGTTATCAATGCTTGCAAATATGCATTCTTCCTACATGTAGGGGATTTGAATTGCTTTAACTATATTGGAGTTATATATTGATAACATACATATTTGGGTGGTCATATGCCAGTAGTAAATAGGAAAAGTATGCATGACTATGTTAGGAGTCATGGTGGACAATGAAATTGAAGGTTATTAATCTTACTGACAGGAAAAATCTTATAACCAAAGATGTTATAGTATAAGGCTATATAACCTGCAAAAATTGTCATTTCAATTAATGCTTTGATTAATGCATCCGCATACAATGTGATTCATTCTTCGGTTTTAAGAAAGTATGGCTAAGGGGAAATTTAACTTAAACAAATTTCCAAGACATATGCATCTTCGATGGATATGCATAATGGAACTCATAAGTATTCTTGAGTACAAACCATGGTAATTAATAAGTAACACAAATGGTATGGACCACTTGGTCAATTAAATGATATATAACAATCTATTTAAATATATTTATATCATAATTTGTACCAAGAGGATCTCTTATCGGATTGCATTGATAAGGTGTCACCACAACATAAGGAAATGTTGTGTGATTCAAACAAGAATTCATAAAATAGATAACTCATCTTTTTGTAAAGGCTGATTTAATCTTAAGGATGAGATAACATGTAAATATCCTGAGATCACAAACACATACAACTACAAGGAGTGTAGGATTGAAGGTGTAAAAAAATTCACGCATAACTACACTGAATTATAAATGGCCAACAGATTGTTGAGGCATAAAAAGTGAAAAAGTAAAACATATGAGGTGAATTAATGATCTGATGAATATGAAACTTCAAAATCTATGAACATTAAGCAGAAGGTATGATTAAGAGAAAATATGCATGAATGCAATACTATGTGATTGATATTGTAACCACATGAAATTTTGAATTAGTTTACATTTGACATAAAACATTTTCTTAATTACATAGATGAACCATGATCATAAAAATTCCTTGAAAACTTAACACAGTTAAAGATAAAGGAATGTTGATATGATACTAACATGGTGGGAAAATATGTGCATAAAGCTTATGTCATGCAGGTGATACCATGAGGATGGAATTATAGGCTATACCACAGATGAACTATGTACAACAGTACATATGGGACCGTATGACTACATATGCTACAAGGTTGAAAAATGAAATGTGTATTGGTGTGTATAACATACCTTGTGTGCAGGTATGCATAGAGTTATTAGATAGATGTCTATCTAGGTAAACAAACATGGAGGGTATCCAAAAGAAGGAAAGTAAGTTGGTATAAGTAACTATGGTTAATCACAGTTGGCATACATACAATTTCGATGAATATATATTGTTATGCGAACTAATTTGTTATGACCTTGCAGTCATATTAATGTGGAAAATATGCTAACTAATGTATTGTATATAGAGAGACTGCAAGAAGCATGTGTTTGATAGGAACACAAAGGCTTGAAAGGATGCAAGAAGAGACCATTCATTCTTCAGATAAAATAACTGATAAGAGATAACTTCTTCAATAAATATTAAGTAATAGATCATGATATTTATCATAGTCAAACTTTTGCATCTATAAATTCTCACAAATGGTTTGAAAAAAGTGTTACAGATAGCTATGAAAGGAGAGCACTCCTTGAGACTGATGTAGCTATGGAAGGAGAGGCATTGGGAGCACTCCTTGTGATAGATGTACATCAGAAAATTTGCATTAGATGGCAGATCCATCAGAGCTATTGATTCAAAAACCAACTACCTGTGAACGAGGACATGATGCAGTGATACACCATGGACAGTGTAAAATTTAAGGGGGGGAGTATGTTACACCCCTCCCTTGTGTACTATATATTGTAAACCTAAGCTAAGTTAAAGCTAGGTATGATATCCTCCCTTGTGTGTTAAATAGTAAATGTAAGCTGAGGAAAGCTAGGTTTGACACCCTTCTTTGTGGGTCAAGCTATTTTAAACCTCGGCTGAGGAAAGCTAGGTGATATGTAATATGAAAAGAAAATGTGTTATTAAATAAATTAATAGAATAAATCACTTGGAAGGTGGAGCACAAAGAGAGAGGAGATGTTTGCCAAATACCATGAGGAATGGGATAGAGATGAATCTTTCATGATAAAGCTTCTAGATGTGATTCTAGATAAGCTTGGATTGATTGCAGATCCATCAGATGAATGGGAGATAAAGATCCATCAGACATAAAAGCTTTGTGGGAGATAAAGGAAAGATTTTATGTGGAAAAGTGTCGTGAGAGATAAAGACAAGATTTTTTGGAAAAGATCTAGGAAAAAGGAAAAATCCATAAAGTGGGATGCCACTAATGGTAACTAAATCATGAAAGAGGGTATTAAATAACAACTGCATTGATCAATTCAGGATAGTTGATCCTTGGCAAGATATTCATTTCGGGGGGAATCAAAGGTGATTCATGGCTGGGTGGTTGTGCTCCTTCCTCCAAGTGAGATTTAGTTGGTGTCATTTGCATATGCGGGGCTGTGTTGTATGTAGGATCTTAACTGTAAATTTATTCTCCTACTATTGAAATGGTTAGATCATTCAATTGAAGAATATAGTAGGAAGTTAGCTCCCTTAATTTAATGAAGGAATTTGTATGCCCTTAACTTATGTGATCATTTTATTGGAGAATGGAACTATACCTGATAAATGATTTTGGTTCTAAGTCTGTAATCGTGAAGCCAGATCTCCATGTTATGTAATCCATGCATTAAGGTACTATAAGCTGAGTTGCTTTCCTTGATCTATTCCACTTCTGTACTTGCATGGCATAAGATATCTATTGATGCTTCAATCTGTATCCTTGTAATTAATCTCATTTTATGCATGTGGATGTGTGTAATATCCAATGAATCTAAAGGTAATATTCATTTTAAAGGACTAACGTATGTATATAATGCTATATAAAGTCTCTAGTTAACATGGAAGATAGTGGTCACTGCATATGGATTAGATGGCATAATGTCTTTAACGGAATAGTCTATGATGGTCAAAAGATCTATGGTATGTTTATTCGATAAGGGTCGATCTTCAGTCTTCCTATTGTTTATTTGTAATATTTATGATGAAAATCATGGATTCCTATTATGCATATGTTCTTATTACATTATGGTGTAGTAGTAGAACATATTAAGTGGATGAAAATGTAAGTGGTTGATTGAATCATAAACTTTGACAACTCAAACTAAACGCACTCATCCTCGTACCAGTTAGGGGCGGTGTAGGTATTCTTGCATCTGCATAATAGATAACACAGTAGTAGCTTTGATTATTCCTGAAGTAAGATGCATGCCCATGCTATCGCAAATAGATGTAGGGATATGTTCTATTAATGTTTCATGAAGATATTAAAGTAGTTATAATGATTTCATGTCAGGGAAGCATGTGATATTACACCTTGGGTGTATGATTTTCTACCCTGATATTTCCCAGTGGTTATGATTCTTGGTTGACTGGACTTGTGATGAATGTGAAATCTTAATTCTGATCAAGACAAAAAATTTAAATTTATGGGCCCTAGAGGCTATTTTCCTGGGTAGGCTAAGGAGGTTCATTACATACAACTATACAAAAGTTGCCCCAGAAGTCGATCCATTTTGTTCCTCCAGAAAGATCTTCCATCAAGCCTGGTGTTGGTCAACCAAAGAAAGAACTTGAGCTATGACTCTGCGAGGAACTGAGATCCAGAATTGCATAGAGTTGTCTTATCTTTCCCATCCTACTCACTCTTCAACCATCTCAGAAACTGCAAAGATATGTCCCACTAGCCCTTCTTGCCTGCTTTGCAACTGTTCCAGGAATTTTGAATAGTTGTCTTTCCCTGCCATCCCTTCTTGATCACTCTGCGAAAATATCAAGAATTGCATAGAGCTGCCCTATCCAGCCATTCTTCCCTGCTCTGTAATCAGCTTAGAAATTGCACAGAACTGTTCAAACTTAGACTATCTCTCAAGCTTGTGTAGTTTTGACTAGCAATTCCCATATCCTGACTTTGTGCTCCCCTAGAAAACTGTGCAGATTTTTCTCCTAGTGCCTCTTGTTACCCATAATTTTCTCCTAGGAGAAATTGTGCAGATCCCATCTTGGTGACCTGCCTAGTGCTCCCTTGAAAAATTGTGAAGATTAGCCCAACATCTCCTTGACACCTCACCTTGCCTTCCTCTCGAAACCTTCATAGCTCTTCCTTCGAGCTAGGTCTGTCCCTGAAGCTCACACTATTGTCTGGATTATGAAAATGTGTCTCCCAGTCACATTTTTGTAGTTTCTCTCGACAGTGCTTTAGCGCCCCGCATCCTGACTTGTGTTATGTTCACATAGTATCAGTGCCTTGTCCCTCTCCTGGTCAACACACCATGGTAGACTAGGGGATTTTTGGATTTGATGTCATGTACTCATGAGTGATTGCAGGAAAAGGTACATCGATGAAAGATGGTGCAACGATGAATGCGATGGGAAAGAGGTGCATTCTTGAAGACTTGCTCGTGGTGAAATGAACACATGAATCACATCGACCAAGTGAGTGGAAGGGACACATGCACATGCACCATCAAGAAAATACCAAGACCATCGGAGACCTTGCACACTTTTCCAAGAGCATATCATCACTCGGCATCACAACAGCTCAACATAGACACCACGATCAACCAGTACATGTTGGTAGTGTCAAGAGTCATCTCGACCACATCACTACTATGGGCCATACTTGTTGAAAACAATGTAATGTAAAGTGGAAGTCCAAGAGACCGATATATGAAATTAAAGAGTCATGTAAAGTCAAAAATTCATAAGAAGTCAAACATCCATGACAAAAGTTGAAGAGTCACAAGGGTCAGTTATACCCCCTTGGCTATATATACCCCATCATTATATGAGAAAATGGATTTTCACCTTGGCTCCTCCCACATAGCCTTGAGAGTCTGTAATTTATTCTATGAGGAGCGAGGAGTGGCATCAATGTCCCACTACTAGGACTAGTGATGTATGGTGTACATATGTGTCTTAGATTTTTTTCTTAATTCAAAAGCTTGTCTCAGGCCAACATGCTTTTAGGGATTTTTTTTATATGTCTGTAAGACTATTGTTCAAACGTTTGTAATGCATGTTTGCTTAATCTGTACTAACATAGTTGAACTACTTCACTTATTTTAGTACTCATATTCCTGAAGATGTGTTGTATTTTTTATCATTGTTGTCCCATATGTGGGGACTACTCCATCGGACATTGGATAGACCATCTTTGTGAATTTGTTTATTTTAATGACCATCGCCCTTGTGTGGACTATTCTGTTGGACAGTGTACATGTTTTCCCTTGAGCTCCAGTTTTCATGACTACCTCATCCATTTTGGACTATTCCCCTGGATGCCGGACAGACCCTTATTGTAGTTTGCTTGTGTTTCTTCCTATTTTGGGACTATTCCCTCTCATCAAGAGGCTCAATTTACCCCCCCCCCCCCCTCGACAGTAAGAGAATGTAGAGAAAGAGTTCCATTATGCACTCACTAGGCACACTCACCTCGCTTTCTTGAGGTTACAAGCATAACACTTTCATATGTTGTGCAATAAGAGAATCTCTAATAAACTAGGAATCAAGCCATCGAAACGGATGAGACTCATACACCTAATGGTGTGAGGTCTAGTTGGTACTTCATACCAGGGAGATCCCCTGAACGTTGGCAGCTCCATCACCATCAACATTTCTAACATGAGAAGGAGGGCTACCAGTTTTTAATGGCTAAATGTCCTCTCAACCTCATTTATCTATCATCTGGTCAAGGTAGTAACACGAACTCTCTCTCTCCCATGCGCAACTCTGAGGTTGGTTATTCCTCAACTCTGAGACCCGAACAAGATATCTCATATCATCACCTTTTCTCAGTCCATCCCTTCACTTGTCATTCTTCCAAATATGTTGGAGTGATCCAAGGATTACATAACATTCCCTCTTTGTAGACGAAGAAAAATTTTACACCCATTAGAGTGGTAGTCTCATCTGCTGAGGAACTAATGCTCACCACTCTTGAAGAGTTGGCTGAAGTTCTTGAGAACGAAGAGGAATCTCCTATTTTCCTAGAAGGAGAAGAAGTTATGAGCACACTCTTGTGCTCAAGTTCCAACGGAAGTAGTGGAGTGGAAGGAAACAAAGGAGTTGGAGGCATAGATGAACTAACATATTCAAATGCTGAACCATCTGATTCAGAAGAAGAGGAGGAGCACGAAGAAGAAGAAGACATGGATAATCAAAATTTGGAATGGATGACCCAGGGCCCACTGACACTCTACGGTGCCTTGCACAAGGTGCCAAGAAACCTAGATATGTTGTTAACAAAATATGACCCTGATAGAGGAGTGAGTGTGGAAGATCATCTAGACACATTCTACCTACATATGCAGACACTCGAGGTACGTTATGACGATGTTGCATGTAGATTGTTTCCATGTACCTTGGACAACATAGTAACTATATGGTACCACAAACTTCCTGTCAACTCCATTCATAACTGAGGGATTTTCAAAAGAATTTTCCTTGAAAGCTTTGCTGATGACAAAACCCCCACCATGTTATTGAAATAATTGGGTAGTCTTAAGATGGAGCTAAAAGAGAAAGTGAAAGACTTCAACCAAAGGTTTAATCGTATCATGAACAAGTTTGCTATAGATACTAAACATCATGACTCCATCATAGTCAACTACTTCACATCCCCACTATCAACCAGTATTGTGTAGTTTGTCAAGCGAGCTACAAAACCAACGCTATCTCACAATTTCTAGGAGGAAATTGATGTGGAGAAAGACCTGCACATGATTGGACTCATTATGGATGATGAACCAATGAAGGACTCCAAATACGTAGGTAGGAACTCCAAAGCTACTATTAGTAAGGTGAATGATGAGAAACAAGTGAAATTGAGACCCTTACTCGTCTCCTTAAGTCCTTGACAACTAGAGTGGAAGAACTTAAGCAATTGACAAATGAGACAGTAGTGAGTAGCAGACCTTCTAGTTTTATGCATTGAAAGAGTGGGGCATCAGTTAGGAGTAGTAGTCACCCTACTAAATCTACGTAGAGTTTAAATGTTGTGTTCCAAGTAGAACAACTTGCTAAGGATAACTTTTGTGATTTCCACCAAGCGCAAGACTCAGAAAAATATATTCTTGGAACTAGATTCAAGAATGAACAATCATTTTAATCCAGTGAGAAGGTTCAACCAAAAGATGAAGATGATGGAGAGGATGTTGCATCTAATGAAGCCCCAAGTTCTAGGCATGTGCTTGACATGCATTAGCTTATAAACATTTCCAAGAAGAAAAAAACCATCGAGAAGGAGGCCCCAAAATAGAGCGAACGATATAACTTAAGAAGTCAAGGGGCTCCTATTCTAATTGATGTACCGGAAGAGAAATTGTTGCAAATGTTGAGAAAAGTTGGACCACTAGTACCCTCAAGACAAAAAACACAAAACAAGTCCAGGAAGATAGCACCAACGAAAGATATGTCCATGAGTAGCTCACTTCAGAACACTCCATCGGACAACACAAACACAAGTATTCCTCCAAACATCTCGGTTAGTCTTCCCACTTTGGAGTACAGCATTGTTGAAGACATGAAGAAGACTCATGTAAACATCTACGTGTACGAATTCACCAAACTCATTATTTAGCGGGATATTTTGTTGCGCGCAATGGGAAAAACCTCCACATACAATGTTTACTCTTCCAACAAGGGATCAAGTAAGTCTCCTAGATCACTCAGATCTATACTCAATGCACTTCGCAGTGAAGAAATGAAATTTCTTTTCCCACCATTTTTGTTATATTTGAAAACTTTTAACTTCAATGTCCACAATTGTTTGGTTGACTCTGGTGCATTAGTCAATTTCATTCCACTCTCCATTTCTAAAAGGATCAATGCACAATGGAGCAGTACAATCGTAGAGATCATCTAGCTTGATCGAACATTTGTGCCAATGATTAGTGAAATCGAAGATGTGATCATCTGGTTAACGTCTGAGAGACTACTTCAACAATGCATCAACAATGTGATAGTGTACATACCTGAAGCATATGGCTTACTGCTCAGTAGAGACTGGTCCAACAAGTTACAAGGATATTTTGCTACAGACTGGTCACATTTATGGCTTCCGTATCAGGACAGAAGCAATCAGAACCAAGTGTTTTCAAAGAGGTATATGAAGCACAACATTACTCCCTTCAATGATCAGAATGAACTATTTGCTTTCACAGAACTTTTGTTCGGCAATTTCTTTATGGAAATGAAACTCATGTGGTATCTTACACAACTGATCCCCACCCCACTAGATACACAGTTGGGTCTCCTTCCTTGCCCAACTAGTGAAAATGAAGCTTGTACCATACTTTGTAGTAGTAGTAGTAGTAGTGTTAGTTGTACTAGTGTGGAAAGTGATCGTTTTATATATGATTTGTGGACCTTGTATATTGACCCAAGAAAAAGAAAGCATTTAGTCTCAAGATGCTTGGAGTTCGAATGTACAAACAACACTGCTGAATATGAAGAAATCATCTTGGGTTTGCACAAAACCCTCAGCCTCAATGTCACTATGCTTAAAGTGGTAGGTGGTTCAAAGATTGTGGTACAGTAGGTAGGTAACACCAAACAATTTCTCTCACCTGGTCTTACAAGTTACCAAAAAGAGGTTTGGCGAATTATTTCTAATTTTCAAGCTTTTAATATCATATTTGTACCAAGAATATGCAATGCAACTACAAATTCTCTAGCAAATGAAGCTACTAGGATGACACCGCTTAGGGATAGGTTTACTATTGATATTTTGTATAAGTGATATATCAGTGACAACATACTAATTTGCGTGTTTTTGATGATGATGATGAATATATACTTCACTTTATGGGAAATGATGACGTTTTCAAAGATGCATCCATAAGTGAAGACATGCTCAAGCTGTCTCTATAAGACACACCTGATCAGAACAAAGGAAACCCCATTCCTAAGGGTGTGATGTCACTTGAAAAGCTCTATGACTTGCAGAACCGCTTCAAAGGGCCCAGGAACAGCAAAACCCACAATTCCACATTGATGAACGAATAGAGCAACCTAGGAAGAGAAAAGGATATGAAGTTCATAAATATCGGCACAGTTCACATCAGAGGAGCATCAAGCATTTTTCCACCTATTCAAACAATATCGGGATGTATTTGTGTGGACATACAATGATTTGAAAACATATGACATGTGAACATCCCAACATGTCATTCCAATCAAAGAAGGGGTCACAATTTTTTAGCATAAACTCAAAAAAGTCCATCTATCACTTGAACCCCTCGTACATAAAGAATTCACTAAGTTGTTGGATGATCTGGTCTTATACAAATTTCATCATTCTACATGGGTTTCAAGCCTAGTTCTTGAAAGAAATAAGTCCAAGGAGATCTAACCGTGTGTTTATTTTTGAAATCTTTACAGGGCCTTGGACAAAGGAAACTAACCTATGCTGTCTATGGAGTATATCTTGAAGACAGTATCTGGATCCAAAATGTTTTCTCTCCTTGGCTAATGTTTTGGGTATAACTAGGTTCTGGTAGTAGAACCTTACAGTTTCAAATCTAATTTTCGTACAAAGTGGGGTAGTTTCTCTTACAGAAGAATGTCATTTGGGCTTGTGAATGCAGGCACAACCTTTCAACGCGCTATGTAGATCACCTTCTCTGGCCTCATGAGACAAATCATGGTGGTCTACCTTAATGACATGACAATATTTTTAAGAAAATGGTTTGACCACCTGTGCGATCTTAAGAAGATATTCGAGTGATGTTGAAAGTACAGTATATCCTTGAATCCTAAGAAGAGCATAGTTGTAGTGTCTGAGGGGAACCTCCTTGGGGATATTATTGCTAATATTGGGATCAATGTTGATCGAGATTAAGTTCAGACAATCATGCAGACTCCTCACCCAGTCAATAAGAAAGCTATGCATGCGTTCTTGGGAAAGATAAAATTCCTCCGGAAGTTCATCTCGAATTATGCACAGATTGTCAAAACTATCCAAGATATGACAAAGAAGGATTCAGTATATAGCTGGGGAAAGAAGGAAAAGCATGTGTTTTCCTGTATCAAGTAGGTAGTGTAAAATTCACCTATGTTGTACAACCCAAATTTCAGCAAATATTTATTTCTATATACATTCGCTTCTGAAAATTCACTCATTGCAGTGGTCACACAGAAGCATGAGTTGAACAACGAACGTCCCATCTCCTTCATGAGTGCGAGAATCAAGGGACCTGAGATTAACTATCCCGTAGTGGATAAACATGCATATGCTATCTACAAGGTGGTTAAATGCTTTAGGCCCTACATACTTAAAATTCATTGCATAGTCTTTGTGCTACACCCAGCAGTCAGAGCGCTGCTTATTCAAAAAGATTTGGGTGAAAGACATGCGGATTGGATGATAGAACTTCAAGAGTGTGATCTCAATATCAAGACAAATCACACTATTAAGGGTGATGGTCTATACATACTAGTAGAAGAAGAGGTACATGTCGAAGAGGAAGAAGAACAACTCATTGGTTGGGAGCAAGAAATTGAGATGTATAATATAGAGCAAGCACCACCCACTTCGCACCAAAATCTTGGTATAAAGAAGTGCACTGGAACCTCTAGCATGGAACCTTTCCCTCTCACTTTTCCATGCGATAGAAGAGGGAACTTCGCCTCAAAGCCTTATCATACCAGTTGGTGCACGAAGTGCTTGACAGAAAGAACAATATACGGATTTTTCTCAGGTGTCTGAAGGCACAAGATTCAGAGAGAGTACTAGATGACATGCATTATGGACCAGCTAGAGGTCATTTTTCGGGCAACACAACTGTGTATAAATTCATGAGATTCAATTTCTAATTTCCAACATTGTTTAAGGATGCACATGCTGATGCCTGCAAGTGTCGAGTCTGTCAGTGATGTGCTGGTAGAACACGGAGGTCAACAGCCCTGGTAGAGACTGTTGTGGTGAATGAACCATTCCAACAGTGGGGCTTCAACATTATTGGGGAAATATCCACCATTCATCAAGGCATCATTGCTACATTCTAACAGATATATATTATTTCATGTGGTATATGGAAGCAGTTCTTCTCAAACAAGTGAATGACCAGGAAGTTGTCAACTTCCTCTAGCATAACATCATCTTGAGGTGTGGAGTTCCTGCATCACTTGTTCTTGACAATGCAACTTACTTCTCTTCATTGAAATTGTATGATTTTTCATTGAAATATGGTATTGTGCTTAAACACTCATCTAACTACTAGCCTCATGGGAATGGTCATGTTGAATCAACAAACAAGAATACCATTCACATCATCCAAAATAAAATTTTCTCTGAGCAGTGAAACTGGCATTCTACCCTAGTGAATGCACTATAGACTGACTGAGTTACACCCAAGCCCTCTCTGACCACATCTCCATACTTCCTTGTATATGGTGAAGAATCCATCCCACCACCTAATATCTACTTACCTACACTTCAGTTATCCCAAGACTCCCGATGCATGTCATGTCTAATGATTTAGCATAGGATGTACATATTGTACAAGTTACAGGAAGAATAGATGAAATAAAAAGAAAAATTTACACTTCACCATAACTGTATCAAGAGATTGTTCAATCGTAAGTTTGTAGGGAATTCTAGCTTCGTTATGGGTGACTTAGTCTTGAAATGGGATAAACCCCATGAAGACAAAGGCAAACCCACAAATTTTCAATCTTTTTAGATTGGTCCATACACAGTTCATGAAAAAATTGGCCAACACACATATTGGTTGCAGTCACTTGACGAGAGGATTGAAAAACCTTCTTGTCAATGGCCAAGATTTGAAATGTTATTTTCAGTGATCTAGGGTCGTGCCTCACCCATGTACATAGCATGCTTACTGTTGCTCTATTACTTTTATGTTTTTGTTTTCTACTTTAATTTCCTATTTTTCCTTTGTTTTATTTTCTTTGTTTTGGTTGTCTTGTCATTTTATTTTGTAAATAAGTGTTGTCCTATACTGTTTTGGATTTTGAATAAGTATGTTACTGAGTTTAAAGAGTCTTGTGATGCTGCAACACTTAACTAGTCCTATGTTCCTCTTTCTTGTGCTTGGTTGTAACTTTTGGTCAATGAAGCCTGGATGGAAAATATGAGCCATCTGTAAGGGAAGCTCTGGTAAAACCGTGAACCTATGTCCAAACTAGGAAACCCCATGCGTATACTTAGTCTTCTTCTCTATGTGTTCAAGCTTAATCCAACCAGTAGAAACAGAGAAGGGGCAAAATATAAAGGAGAAAACCTAAATTAAAGATATTATATGATTTCTTGAAGGAAAAACCTCTTCTACTCTCAATAAGTCGAGATCCCTCTTCTTCCCCAAAGATAAATAAGTTCCTATGATAAGTCCTCTTTTCAAAATTTCCAAGGTGAAAGAAGAGAAAGGTTTCCTGCATAGAGAGGTGAAGCAGGAAACTCCACCAGGGTACTGAGCAGGCTTGCTGGCAGTGGAGCAATGCTTGTGTTCCCGTGTGACTTAGCTGGGGTAATATCCAGGCCTACTGGAAGAGGAGAAAAACCAAAGATGAAAACTTATACTTTCGGAATCTTAAGCTCACGAACGAAACTATCCTTCCCGATTTTGAAATGTTGTGATCTAGTTAAAAACTTTGTTATTTTTTACTGAGTTGGTACAAGCTGAACCATGTCTGTGCACAGGGTAAGTGGGGAAGCCAAGGTAACTTGTACAACGAAAAAATACTTCATGGAGGCCAATTCCATGTGCTACAAATGAACCGAAATACAGAAGCTGGTATTTACCCAATCCATCGGCAAGTGTTGTGGTGGCTGCAACACCCTCCAAATTTTTGGCCTACATCAAAATTTCAAAGCATTCCTTGGCTTGAGCTTGATGGTCACAAACACTCAAGCTCATCCCATGAGCTCTTCTTAAGTTTTCACACCCCCTTCACTTGATCGATCACTAGTCATCTTTTGGCATGTTGATATCTATGTTGTGCTTGCATTTTGTTCTAGCATTTGGAAGGTTTTCTTTTCTATGTATTAGTTTTTTTCACTTTGTCAACATTGTTCACACTCACACACTAAGTTGTAAACACTATCCAAAAACTGTCATCACGATCATTTGAAGACATATTTCGACTGTTGCACTTATCACTTTCAACCTTTGAGTCAGTCTCACTGTGCACATGTTGTCTTGGTTATTTGAGGCGTCTTCACATTGAGTCATGTTGAGTGTGTGATCACATTTTCATGTCTGTACGAGTATAGTTTCTTTCACACTTTTCCCATTTTCCTAAAAATATATTGACCAGATAGCCCTTTGTCAAGCAAACCCAATCTTAGTTATCTTGCACTGCTCCTGATAACAACGTAGAGCTTGAGTATTTCCTTCAGGAAGCCTACTTTATGCAATTATGGAAATCAACTAGTTGACTCGATATTAGATTTGCCCAAAATTTCTCCCATAATCCGATCCACTTTGTGCTTCTCGCAAGATATCCCATCAATCCTCCTGCTAGTCAACTACAGAAAGAACTTGAGTTGTGACCCTAGGCTGAACTGAGCTCCAGAATTGTGTATATTTTCCTATCCTACCCATCTTTCCTACTCTGCAAAAAACTCAAAAACTCCAAAAATCTATCATACCAGCCCTTCTTTCCAACTTTATAGACGGCCCAGGAATTGGGTAGAGTTGTCCTACCCTGCCAGCCCTTCTTGCTCGCTCTGAAAACAACTCAGGAATTGCATAGAGATTCCCTGTCCAACCCTTCTTCCCTACTCTACAATAATTTTAGAAACTGTATAGAACTATCCAAGCTCAAAATGTCTCTCAGGATTATTTGTTTTTTACCAGAAGTTCCTGCAACCCAACTTTGTTCCCATTTGGAAAAAAAAACAGATTTTTCTTCCAGTGCCTCTTTGTACATGCACTATCCACCCCAGATAAATTTCATAGATCCCAACTGGGTGACCTACTCAGTTCTTCCTTGAAAAATTGTGCAGATTGGCCCAACAACTCCCTGACACCCTCTATTGCCTTCATCCAGGAAATTGCGTAGTTCTGCCTCCTAGCTGGGATTTGCCATGCAACTGTCACTATTGTCTCATATTGTGAAAATATGTCTCCAAGTGACACCTACGCAGTTTCCCCCAACAATTCTCTAGAGCCCCACATCTTGGCTTGTGTTATGCTCCGAGAGTCTTAGTGCCTTGTCCCTCTCCTGGTCACCTGCACCAAAATGGAAAACAATGCATCATGGTAAACTAAAGGATTTTTGTATTTGATGTCATCTCATCATTAGTGATTGCAGGAATAGGTACACCAATGAAAAATCATGGGATGACGAACGAGATGGAAAAGAGCCGCATGCTAGAAGACTTTCTCATGGTCAAACGAACACATGAAGAAAAAATAGGAAGGGAGTGAAAGGGACACATGCACATGCACCATCAAGAAAAGAACAGGACCATCAAAGACCCCGCACACCTTTCCATGTAGTGGTGTAGACATGTTGCACTAATAGCATGTCATCACTCAACAATATATCACCTCGACACGAACACCAGAGTCAGCTAATACATGTCGGCAGTGTCATGTCGAGTTCTGTCATAAGTCATCTCAACCACATCACTACTATGGTCCATACTTGTTGTAATCAATGTAATGTAAGGTGGAAGTCCAAGAGACCCACATATGAAATCTAAGAGTCATGTAAAGTTGAAAATTCATCGGAAGTTAAAAAACATTGAGGGAAGTCGAAGAGTCACAAGGGTTAGTTATACCCCCTTGGATATATATACCCCCTCATCATATGAGCAAAGGGATTTTCACCTTCATTCCTCCCACATAGCCTTGAGAGTGTGTAATTTTTTCTTTGAGGAGTGAGGACTGGCTCTAATGGCCCGCTACTGGGACTAGTGATGTATGGTGTACAAATGTGTCTTGAATCTTTTGCTTAATTAAGAAGCGTCTCAGGCCAACACATTTTCACACATGTTTTGTGTCCATTTGTAAGACTATTCTTTAAACGTTTGTAATGCATGTTTGCTTAACCTGTACTGAGATAGTTGAACTACTTCAGTTATTTTATTACTCATATTGTTGAAGATGGGTTGTATTTTTTATCACTGTTGTCCTATCTGTGTGGACTAATCCACCATACATTAGACAAAAAATCTTTGTGTGTTTCTTGGTGTTAGCGACCATCACCCCTGTGTGGAATATTTTTCTAGACAATGTATGTGTTTTCCCTTGGGCTTTGGTTCTCATTACTGCCGTGTATGTTGTGGATTATTCCACTAGATGCCTGACAGACCCTTCTTCTTTTTTTCATGTGTGTTTCTTCTTGGGTTGGGACTATTCCCTCTCATCAAGAGGATCACTTTACCACCACCACCCCCTCCCCCCCCCCCCCCTCTTTGAAAATAAGAGAACCTTGACAAAAATTTACATTACCCACTCACTAGGCACACTTGTCTCACTTTCTTGAAGTTAGAAGAATAACACTCTAATGTGTTGAACAGTAAGAGCTAAGGCAAATCCCTATGAGAATGGAAACTAAGCCATCATACCAGATGTGAATCCTACACCAAATGGTGTGAGGTCTAGTTCGGACTTCGTACCAGGGAGATCCCTTGAATCCCATGCAATATTATATCCAAAACTAAAAGGATATAAAAAAACAAGAAAAGGAGGCAATTGGGCCCCTCAATAAGGGACTACTCATACAAGAGGTAGGTAATGAGGGTTACCTCTTGGAATTGTAGAGGATTGCGTCACCAAAATGGATGGAGGAAGATAAATATATGATCAAGTTAGAAAGACCCTTAGTACTCTTGGTATAGAAGATAAAAAATGAGTGATCAATAGTTCCTCCAAAGAAAATATAAATTGGAAAAATTTTGTGTTTTCAAAGAGTTTAGTCATGGAAGGGATTCAAACATCTTGGAATTCCAATCTACCATGCACAATAAGGGATTCAAAATTGTCTCATGCATGTTAAGGCGTATTAGTAAAATTTATAAGGAAATTTTCCTTGAAGTGAGTTTGACGGCATAAGATAATATGATCATAAATTCTTACAAGAATGTGGTAGGGAAAGCTCCACAATTTTTCATTTTCTCAAATGGGCTTTAGTGATGACCCCTAAAAATATTGGTAGTTTGGGAATGGATATCTACTTCTAATGAATAAGATAGTGGGAGAAAAACAAGTTTGGATAAGTTTCCCACAAGAGGAGGTATGGTGTAAAGAAATATTGAAGGAAAAATGTGTTCAAGGAGAAAGACCTTGTTGCGCAAAATCCATCCAAATAATGAAAATATTTTTCTCTATCTTGAAATTATTTGTTGCATAATCCCCAGTAATCTTCTTAGGGTTGTATTGCAATGCACCAAATGATAACAATATTAACATATTGATTGCTAAAACTATGCACCAAAGGCCTCCTGAGAAATTTCTTGAATTCCTTCCCTTGCAAGAATATTTTTGTGTTCAAAGGAAATTACATTGGTTGAGATCTCCAATTGGAATGAGGATGAGAATTGGATGATTTATAACTCAAGGAATTTTTCACCATAGTTATTCAAACTGATAAAAGACATATTGATTTTTATTTATCTGACTCGTTAAAATTTTACGAAGATCTATCAAGTTTTTCTTCATCTAACTCGTTATGATTTCGTGAGTGATATCGAGTTCACTTTGTCTCCTCTTACTCATAACAAAATGAGGCAGATGTCTATTGAGCATAGGTTTATCACTTTATCCAGACTCAATGGACTAAATTGCGAAAAAGGAACTCTATGAGATATACTATTAAAACCTTGTCGCACCTGATCATCAACCATGACAAAGGTACCCCCTTGGATTTATTCTTTATGATATTTTTAGACTCTCTAAATATGAAAACACCACTAAGTTTACCTATCTGGACTCATTAAAGTTAATCAAATGGGGAAAATTGGAGAACACAGTGACTCAATATTTATATTCTAAAGGATATTTTGGTAGCAGTCTATGCCTTTAACATGGCACTCCCTCAGCAAACCTATTTTCTCAACGTTTCACTGAACCTTACCATTAAAGAGTTTAGCGTTCACATTCTAATGCGTCTGCATCATTGTATCCTAACACTCTTTGGTGTTCATGAGTTTAATCTTATTGATAGCCTTGGGTTCATGCCTTCTATTGTTCAAGGGATTTATTTACCCTCTAATCCTATATTGACCATCCATCATATACCTTAAAATGTCCCTCCATCTGTTTGGCCCATTGCTCAAAATTTATCTCCAAAACAATATTTTTTGCTCTATTTCCTGTCAGCTAATGTAGGACACCTCACTGTGTTCCTTTTGACCTATATCTTCTAATCCACTTCAGCACTCTATCTCGGAATAAGTTCCAGAAGCATATCAGTGCCTTGGAACTTGTAGTCCTCAGTGGCAGGTTATCTTGCATTCGATTGGAGGTTTTCATCATTGGCTCCCAGTTAAGTGACTCTATGAGTGTTTGACAACAAAAACCTTCTCACACTCGCTATATTTTATGCACATCTTGGAGTCCATCATCCTTATTGGTGGCCATCCTCGTGCCTGTTAACAATCTTGTTGACTTATGGTATGTTCTATGCCTAGAGAAATTTACTTTTATTTCTTATTATTATTCATATATTAGCAATAACATGTGCATAAGTAAAGTGCAGATAGAACATTAAACGATCAATAGAAAAAAATCCAAGACAAGAGACACAAGATGTGGCGGCTAGCTAGGGACAAACCCCCCAATGTGTGGGGAAACCCTTTGATCAAATCTTCTTTTATCTTCAATAATTCATTAGAGAGAAATAGTACAATAAATCTGATTTATATCAGTGTTAGCGGCTTCATCATCAAAACTAGGGCAGTTAATATCTTGCAAACTGACCGTCAGATCGGCTTGATTCCACCAGCAAAAATTGCGGCCTTCAGAGGAGGTCTAGATGGACCTACAATGCAGTTCAGGAGAGGAGGTTTGATGGTCAATGTTGGTCAATGTTTGGATTTGTAGTTGTAGCTTTAGGTTCAGCAGCTTCCTTCCACATGTGTGAGAGAAAGTCTCTTTTCTGCGTAGTAGAGAAGAGCCTCCTTTATGCGCAGGGGAGAGAGAGAGATGTGATGAGATGAGTGAGTGAAAATGAGGAAAAATCCTCCTATATTTATAGACAATTGTTGATGTTTCAATAGATGCGACTGTTGCGCTTTTGAGCCTACATGAGTTGTAGGTCGGCTTGATAATAATTCCATAATCAAATAAAATTCATATCTCCATAAATACTTATCGGAATTGGATGATATTTAGATCAATCCTATAGATCTCAACGAGAGGAATATAATAAAAATATTATCAACCATAAATAAGATGACCCAGATGAAGTTTGGTCCTAGTTTCCAATTTTAACACGTCCTCTCAACTAGGGAGAACCTCATCTGCAATCTCTCTGTCAGTCACAATCTGTCTATCGGTCGCTACTATTCATCCATCAAATGCACTGCCCTATATAGCCTAACCCTTGCCCTGCTCTACTTTATTCTGCCTATTCTTCTTTGTCTTGTTCTGCCCTATACTAATCTGTACTTCTCTGCTCTGTTCTACTTTACTCTGCTTTGTTCTATTCTGCTCTGGTTTTGTCCGAATTATGAAGAAGAAGAAGTGGTCGAGGATGTATCATATTGACTCAAATTCAATCTTAGAGTATGTACCCCTGTTCCCAGACTAGTCTCAACCAACGCGAAGTTAGCATCATAGTGAGTACAACTCCTACCACTAGTCCCAGACTAGTATCATCCTCCATTGACTCAAATTCACTCTCAGAGTGTGTACCACTGGTCCCAGACCAGTCTCAACTGACCTGAAGTTAGTGTCATAGTAGGTACCACTTCTACCACTAGTCCCAAACCAGTATTACAGTCTCAGAGAGTGTACCACTGGTCCTAGACTAGTCTCAACCAACTCGAAGTCATCGAAATAGTATGTACCACTCTCACTGGTCCCAGACTAGTACTGCACTGACCCAAGGCCAACCTCAGAGTATATACCACTGGTCCTAGACCAGTCTCAACTGACCTGAAGTCAGTGTCATAGTGGGTACAACTCTTACCATTGGTCCCGGACTAGTATCGTTGATCCCATATTAATGAAGGTTATCCTAGCATAAGGAGTATGGTAGATACAACGATTCGTCCATCGGTACTACTATGGTCCCTAACTTCATTTCCCTGCTCATTGATCAGAGGAGAGGTACTTCCCATGAGTCCTTGACTGCATGGGTAGGATGCCTTGACAGGAGAACTTAATCAATCTCGTCCTCATAGGAGAACTAATCATCCTGCTACACAATTTCCATGGAGAACACATCATCCAAGCCTCACAGTAAAACTAATCATCCTGCTACATAATCATCATGGAGAACACATCATCTAGACCTCACAGGAGAACCAATCATCCTGTTACATAGTCGTCATGGAGAATACATCATCCAAACCTCATAGGAGAACCAATCATCCTACTACATAGTCGTCATGGCGAACACACCATCCATACCTCATAGGAGAACCAATCATCTTGCTACATGGTCGTCACAGGGTGTACATGTATATGACCAGGGGATGGTGAATCATCCTGTGGTCATATGTCGCTCCAAGAAGTACCCCACACCCGCCCTGAGCTCCCAGAGCTCAATGCATCATACAAGACCCTCATCAGAGGGTCTTTGAACAACACCAAGTTATTCTGGGAAAGTCAAGAATTTTACTTTCCCTAGGGGCTTTATCAGAACGTCAACAACCTGTTCATCTGTACCAATATGTTGGAGCCCGATAGATCCCTACTGCACCATATCTCGAATATAGTGGTACCTGATATCAATATGCTTGGAGCGATCATGAAATACAGGATTCTCTGACAGATGAACCCCACTCTGTTTGTCACATAGGATCACAGTGGTATCTAATGTAAATCCTAAAAGCTCATTGTAGAGCTTCCACAACCAGACTACCTCACAAGAGGCCATGCGAGCAGAAATATACTCTGCTTTGGCAATGCTCAAAGCCACCAAATTTTTCTTCCTTCTCATCCAGGATATCAAAACATATCCCAAGGAGAAACAGCACCCGAAAGTGCTCTTACAGTCCTCCACATTTCCTGCCCAATCAGCATCAGTGTATCCAAGTAGTCTCACATCTTCGGCAGTGTATATTAACCCATACGTAATTGTGGCATGAAGATATCTCAACAGATTCTTGGCACCAATCCAATGCATGTGGTTAGGTTCAACCATATGTTGACTCAATGTGTTGACTGCGAAGCATATATCTGGACGGGAGTTCACTAAGAACATTGATGCTCTGACGAGTTTTCGATACTCGATGGCATTTCATAAAACTGGTCCAGCAGCACTATCGCTTAACTTCTTGAAGTAAAGCTCCATCGGGGTAGTCACGGGCTTTCATTTTACCATACCAAATCTTTCCATTATATTCACCACATATTTTCCTTGAGATAGGAAAATTTCCCTCGCTTCTGCCACACTTCAAGTCCTAGGAAATAGTGCATCGATCCTAGGTCCTTCACTTCAAATTTAGAGGCCAAATCCCTCCTACATTTGTGAATGAGAGGGTTTTCACCTATTAGAAAGTGGTCATCCACATACAACACCAGTATGAGAGGTTTTTAATCTTCAACCTTAAAGTAAAGGTTAAGATCGACTTCACTCCTAGTGAATCCCAGCTTCTTCAAGTAGCTATCGTTCCTCTCATATGACGCCCAGGTTGCTTGCTTCAACCCATAGAGATATTTCTTCATCCTGCATACATGAGATTTTCAATCATAAATCTCAAATCCTTAGGGTTGCTCCACGTAGACCTCTTCTTTGATCGAAACATGCAAGAACATGGTCTTAACATCCATCTGATGTAGTTTCCATCCTTGTGAAGCCACAAATATCTCATCATACTCTTTTCCTTTCGATTCCCTAGTGTTAGCTTCTAGAGAGATCCTTACGGTGAACATTTCTTCAGGAGTCTTGGAACCCAATGATTGATGAGGGCATCGGTTTTGTACATATACAACAGTGTTTTTAGGTTCATCCCATAGAAACTTCGGATGTCTTTGATCATGGAGCATGGCACAAACAACTTCGACAATCGTATGTTTCATCCTTTCCGCCACATCATTATGTTCAGGAGTATATGGTGTAGTAGTTTCCCACTTAATGGCAACTTATAAGTCATGAAACTCATTAGATTCATATTCAATTCCATTATCAGTCCTTAAGATCTTGATCTTCTTTTCGGTTTGACTCTCGATCAAGGCTGGAGATGTGTCACTAGACATGACACCTAACGGACTTCCTCCGACCTGATATAATGAATCAACTTGAAACCCAAGAGAGAATGCATATTTAATATTATTTTTCCGTGCATGTAACTTGCCATTGATGAAAGCCACCTTGAAGCCTTTGTCTTCCATTGCCGAAATGGACACCAGGTTCTTTTTGAGGTTAGGTACATATAATAAATCCTGTAAGTGGATCGTATTACCTTGATTCAATTTAAGAGGGACATTTCCTACACCTTTCATGGGATATTTCATATTATCTCTAAGGGCAATTTCCAGGGTATTTTCATTCTCTATCAGGTTATGGAGAACTTCTTTGTAACTAGTGAAGTGCCTTGAGGCACCTCTATTAATGAGCCAAATTCCCATTGAGTCTGAAGGAGCAGAGGTAGAAAGAGCAGCTAGTAGATAATATTCATCCTGCTTATTTTCAACAATGTTATATTCATACCTAGAATTTCTAGCCTTCTTGAATGATTGTCATCTTCCTTGACTTCCAGCACTCCTTTTACCTCTGGTATTAGATTTTTCATTCCGTTGATAGTCATGAGAGGGATCTTGATCATCATCCCGGTGTGAGTCCTTTCTATTAGGGCACTCCCTTGCATAGTGACTTGTGTTAGGGTCCTATAATTATAGGAAATATGATGATTTTGATATTATTTGTTTCTCTCATGATGAAGCTTTTGGCTTGCTGATTCACACCGCTTCCTCTCCATTTTTCATCATCCTTTACTCTGCTTCCTACTTTATCACCTGATTTATTTGTTAATTCATCTGAATATTACCCCAGCACAAGCCGAGTACTTGCTTTCAAATCATTAAGAATAGGTTTGCGTGACAAAAAAAAAGGTTATATATTGTAGAGATTCTACTTTTAAGGCCTTGGATTTTATTGAAATTTTCATAAAAAATAAGCCTGAAAGCTTAGCTCCCTCTCCATCTCCATGCGACCTACATTCCCAATACCTAAACCTAACACACCTAACACCAAGCACATGCGGGTAGCCTCCGGATTATTTTTGTAACTATGGGCTTATATAAACCATCATGAACAATTTTCCCTTGTAACTATGGGCTTATATATATATATATATATATACATACATACATACATACATACATACATATATATATATATATAATCCCTCTTCTTACCCCTTACTTCACAATTTACCTATTAATATAAAGTTTTGGACTTTATATTAATTTCCCTTTCCCCTGCAAAGTCAAACAATGGCCCACCCCGCAATAAGAATTAAAACCCCCTCCATTTTTATTTCTCTAGAGATTTGTAAACATAAACTAACTGTTAAAATTCCATATCGTGTTCACTCTATGCCCAACCTTTACCACCTGATGTGAGCGGTTTTACTGTTCACTCCATATCGTGTTCACCCTATGCCCAACCTTTACCACCTGATGTGAGCGGTTTTACTATTCACCTCGCTACTATGTGTTTTACTGTTCACTCCATATCGTGTTCACCCTATGCCCAACCTTTACCACCTGATGTGAGTGGTTTTACTATTCACTTCGCTACTATGTGTCACTCAATAAATGGCATCGGGCAGACCTCTCCTAATACCACCTCCTCCCCAAAATTAGTGCGATGGATTGGGAAACCACCTCCCGGCCCAACCCGATAAACCACTTACCACTCGAGTTCACCCACCCTAAATTTCCTTGCGATTTTCATCTATCCTAAATTTTCTCAATTATATATTTTATATCCTAAGGCATGGTGGATAGGAAAGTTATCAAATGTATGTTACGGGAATTAGGGTTAATTAAGTGAAATTACATTGCTACAAGAAAAACCATACTTGAGAGAAAATAATATAGGGATATAAGGCTAAGTTTATGAAATGGAATTCAAATGTAAAATATTTTTACATTGCACGTATAAAATCATGTTTCATTACAAGGGAAAAGGAATTTCAGAGGAAGGTAAAGTGCAGGTAAAAAGGAATTTATAGGTGCAAGTAAAAAAGAATTTACAGGTGTAGTTAAAATGAATTTATAGGGGAAGGTAAAGAACAAACAGGCCATGGTTTTGTAAACAACACATGGTTTTTTGTTAATTAAATTATGGATTTCATTTTAAAATATTTTAGAGATAGCATTTAAATATATATATTATATATTTTCCAAAATATTTTGTGACACTAATGGACATGAAAAAGAGATAGGATCAGCCGGCCAACAGTGGGGGAAATCTCAGAGTTTTAGCTAGAGGATCAACAAACAATTTCGAGTCAGTTATTAGAAAAAGAGAGATACATCTGCATCTATTAATTTATTTGATAGCACAAACACAAATTTTGGTCCACATCCTAAATGTTCCCAATTCTACAGCAACAACATTTGCACAACACTTCACCAAGTCTATAATTTTGGAGCAATTAGAGTTTTTAGTTTAGCTATAGTCTAAAAATGTCCGGTCTATTAGAGACAACATTTATGTAAACAATTTATATTGTTTTATATAAATACTTCAAATGGGATGATTTTCTAAACAGTTTGATATTTTTAATTTTATGGAACCTAAGGGTGATTGTACCAGTTTTAAGCTAGCATATTTGATTGAGAAATAAAGCATCATATTACAGGATTCCTGTGTTGAGCTACTCCAATAAGGTATTTCCAATGTCCATTTATTTTCTGAAGTTTTCACTATCATATGTTTTCTAAATCTTAATGGTATAACAAGAATCATATTTGAGAACATGTCTAAAAGCACTCTGTCTTAAACTATTTTCCATTTTTATGTTTTCCTCTTATTTCTAGATTAGGGAATTCTTAGTTGCTCCCTAGTTTTGATTGATTCATCCGTAATCTGGTTTAGAGGATTCTTAATTGCTCCTTGATTCTAATTTTTCATCATTCAAACTAAAGATCTGAAATGGCTTAGTTATTTGCCCTATAAGCATTTCCCTTAGAAGCTTGATTCTTCTCTATTGCTTCACTTTTGACTCCATATCGCAATGGTAAACAGATATGGATCTGTCCATCTGAAGCAGTGATCTCCCCACCAAACCAAAATCAATCAAAACCAATCAGTCCCACATAGCTAGCCTAAAACTTTTCCAAACAAAGTTAAATCTGAAAGATAGAGCTCTCTCTGAAGCTGGAAGGGCTAGATCCCAGCTTCGAAAGTAGGTTTTTAGTTACCTCGGTGATTTCTTTCTTCAGCCTTGAGAAATTTTTGAGTGATAACATAGTGGCAACTAAACTGACGATGGACATTTTATCTTCCTATGAAAAGTGTATCAAGCTCCAAATATGATTGCTGATGGTGAACAATGATCATATACAAGAAGGATGAATTATTCACCTGGCGACTCCATGTTTGAAGTATCCAGAGCTTCAAAGTTTTCAGGGTGACTCCATTGTCAAAGAATCCAGATTTTAGAGCATTCATGGCAACTCCACTACACGTTGATAAGATTTATCTCTAAACAAGATGATAGGGTATGTGGAAAATCTTCTACCTTGTGAAGTTTTAAAAGGAATCAGGAATGAGTTAGCAGAATTTCAAATTGATGAAGATTTTTTAATGGTCTTGTTTCATTGTTTGAAATCAAGAAAATATCCTTCTGAAAGTAAAATTTGTTTTCTTGAGTTAGTTGTTGAAATATTTGGGAAGGATATTGAACTTTTGGATATTCAGATTCAGTCATATAGTTTCCAAGATCCTAAAAAATTCTTGGAAAATATTCCTTCTCTAAAGCAAGAGGAAATTGTACTACCTGTTGATTGCAAATTGAGAATGGTAATGTTTTTGAGTATAAGACTGAAGATGTGGATGCAAGTTTTAATTTTGAAGATGCAATTAATCAATTAGGCATTGAAGGCCTAGACGAATATATCATACATCATACTTTTATTGATCTTGTAGCTAATTACATGGAAAATTTTGTTAGCTCAAGAGCTCAGCCATGTATTTTTTATAAGGACCAAATATATCAACATTTTCCATTACATATCATAGCTTTGATTGTGTGGACACATGATCAAATTATACTTTTGAGTTTATTGACAAGCAGTCAAGTAGACTATTTCTTTCTACAACTATTTGATTGGCTTCATTGGCACTATTGTATTACCTAATTCAGCAAGACTTTCAGTAGTATAGGGTAGGTAGCACTGTGCAAATAAGTTTAGAATTTTGAGCATATTTTTAGTTTTGGTTCGGTTGGCAATACGAGTATCAGTTTATTGTGTTTTATATTAGTTTGCAGAATGGAATTGAATTCATTTTGAGAGTTGGTAAAACAGGTTGTAGATTGGGAACAACCCAATGGAGAAGGCACTGATCTATAAACTCAGAGATCTGTGGTTCTTGGCACCTCCAAGGAGACTGCCATCCCCAAGTTGGAGCCAATGTTAGGGTCCTATAATTATAGGAAATATGATGATTCAGATATTATTTGTTGCTCTCATGATGAAGCTTTTGGCTTGCTGACTCGCCCCGCTTCCTCTACATTTTGCATCATCCTTTACTTAGCTTCCTACTTTATCACCCTTCTTTCCTTGTTAATTCATCTGAATATTACTCCAAAACAAGCCTAATACTTGCTTTCAAATCATTAAGAATAGGTTTGTGTGACAAAAAAAAAAAGCTATATATTGTAGAGCTTCTGGTTTTAAAGCCTTGGATTTTATTGAAATTTTCATAAAATATAAGCCTGAAAGCTTAGCTCTCTCTCCATCTCCATGTGACCTACATTCACAATACCTAAACCTAGCACACCTAACACCAAGCACTAGTGGGCATCCTTGGGATTAATGAAGAACACTCCCTTGTTTATCTGAGACAAATATCTATCTATCTGTATATATATATATATATATATATATATATATATATATATATATATATATATATATATATATCTATATATGTATGTATGTATATATAATCTCTCTTTTTACCCCTTACTTCACAAAAAACCTATTAGTATAAAGTTTTGAACTTTATATTAATTTCTCTTCCCCCTGCAAAGTCAACCAATGGCCCACCCCGCACTAAGAATTAAACCCCCTCCATTTTTATTTCTCTCGAGATTCGTAAATATAAATGAACAGTTAAAATTCCATATCGGGTTCACTCTATGCCCAACCTTTACACGCCCGATGTGAGTGGTTTTACTATTCACCCTGTTGCTATGTGTCACTCGCTAAATGGCATCGCGCAGACCTCTCCCAATACCACCTCCTACCCAAAAGTTGTGCGATGGATTGGGAAACCACCTAACCACCCAACCCGATAAACCACTTACCAAATTAGCATTAATTAAGTGAAATTACATTGCTATAGGAAAAACCATACTTGAGAGAAAATAATACAAGGTTATAAGGCTAAGTTTGTGAAATGGAATTCAGATGTAAAATGTTTTTACATTTACAGGCACGTACAAAATCATGTTTCAGGTATTTTACAAGGGAAAAAGAATTTACAGGTGCGGGTAAAAAGCAATTTACAGAGGAAGGTAAAGAACAAACAACACATGGTTTTGTAAAACCATCCATGTATTTTACAAGGAAAGAAGGAATTTACAGGTGCAGGTAAAAAGAATTTACAGGTGCAGGTAAAAAGGAATTTACAGGTGCAAGTAAAAAGGAATTTACAAGGGAAGGTAAAGAACAAATAAGCCTTGGTTTTGTAAACAACGCATGGTTTTTTGTTAATTAAGTTATGGATTTCATTTAAAATATTTCAGAGATAGCATATATATATATATATATATATATATATATATATATATATATCACAGGATCAGCGATCAACAATCAATTTGGAGACAGTTATTAGAAAAAGAGAGATACATCTGCATCTGTTAATTTATTTGATAGCACAGCCACAAATTTGGGTCCACATCCTAAATTTTCCCACTTCTATAGCAACAACATTTGGACAGCACTTCACCAAGTCTATAATTTTGCAGCAATTAGAGTTTTTAGTTTAGCTATAGTCTAAAAATGTCTTGTCTATAGACAAAATTTATGTAAATAGTTTATATTGTTTTATATAAATACTTCACATTTGGAAGTATTCAGGGGGATGATTTTCTAAACAGTTTGATATTTGTAATTTTCTAGAACCTGAGGGTGATTGTACCAATTTCAAGCTAGCAGATTTGATTGAGCAATAAAGCATCATATTATAGGATTCCTGTGTTCAGCTATTCCAGTAAAGTATTTCCAATGTCCAGTTATTTTCTAAAGTTTTCACTATTGTTATAGACATTTTTGGGCACTGCAACCCCAAGCATAAATGTCCATAAGCCAAGGGCTCCTAAGTCCCTAAAGGTGTTGTTCCAACCCCTAAAAGAACAAGGTCAACTGATTACAACATCTCCCAGAATTTCTCCATGAAAAACTACTCAGAACTGGTCAAAATTGGACCATTTCACCTGCTCCATAGTCAAAGTGCATTGCATCCCACCTGAATACACACAGTAGGTATGATGCATGTTGAAAAGCCCTTCTATGGGGTGCGATGGGCGAGAGTGGACAAATGGCAGGGTCAAGTAGCAAGGTGGAGGAGCATGGAATCTTTCAGAAACTTCTCCTGTGACACTTGCCTCTCTACATTCGACCAGGGATGAGTAAGAGATCATCAATCTCCAAGTGGAATCAAGAACTATCAGAGAGAAGACACTAATCAAATCTCAAAAGCTGACTCACCTCCCTTGCAGACATCTATATATGGATCCCTCATCCCAGAGATCTAGAGGCTGGAATTTTGTATCTTGTAAGGAAGTGTTGTTGGTTTCTTGGTGCAATACCATAGTGTTGGGTGATCTAAGCTTTTCATGAGGTGAAGAAGGGCTTTCTTGCTGAGAGGATGATGTTGGGTGAGAAAAATTGGTTGTAATCCTCTTTTCTCTTTCTTGATTATCAATAAAGCTATTCAAGTTTTCCTCCACATTCTTGTATGATTGATGATTTATGCATTTGTGTGGTCAATGTACATCTGGTCCTATATTGTTTATGATAATAGATCTATGTTCTTGGATAGTGTTATGCTGCTTGATTCTACAGGTACTCTTTGAAGCTGGGTAGACAAGGAAGCAAGTGGAAAAGACCTATTAGAAGAGAGAGGAAACGAGCAAGGAAGCAAGTGCAAGACAAAGGTTCGTCTCCTTATTATTCTCTCATCTATTTCTCATAAAGGAAAACGCAAGTAGTTTTTAGTTTGTTTGTTTCTAAGGTAGCTACCAGCCTTAGTGGGACTAGCAGCTCTGCATAAACACTAGTTTTCCCGATAAAAAAATGGCGACTCCGTTGGGGAGAGAATAGATTGTTTGTTCATCTACATTTGTTTACTTTATAAAATTATAGACGGAGCCTGAAGTCAAGCCAGCTAGCCTTCGAACTGCATTTGCTATGCAAGTGCAAAGTAGATCAACGCTGCTTCAGTCTATCTCTAGGTTTTGTTTATGAATTAAACGATTGATTTACAAGCTCTCTAATTTCCTTCATGGTGGCTCTAGTAACCGCCTTAGATCTACCCCTGTGATTGATTTACTGATTACCACTTTCTCAGCCTAAATCCCTGAACTGAACTGCAAACTGTGACTCAGAATCCAATCAAAGTCTCGTCCCTGGTCCAGCGCACTGTCTATTCTGTGAACTTCAAATGCATCACACTTCCCGAGTGTAGTAGGTGCATTGCATTTCAATTCACTGTGTTATAGGTGCACTGATCAGACCAGGCCTTGTTCCTAAATTTTGGTTTCTATGTTCACTCTTTTCAGCTCTATTCAGGAGTTTTGTTGCCTGTAGTCAGTACACCTCTATTGAAACCCCTTTCCTTGTTGTTATTCCACCTCCATTGTGCAAAGAATTGTAAATTTTTTTATGTATTTTTTAGTCATTTTTAGTTCTCCTTTACAAAGTAGTGTAATTGTATTGTCGTTTCTTGATTTGAAAGTGTCGCAAGTGTCATTTTTAGTCATAGAAGAGAATCTGATTATTCTTGATAGTTGATTACATTG
Organism: Pinus tabuliformis; assembly: GCA_031772625.1. Taxonomy (NCBI): domain Eukaryota; kingdom Viridiplantae; phylum Streptophyta; class Pinopsida; order Pinales; family Pinaceae; genus Pinus; species Pinus tabuliformis. The sequence continues at coordinate 573,174,655 of CM062813.1, read as the reverse complement.
TTACTCTTGTATTTGATTTGAATTAGTAGTTTTTCAAGTGTCGAAAGCAAGTTTTCAATTCAAAATAACAAAGTGTCGTAATTGTCCTCATTTTGTTTTGAAAAGAAGCTTGTTAGTAATTGTCGCTTTGAAAAATAACTCAGATTTGCGCTTAGCTTTCTTTTTGTCATTCACACATTAAGAAGGCTGAAAACAAATACATGCATGTGCATTTGCATTTAGACTGTTTGTTGGTTTGATTTGGGACAGTGCATATAGTGTGTGCTCTCTGCTCTTTGTTGAAAGAACGCCATCTCTCTTTCCTTAGTAGCTAGGATTTTCATTGCAAAAAAAAGATTAAATGACTGTTTATCATCTTAGATTGCATTTTAGGAATTGTACATCTACATCATGCGGTGAACCTGAAAGGAAAATTTATTAAGCAAGATCAACTATAAAATAAATTTAATGAATCTAAAAATGCTTTGGAACCTAATGCACAACATCTAGAAGTCTAGGCTAGAGACGTATTATTTCGTCATAAAGCCTGGTAATTGTTGTTTTCACTGTTGGTTGGGTGATTCGTCCACTTTGAGACGATAAGTGCCAGTACGGACTTGTGCTCCCATGTACTGTCGAGTATATTTTGGGAGACGACAATAGGCTTAATCCTTTATCCATAGGAAGCCGTGTTTGCCGCCCTATCGATCGTAATGCACTGAACACAACATTCGGGAAGATTGACTGTCGTATCGTAAAAAGTATTCTGCAGTTTTGCGATTGGTTTGGTAATCCCTCTGTCTAGATTTCTAGAGCAGTCCCTTTCATTCCTTTTCAGACTCCTTAATGGAAAAGGTCCATCTGAGCACTTGTCACTTCAGGCTAATTAAAAATCTAAGGTGACTAAAGTCATCTTTTGTTTTTTCTTGACTCTTAAAAATTGAAAAAACAAGTTGTGTCAAATCATCTAAAATTTATTTTAGACGGAATAATCATCACCTACCCTACGTTGATCTTATGTTGAGAAAAATGGAGTGCACCAACCAAGGAGTTCCCCTTGGAGGAAATCCTAGTCCCTTCTGCCCTTGGGGAGATGTTGGTGCACCCCATATGGCCACATTGTCTCTTCCATGATTGACAATCAGCTTGCCCGTATGGATCTTCTCAACTTCTGTCGTTCAGAACACAGTGATTTCTGAACAGTCAATTCAACAACTAAACGATACCAAAGTTACCTCCCAACCCTCTACTTCATCCAATTCTTCCTCTCCTCCTTCCTCTTCGCTTGATGAAGTTGGTAAAGCCCAAAATCAAGTAACTGAGAAGAAGAAGGAAAATAAGAAGAAAGAGAAGAAGAAGAAGGAGCCAAAGGCGAAAAAGGGAAACCAAGCATCGTCTAGGAAAATCCACACACTGCATCGACTAGGCCTAAATCGCCATGTGTCATTTTCAAAGGAGCACTATCATCAAGATTGTTCTTGCATCTGTTGGATCGTAAGGGACTGGTCTCCTCGTTTGCACAATCCAGTGTCATCAACCTCTGACGATCATGTTGAGCATACATCGTCAACTAGTGAAAGTGAAGCCCCTGTACAAAAAGGAAAATACAAGTTTCCTTGTAAATTGTGTGAAGGCGATCACGCCATCCATTGTTGTCCCTTCTTAGATGAAGCTAAAAGAGTTTTGGACGACCATCTGGTTTCGCCGTTACGACTTCCTCCTGGATACAAAAAACTCTTGCCGAGTCCATCACTAGTTGAAAATCTGGCTGACACGCCCTTGTGGTCGGCTGAAGCATCTATCATTGAAGATAAACCATCTGAATCCATACCAGACGAAAGTCAAAAGGTCAAGGCAAAAGTTGACCTGGTCTTGCCTTTAGAAGGTCCATCTTCAGATGATACAGTCACCGCAGAGAACAAGAACGACACCATTCAAGTTCTCTTCGTAAGCACAGACTCCGATGAACATGGGGGCAGTCTACCCATTCCTTTACCGCAGGAAGGAAGTTTGTTAGAGTCGTATCCAGCTGTCTATTCGATCGCACCTCCAAGCAACCTGGTTGTTTCCTTCGACTGGAATCTACTAGGCAGACCCTGTTTACCGGCCAGCGTACCATTTCGAATCATTGCTCAAATATATAAAATGGTCATGGCTATATTTATTGCATGGGAGCTGTCGTCTCCTCACTCTTTAGAGTAATGTGTTTTCCGCACGAAGAGTGGTCAGGCTCGTAGACCAGCTTTCATTTCCCAGTTCACACATAGCAAATAGTCATATACCAACCCTAAATGGTCTTTTCACGCAAGAAATGTCTCATCAATCCCCAGTCCGTCCTCCTGATGAGCGCGAGTGATTCAGAGGATATGACTGAAACCTAGGGGGCATGCACCCTGGCCTATTTCAACAAGAAAACCTTGGGTATAGAGTAGGTTTCAGTGGAGAGTATATGACTGGCCTGACACACCCGTCCATTTTGGAAAATGGGATTAGACCAGAATAAGATACCTCTGTTAAGGTAGGCCTTTCCTGATAAAACAAATGTTTTGTCTACAAATTGAGGGGTAACCTGAAAAGGTAGGCTTTTCCCGATAAAACAAATGTTTTGTTTGCAAATTGAGGGGTAACCTGGAAACTCTACTTCGCTATACCTCGGGGCATGCAAACCTTTTGGCGTGCAAGCGAAGAGTGACCATTTATTTTTTAAAATTTATAGGTCCTCTAACCCTTTAAACTCGAGGATTGGTCGTTTCCTAACTTGAATAAAGAAAGGATGTAGGGCAAAGCTTTGAAATAATGTCGTTTTTATATATGAGACATCCTTATTATACAACTGGATTATCGAGCAGTTTTAACGCGGAATTCAAGCTCGTTAAAAAATAAACATAAGCAATGAGCAAGCGTTTCCCCCAGCATTTAAGATTATTAAAAGATGAACCAATTTTTGGTTAATAACTATCGTGAATGTATTACTTCAGCCTTTGAAGCCTTTGTCGTGTTCTCATCATCACCTCCACTATGTATTGGCCGCTCATTCACCTACACTTGATTGTTTACCCCTTTTGAGGAACAGTTGCGAAGAGTGATCTTGTTAGCCATCCTTGTGACACTGCCATGATTGGAAAATTCCAAACCTTACCTGGAATCAACTACTACCCGAATCTATCACTCGTTCCTAAAAAATGAGTCTCCTTTAAGCTCTTTTCATCTGACTCGTAAAATATGAAAAGATTGCCGAGCCATTGGCCTCTCCAGCTCGTTAAAGTGATCGGAAGTGCTATCCCTCCTTTAGATTTTAATCTTTTTGGACCTGAGGGATTATTACACAAAAAGATCGAGTGCTCGTTTTGTTCGGCTCGTTAAAATTACCGAAAATTCATCCCTTTTGTATTATTTTATACTTTTTCGGACTTAAGGGATTAGATGACAAAAAAGGATTTTTGGAGTTTCCTTTACATCCCTTTTCAGACTCTCTAAAATTGAAAAGGATCGAGTTATCTTTGTCGTTAAACTCGTTAAAACCTAATAGCGACAAACTTGTCCATAATAGACAAGAACTAGTTTCACTATCACTAGGCTCGTTAAAACATAGCGATGGGTTTGCCCGAAGGAAAAATTATAGAACAAGAATATGTTATCCTCCTCAAGCTTGACAAAAATAAAGAGGTACTGATCAGCAATGACTAGGGAAAAATTGGAAAGAAAACTTGAAGAAACTTTGTTGGTAGCAAGTCGCTCTTGAACATGACACTTTCACTCCGCATCCGAGTGGGGTTGGGATGTTCCATTCACTGGTCACATCACCATGGTTCTATCACACCATCCACATTTGGGGTTAATGCTACCAATCCATCATGTCAGTCTCACCGATATGTTCAAGAGAAGTCGCTCAGAGAATTCACCTGTGCCTCACCCACTATAATACATTTTCACTCCATTCTTTCATGACCGCCACCCTGAACCTTATATCACCAGATTGTTTTCACTACCATTAAAATAATTTTCTCCGTTCCGTGTCATTGATGTGGGATTCACTAAGGCCCTCCTATGGCGGATCGCTTCTTATCGACATCAGCTCATTATCCAAGAAGTCGATCTAGGAACAACCCTTTCAGTACTTTGAAGCTTGCATGCCTCAATGGCAAGTTTCTCACTTCCGGAGACAGGTTTACATCAATGGCCTTCGACCGAAAGATTTTTCGTGGTGTTCGACGCCAAGTCCCTTATTCACACCACGTGAATTGTACTGCAGTACCTTGAGGGTCATCATTGGCTGGTAATCAGGCGATGTCTTTCCATGTTCGACTCCAGAACATCTCTCACGTGGATTAACTTGTACTTTGAGTGAAGATCGAAAGAGATTGAAGACCCTGGATCTATTTTCATCCATCCGGGCTGTGATATATATTCAGGAAACTGAAGACATCAAATGTACATCATTTCTGCACAGATAATCATCCAATCTAAGGGGTGATGGCTCTACCAGAATGATCAGTCTACACTCAGATGATTGTTTGTCCTATGTACATGAAAATGAATTTATAAAGTTGAGCATGGGAATGCCCGCCTCAGCTAGATCATGAAAATATTATGAAGATAATGTATATTATTGTATCTTATTACAGGTCGCCTTTCAACTCGAAAATACTTCGGATCCTCATGATAAAGCATTTCACCCGACATCAAAAGATTAACAACCTCATGCTTTAGGGGGCAACTGTTATAGACATTTTCGAGCACTGCAACCCCAAGCATAAATGTCCATAAACCAAGGGCTCCTAAGTCCCTAAAAGTGTTGTTCCAACCCCTAAAAGAACAAGGTCAACTGATTACAGCATCTCCTATAAGTTCTCCATGAAAAACTACTCAGAACTGGTCAAAACTAGACCATTTCACCTGCTCCATAGTCAAAGTGCATTGCATCCCACCTGAATACACACAGTAGGTGCGATGCATGTTGAAAATCCCTTCTATGGGGTGTGATGGGTGAGAGTGGACAAATGGAAGGGTCAAGTAGCAAGGTGGAGGAGCATGGAATCTTCCAGAAACTTCTCCTGTGACACTTGCCTCTCTACATTTGACCAGGGATGAGTAAGAGGTCATCAATCTCCAAGTGGAATCAAGAACTATCAGAGAGAAGACACTAATCAAATCTCAAAAGCTGACTCACCTCCCTTGCAGACATCTATATATGGATCCCTCATCCCAGAGATCCAGAGGCTTGAATTTTGTATCTTGTACGGAAGTGATGTTGGTTTCTTGGTGCAATATCATAGTGTTGGGTGATCTAAGCTTTTCATGAGGTAAAGAAGGGCTTTCTTGCTGAGAGGATGATGTTGGGTCAGAACAATTGGTTCTAAGCCTCTTTGCTCTTTCTTGATTATCAATAAAGCTATTCAAGTTTTCCTCCACATTCTTGTATGATTGATGATTTATGCATTTGTGTGGTCAATGTACATCTGGTCCTATATTGTTTATGATAATAGATCTATGTTCTTGGATAGTGTTATGCTGCTTTGATTCTACAGGTACTCTTTGAAGCTGGGTAGACAAGGAAGTGAGTGGCAAAGACCTAGCAGAAGGGAGAGGAAACGAGCAAGGAACCAAGTGCAAGACAAAGGTTGGTCTCCTTATTCTTCTCTCATCTATTTCTCATAAAGGAAAAGTAGTTTTTAGTTTGTTTGTTTCTAAGGTAGTTACCAGCCTTTGTGGGACTAGCAGCTCTGCATAGATACTAGTTTTCCCGATAACAACTATCATATGTTTTCTAAATCTTAATGGTATAACAAGAATCATATTTTAGAACATGTCTAAAAGCACTCTGTCTTAAATTGTTTTCCATTTTTATGTTTTCCTCTGATTTCCAGATTAGGGATTTCTTAATTGCTACCTAGTTTTGATTGATTCATCTGTAATCCTTTTTAGAGGATTCTTAATTGCCATCTGATCCTGATTGATCTCCCTTCCATTTCTTCCATGATCTAGATTGAGGAATTCCTAATTGCTCCTTGATTCCGATTTTTCATCATTTAAACTAAAGATCTGAAATGGCTCAGTTATTTGTCCTGTAAACATTTTCTTTAAAAACTTGATTCTGCTATGTTGCTTCACTTTTGACTCCATAGCCCAATGGTAAATAGATCTGCATCTGTCCATCTGAAGCAGTAATCTCCCCACCAAACCAAAATCAATCAAAACCAATTAGTCCCACATAGCTAGCCTAAATTTTTTCCAAACAGAGTTAAATATGAAAGAGAGAGCCCTCTCTGAAGCTGGAAGGGCTAGATCCCAGCTTCCAAAGTAGGTTTGTAGTTACCTCGGTGATTTCTTTCTTCAGCCTTGAGAAATTTCTGAGTGATAACAACCTGCTTTATCGCAAATGTAACATTGTCCTTTTCTTCCACCCTTAGGTGCAGCCTTTCCTTTTCATTTAGTCCCGGAGGTGTTTCTTTTCTTAGCATTAGAATATAAGGAAGCAGGAGGACGTTTAGGCATGGGCATTTCTTTATCTTCTACCCTTGTCTCTTCTTGGATGCATCTACCCATTAATTCCTCGAAACCATGAATTACATTATTGTTCAGAAGAGTAGTCCTAAACATGTACCATTCAGATGCTAATCCTCCAAGAGTCATGAGTGCGTTTTCCCTATCAGTAATAGTCTCCCCAATAGATAGGAGATCATTCCTAATCTCGGTGATTCTTAGGAAGTATGCTTGCATACTCTCATCTTTACCTTTAATTTCCTTCATCTTATTTCTAAGAAACAAAACTTGATTTGCATCATTAACTTTAAATTAACTCACCAGTCTATCGTAGATTTCCTTGGAGGTGTTCAGGTCAGAGATGTAGGCCACCAAGTGCTTGTGAATCGAGTCTACGATGATCTTCTTTGCTTTGAGTTCACCTGTTTTCCATTTGTTCCTAGCAGCAGGGGATGCAATTGATGAAGGCTCAACAATATTGCCTCTCACATGGATCAACACTCCTTGACCTTCTAGGGTTAGATCGATAGACATCTTCCATCCGTGATAGTCAGATTTCTAATGGAGCTTGTCCTCGGTAGGAAAGAGCGATGTGGACCCCATATTTCTTTTAGGATAGCCTTGCCAATATTCTTTTTGCTGATTTCTCTTGCTCTTGATTGGGCTTTGTCTTCACCTTAGCTCTGATACCATGTTGAATTATGGTATGTTCTATGCTTAGAGAAATTTACTTTTCTTCCTTATTATTATTCATAGATTAGCAATCACATGTGCATAAGTAAAGTGCAGATAGAACATTAAACGATCAACAAAAAACAAGCCAAGACAAGAGACACAAGATGTGGCGGCTAGCCAGGGACAAACCCCACAATGTGTGGGGAAACCCTTTGTTCAAATCTTCTTTTATCTGACAATAATTCAGCAGAGAGAAATAGCACAATAAATCTAATTTATATCAGCAGTAGCAAACCCTAGATTAGAAACATCAGCATTAGTGGCTTCATCATCAAAACTAGGGCAATTGATATCTCGCAAACTGACCGTCGAATTGGTTTGAGTCCACCACCAAAAAATGTGGCCTTTAGAAGAGGTCTAGATGGACCTATAGCACAGTTCAGAAGAGGAGGTTTGATGGTCAACGTTGGTCAAAGTTTGGATCTACTATTCCAGCTTCAGGTTCAGCAGCTTCCTTCCACATGTGTGAGAGAGAGTCTCTTTTCTACGCAGTAGAGAAGAGCCTTGTTTCTGCGTAGGAGAGAGAGAGAGATGTGATGAGATGAGTAAGTGAAAATGAGGAAAAGTTCTCCTATATTTATACACAACTGTTGATGTTTGAACAGATGCGACTGTTGGGTTTCTGAGCCTACATGAGTTGTAGGTTAGCTTGATAATAATTCCATAATCAAAATAAATTCATATCTCCATAAATACTTATCGGAATCGGATGATATTTAGATTAATCCTACACCTCTCGACGAGAGGAATCTAATAAAAATATTATCATCCATGAATAAGATGACCCACATGAAGTTTGTCCCTAGTTTCCAATGGAAAAATAGATAACACAGTGACTCAATATCTATATTCTAAAGGATATTTTGGTAGAATTCTATCCCTTGAACATGGCACTCCCTCAAAAAACCTCTTTTCTCAATGTCTCACTAAACCTTACCATCCTAAGAGTTTAGCGTTCACATTCTGATGCTTCTGAATCCCTGTATCCTAACACTCTTTGGTGTTGATGAGTTTAATCTTCCTGGTAGCCTTGGGTTCATGCCTTCTATTGTTCAAGAGATTTATTTACCCTCTAATTCCTATATTGACCATCCATCATATACCTTAAAATGTCACTCCATCTGTTTCACCCATTGCTCCAAATTTACCTCCAAAACAATATTTTTTGTCCTGTTTCCCGTTAGCTGATGTAGGACACCTCACTGCGTGCATTTTGACCTATATCTTCCAATCAACTTTAACACTCTATCTAGGAAGAAGATCCAGAAGCAGATTAGTACCTTGGAACTTGTAGTCCTCAGTGGTAGGTTACCTTGCATTTGATTGGGGGATTTCATCATTGGCTCCCAGTTAAGTGACTCTATGAGTGTTTGATGACAAAATCCTTCTCACACTCACTATATTTTGTGCACATCTTGGAGACCATCATCCTTATTGGTGGCCATCCTTGCATTTGTTAACAATCTTCATCATTAACAGGTAATAAGACTATTTCTCACATGTTCAAATTCAACTCATTTATTCACATGTACAAAAATATGTTGTTCAAATATTCGGTGACCAAGATCTTGGGTAGAGGCTTACATCACTCATCCTTGTTTCCTCTCCCAAGCTGCATATATTGTTTTTGAATACAACTCGTCAGATTGATCATATCATGACACAACTTCCACATTATGTCTATCAATGGACATGATAGTCATACCTTTTTTTGAGAAATCACTCTGACATAGATACTAAGCATCGGAATGCCTGAATTAGGACATGATCTTCTGTTTTTGACATATGTGGCTTGTTTCAAGTCTCCCGCAAGCCCAAAGGTCCAATCCACTCTCTTTTCTACTACAATAATTATAAATTATTTTGGACATCATATTCATGTCTAACCTCACACTTTCGAGGGCATCTTTTATACAACCAAATGGCCTCCTCATCAGATCAGAGGAGAAAGAAACATTGGTTGGATAAAATACCTATGTCACAAGCCTATTTTCTAGGGTAACACACCCAAGAAATAAAGATGGAGAGTTATATTTCTTTCCATATCCTAGCCAAAATTGATCCCTTGGTTAACACTTTGTTTTGCCTAAAGGGTTGTATTACTAGATATTTATGAGATTTTGGAGGTCAAAGCATGAGTTTACTGACTAGCACTACACTCTTCACTCAAATCTTAGCTATAAAACTAAAAAACATATATCTTAGTCTGTATTAAGGACATTTTTATTCCTAACGGAGTCTCATAATAAGGGAAAGAGAAATAAAGTGAGGCAACACCCAAGATTTTTCCTCATTGGAACTCATGAAAGAATTTGCAAGGATGAGCCTCTCTCCATATTTAAATTGGATTCTTGGTCATTCTAAGAAAGGTTGAATGGTTTTTTAAAGTTTTCAAGAGCTTAAGTATTGTTATGATTCCAAGCAATTCAGAGAGAGAGAGAGAATGGAGCTGAAGGAATAGAGGAGGCTTGATCCAGCCAAGATGGTTGTAATCATTCATCTTCTATCTAATAATATAGATCTATTTCTATATTGTTTACTTGAGGGTGTCAATATGGTATTCATTTACATGTTGGATCGATTACGTGATTAATAAGTAGCTTAGATGCATGCTATCTTATATTCTCTTATATATTGATGTTTTAATTATAAAGGTTTATATGTTGTAGATATTATGCTTTGTCTCATTTATGTGCAGGTTCCGATCTAAGACCTGGCAAGGAGGTCTTCCACTATGATACACTAAGTTCTTGAGAAGGACTACACCAAAGGCCAAGGTAATCTCTCTCATTTTTCTTTGTCAATCATAGATTAATATGAATATATGTGGGTTTTTTTGTGAAAATTACACCTAGTCTTAAACAGACTGGCTTGGGTCTTGAGAATCCCTGAGAGGGTATTTCATCCACAACCACCCGTACATTAATCCCTATATCACTATTTCCCACTTATCTTTTCAAAAATCAAACTCAATAGTCATGTGATAAAACACTTGCATCATAGTCAACTTGGGTGAGAAACCTGAGTTACCAAAGGTAAGGATGACACTTCGAAGTAGTCTCTCAACCCATTGGCTAGACATGGAGTAGTATTCCCAAGAAGACCAACTTGTAGGTATGATTCCAAGTGGGGTAGAATATGCATATGCCAATATAGGGGTCATACCCGACTTGTAGAAAAGGACAAGGATCACATACACCCTATATGTGACAAATAGGGGAGGAACATCTATGAACCTATTGTCTAGAGATCCCTTAACCCTAGGAGCCTTCAATATCAATTTTTTACCATGGGATCATAGATGGAGGGGATGAGCTAGCTCAATGTTCTCAATCAGTCTTGCTCTCTCTAGATAAGAAACATATCATCATGCTCATATCTGGTATCAGCTTGAACAAATAACTGAAGAGTTCAAGCGTCATGTCCCAATAGCAGCAGTCTCCCCTTCATATAGAACATAAAATCAAAATATTATATTAGAACAAATATATATATATATATATATATATATATATATGACAAAAGGATATCTTATTCATCCTCCCTCTCACAGAGGAAGCAAAAGAAAGCCTAAGCTTGCCCTGTAAAGCAACACCAGCTAAGGATATCTTCATCCCACCTATATATGATATTCTCTTCCAATCGAGTCCCACTAAGTATTATCACAATGTATCCCTATCATATCTAGAACCTACTCAAATAGATCTTCAAACTACCTCATAGCTAGTCATGCCAACAACATCATACTAAACCTCGATCATGCTTAATGCTATAAACTTCTCATCCAAAAATGTCATGGTAGGTCTCATACTAAGATGGCACCCAAATGTGCTCATATCATTAATAACAATCCCAAACAACATTAGTACATCCATGTAGTCATATATCATAGGAAGAATAACTCAGGACAAAAAATCACATGTAAATATCTTGAAGGGTGCTTGGTGGTAACTCAATGTGTGTGAAGTGACTCAATCCGGTTTTAAACAAAACATATATATACTACATGTGTTCACACAAAACATCAATGCTTCAATCAACTATCAGTTTCCAAGTCTAGTTCAACAATATCTCTTCATAACTTCTTGAAATTAATTAGAGTGTCCAAGTATTTTCATAGCTTCACGATATATATATATTTTTTCCCAACTTCCAAATGTTATTTATCATGCCATGATTCTTCATTTTTTACTTTAGAGGCCATTATGCATGATTCCATATCCCTCCCACTTTGATAATCATAGGCTCATTACCTATTGAGAATATACCATTAGTATATAAAACCAAAATCAAAGTTATACCTTGGACCACTTTCGGCGTAGAGGATTGGGTCGACACATATTCCTAACCTCACTAGATAACTGTCTCAAGGAGATCTATTCATATAATAATTTATGAAAACGTAACACTTGACAAAGCCAATATACTTAGCCTTTACACAAATCATTATTGTGCAATCAAATCACCAAGTCATCTTATTAAGCTATAGATGCCATATCAAAAACTAATATCAGAATCATAAAATTTTCTACCAATATCCCTATGAAAAAGTGTTCGAGCCAAGTTTTAGGTAGTGTTCACATCCAAATACTAATTTACAACAACATTTTATTTACCAAGCACTATCAATTCAAACTTTGTCAATCCATCCTTATGATCATAACATGAAGTATTTATATCACTAAAAATGAAAGCATACTTCAGAGAAAATTCATATAAGTTCCATCCATTCATTGTAATATTACTCCATAATGAATCACAATTACTTAAACTTCAACCAATGTGATAATGCCATTGAAGCCAATACAAAATAAATGCCAACATTAATCACTGAAAGTTACTATGCCCATATAGTATTTTTATCAAGGAAAATCTATAGTTATGAAGTCAAAACCCTAAATTTTTTATTACAATGAGTTCAATCAGTCTATAAACCAAAGCATATCTATAAATCATCAAGAATCATGTCAAAAATTTAACAGGCCTGATTAAAATGCCATGTAAAAATAGTTAATAAATAAAAAATAAAAAATATGGTTAATGGGACACTTATTCCAAGCTGAATGTTGGAAAATAATAGTGCTGTGGATCACTTGTGGTTAATTAATGGCTAAAGAAATTGGCAAAGGCAATGGCAAAAGATTTGGAAAGGTAAAATGTAATTTTGGCACATTTATTTATGAAAATAAAGGAAATTACGAGAAAAGGGAGGTGAAAGGTCACAGGTTGCATGCGAGGAGGAAAATGAAGGGAAATAATGAAAATGAAGAAAATAGAGCGCTCATTAATAAAAAGGCTTATGAGGATCATTACAGAGACTTTTGTCGGTTAAGTTTTGGAACTCTCTCTTTATTTATCATTGGCATGAAAGATTGTATGGATTAACAAAGGAATTGACTAGACTTGTGATTTCCTAGATAGCCATGGTGTTTTGGGTTCATTTATTTGTTTTTCTATTTGGTGCTCATGTTTCCTTTAGCTTGGATTCTGTTAATAGTTCCTAGATGCCCCGTAACAACATGGGTTGAGTTACTAGTCCTAGAAGCCTTGGTTGGAAAAATTCTCTATAGTCCCTTGGTGGGTTGATTTACTATACTTGGAAGTAATGCTTGGACACATGATCTAGAAGACCAACAACATCTGTGGTTTGCATTACTAGTCTTCGAAGCCTTGATTGGAACAAACAATTTCAAGCTGGAAGGCTTGGGAGAGACCAATCTGGTGATAGTTTTTGATGTCCGAACATGAGGTGGAATCATTGTTTGATGGGTTGAGGTAGTTTGGCACCTCGAAGCCCTAAACAGTTTCGATTGATGTGTTTTATAAGATCTCCCACTCATTCTTGGAATATGGCATAGGGGTGGCTAGCTGAAGAGATATTTGGCTGAGCCATGTCTATGGGTGGGTTCATGGAAGTTCCACAACTGTTTTGCCTTTGTGGTGAGCTCCATTATTGAAACAATAATGCTGCAACTCCTGCGCTTCCTACTTTACTTTTATCAACCTAGTAGTTCGTAACAAACTTGGAAGCGACGGTGCTGTATGCACAAGTACTAGTTCTTACTACATGTTGTCACTTGGTCAGCCATCGCAAGATCACTAGGAGCTCAATCCAACTTCTATGGATTCCAGAAGAAGCTCTACATGTGATGAAAGGGAAAAGAGAGATTACTCTACTGATGCTATTCTACTTGTAGAGAGGAAGACTGAAATGTAAAGCAAACCAAGGAGATCCTAGTTAACCACTAATCATAATTTTGCATAAAGCACTACGAACATCATGAAAAAATTGCCATTACCTACTCAAGGAAGTAAAAAAATCTACCTAAGCTATTTCTGGAAGTAAATGAGAAAAAAACATGTTTTTGGGTTTTTATCTATTTTTATGTGAATTTGTCATGAATTTATTTGTTTGTGAATGTGGCAGTGAATAGGTGGCGATGGAGGGAAGTTTTAGGACTTGAGAGGATGTATGATGGTGTGGATGGGTCCTAGGAGGTCATAGGTGGACTTCTGGAGGCTTTTCTCATACTAGGCCTTCAAAAGAAAGCCTATAATAAAATATATAGGAGGACACAGGAAATCTACAGGAGGAAAAATAATGTTCTACAAGAGGCCTACAGGAGGAGGCCAAGAGAAGTTTTTACTGTTTTGAAGGTGGGAGAGTAGGTGGAGAAGATGAAGGTTGGGATGAAGTGTGAGGACACCTAGGGTCTAGCAAGAATCATTAGGAGAGAGAAAGATGATTGGATTTGATCAAGGAGAGGGAGGAAAGTCTATGGAAAATGTAGGAAACTATGGCAGAATTGAGGGGAGACTTGGGTGACCTGTAGGGCATGGATCAGATGGAGGGTGGAATGGCTGATAGGATGGCCTACTACTAGAAGATATTTTCTGCATAAAAAACTCTCATTCAACCAATGAGATTAAGCAAGCAAGGAAATAAGTGCATCTAAAAAACAGATTTTTTGCATCAAAATAAACTATGATCTACGAAAAGAAATGCTGATAACCATTGCATGAAAGAAAAGCATGATAGAAGACTACTATAAATAAGGAAATGAGCATGGTGAAGGAGTTCTGAAACAAAGCAAACTAGATTATGAACCAACTAGAAAGCTGCAAACACTTGAAGTCCTATAAATGAGGAAAATTTGTGTTTTTCGGGTAGCAAGAGAGTCTTTCCCTCAAATCATTGTCCCAAAGGGAGGAAGAGAGGCCAAGGCACTATTTCTAGCCTTTTGGATCTTTTCTTTATCACTGCTTAACTTGTTATAGAAAACACAAATGGAAGAAACCTATTGAATCATCAAAAGCAACTTATTCTTAACCATATAACAAATGCATCTAACAGCAACCTATTCTACAAACTGAAATGAAACATACAAATACAAGTAAAGAGGAACCTGGCTGCTTGGATTGGGTCCTAATCCAAGAGCTTCAGCCCTCTGAGGTAACTCAATGCTAACTCAAAAAGGATTCCATATTTATTCTCAAAACAATAACAATATTACATGAATTGTCAAGATAATAAGCTCGAAGTTGAGCAGAGTTTAGATAAGAAATATTGCAGCAAAAATCCAACAAAAATTTGACAAAAAATTCCACAGAAATCAGACCCTAGTGAGGCCCTTGGCCTCTCTACTTGTACAAATGAAGCTACCAACAACTTCCTCAAAGTCAAGGAGGCTTGGCTCCCAAAACTCGAGATAAAAATCAGTTATCCTCCACTTGCTCGGCTGCCTACTAATGCATGACCCGACTGCTTGTACTCTGAGCTGAATGAAGGGGAATTCCAAGTGAGGAGTAATAAATGATGGGGATTCCCTCCTATAAGTCCTCTCCTTTGTCCACTTCAAGTTACTGTTGTCACTTTTCCACTGTATCCTTGAATTTGACCACAAAATCATCAATAATTTGCATTAAACACATATTAGACCACATGGCATCATAACTAACTCAACTCACTCTGTAAGCATAAATATAATCAAGAAATCATACAATAAGCTAAGTGAATGGTTGATTTGACTAGGTTAGGAGGTAAAATGAGCCTATATAATTACCCATTTATGAGGCTCATCATCACCCCCTACTGAAATTGTTGCTCATCCTTTGAGAAACTTAGTCCATCTCCTCATCTTTTAAGGCCCTGGTACTCTCCCTAGCATCCCATGATTCTAATGTGGTCTCCTCTTCCTTGTCATAGAATCTTGCCTTTATGTCTACCTCTTCCCACTGTTGTTTTCCTTCTTCTTCTTTTCTGCCTTCTAGCATTCCTAGCAGTAGTGGGGGACTCAATTGGAGGCCAATCCAATTGACCTTCAGCATCTGTATGGAGCACTTGTACATTGGCACTCTCCTTAATTCCTCTTTCATCCTAATTGGGGAATGATACTCCCTAATCTGTAGACTGTGTGGTAAGGTTTTCCATCTCCTCATACAAGCATGCTCACAGTCATCCCCGAGTAATCCTTCCATATCCTCAAAATGTACAATGGATTGTACCCAATCACTGATGTATCTAGGGGAAATCTAAGGATTATGTGCAAGCAGGTTATGTGTGTTGATGAGTGCCATGGGGTCTAATGGCTTGGCTCTGATCATTAAGGGCTCATTCTGCTCCTTTATCATCAACTTTCTTATTTCTGCTACCCTTAACTCTTCATGGTTCATCCATGAGGCCATGGCCATTAGTTGTAGATCCCCCAGCCTAGAATAGGGGTGCCGCACATTCATGTCTATGAGGGCCATGTTATGCAGATAGAATTCTGCCATCTTTGCCTTATCTTCTGATGTGCTCTGGTCACAAAGGTCCATAAACTGTTTGTAATCTTTGAAAGGCATTGTGCATCTTTGTGCAAAAGACTTGATCTGAAATTTCATCCATTGGTCATTGAGATACAGGCCATAGGATTTTGCTGGTTTCCTACATTGTAATGCCTCCATGGACCAGCTAGCCATGCATGCTAGTCTGGTCTCTTTCTCTTGCAACTGTCTTCCTAGCAATTCATTTTCAGTTTCCAGGTGACTTCTTGTGATTGCTTCTCTATGTTTGACAACACTTAAATCTCTGCCTATTTTATGAGTTTGTTCTCCATATGGCCAATATCCTCAACTCCCTTGGATTTGGCTATTTACATCCACCTATGGGTACTTATTCTTTCTCTCTCCAATTCAAAGAATAATGGAATTGAAATTTTTTGTGGAATTATTCTCCCCCCTCAAGAAGATTGTATTAAGAGACAAGACTAGGCTGGAGGTCAGGTTCCAGTGCCTATGTTGCTTCCTCATTTCCCTGTGGCTGTACATCTACCCTTTTTTCAAGTTTCTCGGTCTCCTGTAGTTTTGACAGGGTCTCCTGTAGAACAGTTTGTGCCTCTTGTAGAACTGTTTTTGAGTCCTATAGTTCTACTTTCTCTTTCCATGTGGGAGACCTGGAATTCCCCCTTTCATAAGTGATAGGTGCCTTGGAAGGGGATTATTTTCCTTGGGTAGAGAGTGAATCTTCAATAATAATTGGTACTTTAGAAGAAGGTTGGGGTTTCCCTGTTTTGATCCTTGTGCTCTTCCTAGACCTGAAATACATTGAGGTCTTTGTTTTCCTCTTTTATTTTGGTTTAATGGGTGTGTTGAGGGTAGTGAAAGCAGTTGTTGCCTCTCTTTCTAGGGTCTCAGGGGACACTTTTGTCTTTTCTTCCCCATTTTCTCATCCTTCTGTCTTTTTCTCTATCTCTATTTGCTATGTTTCTCCCTACTCTATTTCTTTAGCTTTTTCCTCCTCTCTTTTGGCTTCTTCCTTCTTCCCTTCATGTCCCTCTAAATCACCAGTTTCTTCACCTTCTCCCCCTTGCTGCTCTTCCTCCTCACTTCCAGTAGGGCTAGTATCATACGTCAGGGCCTTTATGTCATCTTCAGCAGTCATGTTTCGAAAAATTTCCCATGCTATGGCGATTGTAAATGTATGGAGGGCTTCTTCCGCTAAAATTTTGATTAACCCATCATGAGCTTGTTGGTTTGGATTTCCTACTTTTACTTTAGTACTGGAGTCAATGAGGGACTACAGGAGGAAGTAAGGGATGTTGAGCTTCTGAGGGGCTGGAGTGTCCATGCCATATCTTAATTCATGCATGATTCTAAAGTGGTAACCATAGACAATGTTATACCTCCCCTCACAGGAAATATACTTGATTATTTTATAGCTAACCTCATCCCAATAGTATGGTATCCTAGCCCTTCTTATGCCATTCTTATCTTCTACAGGGGTTTCATTGTTTTGAAAGAAGTTTCTCTTGGCAGCTAGCCAATTGTTTTTCATTCTTACTCCAAGGCAACCCAAGAGGAAGGGTAGTGACCTTGCTGATAAATTCAGGGGTTATCTCCATGGAAAGGACTCTAAAAGTGATAGTGGCATGTGTTATGGAGTGACGGACCAAATAGTGGGCAAATTCTTCAGCAATTTCCTCATCAAACCCTTGGAATTTCTCAAAAAATCTCTTCCAATTTGCTCTTGTGAATATGGCCACTACTTGTGGGTGTGCATGGAGCCTGGAGGAGTTGGTGGGCTCCTTCCTCATAAAACCTCCTGTGATTTTGCGTATGCTTCCTTAGAAAAACAACTATGGAAATGGAGAGAAGAATTTTTTGAAGAAAACAGAGAGACTGTGTTTTTTTTTAAGAAATAAGTAGCAATTATTTTTATCAATTTCCTCCACCCAAAAGTTCTATTTTCTCCTCAAAATTAATCCACTGCTTGTACATTTTGATACTCAATGGAGGTATGCCAAGAACCTACCTCTTCGGCCTGAGAATTGTGTTAAAACACATGTTTTCCCTCACCAAAACAACGTACTGGCCCTCCTGTAGAACACTGCTAGCCCTGCTGTAGGATTCCTATAGGTTCTCCTGTAGAACCTGTAAGTGCTCCTGTAGAGTGCCGAGAGTAGGGATACGGGAGAGATGAGTGGAGAAAAATGGGTACGAGGCTTGTGGGGGCATGAGAAGGTATCAAGAGTGGAGTTTCGAGGAGAGAATGAAGGAGAAAGGTGGTGAGAGTGCTTCGACGAGGAGTACTTATGGCTTCTTATAGATATTTTCAGTGATGGAGGGTGAGCTGGCCACGTGTACATTGGCCCCATTCAGACCATTGGTCCCCACCTACCTTTTCATAATTTGCATTTCCTTGTAATCATCCCTCATGATTACATCGGAGTTCCCACCGCCTCCACTAGTTGTCCATGACATCTCTCTTGAGTTTGAATAAGCGCACGTGTGGTGACATCTTCAGATGAGTGAAGTCAACTGGATGAAGGTGGCCAAGTTAACTGGCCGCCTTAACCCCAACCAGCCTCAACCACCTAGTTTCTATTGCATGCTCTCTAATTATACCAATGCAAACAGAGGAGCAGGTTAGTTACTTACCTGAGATCCGAACACGTTTGTTGTGAGGTGCTATGGCCTTTCCTTCTACTGCATGCCTTTATTTCTTTTGATGCATGCTTGTCTGCTTCCTGAGATATGGCTATACTATTTGCAGGTTCCTTTCTGGCTGGATCTGATCTTCAAGTGTCTACTTCAACCTTCAGATTTTCACCCTCATGCTGCTGATGCTAGATTTTAATGGGATCAGCTGCTACAGGAATTCCTACAGGAGCTCCTATAGCTGCTTCTCCCTTTGAAATTTTAGCTTTTTCTGTGCTTGGAGCTGTGAGGATGATGCCAGAAATGCAGATAGAGATGGAGAGGTAAAGGGTAGGCTTTAGGTGAGGTGAATGGTGTTGTTCCCTTTCTTATTTTTTTTTGTTTTTTTTTTCTTTTTCTAAAAACTGTTTTTCTGTGCTTTTTTCTTGGGCAGGAAGAAGAATGATACCTGGGATGTGATACAGGTCTAGAAATGATGGAAGTGAGGTTTGAAGACTACAAGAGGATTTATAAATCCTTTATGAAGCTTCCTTGTTCCTCAAACTGCATTTAAAATCCACTTCAGGCTCTCTGTAATTTCTACAGGAGCCTCCTGTAGAAAACACAGGGCCTCCTGTAGAAAACACAATTTTCAAAGAAGAAGCACAACAAGGTGGAAAGAATGCCAAGAATGATGGGGAAAGGTGAGGGAAGGTAGGATAGGTGCTGGTATTGGTATTAGATCTCCCTTCGAACCTTCTACTGCTTCCTATAGTCCTCCTGCAAACCTACAATACAACTGGAAATTCATTTTTATTTTTCTTCCTCTTTTTTTTTTTTGAAAACAACAAAGGTGCCTCAGGGAGGTTTTCACGGTAGTTTCCTACCATGGGTGCCTCCAAGGGAGGTTTTCACCAAGGGATCTTATTTTCTTTCTTCTCTCTTTTTTTTTGACATCATTGGGTCACCTCAGAAGAGGTCTTCAACCCAATGATGGGACTCAAGTGCCTCATGGAGGTTTTCACTTGAGTCCTTATTTTTTTTTGTTTATTTGTTTTTCTTTAATGAGTGGGTAAAGTGGAGGCGAAGACATGTTATAGTACCATCACTGACTTATTCAATCCTTCAATGAACTCTCCCTTTGAGAGGGGTTTCTTGTAGACTTTCAACCAGTGTCCATTGACAAGCATGGGGATGCCTTCATCATCAATGGTTTTGATCAGAACTGAACCATTTTCATTGCGTTTCTCCAAAGTGTAGGGTCCCAGCCATCTTGTCCTTAGCTTGCTCTTGAAATATTTGTATCTTGAATCATAGAGTAGGGCCCAATATCCCTCTTGAAATTACTTCTCTTTGATGTTTTCGTCATGCCATATCTTTCTCTGAAGCTGAACTACCTCTGTATGGAGATGTGCTTGCATTCTATGTTCATCCAATCCATTGAGCTAGAGTAATCTTTCTTTCTATGCATGGCTAAGGACTAGGTCCAGCTGAGCTGCCATCCTCAAGGTGCTGAATTCAAATTCTATTGATAGCAAAGCCTTCTTCCCATAGACTAGCTGATAGGGTGTGAACCCTGTAGTGGTCTTCCATGTTGTGTTGTAGGCCCAAGTGGCCTCAACTAATCTGGCTACCCAGTATTTTCTATTGTTTCTCACTACCATTGTCAGGATCCCCTCCTGTGCTCTGTTAGTGACCTCCACCTGCCCATTGGGTTGTGGATGGTAAGGGGTGGAATTCTTGTGCTTGATTCTATGATGTTTGAGCAGGTCTTCAATTAGATTAGAAGTAAACTGGTTTCCTTGATCTGTAACCAACTCTCTTGGATACCCGAACTTGTAGAATATGTTATCTCTCAAAAATTCAGCTACTTTTTCCTCTGTTGCTTGTTTGATTACTTTTGTCTCTGCCCACTTGGTCAGGTAATCGGTGCACACAATGATGTATTGCTTCTGTTTTGAAGGAGGGCTGATAGGCCCCAGAAATTCCATGCCCCACTTCTCAAATGGCTCAAAGGTAAATTTAGGCTCCATGGCCATTTCATCCTTTGGAGTAGGTTTCCCCATCCTTTGACACCAATCACAAAGGTTGGTATATCTCCTCGCATCCTGATGAAGAGTGGGCCAATGGTAGCCTGCTTGTAGTATCTTGAAGGATTTTGCTGCAAAATGACCTCCACAAGGCCCATCATGACAGGCGAGGAGGATGTCAAAAACTTCCTTCTCCGAGACACATCTCCTTAAGATCTGATCTGGGCCAAGTTTGAAGAGATTGCCCCCGATTCCAGGTGAAAGGGGCACTTTTCCTTACTATCTTGCTCTTCTCTTTTGAGGATAAATGTGGTGGGAACTGTGTTGAAACTCAGTAGTTTGCTATATCAACAAACCATGGAGAGAGTACTAAGATAGCAAATAGGTGTTCATCTAGCATTTGATCATCCACCATTCCTTCTTCACCTACAAGAAAATTTACTCTAGATAAAAAGTCAGCAACAACATTTTCTTTATCAGGCTTATCAACAATGGTCAAATCAAACTGCTCCAGTAAAAGCAACCATCTAATAATGTGAGCATTTACATCCAGCCTGTTCATTAAATATCTAATTACAGCATGATTAGTGTGCACAAAGGTTTGATAACCTGTGATATAATGTCTGAATTTGTTTAAGGAATGCACGACAGCTAGGAGTTCCTTCTCGGTTATTGTATAGTTCAACTCCGCCTTTGACAAGATTTTGCTTATAAAGTATATGGAATAAAGAAAATTTTCATCAATTTGTCCCAAGGCTACTCCTATTGCTTTGTTCGAGGCATTTGTGTGAATGTGGAAAGGTAGGGCCCAATTTGGGCCCCTCAAAATTTGGGCAGTCACGAGTTTGATTTTCAAGGTATCTAGGGATTCTTGACAGTGTTCCGACCATATAAATTTGACATCTTTTCCTAACAGACCAAACAACGGAGAGGCTAGCTTGCTAAAATATTTAATGAATCTCCATAATACCCAGCTAAGCCTAGGAAACTTCTGACATCTCTCACCTTTTAAGGAGGTGGGACCCTTTGGATGATGGCAATTTTGTTGGGGTCCACCTGCAATCCTTGTTGAGATATTGCAAGACCTAGCACGGTCCCTTCAGTCATCAAAAATTCACATTTTTCCTGACTGAGGGACAGTTTCATCTCAATACACTTGTCTAGAAGTTTTCCTAGGTCAGATAAAGCTTCCTCAAAGTCATAGCCATAAGGAGTAAAGTCATCCATGTATATCTCTACTGCATCATGAACTAATTCAAAGAATATACTCAGTACCGCTTTTTGGAAAGTGGCTGAAGCATTACACAAACGAAAAGGAAGGGCACAGTATGCAAAGGTACCCTAAGGACAAGTGAAAGTGGTTTTATCTTGGTCTTTCGGGCTGATTTGAATCTGATTGTACTCGCTAAACCCATCTATGAAAGGGAAAAAAAATTTCCTTGCCAAACCATCTAACACTTGATCTATGAAAGGTAAAGGAAAATGGTCCTTTTTAGTGGCTTTTTTCAATTACCGATAATCGGCATGGATTCACCACTTACCATTTTTCTTTGGCATTAGTGGCAAAGGAGAGACCCATTCACTATCAGAGATGGGATAGATGAACCCTGCATCAAGAAATTTCTCCAGTTCTTCCTTAACAATATCTTTAAGTGCTAGGTTCATCCTCCTTTGAGGCTACCTGACTGGCTTGCAACCTTCCTTGATGTATATATGATGAGTACAAACTGAAGGGTGCACTCCCTTCATCTCCTTATAACTCTAGGTGAAGGCATCTAAGTGATTTCTTAGCAGGCTAAATAGTTCCTTCTCCTGGGAAGTGGATAGGGATGGATTGATTTTCAAGTTTCTTTCTGGACCGAACTCTATATTCTTAACACGGAGAGAAGTGGATTTGGCTACATAGAGCTCAGTTGAGGGTTTTTTAGGGTTTCTCTTATTATGTCCTCTAAAGGCAATACACTAGGAGGTGGATTTTGAATCATATCATCCTCATCTTCTTGTTTTCCTCCCATGGTGATTTCTAATGTACAAAGCAGTGCAAAATAAAATTCATCCTCATCTTCCTCCTCCAGCTAGAGTGGTAGATCATGTTCTAACGAAGGTTGGGTAGGAGGATATAGGATTAACTCCTTGGATATATGCCCATTCTTTATGGTCATGTTCCCAGCTCGACACCTGATGTAGGCATCAGCGGTAGCCAACCAAGGTCTTCTTAGAATGAGAGGATAGCCAGTGAGCTTTGCCTTGGGCTGGAGAACTAAGAAATCAGTAGGGTACTCCGAGGAATCAATGGAGACCGTCACATCTTCCACAATCTCCTCAGGGGTCATGGTGGAGCGGTTTGCTAACTGTAGCATGGTTGTGGTCTTCCTCAAGAATCCCTGGAGGTTAAGTTTGAGCATTGTGTCCTTTGTCATCACATTAATGGCAGCTCCCATATCAATCAAAGTGTGTGGAATCATCATGCCATTGATGTGGACATCAACCACTAGACTTCCAGGGTCTAGATATTTTGGACAGATTACCTGCCCCAACATCAGGTCGGACAGTTGCCCTATGACATTGATAGTTGGGGCATCTCTCTTGCGCCTTCCTGGATGCCTAAAGCACTTCTGTTTACTAAACCCATTATAGATAGGCACATCCTTTATGGCTTGGAGAAGTGGTAACTTTACACATAAATGTTTCAATTCCCCCAAGAGTTCAGTTTCTTCTGGGGTACGTTGGACTGTCACGGATAGGCTTTCAGGAAAGGTTGGAATTACTATCGGTTCACCTTCATCTTTATCTTCCTCAACCTCCCTAAGCGGAGGCTGACTATCTGGGAGAGCTTTCCTAGATGGTAAGTTAGTTTCCTGAATCTCCACAGCATAAGTTGAGCATGATGGTTCCCCACTATACACTTGCTGACCCTGTCTGTTGTTCAGGTTCATATTCAGCTAGAAAGGCATTTGGGTTTGTTTTGGTGGAGTAGGAGGTAATGGATGTGGTTGGGTAGGTGGTGGAGGCAAAAGAGCAGGAAGAGAGTTGTATTGGGGCCTCCACCACTAATGAGGTGCATTCCATTGAGGTGGTGGCTGAGCATAGGATTGTAATGAATGGCTGACTGGTTGGGCATGATATTGAGATGAGAAGGACCAAGGAGGAGGCGTGGACTAGGAAGGATGAGTAGGGGGACCCCAAGGAGGTATGGAGGTGACCTTGTTGTGTTTGTAGTATGCCTCGGATGTCCCTTGCATCCCCTACTAGTATGGTCTAGGTCCATGCGACCTTCATTGATTTATGTAATAGAGCTGTTCAATGACTCCCTCAGCCCCTTGATATACAACTTTAAGTCTGGGTAAGGAATGGAACTTATCCGTGGAATGATTTTCTTCATAGACTGAAAAACCTCTATAGAGCTCAATGGGAATTCATTCCTAGGATGCCTCATGGCGCATCTAGGGCAAAAGATGGCAAATTGCCTCTCTACTTCCTCTCGTTTCCTTTTGATATCCAAGTTATCCATTTTCATGGCAAGAGTTTGCAGCATCTCACTATTGAATTCTTCCAAGATGCTTCCAATTTCTCCTTTGATGGATGAGTTAGAGGAATAGGTACTGGCTATGGGTTGAATCCCCCTACCTTTCTTTCTAGTTGCTCTAGAATGGTTTTTAAAAATAGCCTTTATGTCTTCATATGATAGTTGATAGATGTCTCCCATGGCCAGTAGATGGAGGGTGTCTAAAAGATCTTCCTAAATTCCCCTGAGCAGAACCATCTTTAGACAGTCAGGGTCAAGTGTGCACCTGGCCCTTTTGTAACTGAGATGGAACCTCTCCTCATAGTCTTCCAGGGACTCATCACTTCCTATAGTCATTCAGAAAATTTCTTCTTTAGTATCTTTTGACCTAGAATAGTCTCGATACTTGTTGTTAAAGGCTTGTTGCATGTGAGCCCAAGTTTGTATACTATTGCCAGGTAATCCCATGCACCAGCACAATGTCACATCTTTGAGAGTAGAAGGAAACAATTTCGACTTTTGCTCATCTTCTGCGTAGTCATAGGTTCGACAAATAATAGCAAACTCAAACAAGAAGGTGTTAGGATCTTTTGTAGTCAGACCATGGAAATGAGGTAGCATGGAGGGGCTTATATTCTTCATTTTAGTGTCCCCATTGGTGTCCCGAATGGGAAAGGTACCCTCTATTTTCTCTCCATTCCCCCTAGCATTTATGTGTTCACCCATTGGCTCCAAAGGAATGGTTTCTTCTTCTTCTTTCCCTATAAGTTCTTCGAATATGTTAGGTTGTTCACGTACGGGTTCTTCTTGATCGCATCCACCAAAGAATAGAGAAGGATGTTGTGTGAAGTAGTGGGGGCGTTGGGCAAAAATTTACCTAAATTATCTCTATTCCTATGATGCATTGAAGGAAATATTTTTGGTTGGTTTATGTGTCTTTTTCCCCACACTGATAGTACCTGCAAAACTAAAATTGATTGAACAAACAAATTGCAATTAATTGAAATGAACTTGCTGAAATGAAATTGCAGAACTGAAGAGGAACGCAAAGGAAATGTAGAACTAAAAGAAAGGAAATGAGTAATCTACTTTTTCTGAAATGGAAATTGTAGAATTGAAGATGAAAGAAGGGAAATGCAGAATTGAAAGAAAGGAAATGACTATTCTACTTTTGCTGAAATAAACTATTAGAAGAATGTTGCAAGAGAAAATAGAAGAAAGCAGTAATCAAAGAATAGTCTGACACTTTCCCGAAAATGGTGCCAAAAATTGGTGAGCTCTAGTATTGCAGTAATAATGCTGCAACTCCTGGGCTTCCTACTTTACTTTTATCAACTCGGTAGTTCGTAACAAACTTGGAAGCGACGGTGCTGTATGCACAAGTACTAGTTCTTACTACAGGTTGTGACTTGGTCAGCTGGCGCAAGATCACTAGGAGCTCAAACCAACTTCTATGGATTCCAAAAGAAACTCTACATGTGATGAAAGGGAAAAGAGAGATTACTCTACTGATGTTATTCTACTTTCAGAAAGCAAGACTGAAATGTAAAGCAAACCAAGGAGGTCCTAGTTAACCACTAATCCTATTTTTGCAGAAACGACTATGAAAATCATGAAAAAAATTCCATTACCTACTCAAGAAAGTAAACAACATCTACCAAAGCTATTTCTGGAAGTAAATGAGCAAAAAGAATCTTTTTGGATTTTTATGTATTTTTATGTGAATTTGTCATTCATGTAATTTATTTGTTTGTGAATGTGGCAATGGAGAGTGGTTTTGGGACTTGAGAGGATGTAGGGTGGTTTGGATGGGTCCTAGGAGGTCTCAAGTGGCCTTCTGGAGGCTTTTCCCACACTCGGCCTTCAAAAGAAATCCTACAGGAAAATCTACAGGAGGACACAGGAAATCTACAGGAGGAAAAGCAATGTTCTACAAGAGGCCTACAGGAGGAGGCCGACAACAGTTTTTACTATTTTGAAGGTGAGAGAGTAGGTGGAGAAGGTAGATGAAGGTTGGGATGAAATTTTATGGCACCTAGGGTCTGCCAAGAATTACTAGGAGAGAGAAAGATGATTGGATTTGCTCAAGGAGAGGGAGGAAAGTCTATGGAAAATGTAGGAAACTATGGTAGAATTGAGGGGAGACTTGGGTGACCTGTAGGGCATGGATCATATGGAGGGTGGAATGGCTGATAGGCTGGTCTACTACTATAAAATATCTACTGCATAAACAACTAACAATCAACCAATTATATTAAGAAATCAAGGAAATAAGTGCATCTAAAAACCATAGTTTTTGCATCAAAATAAACTATGATCTATGAAAGGAAATGCTAATAACCATTGCATGAAAGAAAAGCATGACAGAAGACTATTGTAAATGAGGAAATGAGCATGACGAAGGAGTTCTGAAACAAAGCAAACTAGACTATGAACCAACTAGAAAGTTGCAAACACTAGAAGTCCTATAAATGAGGAAAATCTGTGTTTTTGGGGCAGCAACAGGGTCTTTTCCTCAAATCATTGTCCCAAAGGGAGGAAGAGAGGCCAAGGCATTGTTGCTAGCCTTTTGTATCTTTTCTTTATCACTGCTTAACCTTCTATAGACATCACAAATGGAAGCAACCTACTGAATCATCAAAAGAAACATATTCTTAACCATAAAAGAAATGCATTTAAGAACAACCTATTCTAGAAAATGAAATGAAACAGACAAATACAAGTAAAGAGGAGCCTAGCTACTTGGATCGGGCCCTAACCCAAGAGCTTCAACCCTCTAAGGTAATTTGGTGCTCACTCAAAAAGGATTCCATCTTTATTCTCAAAACAATAACAAGATTACATGAATGGTCAAGATAATAAGCTCGAAATTGAGCAGACTTTAGATAAACAATAATGCAGCAAAAATCCAACAAAAATTCGACAAAAAATTCAACAAAAATATGACCTTAGTGAGGCCCTAGGGCTCTCCACTTATAAAATTGAGGCTACCAATAGATTGCTAAAAATTAGGGAGGCTTGGCTCCCAAAACTCGAGATAAACATCATTTATCCTCCACTTGCTCGGTTGCCTGCTAATGCATGACTTGGCTTCTTGTTCTCGGATTTGAATGAAGGGGAATTCAAAGTGAGGAGTAAAAAATGAGGGGGATTCCCTGTATCCTTGACTTTGACCACAAAAAACATCAATAATCTGCATTAAACACATATTAGACCACATGGCATCATAACTAACTCAACTCACTCTATAAGCATAAATATATTCAGAAAATCATACAATAAGCTAAGAGAATGGTTGGTTTGACTAGGTTAGGAGGTAAAATAAGCCCATATAATTACCCATTTATGAGGCTCATCACTTTGCATCATTAATATGAGGTTATTTCTCCTTGTTAATTCATGAGTATTTTGGTGGTTTATATATGGATTATATGGTTGTTTTTTCCTTGGTATAGTTGTTACTATTAAGTTGATTCTGAAAATGTATTATGATAGTGGCTATGTTTGGCTCATATCATGTTTTTTACTTATAAATGAAGGAACAATGTATGTATATCGTAATGGATGAAACTATAGCTAATGTGTTGAGGCATCAACTCTTCCTAAAAATTCCGAGATAAGTATGATGCCCCTATGATCAAATATGGTTTTTAAACCTCTAGATTACATAATTGTGACATGTTTGTCAAAATTCCTACCCTGGAAAGTAGGGGTCCAATTACGTCCTTGTTCAAGTAATTGAATTTGTATTGTTATTACGTTGTTATCTTAGAGTTATGAAAGTGTCATTGAGTTCTCCACAGTGACCTCAGCTTTCGGCCTGAAAAAGTGGCATAAATCCCAAATTCACACACATAGGTTTGAGGAGAAAAGTCCCTAGATGCATGCATACCCATGATGTGAAAGCATATCTAGCCTCCTGGATACATGGTTTTCCATATTAAGGGAGAATTTGGGGGATTAGTGGTCCAAAAAGTTAGTAGGACGTATTATCACTCCGTAATTTTTCTAGGCTGAGGATGAAAACTACAAAGGTAACCACAAAACTAGTTTTAAAGTTGGGATCTAGCCCTTGAAGCTTCAGAGAGGAATCTCTATATACGATTTAAATTTATGTTTCATAATTTATACTAGCTATTTGAGTTTGAGATGGGATTTTCAAAATTTTGGTTGAAAGATGCTGGAAAATTCCATTGGGTATGGAGTCATGAACCTTTGGGTAATGAATCACAAAATGATAGAGTAGTTGTAATAGGGGAGGATAAGAAAGCTTTTGGATCTTATAGAGTATCAGTGGGGTGAATATGATGAATATGATTTGAGTTCAATTAAATATAGAGCATACTAGGATGAATTCTATATTTAACATAAAAAAGAAAACATGGATGTTTCTAACAAGCCAGAGCAGTGTACGCTTAAGAAAATTCGGCCCTTAATCTTCTCGCAACAATAAAGAGGGAAAAACACATGGAAACTAAGAAAAGAAACAATTTAACATAAGAATGACATCACCAATGGTCTGACACGACAATCCTGGAACAAAACTCTCTGCATTTCTACAAATTGATCACTTTGAGTCCAATCCACGACTTACATAAATGAAAATCTCTTTTCTTCACACATAATCCAACAGATTCCAACCCTTATAGGTTTTATTACAAAGTATTAATATACTACCTATTGAACTAACTTCAAATTACAAAAAGGAATCAATTATAAAATAATATCTAACAATTTCTCGAAAAAATATAAACAATACACTAAAAATAAGAACAATCACTAGTAAAATGCAAGAAATCTCGAAATTGGTTCATTTACACTAATCCTTTTCCTTTGAATCTAGAGTAGTTGTAGTAGTTTTCACACAAGATATGAGCTTCATTTGAAAATACCAACCCCTTTTTTCCTATGTTTCAATAGCTACCAACCCATCAATCTATTAACACTTCTGCATGGCCTATCGGAAAATTTCCACATCACTTTCATTTCCCTAATACTTTGCAATCCTTTGTGTTTTACTCGTAGCTTCTGAGTCATTCATCTTCTAACACTTCAACTTATTTCATTATCAGAGCCTTTAAGCTGTGTATTATTGTCTTAAGATACATTTGACTTAAGATATGTTACAACAATAGTGAATCTCGATATTTCCTTGGCCACTTTTGTTTAGCCCTTTCTCGTATTTCTTCACATCAGACAAAGGCTTGTGACCTAATTCTCACCTTTCGGGTGCTAAGTTATTTAGGCTACTGCTAGTTGGTGATTTTCCTTTCATAAATTCTTCATCACCTTGACTTCTTTAAACCTTCATGACCGTGAGCTAGCCCTTCTATCGGAGCTCCCTTTGTCCGAAACTCTTTCAAGTGGCACACATTAAAAAATGTCGATATCTCTCAACCTCTGACTTACAAACTATGATCTTAATATCAACACTTCCATGTGTAACATTATGAGTGGTGAGACTTATCACCCTTTTTTGGCCTCTTATGACCCCTGAAAATGTCGAATCTTCCTGCCATGTGTCCACCATACAGCCATGTCATCATGACATCAAATACCACATGGCTTTATCAAAACCAATTGTATTATGCCATATGTCCCTAATCAAAACCAATCCTATTCTGTAATGTGTCCCTTATCAGAACCAATCCTATTGTGCCAGACATCCCGTTGGACGAGAAAGAAAATGGCCTGTCCTGCCTTGGTTTTGGAACAAATTTATTTGTTAACATGTTTTTGTGCATCCCAGTGGTTTAGTACTACCAGCCCCTTTTCCCAGAAATTTCACACTATATCACAACATTCATATCACATGTTCCTCCAATATGCCAATTCATCTTGTTTTCAATTTGTTGGTTGCCAAACACATATATTCCATATGTTGTGTACCTCTAACTACAGATTCGCTGATTATGATGGTCCTCTAATGTTGTGATCACCGATTTGTGATAGTTGTGATGTACGCTAGACCTTTGATCATTGATTTACCAATATATTTGATTGCAAAAACTTTGAACATGCAATCGCTGATTTTCCCTTGTGCCTTTCCTCCGATATGCGATCTCCGATATCACTCTGGACCTCCGATATGCCTTCTTTTAAAAGGATTCAACTCTTAAAATTCAACATGCCATATCTTTTGATTGAGAAGTCCATTTTTGGACTTCCACATACCATTGGAAATATTGTTCCAGGCAGTTTCAAATGGAGAGGGTCTAATGTAGACTTTAAGTCCTCTTTCTTCTTGGAAAATGACTAAAAACCTCTCTACTCATTTTCTCTTTGGACAACTTTACAATTCAAATCAAGACTAATGGATTTCTTTAGACACATATTTTCAATGATTTGATCAATTTGAGAACTTAGTACCAAGCTTAGTTTACACTATAATACTTGGTGAATTTATAGGCTGAACTTTTCTAGAAGATTCCCAAAATAAATAACTGAATAAATAGAATTCGATTACCTATATTACAAGATCCTAAGAATGGCTCCAACTAGGGATGGCATCCTCCTTTCGAGGTGAAAAAGAACATCATAGGTCAGTAGACTTCTCTATTGGGCTAATCTAAAACATGCAACATGATCTGCCCTGAAACCAATTATCTAAAACCCAGTTAGAAATCTGTTCCAATCCTCACAACTGGACCAAATCCATTCTTCAAATTGTAGTCTGAACTCTACACTAAAAACCGAAAAGCTCTACTACAAACTAAAGTTTGAAAAATATGGCTGAAAAAGATGCTCAGAATGTTGATCTTATTAACACCCCTACCTACTTTATGCTACTTATACGCCTGAAACATCAAGTAATAGAAAAGTGCCAAAACAACCAATCAAGTAGTTGTATACTTGATGTAATTCTTAGGTCGTGTTTCAACAAAATGGAAAATGGAAAATGTAAGTGAAATGATATTTGATTGTAGCATTTTCTTTCATAGGAGAAACATAATCAAAACTCTGTAGTGAAAAATTCCTCTTTATAAATAGCTATGGCATCAAACAAAACATGATTTTCTTGTTGATCCTCAAAGATTTCAATGACTAGATTATTATTTATGGATAGTTCAGTTGTTCTCTCTTTTCCATCGTATAGTTTCAGCTATGAGTCATCATACCCATTCTCAAAATACTCCTCAATATAAATATCAAATCTTAGCACTACCACTTCCTATTTTGGGTGACAAATGTTCTTAAAAAGTTGATTATTATCTTGGAAATTGTAAAACTAAACTCAAACATTTACGATCTAAAATTCCTTCAAAAGTTTATCAAAAAACTCTTCTAAGAAGTTGGCTTTAGCTTTAGAGCTACATTTTGATGCCCTCAAATAAAGAGGTAGTAAATTTGAGAAATCATCTTCAATTTCATCATCATCACAAATATCCTAGTATTCTTTGAAACCTTCAATAGAAATGGGCTATTCCACATACCTTGTAATTTAGATTGGGCAATTCAAACTTCAACTTCTTCAGACAATTGAATCACCATGAGTGTTTCTGCAATATGGATTCTTAGACAATGGAGCCACCGAGTGAATCGTCCAGCCTTCATATGTTTGACTATTGTCCATGATCACCAATAAGATCTAAGACTTGATAGTGTTTCCTGGGGAAAATAGAAACTTGTCCCCAGTATGGTTGCCAAGATATTATCACTTAGTAAATTTCCTATGCTGAGGAAGAAAAATACAAAGGTAACCACAAAACCACTTTTGAAGTTGCAATCTAGCCCTTCTAGCTTCAAAGAGAGATTTCTGTATATGATTTAAATTTCTATTTCAGATTTTAGGCTAGATATTTGAGTTCGAGATGGGTTTTTCAAAAGTTTGGTTGAAACATGCTGGGAAAGTCCATTGGGCATGGAGTCATGAACCTTTGTGTAATCAATCATAAAATTACAAAGTAGCTATAATAGGGTAGGATAGGAAAATGTTTTGATATTATAGAGTGTTTGTTGGCTGAATAGGATCAATATTATTTGAGTTCAATTAATATATAGCATATTGGGATGAATTCTATATTTAACATCATAAAGAAAACATGCATATTGCTAACAAGCCAGAGTAGAGTACACTTAAGAAAAACCGACCATTAACACTTTTCTTCATACATAATCCAACACATTCCAACCGTTTCTAAGTATTATTACAAAGTATTTATAGACTTCCTATTGAAATAACATTCAATTCTAGAAAGTAATCGATTACAAAATAACATCTAACAATTTCTAGAAAAAATCTAAACAATACACTAAAAATAAAAACAACCACTGCAAAAATGCAAGAAATCTAGAAATTTGTTCATTTGTGCTAACCCTTTACATTGGAATCTAGAGTGGATGTAATCATTTTCACACAAGGTCTGAGCTACCTTTTCAAACTACCAACCCATTTTTCCTATGTTTTAACAACTACCAACCCATCCATCTGTTAACACTTCTGCATAGTCTATTCCACATCATTACCAATACCTTGATACTTTGTTGTCCTTTTTGTTTTATTCATAGCTGCCAACCCATTCATCTTATATCACTTCCACTTATTCCACTATCGGAGCCTTTAAGACCTGTAATAGCACTGTGATGCTACTTCAAAGTTTTTGCCTCATTGAAACTTTTGCCTTAAGAGACATTAAAATGAAAATGAATTTCGATACTGCCTTGGCCACTTTTGTTAGACATTTCCTATATTACTTCACAAAGGATCAAGTGACTTGACCCAATGCTTAGCTTCAGGGTGCTAAGGTACTTAGGCTCTTGTCGGGGGGAGATTTTTCTTTATTAAATGCTTCAACACTTGAGTTCTTTAAACATTCATGTCTGCGAGCTAGCCCCTCTATCAAAGCTCGCTTTGATAAAAAAAAATTCAGGTGGCACACATTACAAAATGTAGATATCCCTCAACCTCCAAGTTGCCAACTCCTATTATGACATCATCACTACCACATGGCATATTGTGAGTGGTGATGAGTGTCACCCTTTTCTGGCATCTTATGACCCCTAAAAATGTTGAATATCCCTACCACATGTCCACCATATAGCTACATCACGATGACGTCAAATACCACATGGATTTATTGAAACCAATTGTATTATGCCATGTATCCCTTATCAGAACCAATAATATTTCACCATGTGTCCCTTATTGGAATGAATCCTATTGTGTGACGTGTCCCACTAGAGGAGATAGAAAAGAGCTTGTCCTCCCTTAATTTTGCAACGAATTTCTATATTAACCTGTTTCTATGTTTCCCATCGTTTTAACACTATCAACCCCTTTTCCCAACAATTTAACACTATATTGCCACATTCATATCGCACTTTTCTCTGATTTTCCAATTGACCTTGTTTGCAATTTTCTGATCGTCGAACACCAATATGCCATATGTCATGTACCTCTAATTGTCGATTCGCCGATTACGATGGTCCTATAATGTTACGATCAACGATTTGTGATTGTTGCGATGTATGATGGACCTATGATTATTGATTTTATGATATCACCGATCACAAAACCTTATGACATGTGATCACCACTTTTTCCTTGTTCCTTTTCTTCGATATGCGATCGTTGATATCACTTTGGACCTCTAATATGCATTCCTTTCAAATGCTTCAACCCTTAAACTTCAACAGGCCATATCTTTTGATCCAAAAGCCCATTTTTGGACTTCCACATACCTTTGGAAAGATTTTTTAGATAACTTCCTGATGGAGGGGGTGGAATGTAGAGTTTGAGTCATTTTTTCTACTTGCAAATTGACTGCAAATTTCTCTACTCATTTTCTCTTTAGAAATATTTGCAATTTAAATCAAGACTAATGGATTTCTTTAGACACATATTTTAAATCATTTGAGAAATTTGAGACCTTAGTACCCAAGATAGTTTAGAATATAATACCTAGTGAATTTATAGGCTAAATGTTACCACTAGATTCCCAAAATAATAAATGAATAGACAAACTCAGATTACCTATATTATAGGACCATAACAAGACCCATAGGTTGGTTACCTGAGTGGTTGAAATGGATTTTGGGAGTTCTATTCCTGATGCGAAAGGGATGTATGGTTACTTTTTGTCGTTTCCACTTCCTTTACTGAAACATATAGAGTCTAATCATATCATAGTAAGTTCGCGTCACATGTTTACCCCAGTTTGTCGGTTACTTAGGTAGATGTGGGACTACGGTGTTACAGAGTGGCATCATAGTGAATTCCACTCACCTCGGGTCATATATAATACCACAAAGTGGTATCAGAGCATGGTTGACCCCTCAGCCTGGATGGGTTGTGTGTTGGTCATGCATTCATGTCGGTTGCATATGTGTTTCTTGTGTTGTAAGACGATGTGCTTGTTGAATTTTTATGGTATGGGTTATGGTTGCAGTGAGGTCGCCATGGGAATTTGATGTTGTTGTTGTTGTGGAGTGTGTCGTCATGAGTGTATGGTTGATTATGAATTGCTTATGCATGTTATTATTCACATGTGATCACGGGTATAATGATGTGGTGGTTGTTGTCATGCATGAGTTCATGGTATGTGTCATTGATATGGTCATGCCTTGATGATTGGACTCTAGCTAGAATGATGGTTATATGCTTTTATGATTACTTGTCACATTTATAGATGATGTCATGATTATGTTATAGATGTATTACATTGATTTTTTGATCTTGCGGATGAGGTATCCTCTGCAAATTATGCTAAGGTATGCTGGTTTATTGTGATTTGGTTTAGCTAACATGATATACCTGGTAGGAAAAATATCAAACATGACTAGGAAGATGGTATATTATAGTTCCCAAGACTATCCCTATGGATCAGATGAGCAACATGGTGGTGGGCACTCTTTTAATTTGGCAGACACACTAAGAAGCTTAAAGGAATAAATAACGATTTGTAAGGCAGCAATGACATAATCATATAGGAAAAAGAGAAACAAACATAGGTAAATGCAGTGGTACTTCAGAGTTTGTCAGAATTGCAACATAACGGACCCCTTCGGATCAGCCATGAGTAGGAGGACTAAAGCAATGAGTAATATTGAAATAGGTCTCATGGTGAGCACAATTCAGATAGAGATGAAACAATTAGAGATGGTAGATCATTGGATGAGGTGATCGATACATGTAGTATTGTAGTTCTGGTTCTCACAGGCATTATCATCCTTATAGGAGGAGTTGTAAGGAATGTTTGCATAATAATTTCAAGAAAGAAAATCCACATACATTTCATGGAGAGATGAAGAAATCATAGGATGTAGACGCATTATTTATTGGTACGAGGAAGTTCTTCAAGTTGCATGAATATTCAGAGAAATGAAAGCTAGAATAGTTATGTTCAGTCTCAAAGGTAAAGGAATAATTTTATGAGAGGATGTGAAGAATTTTAGAGGTATTCATGAGGAGGACTTTACTTGGAATAAGTTTGAGAGCTTCTTCATGAAGAAGTACCTATGAGAAAGGTACTATGACGACAGGGAAAAGGAATTTTATGACCTAATGATGTGTTTAATGATAGATGAGGAGTACACTAGTAGATTCTTGGAGTTGTTAAGGTATGTGCCTTACCTCAAGGAGTCGAAAGCCAAGATTTAGCTATTCATGAGTGGGTTTCCAATAGCATTCAAAGACAAGATTGTGTTTGATGAGCCTAGATAATTGGAGGAGGCCATCCGGAGGCTCAACCATTGTTACGAGAAATCAAAGGGTAGATATGAGACTAAGCTAGACTGGAAAGGTAATGTAAAGAACAAAGGAAAATGGGACAAGAAGCGATCAAGGTTTTAAGGTACTAGTAATAAAGAGAATACAACACGATATAAGAAGTTCGATGGATCGGATAGAGGAGAGGGAATCCAATTTGAGGAGAAAAAAAAGGATGCAATCTAGAAGCCTATAGAGTGTTGGACTTGTGGTAAAGATCATTGGATGAGAGATTTTCCATAACATTAGGGTGGTAAATCATAGATCTACTGTGCTCAGGGGGCACATACATGTGGGAGATGTTGGGAATAGTATTCCTAGGATCCATGAAATGTTTGATAATAGATAGGAAGATAACCAAGCATGTATTATTGAGATGGATAGTAAGATCTATGATAAAGGTGTTTCTATTTTGATCGACCCTAGATATAATTATAGTTATGTTAATCCTAACCTAGTGAATAAGTTTGGCTTGAATAAAGAAGTGAATGGAGAGTATTAGTTATTGCAGTTGGCTATATGTATTAAGAAGCAATTTCATCATTGGGTAAGAGCTTGTAAACTTATTTCAATGGTATGGATACCTTAAGACATTTAAATGCATTACCATTGGGATCATATAGTATGTTGTTTGGCATGGATTGGTTGTATGCTCATAGAACCAAGGTGGATTTTTATGATAAATCCATTGAGTTATTTGATGACAATGGGGAACAAAGAGTTTTGCAGGGTAAGAAGAAAGAAACATCATTCAGAATGGTGACATCTATGTAGGCCAATCATAGTTGCATACAATGGTATGTGTTATTTTTGGTGCACATTTATAGTGATAAGGGTAAGGAAGCTAAGGATGTAGATGTTTTATGCAGTTGCCCAATTTTACAGTAGTTTGAGGATGTATTTCGTGTAGATATTTCAGAGTTGCCACCTCACAGGGAAGTAGACTTTTCTATTGAGTTGGTGTGAGGGGCAGCTTTGACACCAAAGGCACCTTACAGGATGAGTACACCTCAGTTGGTAGATTTGAAGTTTCAGTTGAAGGAATGTTGGACAAGCAATAAATTAGGGAAAGTGTATCACCATGGGGCACACATGTACCATTTTTGAAGAAGAATGATGGTTCTCTTAGGTTGTGCATTGATTATAGGCAGTTAAACAAAGTGACCATCAAGAACAGGTATCTCTTACTGAGTATTGATGCCTTTTTCGATCAGTTCAAGGGAGAAACAATGTTCTCGAAGATTGATATTAGATCAAGATATCATTAGGTACACATTAAAGAAGAGGACATCTACAAGACAAATTTCTGGACTAGAAATGGGGATTATGAGTTTGTTGTAGTTCCATTTTTTAAATGAATTCTCCAACTACCTTTACATGCTTGATGAATAATGTGTTGCGTACTTATTTGAACTGGTTTTTTATTGTGTTCATTGATGATATATTGGTATATTCAAAAAATGAAGAAGAGCATGTTGAGAATTTAGTAGAAATGCTAAGATTATTGAGAGAGAATCACTTGTATGATAAGCTTAGAAAGCTTAGTCTCTTTCAGATTGAGGTACAGTGCTTGGGACATGTTTTTTCCAAGGATGGCATATTAATGGACCTAGAAAAGGTAAGAGTTATGATGGAGTGGGAAGCTCCCAAGAATGTGGATGAGGTGAGATCTTTCATGGGGTTAACAAGTTATCAGAGGAGCTTCATCAGAAACATATCACAAGTTGCTTATCCTATCACATCATTGTAGGTGAAAGGTAGGAAGTTTGAATGGATAGAGGATTGTGGGGTGAGTTTTGAGAAGCTCAATTAGTTGTTGACACATGCACCCATGTCAAAAATTGTAGATCCAAACAAAGAGTTTGTAGTATGTACAGATGTTTGCAAGAGAGGACTTGGTGGAGTCCTTATGCAGGAAGGACAAGTGGTATGCTACGAGTGATAGAAACTGAATGAGAATGAACACAACTAATTGACACGTGATCTTTAGTTGGTAGCGATCCTACATGCATTAAATATGTGGAGGAACTATCTTCTAGGTAGGAGGCTTTTATTGATGAGTGATCAGAGTGGGTTGCAATATTTATTTGACCAATCGAATCTAAATGGTAGGCAGACTCAGTGGTTGGAAACAGTTAGTGAGTTTGATTTGGAGATCAGGTATATCAAAGTTAAAGAGAATAGGGTGGAAGATACTCTCAGCAGGAAGATACTAGTAAATCACAGAGCAACTATGACCTCCTATGGGATAGATTTACATGATATGATTTTTTAGGAAGGTCAACAAAATGATAGGCATATGGATATTGTGCACAGGTTGTAGTAGAGTATAGGTAGTAGTATAGGTACAAATACAGGTAGTGGTATAGGTGTAGCTACTGTTGTAGGTACACATAGTGGTATAGGTATAGGTACATATGTAGGTGCATAGGATGTCGGCTATCATCTCATGACATATGGATTGGTTAGGTTTAGGGACAAGATATATGTGGCATATAGTAGTGAGCTTAAGAAGGTGATCTTAAGGGAGTTTCATGTGAAACCATATTCAAGTCACCCAGGTTATCAGAAGATGCTGACAACAGTGAATGATTTCTAATATTGATCTAGTTTTAAGAGAGACGTGGAAGAGTTTGTTGCTGGGTGTTTGGATTATCAGCAGGTGAAGGCAGAGTGTAAGTTTGTTATGTTGTCATGTTGGTTTCTTTTCAGGAGGATTATCATTGTAAATAATGCAATGAGCTGAGTTATAAAGCTCCATCACTAGTATGTTTTTATTACAACAAACTTGTTGGTTGTACGTGTTTTTGAAAATTGAGGATGGTGTTCCCCCAAGTGGGAGGGTTCTATAGTAGCCTTGGTGAAAATTCCATGCAAACAAAAGTTAATAAATGAAAAATAACAACCACGATTGATGTGATACTTATTCCAAGCTAAATGTTGGGGAAAGCATAATGATGGGGATCACTTGTGGTTAATTAATGGCTAAGGAAATTGGCAAAGGAAATTGCAAAGCCTTTCGAAAAGAAAAATGCCATTTTAGCACATTTATTTATGAAAATAATGGAAATTAGGAGAAAAGGGAGGTGAAAAGTCACAGGTTGCATGTGAGGATGGAAATGCTAGAAAATCATGGAAAATGAAGAAAATAGAAGCCTCATTAATAAAATTGCTTGTGAGGATTAATACATACAGTCTTGTCAGTTCATTTTTGGAGCTCTCTCTCTATTCTCTGTCTCTGATACTCTTGTAAACAAATTTTTCTTGGATCACTCTTAGAGGAGTGTGGCATACTTGGGATTTGAAGAAAGAAGGCAAAGAAAAAGGAGGAAAGCATAAGAGGAAGTCACAATCAATAACTACAGTGGATTTTCATTGCAGATACCAAGTTTCATGTATGTTTTCCTCACTAATTTTGGCATGCATAGCATATGAATGTGGTTGATTGTTCATTATTTGTCATTGGTATGGAGGATTTCCTAGATTGATAGTAGATTTGACTAGGCTTTCTATTTCCTAGATAACCATGGTGTTGTGGGTCCATTTCATTATTTTTCAGGTTGGTTCTCATGTTTCCTTTAGCTTGGATTGAGTTACTATTTTCTGAAAGACCTATTGGGACAAACACTCTAGAATCCATGTAACACCTTGGGTTGAGTTACTAGTCCTGGAACCATTGGTTGGAAAAACACTCTTGAAGCCCTTGGTGGGTCGAGTTACTAGTCCTGTAATCCTTGGCTGGACAAACAATTCGGATTCTCGGTGATAGTTTTGGGTTGAGTTACGAGTCCTAGAAGCCTTGGTTGGAAAAATGATCTGGAGCCCTGGAAGGCTTGGATAGAGACCAATGTGATGATGGTTTGTGATGTCCAACCATGAGGTGGAATAATTTTTTGATGTGTTGAGGTTGTTTGGCCTCTAGAAGTGCATGGAATATGGCATGAGGATGATTGGTTGAAGAGAGATTTGGCTCAGTGAAAATATGCTCAGGGGGTTCATGGAAGTTGCACAACTCATTGGACTTTGCATCATTAATATGAGGTTATTTCCGCTTGTTAATCCATGAGTATTATACCAGTTTATATGTGGATTATATGGTTTTTTTTCCTTGGTATTTTTGTTCCTGTTATGTTTGTTATGAACATGCATTATGACAATGGCTATGTTTGGCTCATATCATGCCTTTACTTTTAAATGAATGAACAATGTATTTATAACCTAATGGATGAAACTAAAACTATTGTTTTGAGGAATAAATGCTTCTTAGATATTCCCAAATGAGTATGAGACCTTGTTAACGGGAAAAGTGTCTACTCAAAATGACCCTATCCCACTAAGGTGTGACAATGACCTTAGAAACAAAGAAGGAAAACTACTTTCGTATTCTTCTTTATGAACTATAAACGAAGAGGAATAGGATGAACCAACCTATGTCTTGCGCTAGTCCTTTTGATCCAATCTCTCTCCTCTTTGACAGCTTCCAGCTACCTGCTCCCTTACTTGCCCAGCTTCACCAAGTTCCTGTAAGATCACAGAAGAAGAAAACTACACAAAGACATGGATTTATATTCATAAATAGCTTAGGATTAGATTTAAGCTAAACATGCAAGTATAACAAACATCAATGATACACAAGCATGTAGGAGAAACTCAAATAGTTTTATTGATATAACAAGAAGGTCCAAGAGGAGTTACAACCGATGATTCCTGATCCAGCATCAACCTCCCAGCAAAGGAATCCCCTCCTCACCTCCAACAAAGCATAAATCACCCAATACTCTGATATCTATCTCAAAACCAACAGCAATTCTCTGCAATGTACAAAATTTCAGCCTCTGGATCTCTGGGATGAGGGATCCATATATAGATGTATGCAAAGAGGATGAGTCAGCTTATGATTTGACTAGTGGCTTCTCTCTGTCAGTTCTTACTTCCACTTGGAGACTGAGAGCCTCTTACTCGTCCTTGGTCGAACTCAGTGAGGCAAGTGTCATTGGGGAAGATTCTAGAAGCTTCCATTGTCTGTCCACCTCGCGGAATGACACTGCCATTTCTCATTTCCCGCTCAACGCACCCTGGTAGTGCATTTAGGTGCGTTGCAACGCACCTAGCTAGTGTACTTGGGTGCTATGCAACGCAGCTAGCTAGTGGAGCAGTTGAAATGATCCTGATTTGACTGATTCTCAGCAGTTTCTGGTGGAGAACTTCTGGGAGAAGCTGTAATTTGTTGACCTTTGTTCCTTTAGGGGCCGGAACAACACTTTTAGGGACTTAGGACCCTTGTTTTATGGACATTTCATGCTTAGAGCTGTAAGGCACAACAATGTCTATAACAGTTGCCCCCTAAAGTATGAGGCCGTTTATCGGGTGAAATGCTTTATTAGGAGGATCCGAAGTTCTTTCAATGCTGGGAGGAGACCTGTAATAAGATACAATACAATACATTATCTTCATACTGTTCTCATGATCTAGCTGAGGTGGGCATTCCCATGCCCAGCTTTATAAATTCATTTTCATGTACATAGGACAGACAATCGTCTGATGGTAGACTGATGATTCTGATAGAGCCATCATCCTTTTGGTAGGATGATTAGCTGTGCTGCAATGTTGTACATTTCAATGTCTTTATTTTCCTGAATATATATCGCAGCCCAGATGGATGAAACTAGATTCGGGGTCTTCAATCTCGTCCGATCTTCACTCGAAGTACAAGTCGATCCATGTGAGAA
Source organism: Pinus tabuliformis (assembly GCA_031772625.1). Classification (NCBI taxonomy): domain Eukaryota; kingdom Viridiplantae; phylum Streptophyta; class Pinopsida; order Pinales; family Pinaceae; genus Pinus; species Pinus tabuliformis. The sequence continues at coordinate 573,133,090 of CM062813.1, read as the reverse complement.
ATGTTTTGAAGTCGAAAATGGAAAGACATCGCTTGATTACCAGTCAATGATGTAAACTGTTAACAAGCGCGAGAGGAATCACCGATAATGATGATGACCCTCAAGGTACTGCAGTACAATTCACGTGGTGTGAATAAAGGACTTGGCGTTGAACACCACGCAAAATCTTTCGGTCGAAGGTCATTGATGTATACCTGTTGCCGGAAGTGAGAAACTTGCCATTGAGGCATGCAAGCTTCAAAGTACTGAATGGGGTGTTCCTAGATCAACTTCTTGGATAATGAGCTGGTGTCGACAAGAAGCGATCCGTCAAAGGAGGGCCTTAATGAATCGCACATCAATGACACGGAATGGAGCAAATGATTTTGATGGAGGTGAAAACGATCTGATGATATATGGTTCAGGATGGCGGTCATGAAAGAATGAAGTATAATGTATGGTAGTGGATGGGACACGGATGACTTCTCTGGATGACTTCTCTTGAACATGTCGGTGACACTTATGTGATGGATTGGTAGCATTTACCCCAAATGTGGATGGTATGGCATGAGCATGGTGATGTGACCGGTGAATGAAACAACCGAACCCGACTCAGGCACGGAGTGGAAGTGTGATGTTCAAGAGCGACTTGCTACCAATAAAGATTCTTTGAGTTTCTTCCCAATTTTTCCCCAGTCATTGCTGACCAGTACCTCTTTATTTTTGTCAAGCTTGAGGAGGATAACATATGCTTGTTCTATAATTTTCCCTTCGGGCAAACCCATCGCTATGTTTTAACGAGCCTAGAGATAGTGAAACTTGTTCTCGTCTAAAGACAAGTTTGTCACTATTAATCTTTTTAACGAGTTTAACGACAAAGATAACTCGGTCCTTTTAATTTTTAGAGAGTTTGAAAAGGTACGTAAAGGTAACTCCAAAATTCCTTTTTCGTCATCTAATCCCTTAAGTCCGAAAAAGTATAAAACAATACAGAAGGGATGAATTTTCGATAGTTTTAACGAGCCGAATGAAATAAGCGCTCGATCTTTTTGTGCAATAATCCCTCAGGTCCAAAAAGATTAAAATCTAGAGGAGGGATAACACTTCCGGTCGCTTTAACGAGCTGGAAGGCCAAAAATCAGCAATCTTTTCATATTTTACGAGTCAGTTGAAAAGAGCTTAAAGAAGACTCGACTTTTGAGGAACGAGTGATAAAATGGGTAGCAGCTGATTCCAGGTAAGGGTTGGAATTTTCCAATCACGGCAGTGTCACAAGGATGGCTAGTGAAATCACTCTTCACAGCTGTTCCTCAAAATGGGTAAACAATCAAAAGGAGGTGAATGATCGGCCAATGGAAAAGTGGAGCTGATGGTGCAAACACGACCAAGGCTTTAATGGCTGAAATGCTTCATTCACGGTGGTTATTTACCGGGGAATAGTTCATTTTTTAACGAGCTTAAATGCGGGTGGAAACATTTTCTCATGTCTTATGTTTATTTTTTAACGAGCTTGAACTATGCGCTAAAACTGCCCAATTAATCCAGTCATATGATAAGAATGTCTCATATAAAACGGCAACTTTTAGATTTTTGCCCCACATCCTTTCTTTATGCGAGTTAGGAAATGACTAATCCAAAAAACAGATAAATAATCGCTCTTTGCTTGCACTCCAAAAGGTTTGCATGCCCCCAGGTATAAAATATGGTTTCAAGGCTACCCCTTCGTTAGTCCAATAAAACATTTGTTTTACCGGGAGAGGCCTACCTCTTACAGGTTACCCAAAGATTGTTCGATTCGCGGTGCAAACAAAACACTTCTTCGGCGATGTCTACCGAGATAAACAAAGGTGAGCGACGATGCCCGCCAACTCACATAACTTTGACAAAAGAATCTTATTCTAGAATAACCCCTCTTCCAATCACGGACGGGGTACAGACTAGTCATATTCTCCCGCGGAAACCTACTCTATACCCAAAGTTTTCCTACCGAAGCAGACCAGGACGCATGCCCCCTGGGTTTCAGTCCTATCCCTCCGAATTACTCGCGCTCATCAGGAGGACGGACTAGGGATTGAGACATTTCTTGCATGAAGAGACCATTTAGGGATGGTATATGACTATTTGCTATGCGTGATCTGGGAAATGAAAGCTGGTCCACGAGCTTGAGCACTCTTCCTTCGTGCGGAAAACACATTACTCTAAAGAGTGAGGAGACAATGGCTCACATGCAATAAATATAGTCTCGTCCAATGAGTAGATTATAATCCAAGGGTCCTTGAACTACCATTACGTTCTTTTGAACTGCCTTCCTTCTCAATGTTATGGGCACATTGGGAAGTATCCCTAAAGGTCGACTGGTTCGTTTATCAAAGCCTGTCAGATTTCTCATCTCAGGCAACAGCGATGGAGAACCAAGCGCTTTCCAAGCAATAGAGGAAAGGATACTCATAGAAGCCTCCTCATCTATGATGGTACCAGCCATGACCATTCTATATATTTGAACGATAATTCGGAATGGTACACTTGCTGGTAAACAGGGTCTGCCTAGTTGATTCCAGTCGAAGGAGACAACTAGGTTGCTTGGAGGTGGGACCGAGTAGACGGCCGGGTATGGCTCTGACGAACTTCCCTCCTGCGGTAAGGTAATGGGTAGATTGCCCCCATGTCCGTCGGAGTCTCTGTTGATGAAGAGAATTTGGACGGTGCCATCCTTGTTCTCTTCAGTGACCGTATCATCCGAAGATAAAACCTCTGAAGGCAAGACCGGGTCAACTGCCGCCTCGACCTTTTGACTTTCGTCTAGTATGGATTCAGACGGTTTATCTTCAATGATAGGCGCTTCAGCCGACCACTTGAGCGGGCCAGCTGGATTCTCAACTAGCGACGGACTCGGCAAGAGTTTTTTATATCCAGGAGGAAGTCGTAACGGTGAAACCGGACGATCATCCAAAACTCTTTTCGCTTCGTCTAAGAAGGGACAATGGTGGACGGCATGATTGCCTTCGCATAGTTTACAGGGAAATCTAGCTTTCCCTTTTTGTCCTGGGGCTTCACTTTCGCTAGTTGACGGTGTGCTTTCAACATGATCATCAGAGGTTGATGATACCGGATTGTGCAAACGAGGAGACCAGTCCCTTAGTATCCGAGGGATGCAAGGAAAATCTCTGTGAAAGTGGTCTCCTTTACAAATGACACATTGCAATTTAGGCCTGGTCGGTGCAGTGTGTGGATTTTTGTTAGATGACACTCGTTTTCCCCCATTCGCCTTTGGCTCCTTCTTCTTCTTCTCTTTCTCCTTCTTCTCCTTCTTCTCTTTAGGAACTTGACTTTTGGCTTTGCCAGCCCCATCAAGCGAAGAGGAAGGAGGAGAGGAAGAATTAGAGGAAGTAGAAGGTTGGTGGGAAACTCTGGACTCGTTTAATTGCTGATTCGATTGTTCAGGAATAGTGGTGTTCTGAATGACATTGGTTGAGAAGAGCCATACTGGCAAGCCAATTTTCAGTCCTGGAAGCGACAATGTGGCCATATGGGGTGCACCAACTTCTCCGCAAGAGGAGAAAGGACTAGGATTTCCACCAAGGGGAATTCCTTGGTTGGTAGACTCCATTTTCTCAACCTAAGATCAACGTAGGAAAAGGGGTATGAATATTCCGTTTAAAATAAATTTTTAGACGCTTTGAAACAACTTGTTTTTTCAATTTTGAAGAGTCGAGAAAAAACAAAAGACGACTCTAGTCTCCTTCGATTTTTAATGAGCCTGAAGTGACAAGTGCTCAGATGGACCTTTTCTGTTAAGGAGTCTGAAAAGGAACGAAAGAGACTGCTCTGGAGATCTAGGTAGAGGGAGTACCAAACCAATCGCAAAACTGCAGAATACTTTTTACGGTATGGCAGTCAATCTTCCCGAATGCTGTGTTCGGTGCATTGCGATCAGTAGGGCGGCCAACACGGCTTCCTATGGATAAAAGGTTTTAAGCCTATAGGGGTCTCCCAATATATACTTGACGGTACGCGGGAGGACAAGTCCGTACTGGCACTTATCATCTCAAAGTGGAGGAATCACCCAACGATCAGTGAGGACAACAGTTACCAGGCTTTACGACGTCGGAATACGTCTCTAGCCTAGACCTCTAAATGTTATGCGTTAAGTTCCAAAGCGTTGTTAGATTCATTCAATTTATTTTAAGTTGATCTTTCTTAGAAGTTTGCCTTTTTGGATCACCACGAGATGTAGATGTAATTCCTAAAATGCAATCTAAAGATGATAAGCAAACTTTTATCTCTTTTTAGCAATGAAAATCCTACCTACAAAGGGAAAAGCAAGACACAATCTTTTCTCAAAGAGCAAAGAGCACACTGTAAATGCACTTTTCCTAAATCAAGCCGAGCAGACTATCAATATGCAAATGCACATATGCATGTATTTGTTTTCACTTTCTTAATATTGATGCCTAAAAATAAGTTGATGTACAAATCTGAATTTGCTTTCAAGTGACAAACACAAACAAGCTTCTTTTCGAAATCAAAAGGTAGAGATGATTACGATACTTCATGATTTTGAAATAAATACTCGTTTCGACACTAGAAAGTCACCAATTCAAACCAAAGGCAAAAGTAAAAGCATAATCGACTGTCAACAGCAAATAAACTTTCTCCTAAGATCAAAATCGACACTTACGATAGATCTAAATCAAAGGACGACAGTATGACTATTCTACTTTTTCAATGGAAAACTGTAAATGATGTGAGAAACACACAAAGAACATCTACAGTCTTTTTGTACAAAGGAGGTGGAATTAAGGCAAAGAAAAGGATTTTTTTAACAGACACATATACTGATCACAGGCTGCAAAAATCAGAGACAAAACTAAAAAAATGAAGCAAAGAACCTCAGCTGCACAGGGCTAGGCTGATCAGCGCACCTGTTACACAGAGAAACTGGATTGCAGTGCAGGTAGCCCTCTCAGGAACTGCGTGAAATGCAGAATCTCTTCACAGAGCCTCCGCTGGGGCAGAAACGAGAATTCTATCTGGGTTTTGGGTCACGATTTGCAGTTTAATCTATGGTTTTTGGCCGAGTAAAAGCAATCAGTAATGCACAATCAGAGGGTAGATTTAAAAGAGGTCTAAGAGCTATCACAAAGGGCAATCAGATCATTTGTGAATCAGCTGTTCAAATCATAAACAGATCCAGTGAATGGATTGAAGTAGCAGATGTCTACTTTGCATTTGTTAATGGAAAATGCAGTTCGATTGCTACTTCTATGTTTATGAAACAAAAAACAAGAGAAACACAAACAAACTAACTAGACACGATCCCCAGTGGAGTCGCCATTTTGTTAACGGGAAAAGTGTCTACTCAGAACGACCCTATCCCACTAAGGTGTGACAGTGACCTTAGAAACAAACAAGGAAAACTACTTTCGTATTCTTCTTTATGAACTATAAACGAAGAGGAATAGGATGAACCAACTTGTGTCTTGCGCTAGTCCTTTTGATCCAATCTCTCTCCTCTTTGACAGCTTCCAGCTACCTGCTCCCTTACTTGCCTAGCTTCACCAAGTTCCTGTAAGATCACAGAAGAAGAAAACTACACAAAGACATGGATTTATATTCATAAATAGCTTAGGATCAGATTTAAGCTAAACATGCAAATATAACAAACATCAATGATACACAAGCATGTAGGAGAAACTCAAATAGTTTTATTGATATAACAAGAAGGTCCAGGAGGAGTTACAACCGATGATTCCTGATCCAGCATCAACCTCCCAGCAAAGGAATCCCCTCTCCACCTCCAACAAAGCATAAATCACCCAATACTCTGATATCTATCTCAAAACCAACAACAATTCTCTGCAATGTACAAAATTCCAGCCTATGGATCTCTGGGATGAGGGATCCATATATAGATGTATGCAAAGAGGATGAGTTAGCTTATGATTTGACTAGTGGCTTCTCTCTGTCAGTTCTTGCTTCCACTTGGAGACTGAGAGCCTCTTACTCATCCTTGGTCGAACTCAGTGAGGCAAGTGTCATTGGGGAAGATTCTGGAAGCTTCCATTGTTTGTCCACCTCGCGGAATGACACTTCCATTTGTCATTTCCCGCTCAACTCACCCTGGTAGTGCATTTACGTGCGTTGCAACGCACCTAGCTAGTGTACTTGGGTGCTATGCAACGCAGCTAGCTAGTGGAGCAGCTGAAATGATCCTGATTTGACTGATTCTGAGCAGTTTCTAGTGGAAAACTTCTAGGAGAAGCTGTAATTTTTTGACCTTGTTCTTTTAGGGGCCGGAACAACACTTTTAGGGACTTAGGATCCCTTGGTTTATGGAAATTTCATGCTTAGAGCTGTAAGGTACAAAAATGTCTATAACAGACCTCTATGCTCAGGTCTATTGTTTAAACATGTAGATTACATAATTCTGACATGTTTGGATTTTTTTTGTCATGGCTAGTAGAGGTCCAATCAATTCCTTGTTCAAGTAATCGTAATTGGATCTTTTTTCTATTTTTATCTTTCAGTTTTGAAGGTGTCATTGAGTTCTGGGCAGTGGCCTAGGCTCTAGGCTTGTAAACGTGGCACATATATTGGAGTCATGGGCACAAGTCTGAGGATAAAAGTCCCAAGATACATGCATACGCATGATGTGGGAACGTTTGTAGCCTCCTTGATGCATGCTTGTCCATATCAAGGCAGCGTTTGGGGGTTTAATGGTCTAAAATCTCAGTAAGACCTTCAGGCTCATTACTTGAGTGGTTGGGATGGATCCTGGGTGTACTATTATTGATGTGGAAGGTTTGTATCACAGTAACTTCTTCTCACATGTTTACCCTAGCTTGTCAGTTACATAGGTAGATGTTGGTAGAGGGTGTTTAAAAAATGACAAACCTTAATCATCTATACCAATCAATCAAATATTTTCAAACCCTTGTAATTGTTATCAAATATTCTCATATACTAGCTTCAATGGTCAAATCAAAATGACATATTGATATGCATATTCCAGTCACCTACAATAATAAGTTTAGTCAAGACATTCACATTCTCTATAGTAATTCAAAAATTCAAAATCCCCTACACATATAACTTTCTGTCATCTACTTCATATTTGTAGGACTAACATACTCCTAGTGCATTCCTGATTTTAAGCATAAAAATTCAGTTTTTTGACCTACAGACATAACTGCATCCATAGGATTTCTTCCATGTTGTTGGATGCCTATAACAACACTGACAAGATTTATTCCATGTAGTTGCGCCTTATACTAAGAGAAACCTTCTCTTCTCAAAGTAGAACTCGTTGGAGACAAGCAATATCAAATATTTCTCTATCAATGTCCAAAACTTTTACTCCAACAATAAATAATCTTCTTTACATTTGATGCAAATTATTAGGTGTGGGGATCTGATGGAGAGTTTATCCCTCTTCATGAGTAGCCACTTTAGTCATCATCATTCAAGTCATCAACTTTTCTATCATGATACTATCAAGCATCGACAAAACTATTAGATAATGAAGTCCAACTATATCAGGTTCTACAAACATATCTCCATCATGGTCCTAACATGTTAGCTTAAGCTACTTCATCATGACATGACATCAAATTTTCATGAAGAGTTAGAATCTTATGATTAGGGAAGATGACAGGTTTATGATCATAATTCAAAGATCAAAATTACTACATGAATTCTTTATTATATTATTTAATCATCAAGATAGGGCATCCAAATTTATCCCATTGTCGAATTCAATAAGGTCATCAAAATCTAAAAATGGTCAACAAGAAGATCTTGAATACCAGTCTTATTTCTATACTTCTATCATCATGGTTACCATTCTTGTTACAAACACTTAGTAGTATCAATATACCATATATAAGAGTCAATGTGCTAGCCTTCTTTATAAGATCAGGAAATCCATTATGTCTAAAATGAGACATGCTTTTCCAAGCGTCAAATATACCAATATCTCAAAAACCAATGCTTCTTAATAGAATATAATATATTTGTCCATTATGAATTGCATCATATAATCATGATTACCATGCACAAAATCTATTTTCATATATATGAGTCATTCGGAAAGGTGAAATCCCCATCATACCTTAGGGTTTACCTTTCCATACAATATTGTAGCTCAAACATAATATTGAAACAATACACCATACATACCTTGTAGTATTCAAATACCTGTGTATCTTGTTATTTGACATTAGCAATGGAAACACTTTGTCAACTTCATTGACATGTGCAACTACTACTATTCTCTTCCAACACTAGCCATCCTTTCCTACATATCAAATGATCCTCAAGAAGGATCCACTTATCACATTTCATCAATAGGTTAGAAGTATCCAAATGCTCACATATACATGCAGGAAGTAAAAGTGATAATTAAAACATTAAATTCAAACAACATTAGAATCAAAAGGAGGTAACGTAAATATAAAATACACTTATATTTTAATGAGAGGAGATCAAATCCCTCTTTAAGAGTCATGAATGTCCATTAACAATATACCATATTTTCCTTCAATATATCCAACAACTTCATCAACAACTATCCCTAATAGAGACCATCTAAGCCTTCATAAAATCTATCATAAGTGCTTGAACATTTTAACATTGATCGTATTACAATTTCTAGATTTCATATCTCAAATATTTGTCATAACCCAGGGTTTGTACCAAAACCCTAACCTCATGATATCCATCAAACACTAATAACCAAACTACATAGGGCTTCCTTCAAACCTTATAATTATCTTAGGTATCATCCATCTTCTTATGCTTCTGTCAATCTTCGTAGCGGTGACATTCAATGACTTTTATTCAACCCAACTCTCATACCATGTTAATTTCCTTTAGGGCTATATTGTTCATTTCTTTGATAATTGTACTTCTTCATTTACACATTAAATTCACCCCATAACACCATATATTTATTCAATTTTACAACATTATTGAACAACATATGCAAATATGTATAAAGAACAACTTCATCATCAATGAATCAAAACATAAAGGAACAATATAAGAAAAAAATTCACACATAGAGACAATAGGATTTGTTGGAGACCAGGGCAAAGTCCACTATGGGGAAAACTCTTTCACATTCTTCTTCTTATTAGATTGTGATTCAATGATTCAAAAAAAGAGTATATATTGATCCATATTTTCAATCATAAACCTGTCCAAAAAAAATCAACTAATCAACATCCATAAGATGAATCCAACAAATCTAATAACCAAAACCCTGCTTTAAATGCCTACAATCAATTATGATTGTTTGTGGTCAACTAGTAAAAAATTTTGTCAACAAAAAAACCAAACCTTAGGTCCCAATGGCATGAAGAGAGTGTCATGTGTGTGGCTGAAACACATTAACCACACACATAAGACTACATGCCCGCGGTTATGACCTAAAACTGCTTTTGTCATGCATATTGTTGGAAACCAAAACCCTAGCAGACGTACAAGCTTTAAACCTTGAAATCTTACACCTGTGCGAGAAAAATTTCAATGAACCATCTCAAACTTGTGTGAGCCAAGCCAAAGAAAGATAAATAATGATCATCATGATGATTTCCAAATGAGGTTAAGGTCACTTGTATTTATATCCTTCCAAAGGTGCTTAATTTTCTTTAGGGCTAGCATGATCAAATATGTACATGTGGGCTTTAATTAAAAAATGTGCTTTCCGTTGTACAATTTGAGTGCTTTAATAGTCAACATTGGTGCTCTCAAAAAGAGGAATCTCATCCCATGGTTGGAATTTGTTATTGAGCTACCAAATTAACAACCTTACTAGTTATCAAACTAAGATATGATATTCATGTTATTATTCATCCTTGTTCCATAATAGTGTTTGGTTTCTTATTTCTCAATCCTTAATAAAATACCAAAGTTTTATTCTAACCCCTAGTAGTCCTATATAGTGGTGTTATATACAGTTATTCTTTTCCAATGCATGTTACCCTAGCTAAGGGAAGTTACATTCAAGGATTTATACTTTACATATTTGACATAGAAAAAGCATAAGACTATTTTACAGTATATATATGTATATATATATATATATATATATATATATATATATATATATAGATATATATATATATATATATATATATATATATATATATATATTAATTTTCTTTTTTTTAACTTCACATAACCACTCACTATACAAGATATACTCACAAACTAATTAGATAGGTCCCAAAATTGTTCAAGAATAGTTTATCCAACTATGTACATACATAAGCAAATATTACAATACTCTTTTATTCAATTTGTGCATTAATTCTCATCGGCACAAGAAATTTTTTTATCAACACATTTTAATTTCTCTTACTATAATGAATTCTTCTTACTTTCCAATCCCATTCATTTCAATGATGTTACAACCCCTATTTTATTTTCTATGTAAGTAAAATCCGACCAAGGTTATAAGACACATATTGTAAGTTGAATGGTTGGCAGACATTATAGTGGGGATCGCTTTTGGTTTATTTAAGGCTAAATAAATTGGCAATGGAATTAGTAAAGGTAAAGACGCATTAATTGGAAGTTAATCATGAAAATAAAGGAAAATAGGAGAAAAGAAAGGTGAACATACACAAATTTTCATGCAAAGGGAAATTAGAGGAAAAATGAGGGAAAATGAAGAAAATGGAGGCGACAATAATAAAAAGGTATCAAAGAACCAATTCATAGCTTTTTTTAGTTTTAGCTTGGGTGTAGTGAGAAAGAGAAAGAGAGCTCCAAGAGGAGAGAGCAAGCGAGCACGCACAAGAAGGAGAAAAAAAGCAAAGGACAAGCAAGGACAAGAAAGAAAAGCAAAGGAGAGAAAGGAGAAGGTAGGATAAATAGGTTCAACAAAAAGGTTTTAAGGGTAACAAGTTGCATGTGTGATTTCCTAGTTGAGGTCTCAATGCATGGTCCATGAATTTATGATTTGGTGCATTTGTTTTCATTGGGAAGGATTTTTCCACTTTTGATAGTGGTCTCAACTTTTCCTCTCCATTTCCTAGATAAATGTTGTGTGATGGGATTCATTTCTTAGTTAAGCTTTCGATTGCGGGAAAGTTTTGGAACCGAGTGGGGTGGCCTTTGTAAAATCCCCAAGGATTGGATATGAAGAAGGTTTTCTTTGGGAAGCCCTTGAGAAGTGGGTGGAGATAGAAAAATACCTCAAGGTAAGGTGAAGAAATTCTAAGGTGTCTAAGCTTGGCTTGGTATTGTTATCCCGAGATCAGTTCAGGTGATATCACAGTAGTTTCAGGGTGGAGGTGGTTTAAATTATGAATTCCCTTGGTTATTTATCTTTTGGTTATCCCATGAGATTCCAAATTCATGCTTGAAATATGGAAAAAGGGTGATTTGATGAAATAAACAATATGGTCACGTGGTTTGTTGAAGTCCCTTACTATATTGGATTTCGTATATGTTTATAAGAGATGTTTTCCTCTTGTGAATTATGATCATTTGTTCTTGTTATTATGTTGGTTTGATGTTTTTCTGTCATGGTTATTATTTTGGTTATATGTTGGTTATAAGCATGACTTAAGATGTGCTTTACCTATGGATCTCATTATTCTTTGATAAGTTAATGAATGGTTGATGAATTCATGGGCTAAAATGTGTTGTTGAAGCTACTTGGGAGGGAATTATACCTTCTTGGTGATTATCAAGTAAATTGTAGAGATTTACATTTAGATATGAATTCATGACTTGTATCTTACATGTTCACCATGTGTTTGACAAAATGTGTATTGTGTACTATCGATCTCTAGGTCAATATCTCATTCAAGTTTGAATGTCTATTATTGTTGTCATATTAGTCATGCTTCTCGAATGTTTTTGGTAGTTTTGGGCCAGATATTGGAAGATAGGATGAAAATGTCACTCAGATCATAGAACCACATGCACATAACTAGAATATTTCGGTCATAATCGCTAGAAACTAGGATTACGAGTGTGGTTGGAGCCTCATAACCACATGCATTACTTCCTATGAGTGTGTTTGAGGGTTGGGTCAAAGAAAAAGTAGTTCTAACTAAGAATCTGGTCATTAGAAGTTGTGTACTAACTTCTAACTTATTTAATGCTCCTGAGGAATATCAATAAGTTGTCAGTTCTTGGCCACACTTCCATCACTAGAACTTGGAGGCTGGTTCATGTCATAGTGGAAAGTCATTTCACATTTACCCAAAAGGGCTTGTAAAAGTGGGTAAATGTGGGGTGATATGTTACACGATGGAATCAAAGCCTCCATGTTCAAACACTTGGACTTGATGGGCTAAATGTGTATGGTTATGTATGCATATTAGATCCAACATGCATCATGGTGGTCATTATGCATTATGTGTCATCATGATGTTGTTGGTATATGTTGATGGTGTTCGATCCACCAACATTCAAGGGATCTCCCCAATATGAAGTCCCAATTAGACCTCACATCGTTTGGTGTAGGAGTGTCATTTGGAATACAATCTGGTTGTCGATGCAATGGGTGCTAATGATATTCCTTAGCTACAATTGTGCATCGAGTGATGTATAGTGACTTTGGTGAGAACAAGTGTGTGACCCTATGGATATTCAAGTGTGATGCATGAAGGTTCTGCCACACGGGAGGGAAAATAAGTGAGCCCCTTGAAATCTGACAATAATACACAACTTGAAAGGAACACACAAACATAATTACATCACAAGATAATATGTGAAATAATTCACAAGTTAACAACGATGAATTAATACAACATCACGAATTCAACAAGATTTGTACCAATGCAAATGAAATAGTTCATAAGAATAAGCGTAAGTTAAATAACATACATTGCAAATATAACATGAATATTCCTACTACACTTACATCACATGCATGAAAATGTGTCGACTCTAAACTTTTTATTAAGTGAAAGTTCCAATCATACATACACCATTGACGCATCACTAGCCCCAATAGTGGAACGTGAAGTCAACATCAACTATTCCTCTAAAGAAACATACTTCTTCTATGCTATGGAGAATCCAATGCTCTCACAAAACTCCCAAGCTACTGACTCTAAAACTAAGCCTAGGCAAAAGATTAGCTACCAAAAGCCCTTTTCATGAGTTATGAGATTTTATTTCTAACAAGAGCGGGTGACTCTTGAACTCACCTTTGTGAATTTTGGACTACCCTAATGATTCTTCAAATTATTTGCAAAATAATTCATTACATTACTTCATGGGGTGGGTGGGGAGAGAGGGAGGGTCGGTGGGTGGGGAGAGAGGGCGTGTAATGCCCTGCGGTTGTTGCGATGGATGGACAACACATGTGAGCTCACCTGATCCAGATTTAAACAAGAATGCAACAAATTATAGAGATAACCATAAACAGAAAGATGTAGTGGAAATACTACTTCATTTCATTAATGTAAAATATTGAAATATGCTTACAAACAGAAATGGAAATAAACTAGCTAGGGTGATGGTAGCTTATCTTTGAGAAGAGATGTGGCAGGCCTCTGAACTATGTTACAATGAGGCTTGAAGGCCTATTTGTTGTTGAGAAACAATGGAAAACCATAAACATCCAAAAACCTAACCCTAGAAGATGAAATGCCAAATTGTGGACCCCATTTTGGGTAAGTTGGTACATCAACTTCCCGGGATCGTAACTTTGGCACCTGATCTCCGTTTGACGTGTACAATAGCTCGTTAGAAAGTTATATCCGAGAAATATAGCTTTGGGGAGAGCAACATTGGTCCATGTCCCCGTGTTGCTCCTACATTTTCCAAAAAAAGTCGTTTAGGGCCTTAAAACGGCTCCGGAATTTCAAGACCCGAAAAAATGCTAAAAATAGTAAATTGTGCTACAATTATGGAAACTAAAAAATTGAAAGAGATAGTTGTGGGGGTCCAAATGGGATAGGTCAATGGCTACCAAAATCTACCTAGATCATTCCTCCCCCCTTAGGAATCAATGGTACCCACTGCGTTGAGTTCCTCCATCTGTTGAACTTGGTTCCTGGTGAGCTGTTCTGCAATCTCGGATGTGTCCAGTAATGGTGGGAAGCATGATCGACAACGGTACACATTGAACACTTGGTGCAAGTGAAGGAATGGAGGAATGTTTTGCTCCAAAGAATTGTTTCCCGTAGCTTTGGTAATGCTGTAAGGACCATTTCAGCGTGGTCGGAGCTTTTGATGGGCTTTTGTAAGGCGTTATTTTTGCAGATGTAACAGGACTTTGTTGCCCACCTAAAGCTTGTGTGGTACCCCTGTGGGTTAGGAGAAGTTGTTCCTGTGTTCTGTCATGACCGTATTCCTTTGCTACTACTATTGCATAGAGGAACCCTTCATGGGGCTCATGGATGTGGTGACGATCTTCCCCTTAATTTGGGAGCGAACCAGACAGAAAATAAATTTCCTAGTCTGTGAGATGAGCTTGCTTCCTTTCTTACCAGTGATCGAAGAGGTGGCCGTAGGTGGGGCTACCTCCAGTATCCTCTATAATGAATTATCCTCGGAAATAATGACAGTGCGAGGCATTGACTCATACATAGCATGTCGCCTCCACAAGTATGGCTAGCCTAATAATACATCACAAACATCCAAAGGTGTAACATCAAACAATACCTCGTCTATGAATGGATTGATGCTGTAGGGAAGGTGGCACTGCTGGAAAAATTTGAGATCTTGTCCTTCATGAAGCCACCTGATACTGTACGGTTGTGGGTGTGGTGTAGTTGGTAGGCCCAGCTGCTTCATGACCTCTGCTAAAATGAGATTCTTTTGGCTACCACTGTTGACAATAAATTGCAGCAGCAAACCCTTCGCTCGCATCTGTGAGTGGAAAAGATGCTCCCCCTCCTCTGGGTATTCGGGCTCATTCTTTTGGATCTTGGAGGTGGAAATAGTCATGCTAGGCTATGCATCAATGATTTGCTTCCCTTTTCCATTCCCCTTGTCAGGTTCTGAGTCACGGTTGGAACATGCACTTGATTCTCAAGCCTTCAACTCAGCCACCAACGACTACTTGGTCTGACACTCACTTGTGTTATGAGTGGGACTCTTTTGGAACCCACACCACTTTCCCGTGTCCTTCTTCGACTTTGTGGTGTTGTTCTTTTCTTGCAGCTTCGATGGGTTGTCTTGGGTCACCCCGCCTTGGCTTTGTCCTTTGGTATTTGGATTCACAAATCCAAACTCTCTCTTCTTTTGTTTGAACTTTTGCTCGATTTTGATAGCATATCAGTACACTGTTTCTAGCAGGGAGATGTTCAGGAACTCCATATCCTCCTGGATGTATCTGCGTAGGCGGTCGTGGTATTGAGTACGAGATGCAACTCAAAATATTTGATACCCAACTGTGCACGAAGGGTATGAAAAATGTTTGTGAACTGTAGCACCTCTTGGTCCCTTCCCTGCCACAGTGTGGTCCATTTGATGTATTCATCCTCATAGCTTTTGACAGGGTAGTACTGCTCCTTGACGAAATCCCGGAATGAATCCCAAGTGGGTGCAGCTAAAAATAGTGAGCTTGTACTTTCATTCTTCTTCTTGCAGTAGGTTTCCCACTAGTCCTTGATGTAGGGGGTTGCTTTGAGAAGAGTGAAAACAATATTTTCTTGACTACAAAATTCATGAACAAAAAAATACTCGTCTAGCAGATTTAACCATTTATCTATAGCATTTGCATCTATTTGACCCTCAAAGATTGGGATTTCAAAATTAACTTGTACCTTAAATGGTGTGGCATCTCTAGAGTAGTTGTTGGAAGCCAATGCGTCGCCTCTGGGTAGCCACTGAAGGATCTACACAAAGTTGTCCATCATCACATTCCTTTGGAACTTGAGGGCTTCTTTCAGCAAGATTTTGATAAGATCTCCTGGCCCCTCATCTTTCTTTTCATCTGCCATGGGAGGCCGTCAAGATTTGTGAGGTTGATCCTGCAAAGGTTCAACGAGATCGAGCCCTAGCTCCTTATATCCCGACCTTGTTGGGGACATGCAAAGAAAAATAGATAAAAAGCAGACCTCTCTGATACCACTGATCCAGATTTAAACAAAAATGCAAAAAATTACAGAGATAACCATAAACACAACGATGCAGCAGAAATAATACTTCATTTCATTAATGTAAAATACTGAAATATTCATACAAACAGAAATGGAAATAAACCAGCTAGGGCGATGGTAGCTTATCTCTGAGAAGAGATGTGGTGGCTACATGCCTCTAAACTGTGTTACAATGAGGCTCGAAGCCCTATTTATTGTTGAGAAACAATGGAAAACCATAAACATCCAAAAATCTAACCCTAAAAGATAAAACGCCAAATTGTGGGCCCTCTTTTGGGTAAGTTGGTGCATCAACTTCTCGGGGTCATAACTTTCACAACTGATCTCCGTTTGACGTGTACAATAGCTCGTTAGAAAGATCTATCCAAGAACTATAGCCTTGGGAAGAGCATTATGGGTCCATGGACCCATGTTGCTCATATATTTCCCAAAAAACGTCGTTTAGGGCCTCAAAACGGCTCCGGAAGTTTAGGACTCAAAAAACGGCTGAAAATAGTAAATTGTGCTACAATTATGGAAATTGAAAAACTGAAAGAGACAGTTGTGGAGGTCCAAATGGGATAGGTCAGTGGCCACCAACATCCACCTGGACCATCACGGGGTGAGCTAAACAACGAAGGAAGAGGCGAGCTATGATTAGCAAGACACAGGCGAGGTGAGTTACGATTAAATAGGTGAGTGAGCGAGTGTGAAGGAGAGCCGAGCTGTGGACTTATAGTTGGCGAGTGGGTAACTGAAGCCCACAAGCGGACTTGAGCCACAAGGCAAGATTCATGGCAGTTGGGTAGCCCCACGTTATAACGGGCAGGTCGACGTATCTTAAAATTGTGAACAGGCCAATAGACGAGTTATGTGAGCAGTGGGTCAGCTGAATGCCAAAACAATGGATGGGCAGGTATACATACAACCAAACGGTGAGTTGGTTGGACATTCAAACTTAGACAAGCAACAAAGGTGAAGTGCAAGAGTTCTGCGGTTGAACAACGTGCAGATGTGGCTACACGATGGGCAGAACAAAGGAAGAACTAAAGCGTGAACGGGTGGACGAGTTCGGGCAAGCGGCACGATGTGTGCACCCACCGAATGACTAGGTGAATGAGTCAGGTAAGACTTTTTGCAAGGCAACGCATGGGTGGGCGGGCCCAGTTAAGGTTGAACGATGGTTCGTGCAGGCCGACACGGAGGTGTGCCTGCCGAACGGTTGAACAGTGGACTTGGTGACTCGTGTAGAGGCGACTCGGGGTTGGGTGCGCCAGACGTGGTGAACGATAGAAGTGCGACGGGTTGTGAACGAGGTGCGATCGAAGTGTGTGGAGGTGCAGCCTGGCAGGTGTGCATGGTGACACGGGAGGGCGACCAAGTTTGGCAAATGACACGACGATCTGAACGAACGCATTCAGGGGTAAATGAAGAGTTGGGTAGAATGTGCGGCAACCGTTCAGGTGTGCCAACGAGCTGGGCAACTGAGTTTGTTGAAGTTGTAAAATTGGCTAAGTGTAAATTTGGGGTTTCCTCTAAGATTTAACTTGTACATGAAAGATTGAACTTATATATATTGATTATTCGGGCAGACTCATTATAGGGAGTTTCCCTTCCCAGTTATACTGTTGTGCATTTGCGTTAATGCTAATGAATGGTTAAATTTTGTTTTATAATGAATGTAAGTACTTGGTAGAGAAGAAAATAAACTAAGTATCGAATGTTAGGCATAGTCCACGATCGCAAGTATTGGTGAAAAGAAAGTGGTCGGTGGTGCCGCACCTCGCTATAGTGCAGTTGGAAGAGTATCGCCAATGTAGGGGCATGATAGGTGATATTAGAGCTGATTGACAATGAAGTGCTGATCCCACTACACTATCGTGACAAGTGGTATCAGAGCTGGTTGACTAAATCAAGGAGCTGATTCCATAGGAAGGCCGAAGACTTGGTAGGAAGTTCAAGTTTTACAGGTGACAGGTGGTATATCAGGGTGATTCCGGGTTGCAAGAAAGTGGATGGAAAAGATGGTGGAAGGATCTATGGTAGGTAAATCTAGCCATGATGCAGGTGAAGCTTTCTAATACAAAGTGTTGGAACAAGTGAGTACATGGAGTTCTGAATGGGCTTCGATGAAGGTCAAGAATATGAAGATTCAGGAAGGCTGTGCAAAGATCAAGGAAGAGCTTGAAGAGCTCAAGGACCAATAAGGGGGTACAATGGAAGTTGATGAAATCAAGGAACTTGATGAGGAGATCTAGCAGAATGGTCTTAGTCTTCAAGAACTCTTGGATGAGAGAGTTCGAATAAGGGAGAAAAGTGCCATGGTGGAGATCAAAATCAAGCAACTTGAGGATGATATGAAGAAATACTTTCTTAATAATAAGGTCATTGTAATTGAGCAGGATGAGCTCAACTACATTGACAAACTTGGGGACTACTACCGAAACAATCAGGCAGATGTTCGAAAGCTTAGTTCGATGGAAGAAATCAATGGGCACTTGGTTGGTGCACTTGAGTAGAATGCAATGGAGCACAATCTTGAGGGAAGTCAAGCTGAGCCAGGATCGAGTTGCTAAGAAGAGCCAAGCAAGGAAGTGAAGTACCTTAAGAGGGATGTGGGGATGGAACATAAGCGAATGGACACTTCTGAGGGCGAATTTCTGAAGAAGGTTGCTGATATAAGACACAAGATAAAGCCGACAGAAGGAGGTAAAGCCTTGAAGCTGAGTTTTGTGTAGGTAACCGTGAAGGGCAAGAGATTTGCAGCTTTGGTGGATACAAGAGCTACTCATAGGTTCTTAAGAAGGAAAGCAACAAAGAGTTTTGGAATGAAATCTAAGATGGAGAAAGAGTGGACTACTTTCAAAGCAGTCAACTATACCATGAAGACTATTACTGGTGTGGTGGAGAACACTCAGGTGAGAGTGGGATTGTGGTTTGGAAAGTTGGACTTAGGGATTGTGGACTTGGATGATCATTCTATGGTTCTGGGACAAGATTTCATGAAGCTTTCACAAGCCATACCAATGGTGGACCAGGAGATTCTCTTGGTCACAGCTGAAGGGAGGACCATGTTGGTTCCGTTGAATAGGAGGAGTTGTTTGGGCTATAGACCAAGGATGGCTTCTACAGCTTTGTAACCCAAAGATCTAAATGTGAAGCATGAGGATGTGGAGCAAAGAGGACTTGGGAGTATGACTCAAACAACAAAGGGAGAGAATTTAATTGACTTCATTGCAAGAGAGAGGAAGAAGGAAGGAAGTGGGAGATCAATCTCATGAATTTTGAAGCACTTACCAGAGACATCTTCTACTAAATATCTTCATGATGGAGTTGCAGATGAAGGGAGTCTGAGTACTTCTTCAGTCGTAGTGGTTGGGGAGGATTATCCAGGTAGAGATCCGGCTCACATAGTGGAGTTTTGCAGGTATGCTATGTGCATATATGACTTTCAGTTTACGAAAGACAAGCTTGAGAAGCTTGGGTGTACATGTGATGAGGTTGAGGCCATGCACAGATACTTGAGGACATAGTACCAATCTGATACATGGGTGGATGAGAGTCAGGGAAGAAACTTCCTAGCCCTTCTCTCTCGATAGACAACCTTGGAGATGGGTTGGTGCAAGGACCTTGGTTGGAAGGGGTTGCACCACCTTGACAACAGGCTTTAGAGGAGGCTTCTTCAGGATGATATATGGTTTGGTAACCGAGTTCACTAGACCTATTTGTAGGCTTGGATGGAGATGACGAATTGTTGTGATGGGTCTACTTAGTTGGATAGCATGGGTAACTTGAGTCATGGGCATCAGGTTGGAGATATGGAGCATGGCAGTCTTATGCAAGGACATTATGGTGGAGCACTTGTAGAGGTGTCACTTATGGGCATCCAATGACGAGTGCCAAGGTAGGGATGTTGTGCAAGTGGATTTGCTGGTGTGACATGGAGATGTTTTACTTATGAGTCGATGTAAATGTTATGCACTCTTGTACAACGAGACCATGGACTAAACAACATGTTGCAGACAAGATGAAGGTTACTTCATGGACTTAGACATGGATTATACTTGGATGGAGAGGGATTCTTGATCCAGTTGATGTTGTGTCGAGAGTCTAAGAAAAGACTAATGATGGCATAAGGATGTGCATTCTTATGATTTGTGTGTGACAGTTGAACTGGTCACCTAACTAGTTCAAGTCATGAGGGATGTCAATGTACAAAGATGTGTTAGCATTATGTTGAAGTATCATGGCAGTAGTTCACATGATGGCGATACATGATGGACACTATCGTATTATATATGTTGCAGGTATGTTTGCGACGTATAGATGGATCGAAGTCATGGATCAAGAAGATGATTGTTTGGATGGATTATGAGGTGTTGGATGGCAGCTATGGTGGATGGATGGACTTCCAAGGATGACAATGAGTTTAGGTGGGGGAGGATGTAACGCCCTGTGGTTATTGCGATGGATAGGTAGCATAGGCGAGCTCACTGAGCGAGTTGAATGATGGAGGAAGAGGTGAGTTCCAGTTGGTGAGACACGAGTGAGGCGAGTTGCAGTTAAGCAAGCGACCAAGCGAGTGTGAAGGGGAGCCAGGTCATGGACTTATAGTGGGCAAACGGGTAGCTTAATCCCATGAGCTAACTTGAGCCACAAGGCAAGAGTCATGGCGGTTGTGTTATATACCTAGGGGGTGTATGAACAGGCATATGGCTTGTGGAGTGTTCTCCTTCCTTAAGGAGTGAATGTATGGTGTTGCCCTACCATAAGGGTTTAATTAATAAAGAAGCATTTCTATCTATTTATATCTTGTTATTATTGGGTTATTTCTATTATCATAATATTCTGGGTCAGAGCTATAACAATTGGTATCAGAGCTACAACAATTGGTATCAGAGCACTTTCTTGGGCAAACCGTGGAGAAATGTTTTTTCATTTTTGCAGGGTTTCTGGGGCGGCGAGTTGCAGGTCAGATCTGTACGTTTTGGTGCAATGTATGTATAATATAATTTCAGATCTATATTCCTTGTGAAAACATACCCAAATTCAAAAAAAAAATCAGTTGAATCGGAGTCCGGATGAAGGAGATATCGCTGATTTAAAAAATCAGTGGGGTTGCAGACAATTTTCAGGGCAGCGAATTTGCTGTGCATATCTAGAACTCTTGGCACCAGATCTGCAAAATCTAATTGTAGATATGGAATCTTTGTGAAAAAACACATGATTTCAAAAAAAAAATCAGTCGAATCAGAGTCCGGATGAGGGAGATATCGTTGATTTAAAATTAGCTCTTTTTGCAGAAATTTTGGGTGACGCCAGGAGAGTAGCAACGCAGATCTGAATTTCCAGTGTCTGAATCAGGATTTCTATCACATGGGTAGGTGCAGAATGGTTGTTCCATTTCTAAAAACGGGTTATTCTGAGCAATATTGACAGATCTGTGACCATTTCAATTTTTCGCCAATATTTTTGTGATGGCGGGCCTAGATCGCTTTGAACAGGAAGACTCTTTTTTGGGTCGTCTCACTAAGCTCTGACAGAATGGTACAGTGGAGGAATATATTACTGCTTTTGAAGCCTTAGCCTTCCGCACTAAGGGTCTCACAGATACATTCTTCAAGGAATGTTTTATCTTCGGTCTTAAGGAAGCCATCAAAGCTCAAGTTCTACTTCACCACCCTTCCACGTGGACGGAGGCTTGCCAATTAGCTCGTCAGGTCACATTGCCTAGCAAAGATTTTATTTTTACAGAAAAGAAGGAAACTATGGAACCTAAAGGGTTACTTCCTACTGGTATATCCTTATTGCAGATTCATGGATTGATTCAGAAAGAGAAGATCATTGTTTCTATCAATCCTAGTTGTAAACATAATTTTATTAGTGTTAATTTGGCAAAAAAATTGCAAGTCCCAGCAAAACAAATTGAACATACACAGGTTGATGATAAGGATGTTCAAATCTATAAGGATTTTAAGCTTTCTATGGATAAGTATGTGTTTCATGGTGATTTTTATGCTTCAGATATGGATAACATGGATGTTGTTTTGGGATACCCTTGGATGGCATTAGTGGGTACTATCAATATTAATGTGCAGAAGAAATTCCTGAAGCTCTGGTATAAAAAGAAGAAAATTACATTACAGGATATTTCCATCCATAAACAGGTGGAGCACGTGGACGCTGAAGCAGAAGATGTTCAAGGGACTAACATATCAGATGATGAGCCTTTGATGATCGACAATCAAACACAAACAGAGGCTGCAGAAGAAAAGGTTACAGGTGATGATTCATCAGAGGAGGGCTCAGTGGTTGAAGTCATATTGAAAAAGAAGACACCACAACAGGCACCACGGCAAGGTGAAGTTAAGAAAAAGCCATCGTGGGTTAAAACTTCAACATATCATCACCCACATCACCCCGCAAGACAACCATCATGGAAACCAAGTAGTCACATGATGGATAGAAAGGAGAGACGATCAACCTACTACACATCAACACAGAAGAGCTGCCACGGTCAACTTCCATCTCAAGCGAGCGAGGCACCAGCGAGATCGAGGGTTCACCTTTCTCTTGGATGGCTAGATGCACGTGCATGGTATCAGTGGACTACTCTTTTGAGTAGATCTTATTATTTGTGTTCTTCCCATGTTTCGGGGACGAAACATGCTTAGGGGGGTGGAATGTTATATACCTAGGGGGGATAATATGGGGTACCAAGGGAGGTACCCAAGGTAATAATGTAATAATGGGATGGGCCATAGTAATAAATAAGGTTGTTAACCCATGTCATGTAAGGGACCACAAGTAGTTAATAATAATGTAATGGGCTCATGGTATTAGTTGATGGTATGAGGGAACCATGGTAATGACCCATGGTATTGTATGTATGAGGCCTATATAGAGGCTAGAGACTCCACATGGAGAATATGAAGAGAAGTATTCTTGTATGAACAGGCATATGGCTTGTGGAGTGTTCTCCTTCCTTAAGGAGTGAATGTATGGTGTTGCCCTACCATAAGGGTTTGATTAATAAAGAAGCATTTCTATCTATTTCTATCTTGTTATTCTTGGGTTATTTCTATTATCATAATATTTTGGGTTAGATCTACAACAGGTTGGGTGGCCACACGTTATAAACGGGTGGGCCGAAGTATGTTAAAATGGTGAACAGGCTAACAGACGAGCTATGTGAGTGTTAGGTCAGCCGAACGCCCAGACGATGGATGGGCGGGTGTACATACAACCAAACAGTGAGTTGGTTGGACATGCGAACTTGGACGAGTAGCAAAGTCGAAGTGTGAGATTTTTGCGGTTGAACAACATGAGGATGTGCCCACACGATGGGCAGAACAAAGGAAGAACTGAAGCGTGAATAGGTGGACGAGTTCGGGCAGGCGGCATGGTGTGTACGCCCACCGAATTACTGGGTCAACGAGTCGGGTAAGACTTCATGCAGGGCAACCCGCAGGTGGGCGCATTTGGTTAAGGTTGAATGGCAGTTCGTGCAGGGCGACACAGAGGTGTCCCGGTCGAACAGTTGAACGGTGGAATTGGTGACTCGTGTAGAGGCAACCCATGGTTGGGTGCACCAGACGAGGAGAACGACGAAAGTGTGACAGGTTGTGAACGAGGTGCAACTGAAGTGTGTGGAGGTGCGACCGAATAGGCGTGCACGGTGACACGGGAGGGCACCCAAGTTGGGAAAATGGCATGACGAGCTGAAGGATCGCGTTCAGGGGTAAACAAAGAGTTGGGTAGAATGTGCAACGATTGTTCAAGCATGCTGATGAGCTGGGAAACCCAGTTTGTTAAAGTTGTAAAATTGGCTAAGTGTAAATTTGGGGTTTCCTCCAAGATTTAACTTGTACATGAAAGATTGAACTTATATATATTAATTATTCGGGCAGACTCATTATAGGGAGTTTCCCCTCCCAGTTATACTGTTGTGCATTTGTGTTAATGCTAATGAATGGTTAACTGTTGTTTTATAATGAATGTAAGTACCTGGTAAAGAAGAAAATAAAGTAAGTGTCAAATGTTAGGCGTAGTCCACGATCGCAAGTATTGGTGAGAAGAAAGTGGTTGGTGGTGCCGCACCTCACTATAGTGCGGTTGGAAGAGTACCGCCAGTGTAGGGGCATGACAGGGAGGGTGGAGTGGAGGGTGGAGTGGTTTTTTTTTTAATTTTAATTTTTTTAATTTTTAATTTTTGTTAATTTTTAATTTTAATTTTTTTTAATTTTTATTTATCTATTTATTTTCAATTTTTTTTTTTTTGGGAATGATATATATATATATATATATATATATATATATATATATATATATATATATATATATATATATATCTATATACATATACATATATTATGAAGTTTTTTTTTAACCTAAAAAGATTGGTATTAGATTTTTTCCTTTGGTTTATTTTTTTTTCCTTAAATTATATATATATATATATATATATATATATATATATATATATATATATATATTCCACAATTTTATAGATTTTTTTCTTTTTTTCCTTTTATATAATTTTTCATATTGATTTTTTTTGTCATGTTTATTTTTATTTTTATTTTGATGTTTTATCACCAACATGAAAATCACTAACAAAAAAATAATGTTTATACTTGATACATAACAAAATTTAAAGTGTCAAAAATAAGCCTTCTAAAAAAATGTGTTGATGATGCATTAATACTTTCCAAAATCAACATGAAAATCACTAAGATTTTAAAAAAATGTTCATTCCTGATACATAAAAAAATTTAAAGTGTCAAAAGATGCTAAAAAAAAAGGTTGTGTTCTGAATCACCATTTTCAAAATCGAGTGATTTTTTTCTACCTCAAAAAAACGGGTACTAGGTATTTTTCTCATTTGATTGGTAACCATGTTTATTACCAAGGCTCCTTTAGTGACCTTCCATGTATTTTCTGTAAATATAGTTACATAGCCTTCACCTCCCAATTTCCCTGTTGAAATTAGATTTTTCTTGAGATATCAATCATAGCCTTCCTCCTTTCACAGGAATTGGTTTCCATTCTCTTACTTTATAAAAACCTTACCCATTCCAATTGTTTTACACAATTTATCATCAACCATATGAAGCTCTCCAAAATCTCATTGAACATAGTCATGGAAAGGTTTCGTATCAAGTGTGGCATGGAATGAAACCCGTGAATCTACCACCCAAACATCAACAATATTTTCTAACGAAATAATCAAAGCATCTTGTAACACATCACCAATCACATTCCATTCATGATTGTTCTCTTGTTGTCCATCTTCCTCTCTTCCCTTCCAAGATTTATGTCATTTCTTTAGGTGCACTTTCTTCCCACATTTCTAGCACAGTGTCCCCTATTTGGATTTGGATCTTCCTTTCCTTGACTTACTACGATATTGCAGGATCTTTTCTCTCTATAACTTTCTTCCCCTAGACTTTGAAATCGGAGCATTACCAATTGTCTCACTTAAGTTTTTATGTTGCATTTCCTCGCAAATGATAACACTGAAAACATCACCAAACTTTAAAGTAATAGATCCAAAGACAAAATTATTGATGGCCATGACTAAGACATTACAACATTCTAGCAATGAGCAAAGAAAGAATAATAAGTTCATCTTCAAAATTTACCCGTACAAAATATAACTGATTGAAACCTTGTTAAATTCATTTAAATGATAGGCAACAGTTATACCTTCTGAGATCTTCATATTGAATAAATTCCTGATAAGGAATACCTTGTTTGGCACTAAGGGTTTTTCATATAGTTTGGTCAATGTTGTAATTAGACCCTTTGTTGTCACTACCTTTGAAATGTTTAAAGCCACTGACATTGTGAGGCATAGTCGTATTGTTTCGAGTGCCTTTTTATCAAGATTCTTGTATTCTTTATTTGTCATGCTTGTGAGCTTCTTTACTTTTCCATTCAATGGTAGGTAAGGAACTCTATGCTACAAATAATCGTTCATTTACATCTTCCATAGTTGGTAGTTTTTGTTATTGAATTTCTCAACCCTAAACCTACCATATTCTGCTATAGCTCCCACGCAAACCACAAATCCTTCCTTCCTATTCATTTATCAAGCAAAGACACCTTTGAATTTGATACCAATTGTTATAAATTAATTAACAAAGAAATTAAACATATAAAATATTGTAGAAAAACAAACAGATAAAAACATAAAACAAGAGAGACACAAATATATGTGGTTCACCCAATTTGGGCTACATCCATAAAGAGACAACCTATCTTTTCATTTATATTATCCAATAAAATGAAAAGATACAACCTAAAACAAATCCAATTTAATTTCTTCTTCACTCGCACAACCTCTCCTCTTTTTCTGTGCATATAATAGTATGCACGCACAATACAATTCCCTCGTATAAACTAAGGGTTTCCTTATAGGCCAAAAAAACCTAAATTAACATAACTTCCACCATCATATTTTCTCCTAATGAACAACCCATTTTGACTATTAAATTGCAACTTTTTACAAGGAAATTTTTTATCTAGTTTTGAAGGTCAAACATTTAAATATCTAGGCTTTCCTTTAGCTTATATGATACCCTTAACATTAGCACCCCATACCATTGTCAATGTTGATCCATATTTTTCCTTGTCTTTTGATTCATTCGCTTTCGCGCGAGAATAATTCACAAAGGTTGCATCCAAACCCCCTAATCCTATTCCTAGTTCTTCAATCATTATAGATATTGTCGATAATAAGCCTAAAGAACCTATTTGGCCCAAAACTATTGTTGAACCACACACTATCCCTTCACCTACTATATGTTTGTCACAAAGCCCTGTTTCATCTCTTCACACTACCATGCCTTCTCAAACAATTTATGATCATCCTTCTCACCAATCTAATCATAAAGATACAACTGAATATTTCACTACTATAGAGATAGTTTTTGAACTCATGGATACAACAAAACCTAAGCTGAGTCTAGAAACAAACACTATGATACCTAGGTAGACTTTTCGTATATTGTAACCAGATTCCATCACTTTTGACTCCTTAACACAACTCCATGCACTTAGTTGGGACCCAAGTTATTGTAAAGTAGCTTTACCCCTATTTACATAAATTTTTGATGTTGCTTCTCTTCTTTCTTTGCATGTGATTTCCAAAATCCGAGTCTAACAAGAATAGGATCTTTAGCTAGAGAATTAACATCAAGAACAATCTGAAAACTCTACTGCATGTGGAAAACCATTGCAAACCAAATTTTTGCCTATTGAAAGTATTCCTACATATCACCATAAACACTAGTCATCACAGTAGTTATTTCAATTTATCAGGGCTCCGTCAACTCAAATGGAAGATCGATTGGTAATAATTGTCTCAAGTTATAATGATCCTACCACTCTTCCTGAACAACAACAACAACTCGTCGGTGTTGTCGAAGATTGTGATGACTTGAGTTTCAAGAAAGGGAAACTAACCAAATAGGTTGGGGATATCAAATATAAACGTCAAAGCATTTGGCCAACCATTAAAGAGTATGTCCCTAATGTATGACAATATTTCTCTTTATGTGAACCCACATAGTCAATTGAGTCATAAAAAGGGATTTGTATAGTACTATTTTTGAGCTGTGAATTTTTTTTTTGATCCCACATAGTGATTCCAATAGTAGACCAATGAAGTACTTGCACATACATACACCTCTCGATATATGCTTCAATAGTGTTCTCATATTTCACAGGAGATTTTTTCACGATCTTCAAGATCGGCATTGATTTATTTCCAATCGTAATAGAGTTTTATATTAGTTACGTGAACAAAGAAAGAAATTAATGGAGCAAGCATTTGCCACAACAAAACTAGTGCAACATCAAACTTTATTTGGTATGCATGAAGTGATTGACAAACAGATTCATTTCTTAGAGAAGGCATCACATAAGGAAATATATATTCTCCGCAATCTTTAATCAACTACCTTTGTCAAATATATGTAATCATGAAGGTTCAATTTTGATGCAGACTCTTAGTGGAAAAATTTCCTTTCCTTATTCCCTGAGGAACCTGTTCCAAAGAATACAACCCAATTTTCTTACCAAGCTAATGTTTTTCATGCTACCTAAACTATTGCAATGGATGACTATAATAGTTTTAAAGACCAAGCTTTGCAAACAAATCCTGAGATGGGTCCTTTGTTTGAAG
Source organism: Pinus tabuliformis (assembly GCA_031772625.1). NCBI lineage: Eukaryota > Viridiplantae > Streptophyta > Pinopsida > Pinales > Pinaceae > Pinus > Pinus tabuliformis. The sequence continues at coordinate 573,104,866 of CM062813.1, read as the reverse complement.
GAGAAGGAGCACAAGGATAAAGAATTAGGGGAATCTTGAGGTCTAAAATGGGACTCCTCAGGAAATTATGAAATAATAGTGGAAATAATAAAATAATATTATATTACGTCATCAAATTTTAGAGGGAAAAAAGAAAAAAACTATTTTTTCAACTCGTATTTTAAACTTATCTCCCTATGGGTTTACTCAAATTTCGAGTGGAAACACTCGTTGGATGCATAATTTGATTACTCATTAAAGGAGTACCCATGTTTCATACTTTTTATGGACCGTGCTACACGAAAAATGAGAAATTGATGAAAAATGTAATTGCAATCACATTTTTTTATGTATTTCTCATTTTTCATGTAGCAAGGCCTATCAAAAATATGCAACACGGGAAATCTTTAGATGAGGAATTAAATTTTCCATCGAAAAAGTACTCCTAATCGAATTTTGTATAAAACCTTAGGGAGATAAGTTGAAAATATGAGTTGAAAAAGTATTTTTATTATTTTATTATTTTTTAATCTTTTTACCTTTTTACTCCAGAAATGGTGGATCCCCCATGGTTTAGATCATTATCTTGAATCATATTGGTTCTTATAAATTTTATTTTGGTTGTAAATTTTTCTTACGACACCCATATTACACCTCAAAATTCCCCTAATGTTGCATCGAGACCATTAGCGCAATGATAGGAATGACCAATTATATAGAAAAAGGATTGAATCGATGGAAATTCAATAGATTATCATTGGGGCCTATTTGTTCCTTCATATATTTCAAGAAAAATTGATCAATTTTGAAGAAAAAGAGGTGTTGATACGAGTAGTGAAAGTAGGAAAAACAAGCCATAAAATAGGCTAGAAAGTATTCAGGAGAAGATAGAAGAAAACAACAAGCAGAAAAATAAAGTAGTTTTATCATGACCTTCTACGGTTGTGGAGGAAGGATCAAGAATCTAGAGGTTTTAAATAACCAAGCTAAAAGTGGGCGAGACAATTGGATCTTGTCAAATGGGTTAACCTGTAACAAATCTAGTGAGCATGGATCATGGAAAAGGAGGAAATCTATATAAATCCATAAGGATCGAGTTATAGGGCGAGATATAGAGGGAAATATGCAATAATGTTGTCAAAATGGGATTTGAACTCTTTATATGTGCAATGTGAGGTATTGTAGCCCTATTTCTGTCTAATTTTGAGTGAACTCTGAAAACATTTTGTGTAATATTCACAGATCTGCATTATAATAACTCGATTCTTTGAGATACTATAAAGAAGAATGTTATCAAACTAGCTCACAAAAACATAGAAAAGAGAGATCAACGCCTTAGAATTCAACCTCTTCGAGGGGGAAACCTCCTTTACATTACACAAATGAGCAATTCTTGGATGATACAAATGAAAAGACCTCCTTTCTATATATAGGAGTCTAAGGGGTCATAACATAATCAGAGCCGACATAACAATAATAATGTAAGGGCACAATAATAACAATAGTGGGCTTCTATGTGGCACAATAGTAACAATATGTGCACTACATGGGTACATAAATATAATAAGTGGGTTGTACTAATAACAATAAGGGGTTACACTAGTAGTATAAGGGCCTAACATGCCCTCTCCTTCAAAAAGCATTGTCCTCAATGCTTGAGTAGTTATTGATGCTTCTGTATAAAATTCTTGTCCTCCCATGTGGAATCTTCAGCAGGTAAGTTCTTCCACTTGATGAGATACTCTGAAATTGATCGATTTTGTAGCTATCGGGTTCTTGTTTCTGTGACTGCTCCAGGTTCCAATATGATTTTTCCTTCCTCTTCAATTTCTGGCAATATTGTTTGAATTGGGATCTTTTGCAACTTTGGAATAAGTGGCCATACTTCTTTGTCCTTCTTCCATTCATCCCTTGCTTCGTTTATCCAATCTGATGGGATAATAGAAATAACACAAAACAATGCTTCCACATCCTCATCCTTGAAGAGTCTTCCCATTCGGTAAGGTCACCATTTTTTAATTGCATGTAGTATTGCCAACATTTCCTTCTCATAAATAGCTTGTTTGAGATGTAGCAGTAAAAATACCCAATCACCTACATCAAAACATTTTTCACTACGATGTTTATCTAACTGTTGTTTCGTTTGATTTTCCACTGAAGTTGCGTTATCCTTTAAAACTTGGAGAACTTGTTGTTGATGCTCGATGTGATCTTTCTCTGCTTGAACCTTTCTATTCTTGATACGTCCTTCTATCTCTAGAGTTTGAGGAGTGGTAATTTCTTTCGATCCTTTACAAGATATGGTTAGATTCATTTCTTGATTCTCGATATGATCTTTCACTTCTTGAACATTTTTCTTCTTGATATATCCTTCTATCTTGATAGTTTGACGAGTGGTAATTTCGACCAATGAATTACAAGATATGGTTGGATTCCTTTGTTCTTTCTCGATGTGATCTTTCACTTCTTGCACCTTTTTCTTCTTCATATGTCCTTCTATCTTGAGAGTTTGAGGAGTGGTAATTCTTGCCAATGAGTAACAAGATATGGTCTGATTCATTTCTTATTTCTCTAGGGTGGGGTTCTGGCATATATCCTCTTCTTTTGATGTTTCCTTATGCTTTTCTTCCTCCTCTTCATATTCTATGTAAAATAATTTCTTCTCAGCACACTTATGACCTTTAGTGCATTTGCTATCTCAATTGTAACAAATCCCTTTTTCTCTTTTTTCTTCCAATTGTTGTGGTGTAACCCTTGTAGGTTGTGGAAAGCTGGGACAAACAACACTTCCATCTTTATAGTTGTGAGGGGTATGCTTCCTGGTTTCCATAACTTTGCTTTCCACTATGTCACAAAGCCCTCTTACTCTTTCCAATTATCGTGGTGTTGCTCTAAAGGAGGTGCTTCTCTTTGTATCCTCATAATGTGCTATCATTTCCTCCATGAAAATTGACCACATAACAAGCTGTTTATGAGAACAAAGCCCTTCATACCATAAAAATTGATCTGGTTCTAAATATGAAGATGAAATACATACCTTTTGTAATAGTGGTACACCATGTAGATCAAAATATTGCTCCATCTAAAGTATCCAATTTACCATATCCTTGCCATCAAACTTCCTCATCTTGCTTTTTATTGATTTTAGGAGCTCGATCTTGAAATGAGTGTAACTCTGTACTTTTGGATCTTTAAGTTCTAAAATTGTGACCTATAGTAGCCCTCTGCGTCCTCTTTCCAATGCCACCAGTCTGATCCAAATTTGATTCTCAAAGAAAGAGTTATGGAAAATCTCCCAAGATGACCTGATTATAGACCTTTCCAGAAGAGTGAACTTTTATGAAGTGCCACATGTCACTGTTTTTACCTTTAGCTCTGAGAAGTATATACAAGAAATTACGATCCGTCCTCTTTCTGTACCTTCTTATGAAATTTCAATCCAATGCCCAGAGAGAAAGTTATGACGATTTTCCCCAGGTCACCTATTTGGAATGTAATTCAGGAGTTTGCAAAAAGACCAATTTCCACAGATCATATCTCCGCAAATATAGTGCAAAAAGCTCTGAAATTTGGACCCAAGATTCAGTGTGATTGTTTCTCAAATGGGTTTTTTTTTAGCTTCTGAAACATCGCAAAAAAAAGTTATAGCGAAAATTCCACAATGACCTGTTTGGAGCAGCGAAACCCTAGAATCCAAAGCTCTGATACCAAATGTTATCAAACCAGCTCACAAAAAGATAGAAAAGAGAGATCAACACTTTAGAATTCAGTCTCTCCGAGGGGGCAACCTCCTTTACATTACACAAATGAGCAATTCTTGGATGATACAAATGAAAAGATCTCCTTTCTATATATAGGAGTCTAAGGGGTCATAACATAATCAAAGCCAACATAACAATAATAATTTAAGGGCACAATAATAACAATAGTGGGCTTCTATGTGGCACAATAGTAAGAATATGGGCACTACATGGGTACGTCAATATAATAAGTGGGTTGTACTAATAGCAATAAGGGGTTACACTAGTAGTATATGGGCCTAACAAAGAATATTGTAGGGATTATATATGTGTTTGTGATTGCATGATGATGCGGTGTGTACCCCTTTAAAATTGTGTCAAACATCTTTATAGCTTGTGCAAGGTTGTTTGAGGATCTTTGAAAATTAAGGAACTCATGTATAATTCATGTAATGATCTAAATCATGTAGTTGTCTAGATTCCCACATAAAATTTAATGTCTTGGCATGGCTTGGGTGAGAACTTCCTCCCTTGAGGAGGATTAAAAATCTCTACTTTGTGCTAGAGTACCACAATCACCTTTTTTGGCACGATGTGGCCAAACACTCAGTGTCTACATCAAAACGTTGCGCCAGCAATGACAAACTAAATTATCTACAACAGGGGATCCCACTTACTTTATTTTGAGTATAAAACATTTATACTAATCTTTGCAACATTTTTCACACTTTTCTAATAAGTGGGCTACGTAGGCATCAACATGAAGGTCATAGTTTCATGTTCAGAGTTGGATTAGGCTTATGAACTAATAACTCCAATGACTTGATGGCTCTAGCACTATTTTTTCTTCTATTTATTAAAAGGCAAAAGAATATCCATCATGTTTCAAGCCTTTGAATATCTAATAAATATGATAAAATGGATAAAGGACAAAAATTGTATAAACTCTTCTCACCATTATCCAAGTTTAAGATATTTACAAAGATTTTTATTTCATTTTTTTAATAATATTTATAAATAACGAAACACTATGCTAATAATCTTTCAAGAACTTAAACACTATGATACATATTCAATGGTACATTTTGGAAGACAAAGAGTCTCATAGTTTTAACCATTTTGATTCCAATTTTCATGAAGAAGTCCAAGCTTGAACACACTTGCTAGGTTTTAGATAAAGAATCTTCATTGGAAACTTTGATATATTTTATGTTTAAGATTATTAACATAAATATCTATGTATGTAGCAGTTTTATTTTGAGAAAAAATATAATGAGTAGGCTTTGTTCATTAAATATGGCTAAGGAATATGGGTGAGTTTGTAAACTTAGGTTGTAATTATTTAGATGCTAGATTGGAAGGTTTTTGTTTTAATAAAAATTTCCTATAACCACTTAGCAATGGCCTAGTCCATAAACCTTAACTATGGAACTCATTATTTTTAGTATATTTAAATGATATCAAAGCATATCACAAGTGGAATTTTTTTTTCTTTATTAAAATTTTTATGGATGATGTTTGAGCTAAAAAAACTTCGTAAACTTGGTTTAGTTTATCTTAACATATATTCTTATAATTATTTATATTATTATATTTTTCTTACTAGTAGTAAAGATCATTTACAAATTAGGGATTTCCTTAGTAAAGTAGGCCTAAAATAGATGATTAAGAATATTGTTATATGTTTTCCAAAATGTATATATGTTTAACTAAATAAAAATAATAATTAAAAGTTAAAATTAAGTTATAGCTTAGTTCATTTTCATGTTCTTTGAATCTTAGCAATATCAAACATATTATGGGAGTATGAAATGATTCTTGTAAACATATGTTTTATTATTATTAGTATTTATAAAATGACATTTTCATATGGCGACTTTATCATAATTGTGAATTTGTTACTCCCAAAAAGATAGGAATATATATATATATGTGTCTCTTTTTCTATCTAAAATGGTTTTCCAAGAAAAATGCAACAAATTTAATTCATAATTATGAAAAAGACTTGTTCTATATTAAAAATGGCCCTGAAAATTTTCAATTTTTTAAATTGTGAATAACCAAAAATTGATAATATGGTAATTCCAACTAATACATTATGCATAATTCAAGTAATAGTATAGAAAATATGTGAATGATTTTTGAAGTATATAAATGATTTTAAAAAACATGCGAATGATTTTTAAAGTATATAAATGATTTTTAAGTGTTTTTATTTGCCCCAATCTTTAATTTAGATAAAAACCATTTCTTTCCTGGATCACTTGTTTCAATCTTAAATTTCTTTGTTGTCCATTAAGCTTTTGAAATCCTTTCGTTTCAATCTTCTCTCGAAGATTCTAGAAATGAAGTCAAGCTAGAGGAAGATTACGATATCATGGACCATATTAGGCTTTCGATATTATTGGCAATCATGGGTTGCACATATAATTACGAATTGGGAAACTCAAGCTAAACAAGCAAACAATGTGATTCCGTCAAATTTTGTGACATTTGTTATGTTCAGTCAATTTGGACTTTAAAGCACAATCAATCTGCCCAGTAGAATTGATCCATCTAAGTTGAACGCTTATGTCTTAACAACCAAAAGATTATAAACAATTTTCTGTTCATTGGTCTTTTAATTACCCGGCCAACAACCTCTAAGGTTCTTAAATAAGATTAATTTGCAATTTTTTTCGATTTGAATGCTCAGATATCAGGGCCGTAATTCTCGGTGTTGATGGTTTTGGTTGTCTGTCTTTCTCTTCGTTTATTGTAGCCCATAGATTGCAATTTATGTAGTAGGAACAAGAAAGGATTGCTGAAATAATTCTAATGTGAGCATTTTGTGTTATGCGGTAGTCCATAGATTTGTAATTTATGGATATGAAAGGAATGTTGAAATAACTCTAATGTGAGCATTTTCAGCCATATGTTAATGCTCATATGTTGATATAACTAGATCATATTTTGTACTATATGCTCATATGTTGATATAACTAGATCATATTTTGTACTATATGCTCATATAATTAGATTTAAGAAAAACAAATAGTAGTAAATTCTCTTATATATATTGGTTGCTTGTAATTAATAATGGACATCATTGTATTATAGAATTGGTTTTATCTTAATTTTGATTTATAGGCTGATATAACTAGATTTAAGAAAAAAACTAATGGTAAATTCTCTTATATATATTTTGATCGCTTGGAATTAATAATAGACATGATTGCATTATAGAATTGGTTTCATCTTAATTTTGATTGAACAGAGTTTTAAAAAGAATTGAATTGTACAAGTATAAATCTTGTTAAAGGTGTAATTATTGCAAATGCTTCATACTATAAATTAAATTAGTAGTTATTTATATTTTATAAAAAAATTATGTATTTAGCAAATTGATTTTTTAGCTTGATGAAATAGAAAGAAAAATAAATTTATATTGATATATATGGTGTAAATTTTCTACATGATTTACACACTATAAAATGTTTGTATTTTAACAGAATGGAGTACATGTTTTATTGGAAATTTGATTTTCTAATGTGAAGAATTAAGAATTAAAATAAAATTATATTCATATTATTTTTTAATATGGAAAATAATTTTTCCCCAATATATAAATTGTTTCATTTTGTTTATATATAAAAATTATAATTTATTGATATCGTTTATATATTATAACAATAACGGTTGTTAATTTTTATTTATTTGATTATAGTTGATATCATTTTTATAAGAGTATCATTTTTATTTTTATTAAAATGGTTAATGATCCAATATTTAAGAATAATAGGTTTCGAAAAGAAAATTAGCTATTAAGAATTTAAGAATATGAATTAATTATGATTGATTTCTCTTATATTCGTCAAATATTTAAAATATTTTAGAGTTTGTATTTTTGTAATAGATGGAAAATGATTTCCTCTGGTATATCAACCATATTTACCAATGTGGTTGTGCTAGTACTAAAATCTAATTCAGTTGCCCAAAAAATTGAAATACATCCAATTTATAATACCAAGCTCTATATAGTTTCCAGAGCAAAATGAAATACATCTATTTCATAATGCTAAATTATATTCTAATTAAATAAAGATGATATTAAAGAAAATAATTCTCATATAAAATGAAAAACATCCATTTCATAATACAATTAAAATAAATTTCAATAATTAATTTTATTGTTTAAAATTTAAAATTCTATTACATTTAATAATATTGAAATACTCAAATCCTATAGAATAATTAGGTGAAAATGATATGAAAGAAAATAGTTGTCTACACAAAATGCAAAACCTCCATTTGTATTTCTTAATACTAGAATGTCTTCCTTGATATAACCAAATTTTTGAAAATATTATATATGTAAAAAATTAATTTTATTGTTTAAAATTTAAAATTTTATTACATTAACCATATTAAAATATATTTCTCTTTCTTAATACTAAAATGCCTTCTCGAATATAATCAAGGTTTTCAAAATATTATATATATATATATATATATATATATATATATATATATATATATATATATAGATATATATATATATAATTTTATTGTTTAAAATTTAAAATTCTATTACATTTAACCATATTAAAATACACAAAATCCAATAAAATTTAAAATTCTAGTACATCTAATAACATTGAAATACTCAAATCCTATAGAATAATTAGGTGAGAATGATATGAAAGAAAATAGTTGTCTACACAAAATGTAAAACCCGATTTCTATTTCTTAATACTAAAATGTCTTCTCTGACATAACCAAATTTTTGAAAATATTATATATGTAAAAAATTAATTTTATTGTTTAAAATTTAAAATTTTATTACATTTAAGTATATTAAAATATATTTCTGTTTCTTAATACTATAATGCCTTCTCCAATATAATCAAACCTTTGAAAATATTTTATATATATAATTAATATTTTTATTGTTTAAAATTTAAAATTCTATTACATTTAACCCTATTAAAATACACAAAATCCAATAAAATTAAAACACACAAAATCCAATAAAATTGTGTGAAAGTAATATTAAAAAAACAATACAGAACGTAGCACCTCCATCTCCATTTTCTAATATTAAAATGTCTTCCCCAATATAGGAGTAGTTTTGAGAGTGCACCCAATAAAATTATGTGAAAGTAATATTAAAAAAACAATACAAAACGTAACACCTCCATCTCCATTTTCTAATATTAAAATGTCTTCCCCTATATAGGGGTAGTTTTGAGAATGCCGTGCACGAAACCACCATCATCGTTGACCCAAACAACCCGTGAGGGCTATAAAACGGGTGCGTCCTCGGCATGTTGATAAAGATACCAATAACATTGGGCATCTGAAGGGATTATTAGTTGAGGATTGTTATTTTCATTCGACGTAACCATGAAGATCATGGCCCTTGCTTTACCTCTAATGTTACTACTCGCAGTGGTGGGCGCAGACGTCCCACTATGTAACGTGGAGAAAGTCGCACCCGGAGGTCCATATGCGTGGGGGATCCTCAACATCCTCGCACAACTGCAAGATGGCGTGGACACCAACGGTGACAACTACAGGTTGGAGCTTTTAATTGACGGAGGTGGTGCTATCTACGGGCAAGCATTCTGCAGTTCAAAGTTTAATAATGGGTGGTGCTGGTCCTGCATTGAAGCGCTCTCCGAATCGCTCCAGTCTAAATGCCATAATTCCATCGGTGCTCAGGTTAATGATGTTGACTACTGCTACCTCCGCTACGAGTCGTACTCATTTTAGTATCAACTGACCGCACGGGTTGATCCCGAACGCGTCTAATATCTATATTTAAATAAAACTGTAGCGCTTTCTCGTTTGATAATGGGCTTGTTAGGGTTTCTATGTTATGTTTTAGAATGTTTCTATATTGTAATAACTTTGAGTTATAGATTTCATGTAAGATTGAGTTATTTAGTTCACTGAATAGTGAATCATAATTTTCAAAATTTGATGTATTTCAAAAATATATTTGATTTAATAAAATGTTATTTTCTTTTTTCCTAATTTTTGTTATGTTTTTAGAATTAATTTCTTCTTTGTAAATAAACAAATTATTGTATAATCATCTATTTTATTTGTATTATCTGATTTCCAATGATTGTTAAGGTTTCTATGTTATGTTTTAAAATTTTGTAGTAAGTTTGAGTTATAAATTCCATGTTGTAAATGTAAATTTTCAATATAATATTTATTTATTTAATTAGCTGAATAGTGAATTGTAATCTTTAAATTATTGTCGTTATTTTTATAATATTTTGTGTATTTAAAAAATATATCTTATCTAATAAAATGTTTTTTTGTTGTCTCTAGAATTATTTTCTTCTTCCTAAATAATCAAAATATTGTAGAGTTTTTTGAAAAAAGTTTTGGGCGGAAATCACATAACAAATTTTTCGGCTTATCCCAATTGCAAATTCTCAATAATGGCTTAATGGCCTCTGGGCCCACCTCCTTGTGGTGACCGTTTCGGCCGCAAAGCCTATGCTATAACATGTAACTCGTTAAGTTCAACAGCTGTCCTTTAATAGCCGTCTAGCGCGAAGCTCCACGTAATAGCCAGTTACAATGCTTCCCTGCATCCTGTGCAGAGACACGAATACCAACCTGAACAAGTTATTGTTGGGGTTTTGCCACAATAATTTTACAGTCGGCCTTACCGGAACGCTCAATGAAATTGTATTGCTATCTCATGGTAGTGAAGTGCGTTAGAATGTTTTGTATTTTTGTTTTGGTAATTTATTTTCGGTGAGATGTATTGATGCCATGAATGAAACAAATTTATGAAAATATCAATGAAAATGGTTTTAATATATGAATTATTTTATATATTAAAATAATAATAACAAAGTATGTATATTTGAATAAATAAGTTGTTGAGTATAAAAGAATTAGTTTTGTTGGTAAGTTATGCGGAAATATGGTAGCATTTGTGAAAATAATCGTGAGAAAATAATTATTTAATTTTAATTTTTTTTGGTGATTTTTAATAAAATATAGAGTGAATATATTATATTCATTTATTATATATATAAATAGTATGATAAAATATTTATATTTATAATATATATTGATTTAATAAAAGCTAATATATTTTAGAAGTTGTGTAGTAAAATAAATATTTATTTTATAAATGTGATTTTGAGTTTCAAATCTTTTTACTAATAATAAAGTCATAAGACATTTCCCTTTAAAACCAAGTCCCTAAACTGCCAGTGTACAGTTTTCCGCAGTCCATTTCTATGTTAGACGATAGAATTATTTTCAACCATCCGATCGATACTTCCCTCACATGGCATATCTGGATGGTTACACAGCATATCTGGGTTGTTACTAAAATTGGTCAGGTGGCACTTAGTTATTCCGTTCTATGGGAATATCATTGTACCTCCAGGCATTAGGCGATTACTCTAAGCAGTTACGTAGAGTGGGCCAGAACAGAGGAGTAGAGGGCAGAGCGTTAATGGTCCATGGCCATTTAGTAATGGACGGCCATGTCTATGTTGATTGTTGATTCTTTGAATATTCAAAAATCGGATGGATATGGGTGTGGTAATTTTTTTGATTGTGTCATGTCGGTTCGATTCCTAAATATTCGGGAATTAGCAATCGACTTAAGCTTAGGAGTCAATCGCTGATTCCTCGAATATTCGTAAATCAGAAGGACATAGGCACGGTCAATTTTTGGACTGCGCACATGTAAGTCTTGAGGAATCAACAATCAACTTAAGCTCAGGGGCCAATTGCTGATTCCCCGAATATTCGAGAATCAGACGAACATGGGCGCAGTCAATTTTTGGGGAATCAACAATCGGCTTAAGCTCAGGGGCCGATTGTTGATTCCCCCAATATTTGAGAATCAGACGGACATGGGTGCTGTCAATTTTTGGACCGGGGCCGATTGCTGATTCCCCCAATATTTGAGAGTCAGACGGACATGGGCGCTGTTAATTTTTGGACCCATGTCTGTTTGATTCCCAGATCTTCGAGGAATCAACAATTGAATTAAGCTCAGAGGCCATGGCTCTAGGTCCATGTCCAGGATTTGTGGTGGAGTGCCTCGATCACCAACCAACTTTCTTCTTTGTCTCCGAGAAGGTGTCATTGATCATACGCTTGAGAGGAAATCATTCACTGGCATGCTGTCACGATCTCTCTGCCGTCCATGTCGGCACTTTGAAAAATTCTCGACCTTGTTCTGGGATAGCCTGCAAGGTAAATCGCTTTCCATAATGTGCTTTTAGATAGGATAGTTCTGGACAATGGAGTGAGTTGATATGGTTTAGAAATGGCTGGGAGTGGGCTGAAATTGGTGTCTGCTTTCGCTTTCCATAATGTGCTTTTAGATAGGATAGTTCTGGACAATGGAGTGAGTTGATATGGTTTAGAAATGGCTGGGAGTGGGCTGAAATTGGTGTCTGCTTGCTCTTACTTGTGCGACCAGTGCTTCCAATGCCCTTGCCTTTTACTCCACTCTAAGTTCTTTTGCTCCTGCTCCAGTATTTACTTATGTCTTTTGGTTCTCGATACCGATCCTGAAAAAGAAGCCTACACGGTTCTATATATGTCCTGTCAATACTCTACCCAAACTAGACCTACCTTTCCTTTCAGGACCTTTCCCGTTGTTGGTTGGCATAATTACATATATAAAGAATGAGCAACAATCACTCATTGATTTCCTCGATCTCCTTCTGTACCTAATTCATATTGAAATGAAAAAGCGGAGTGGAATGCTGAAGCTGATTCCCAAGTCGAAAATGAAAACTTTCTCCATTTGGATATTCTTATTTACCAAAACCTCGCACGAGGGATATCTTTTTGTTGTCCAAAGTGCACACCAGGTCCAACAAGTCAAACATAAGCCTTATTTTGCTTCTCAACAGGTGTGTGTAGACGGAAGGCAGTAGATATAAATCAACCTGCCACTGTTACTCATTGTCTATTCACAATCTATCTAAAGAGCTGAGTCTAATTGATATTTTCAAGAGTGAGGTTGTTCGCTTCTTCCACTTGCACCTTCTTACATAGCACAATCAAACCGTCCAGTTCACTATCCCACCCATACTTTGCTTGTCTCCTTGCTGGGCACTCACAGGTTGGTTTATTGCATAGTTACCAAGTTCACCTTTATCGATAAAAAAAATGGAATATTCGTTAATACGGTTCGATTCCCATCTTAATATGTCAATTTTTAGTAAGGTACAGAAATTTTGGTTTACATAATCAATTCAAGATGACAATGCGTGGCTCTGGTTCTCTAATATATCCCGTCAGATTTGGAACTACCCTGAGCAACAAGGCTCGGAAAAGGGCGTGGCGCTCTAAAACAACTTTTGAATCTCCTTGATCGATGAGGAATCAGATGAGGAATCTGCCATAGTACAATAGACACACAGGAACATCGTTTTACCATTTTTATATTTAAAAATGTATGGTTACAAAAGAGAGGTGAGTTTATTATTAAAAATTTAAATTTTTTATAAAAAACTATAAAATTATTATGCTTTATATTTCAAAAAAATACAGAATTTTATAATATATTTTTCTTATTTTCATAATTGTGTCCTACGAGTGCTATTAAGAATAATTGTATCCGGCTATAGCTATTAGCAGGTTGCACATAGCCATTATTGGAAGGGTGGTTAATTGTAAAATGATTGATCATTTGGGGCTTATATTTTGTGACTTATCACATAGATTAATTTATACAGTTTTATGGGTAAATTGTTAAATAAATTTGTATATGAAAAAGATAGAAATTGAGATTTTTTTTTGTATATTTTGATTTTGTTATTTATAATATTTATATTTTGTGATTTATTACATAGATTAATTTATACAGTTTTATTGTTAAATTGTTAAATAAATTTGTATATGAAAAAGATATAAATTGAGATATAATTTTTTTTTGTATATAGAGATTACTTATATTTAATATTCTATCTTTTGACATTTGACTTTAATTTTGGATTTTATTATATTGGATTGTATTTACATGCTTTCCTAAAAAAAAAAGGTAATAGAGACACCTAAAAGTAAAGGGATACAAGTTGAAAGTGTAGTATAAGAATGCATAATCTCATATTAATTTATATAAAACATAAATAATAAAATAATAAAAATATTGTATAATACGCTGGAAATGAAATGATAACTAAGTAAAGGAAATACATCCAATTTATAGTACTAAATTCCAATCAAGTTGCCAAACAAAATTAAATATATGCAATTTATAATACTAAAATCTTATCAAATTAAATAGAATAATACTAAAATCTTGCCAAATTAAATAGAATGACATTAGAAAAAAACTATTACTAATACAAAATGAAATACATCCCTTTCATAATATTAAATTCCTAAACAATTAAGTAAACAAAATATTAAAAAAAAAAAAATTATCATATAAAATAAAATACCATTAAAATGCATTTCAACCCTTACATTTATTTTTCAAATCAAATTTTTAAATATTCATAGAATTTAATATATGGAAAAGAAATCGATACTTCACAAAAATGAATAGTTGCATTTTGCAAATTTCCTGCGTGTGTGGAAACGAATGGCGACCTATATCAGAAATGATGCTTTTCTTTGTTTCTCGACTGACTCAGGAAACTGCCATCATCCATGACGTCACGGAAGTTATGGTACCCACAAAACAAAATACCGAGGGCTATAAAATGTGGGCGTCTTCAGCACATTGATAGGAATCATAATAGGGGTGGGCATTTGAAAGAAAAAAAGAAAGAAATAAATAAATTATTTTAATGTTCACGAGGCTAAAGATAGCCTATAGGATAGATTACTTCTTCATCTGCTTGATTTATTCGACTCTTTTTCTGTGAAGCTTCACAATAAATTCTCCCAGCTTCTTGACAAACCCCTCGTTAAATAGATTATCCCAAGAGCTTTTTGCCAGCGTATCTGCATAACTTTTCCTGTTGTCTTTGAAGGCATCACATTTTAAAATGATATGTTTTTCTGTTTCCACTTTTCTGGAAAAACAAAAAATGCATACCCTTTCCTCCCACACTTCCTTTGGCCTTTTCTAGTGCCCTATTTCACAAAGGAGTTGAGGATAATTAGTCCTTAACCGAGATATAAGAATTTTGGCTGTCCAAGAGATATTGGCCTCTATGTATGCTTTTGGTTGATGATTATGAGTGGGATTAAACACTTCAATATAATAATTTTTATTTCTTCCTAGCTCCTTATCCAAAGTACGTTTGTGGAACTTTTCCATAACAAAAGCTTTTATCTCTTTGTTGTTTATGGGACATGCGTTCAAGCAAATACCCCATTTACTAAACCATTTGTTATTTTGGTGCATCCAAGTTTTTTTGTTATTTCACAATCTATCATTAAAGACAACATTAGGCCATCTACCCTCTTCCATTTTCTCAATTTTTTGTAAATACCTTATGACTCGCACCATAGCAATTGCTTCAATAGGGGCAGTCCCTGTTTCACTTAACAAGATATCATAAGGAACTGTACTTTTAATCTTAAATTTGTTTGTAATCAAATGCTTCTGAATTTTATCAATTTGTCTCCACTGCATGTCGGAGGTACTCCTAGCCCACAGTTCAAAACCATAGAGAATCACCGGAATCACTATGAGCCCAAAAAGAGTTTGAGTGGTCTTCCAGTCCCATAACTCTGCCTCTCTACACCTATTTTGAAAAGTATAAAATGCTTTCCAACCCCCCAAAGTTCTTTTCTTTCTACAACCATTCCAGCGTAGAGTTTTGTTGAAGTCAATTCTAAGGTAATTGTAATCCGCAACTTCTTCCAGAATGTTGCTTTCAAAGTAGAACTTATGCTGTTTATGTTTTCTTTTCTTAGAGAAGACCACTACTTTCGTTTTGCTGATACTGACTTGCATCCCCACACTTCTACAAAAATTCTCAAGGGATAATAAGTGCTCTTGCAAACCAAGAGCCAATTTAACAATCAGAAAAAAGTCATCTACATACAAAAGAAGCCTTATAACAAACTTGCACAAATAGATACCATCACCCCTTTGCGAATTTAACCACTCCTCAAGCTTGTCGATATATAAACCAAAAAGAGTAGGAGACAGTGGGCAACCTTTCTTGACCCCGATATCACTTCTAAAACTTTCAGAAATGCCTATTGAAGTTCTAATTTTTACTTCCACCTCTTCATACAGCCTATGCACAACTACTCTCAAATGTTTAGGAACCCTAAGTTCCTCCATTCTCTACCAACGTTTATCCCTAGTAACCGAGTCAAATGCTTTTCTGAAATCAACAAAACAACAAAAGACTTCTTCCTTTTTCTCCCAAATTTTTTTAATGATGTGCCTTAAAGTTATGCAATGATCAACTGTGGAATGCTTAGGTCTAAAACCTGCTTTCCCTTTAGCACACTTATCTCTTTCTTCTGCCCAGTTGCTAATTTTGTTTTTTAGCATGCTTCCAAATAGCTTTGCAAACAAAGGTTTTATCATGATGGTCCTATAATTGGAGGGATTATTGACGTCACCGCTCTTGAAAAGAGGTATTGCCAGACTATTTGTCCAATCTGTGGGGATTATTAAGGGTGATATTATTTCATGTGAGGCCAGCGTGAAGATATATTAGATGCATTTGGTATTGCCCCATCTTGATACTGTTGGGAGTCGATGGAATACCAGAACTGATGGAACATTGCAATAGTGAGATTTATTAAATGCATGGATATCTCCTTAACTGTACTGCCAGTAACAAATGGAACGGTTAATGAGTTTTTGCAAACGAGTGACAAGCGATCACGCAAGTTAGCGACACAGAGCAGTACCAAATGCATGGAATATCTCAATTTAAATAAAAGGAGTCCATCAAGGTGGAGGAATTGCTCGGACCATCAAAAGTAGCAGGAATTCGGGTAAAAGAAATTTCAAAATTTTTTGGAGAGACAATGTTTGAATCATTTTTGATGGTGGAAATAAATTTAGCACCATCAAAAACGTTTAAGACACCTAAAATTTTGAAGTTTAACCACTATAACTTGGATTTACAAAAATCTTTGCCAGATTTTCTGTAAATATGACCCGAATTTCCATAACTTTCCAAACAATTCCTAGAATATGGCTAAATAAAAGCCCGAGGAATCTCTTTTTTCTAGAATAACTTGGTGCTATCTGCCTCAAGGAATCTCTCATTTCTCTAGAATAGCGTGCTGCTATCTGACTCTTTTTCATGAATATATGTAAGTCATGTTCTATTACAATGTGTTGACTTAGCATAGTTTTTTAATTTAAAATAGAGTATAGCTGAATAAAATAGAACTCGTTATTTTTAAATTTTGGTGTTAGTTTTTTATAGAATTTTGTGTATGGTACACATAGGAAACTTTAAGGATGAAAATTTACAAGTATAAGTTTTGGAGAATTTTATTACTCTTTAACATGTAAAATGTAAAATATTTGATCATATCTTTTTAAAAGTTTTCAAATTTATAATGATTTTATATATGGTTTTTATACACTTTTGGTTATATTTCAGATAAAATAATTTTATATTGTAAAATTAGGGCAATTTTTTTTTAAGAAAAATAAAAATAGGTGATTTTTTTGGGAATATGATGGAAACATTGTGATAAAAAATAGCCCACTTGCTAATATTAGCTTTACAATTTTTCCAAAAAATTAATTTAATAAAATATTATTTTCTTCTTCTTCCTTTTCATTTTTTACTATATTAAAATTACTTCTTCTTTAGGAGTAAACAAATTAATAATATACTATCTTTTTGTTTCTTATAATTTTTGTTATACTTGTAATATTAATATCTTTTTCATAAATAAATAAACTATTCAACATTCACCTATTTCAATTACATAAAGTGATTGCTTTTGTTTTCATTCTATCAAAATGACTCTAACAAAAGAATGCCATAGCTTTGAAACCTAAATAAATTGAATTGAATAGGGTTTAATCAATATCAAATTCAAACCTCATAAAGCTAAGTGAAACATAAATAAATTGATTTTGTTGGTGTTTAAGCAACGTCAAATTCAAGCTCATAGAGCTAAGTTGAACATAAATAAATTGATTTTGTTGTTGTTTAATCAATATCAAATTCAAACCTAACATAATTTTGAGAATGGTTATCTTTAAGTTTTGACTGTTGAGAGAGTCACTGTGACAGTGACTTAACTCCTGCTATGCATTGAAACCTCTGCATACAGAAGGTTGAACGTTGCTCTGTGTTTGATCGTGAACTTCATCGAAATGTGCAATGGTTATGTTGGCCGTGGTCTGCCTGTATATCGGGCGTAAATGGTATGTTTGCTCGATGCGTTGTTAACCTGTGAGCGCTGGAATATGGATTTAATCCTGGACTTGTGACTATATTGCAGCAGAAGTGTGGTGAGTCCCATGGTCTAATGGGCTATTGTTGCTGCGCTGCATTTCTTTAAATGAAAGGATATGTTCATGTTGTTCAGGTGGGAAGGCCGAGTTATATAATATATTTGATGAGCGGAGGTTCATATACTCACAATAAATTATTGATTGGTAGTGAATTTTTTAAATCAGCTTTGTAAGAAGTCAAAATGTATGGTTCCAATTATTTCGGAAAAAAAAAAAATTTCTATTGAAGTAAAAGAATTTTTTAATTATTTACAAATTAAGAATTTCTATTCCGAAAGCGTGGATGAATTACAATGATAAAAAATATTGTTATGTGTTTTATAAAGTTGTATATATTTATTTTATATGTTAATTTCTTGTATAATTAATAAGAGCAATGACTTAAAAACATTGTACAATTAGTTTATTTTTTATTTTTTTAATATGAGAAATTTTAGATGTGTCATGGAGTAAGATTTTTGATGCTTATCATGTATTGATGTCTATCTGTGTTTACCACCATTTAATTTATATAGTTGTCCCATTGAAATATTTTAGAGGGTATTGAAATATTTTATTTATGATCAACCTTAAATATATTAATATATATGAAATTGATATTGTAGTATATGTTAGCATAGACATTCAAATATTTTATTTAAGAATAGCATTAAAATATTTTTAAAAATTAACACAATTATACATCTTAGATTAAATATATAAATATTATAGTTATGTCATCAATGCAACAATTTATTTTACATCTAATCGCTGATATTTTTAGCGGACACAACAGTTTCTAGAAGACTAGATGGCAGGTGTTCACCTTCATTGGTCACAAATGGGTGGTGGTACCGGAAGTCAAAACCTTCTCATTCTATCAAGAAGGTAGAAGAAATTTCAAATGTGGAGTTTTTTACACCTTAAGTAAGGTCATGAGCCATGGAACAGGATGAAAGTATCTTCATAGGCCAATTCAAAGAAGTCGATTCTCATGATGAATGGAAAGAAGCGATGTAGAAAGAATATGATGCTTTCATGAAGAATGATACATGAAATAACGTTGATGCTCTATTGAGAACCAAACGTATTGGCTGCAAGTGGGTCTTCAAGAAAAAGTACAAAACATATGGATCACTTGAGAAGCATAAAGTGAGGCTTGTGGAAAACGATTTTCATAGGAAGAAGGGGTAGATTATGAGGAGACCTTTGCCCCCATAGAAAACTGGGTTACCATCAGACTCCCTTTACCTTGGGAGCTCAGAATGGTTGGAAAGTCCATCAAATGGATGTAAAAACCTATTCTCTTCAATGGAGATTTGAAAGATAATGTTTGTATGTCCCAACTAGAAGGATTTATTCTAAAGGTTCAAGAACCCAAAGTATGAAAGATTGTAAAATCCTTGTATGGCCTCAAGAAAGCATCACGAGTCTTCCATAAGAAATTGATTGAGCAGCTTTTGAAACTCAATTTCGAAGACTATGATCTTCATGATGGAACTTTATATATCAAGAAAGTTGGAAAAACAATTTTATAGCTTGTGTTGTATGTAGATGATCTTCTGATGGAAGAGAATAATGAGGATTACATTGCATCCATCAATAAAGAACCAAGGAAAGGTTTTGAGATGATAGATTTGATCTACGTTCACTACTATCTTGTTATTGAAGGAACCCAACATCTAAATTTTATATTCTTCTCTCAAAAAAAGTATATTGGAGATCTGTTGAACATGTTTGGCATGGTTGAGTGCAATCCTCTGACTACTCCAGTGGAACAAAATTTAAAGCTCACATCCACTAAAGGAGAGGAATTTTAGAATGCAACAAAGTATAGAAAGCTCGGAGGATGTATCATCTACCTGACTACTACCAGACCAGACATTTCATTTGTTGTTAGAATCCTTTTCCCATTTATGAAAAAGCATTGTGAGGGTCATTTGTCTACGCAAAAATAGTTCTACAGTACTGAAAGGGAACTCATGGCTTTGGACTCAAGTATACATAGGTGGATGACTTCAGCTTGATTTGATACATTGATTTGGATTTTGTTAGAGATAAAGAAACTGGAATATCTACTTCAGGTTATGTTATGAGTCTTGGATCACAAGTTGTCTGCTAGAGGGGATGCAAACAATTAGTTCTAGCATATTCCATAACTCAGGAATAATATGTGGTAGGAGTTGAAGCAGCGAACAAAGTCGTGTGGCTCAAGAAAATTATGGAGGATTTGTAGGAGAAACAAGTACATTCAACTCCTTTTTTGATTGACAACACTTCTATGATAAATTTGGTCAAGAACCCAAAGTTCCATGATCGAGCCAAGTGCATCAGTACAAAGTATCATCTAATTCGACATCATGTTGGGATCAAGACAATCAACCTATTATATTGTTCCACAGATGAGGAGACTGTAGACATCTTCACCAAAGTGCTTGGAAGAGAAAATTTTGAAAGGTTCAGAATGTTTCTTGTACTCATCAATATTCCTTTAGATTAAGTGGGGGGAATGTTGACACCTAATCTTTGGGATTAAGAAAAATCGTGTAAATATTGTAAATAAAAAATAAGGGGAATTGGAAGATGAAGAGATATTGGGAGATAAATCCCAATAATCTCCCTATACTTGTATATAACCATGTCTTTTCTTAATGAAAAAACACAATTTATTCATGGAGTTACTCTTCATGTGACAAATTGAGTTATTTATTTATATTCATCATATGTCATACTAGTTTTATATTTACATACACATCACCACCCATGCGTAGTATCAAATATTTTATTAATTTAAAATGAATAATGGATTTTTTTTAGAGATATTATTTTCCTTATTAGGCTAGTTTCAAAGACATTTGATTTCGCTTTGTGTTTATATCCAAATTTCATATCATACATAGTATGATATATTCAGTTAATTTAAAATGAATAATGAATTTTATTGGAGACTAATATTATCTACATCATTTGGGGTGTTTCAAAGTCATTTTATTATCCAAAGTGACTTTTAATAGCATTTTTGGATTACACATAAGTCTAGATTAATCTTAGCCCTAAATCTATGATAGTGTCAACAGGTTCAAATCTCTCAAAGGGAAAAAAATTCTCAAGTAAAACACATAAAAATAGGTTGTAGGTCCATGTAAGGCTTAAAATTCAAAATAATTTATCCCTCAATGTATTGATAGACAGAGGGTTATAATGGATGTATGCCCATTCTTTATATATATGTGTGTGTATACACCATCTATCAACTTCATGCTCACCATAGAAGTAATTACTCATGACCAACAAACTAATAAAATGTTTTAACCATAATTTTTTTCAATTATTTTATATAACTATGCCTATGGTGTTTCTATTTCACAATAGACCTTCCCTACTTTTCATTTAATTATCAATAATTATTTAGTGGATGGTAGAGAATTAACCTCCATTGAATATGCTAAAATTTCTAGTAGTACTCACATATCATCGGTTAAGATTTATCTCCAAGTTATTTATGCTCTTTTAATTCATTTATCTCAAATTAATTAACTAAAAAGAATACCATATCAGAATTTGTGCATGTGGCATTAATAAGCGATGGTATTGGCTCATGTTATTGCAAAAAAAGCTATTTAGATGTTAAGAATTTCCATAAGTGTGGATGAATCACTATGATTAATAATATTGTTACATGTATTTTATAAAGGTATATATATTTACCTGATATGCTAATTTATTTTATAATTAATAACAATAATAATTTGAAAACATTATAATTGGTTATTTTTTATGATTTTTTTAATGTGGGAAATATGAGATATGTCATGGAGTAAGAGTTTTAATGCTTATCATGTATTTATGTCTTTCTGTATCTACCACCACTTAATTTATATAATTTTTGTTTGTCTGAAGGAGGCCGTGAGTATTTTGGAAGGGCCAAGAGTTTCATTTTATCCAGACTTTGGATATAAACTTGGAAGGGCGAATTTGCAAGATCAAGAGTGTCGACACTCTTCAAAGTATACCATGGAGAATATTTTGAAAAGACACATATGGTATGTTTTTTTTGTACATATGTTTTTATATGCATAGAGGGAATGGTTCATATACCTTTACATACATAAGCTATAAAGTTTAAAAGGACACGTGACTTCAACTGAAATCATAAAGTTCTAATAATTATTTTAATGGGAAGTATGTAAATTCACTTTTTATAGAGTGATCATAAAGTATTTTAATGGAGGGATTAGGTAAATTTATTTTTGTATTTGGAGTGGTAATTGAAAGTCATTATTGTAATTCAAAGTAATATTTTACTTTGAGAGCGATTGAGTCAGGCAGTTTTTGAAAACAATTTCCTTCCAAAGTTTGCAAGTGTGATATTTTCATTGAGAAGTTTCCACCACAAAGTTGTGACATTGAAAAATGATGTACTCTAGTAAAAAGGAAAACTTTTTGTGGTGCTTGTGTCCTAGATCAGACCGAAATTGAATAAGGGTATCTTAGGTACACCATGTGCAATGAATGTGTTTGCATGGCTTGTGTTTAGATTATCAAAATACTCTCTTTGTATTATGCTTAAACACCTACATGCGCATAAGAAATCTTAAGTATAAGAACACTTAATCAATCTCTTTTAATCAAGCTTAAGTACATAAGCACAAAGCGTCACATCATCAACTTGATAAGATAATCTTCTAAGAAAGCACATTTCACATCAGGTAATCAAAGCAGTCAAGCTAAGGACACTACAAAATCAAGAATTTCAAGCCAAGACAACATAAACATCATCAACACTTTTTGTATCACTTGCAGATAAACATTTTTTAACTGAATTGTATGTGTGCATTCTCGGTTGTAACCGACACCCTAATTTGAATTGTTAAGGTGAATACATTAAGTCTTCAACTGAGTCATCAATATTGAACTTGTCTTTTGGGTGCATTTTCGACAGTGTTCGACACCCTTCCTCTTTAAAATCAACACATTCAGTGAGTACATTCAAGAAAGCACAAAGTGTCAATAATCAATCAAGCAAGTTAAAGCAAGCCATTTAGCAATCAATCATCATCAAACGAGTGTGAATTTTAGTATTCTATTCTTCAAAGTGAGCATCAAATGAAGCCAGTGTTTAAAGTGAAATAAGAAAAAAATTAAGGGAGTGTGTCATTCAAACAATAAAGCAAGCGAGTGTGTCATTCAAACAACAAGTCAAGTGAGTGTGTCATTAAAACAACCAAGCAAGTGAGTGTGTCAAAATAAAGTGCGAAAGTTCAAAGCACGACATCTACAACAAACGAGCCAGTGTGAAGTTGATTGAAGTATTCACAAAGTGTCAGTGAAGCATTCAAGCAAGGCGACCATCATCAAGCGAGCCTGCAATTAAGAGTTCAAGCAACCAAGTTATAAAACTCTAGCAAGTGTTTAAAGCATCAGCAATAAGCAACAGTACAAACAAACCTGAATTGAAAGTGAGCAAGCTAACATGGAGACACACATTCAAATATCCCAAATTCATAACAATTTGATTTTATCATCAGTCGGCGACATGGTGAACATTAGCAAAACAACTCTTTCTGATATACAAGTGCATCTTCAACATACACATGAAATAATTGGGTTCCTTCAATTGGAGTCACAACTACAAAGAACAGAGTTCCTAGAGAAGAGTGATGCTTCCAAGTCTTTGATCAATACAAATATAGCCGATGATTCCAAGTCACTGATCCAACCAACTTCAAGCATCGGAGTGGTCCCTAATCCAGTTCAACTTTCTTCCAAACCAATGATCAAGCCATGGGAAGAAATCCAAAGTAGCAGAAATCAACGAGGCTTAAGATATGTCAAAGATGACGCCAAATTGCATATCCCAGATTATTCAAGACCCATTCAGTTTGTCATTGCAGGGATTCTTGCACAAATCACATTGACTAGTTCTCAGAAACTTGAAGACAAATAGAAATACAAACAAACTGAAGTTGCAGACACAAAAATACATACAAACTGATGTTGCAGTCAAACCAAAATGCCAAAGAACCGATCATTTGGAAGAACGGTGTTTTGATCTCCATCCTTGTCACCATTGTGTCGAGTCAAATTATTCATCAGCGTAATGCAGCAAACAACAACAATCAACCAGATTGAAAATTAAATATTCATGGACTGATCGCTGGGAATGGTCATCCACAGTAAGAAGATTGCATAAGTTTTACAATCGAATTCACTCATACATATTGCAGCCAACAGTAAAAATGAAGATGGTACTCTTGAGCAGTTGAACGGGGAGTACACCAGTGAACCACTCCTACACCTGAAGGGGGGGTGGGCGGGGGGGGGGGGGGTTCAGATATAATTTGCAGAAGATTGTCTCTCCTTTCAGCTGACAAAGGGGGGAAATGTCAATGAAATTGACAGTGGCTGTTAGAAAGAAAGTCTCGACAATATCAGTGAAGTAGCCAGTGGGCATTTTCATCAGCGAGTGAGCATCAAAATTTTTTCCAGTGGGCGATCGACGTCATCATCCAGTGGGCATTCTCAATATTTTGTCAGTGGTCACAGGATGTTGATTTCAAGTGAAGGATAATTGGATACTTTTGCAGCTTGGCACATGATGGAGTTGTCAGGCGACATTCAGAGATGAATATGACATGCAGGTGACTCGTGGTCTCTTCATACTGTAGTTTCTTCAGCGTCCAGCTTTGGCAGTTTTTCAAGCAAATTTTTTTTTTAGGATCAACTTGAAAACTTGGAAGAGGAGTTTCTTGTTCTTATTTTGGATTTATCATCGGGTGGGAATGTTAACGTCACTCTCATAATAAAACAATTATAAATCCAAAATTATAATTAAATAAATCAAACCTTGACAATTAGGAGTTAGTTCCTCAAACTAGGGAGTTTAGTTAGGATGAGAGATTCTCTCCAACTAGTTCTCCTAGATTAGTGTTTTGTTGAGAGAATATCTCAACCAAGTTTTTTCAAGATAGATGTATTATCTTGAGACAAACTTCATCATGTATTTATTTATACTATTATCATTATTTGTACATTAGAAATGAGAATGTGACGAATGGTGTAAGGCTGAGGGCTTTCCCACTACGTCTGGTTTTTCTATATGTCTAATATTTATTTTATTGAGTGTATTATTAGTGTGCTAGTTTTCTACAATTGAAATATTTTAATTGGTATTGAAATATTTTATTTATTATCAACTTTAAACACACACACACACACACACAGATATATATATATATATATATATATATATATATATATATATATATACATATATATATGAAATTGATATTGAAATATATGTGTTAGCATGGGCATTCAAATATTTTATTTAATAATAACATTAAAATAATTTTCAAAATTAACAAAATTACACATCTTAGATTAAATATATAAATATTATAATTATGTCATCAAATCAATAATTTATTTTACATCTAATCCCTGAAACTTTGAAATCTTTAGTGGATACAACACTTTCTCTATGACTAGATGTTCAGATCAAGTGGGTATTCACCTTCACTCCAACCCCATGCTTTAGATATCGCTACTTTTAAGTCATTAGTTTCAAATGGGTGGTGGTACCAGAATGCAAAACCTTCTCGTTTTGTCAAGATGGTAGAAGAAATTCCAAATGTGGAGGTTTTTGCACCTGAGTTAAAAGCACAAGCTATGCACTAAGACAAACATAGCTTTGTAGGCCAATTCATGGTTATGTGGCCCTCCCTGCATTTTGTGAGGTTTTGGGTTGAAAAATATTAGAATTCCATCATGAAGTGCTTTTTCATCTTTCCTTCCTTTATAAAAAGTTTTTTTACCTATTTTTTCAAGAACAAGGATGATCAAGACTTAATCTTTGGAAGAAGACCTTACTTCATGAGGGCCAAATGGATATATCTGGATGTATGGAGCCCATATCATAACCCTAAAAGAAATGTCCAATCTACCATCCTTATTTTGGTAAAGCTCCCTTTTTTCCCTGCACTACTGGAATGATAGAACTTTTGGAAATATGGATGATCCACTAGGGGCATACATTGATCAATCCAAGCCACTAGAGGAGTTCTTCTCTTGTGAAGGGATATGTGTGGGGGTATATTTGGATGAGGGCATCCAAGCAGCAATAACAGTAAATCCGGATAGTTAGACACATATTCAAGAGGTTTAATATGATTGACTTCTTTCTAAATGCAAATTTTTTTATTAATATGGCCACTTTTCAAGAAGATGCAAAAGGAAGCGAGAGGAGTAGAAAAAACAAGGAAAAAAAGGAGAACAGTGAAAACAAAATAAGAGGAGAGGAGGCCTAGCTAAATAATAGAATAATTTATCAAAGTAGCGAGATCATAATGGGAACAAAGGGATAAGACTAGCTTCCCCTAAGTGATCCAATCAGAGGGGAGGGGAACGATCTAGTAAAGGAAAAAATGAGAAAAATAATAGTTCTAAAGTTCTCAAATTGGTGACTAGAAAATAGGGAACTTTATAAACCAAATGTGCAAGAATATGTACAAAATTTAGGACTAGGGTGTGAACTAGAGAAAAATATTTCATTAGTGCCACGATTAGAAAATTATCCAATAGTAGAGTAGAAAACACTAGAATAATCCTGAACAGAGGAAGAATTCCTATCCCCTAAAAGTTTCAAATTGGGGCCTCCCTTTTCAAGCGCAAATGATGAGAATTCAGAACCAAAGAAGAGAGAAGAATTTGAAAGGCTCCAATGCAAGGTTAGTCAATAAACTAATACAAAGGTAAGGCACAAAAACATAGAGAAGTTTTAGTAATGGGAGCACATGCAATATTAGTTCCAAAACTAAAAGGATATAAAAAACTGAAAATGGAGGCAACTCAGCCCCTCCACAAGGGACTACTCATACAACATGTAAGTAATGAGGATTACCTCCTAGAATTGTAGCTCATTGGGGTCACCAAAATGGATGGAGGAAGTGAAATCTATGATCAAGAAAGAAATACCCTTAGTCCTCTTGGTCTAGGTGATAAAAATGGGTGATCAATATGTCCTCCTAAATTAGCACAAGATTTGTAATGGTAGTGGGATTCTTTCCATGATCAAAAGAGGTGCTTTAATGAGGATGTCCACCATGTGGTCTCAATCATCACTCAAATTGGTATAACCTTGTTAATCATCTCATTCCTTAGCTACCCATTTTCTACATATTATTTCTAATCAAGTATTCTCCACTCTCAAAATTTACATTATTGTTTAATTCAAATAAAAAACTGATTGTTGGAATCCCTTAGTGGCCCTTGGGGACAATATTTTTGGATTAGAGTGCATATTGGGTGGCGAATTTAGTCTTCAATACAAACCCTACTTTAATGGGAGAAAAATTGGGGATATCACATTTTATATAAATTCCAAGAACATTTAGAATACCTTACACATAAAATAAACTTTTCACATATAAATCCTTCCACTAACAAATTCACTTGGAGAAATAAGTAAACTCCACTAGGCCATATTGTTGCCTAGCTAGACAAATTTTTGAGTTAAGATTCAATCATATCCAAAAAAAGGCTTGGTTATTTTCAAAATACTCCCTTGGATTAACTTAGATAAAAAACCCATTGATATTGATATCTCATAAAATATTGACTTCAAGCTACCACCCTTTTGTTATTTTTTGATTTGGTAAAACTGACAAAACTTCAGTGATTTGGGGAAGAAGGGTTGAATTCAATGGGTAATAGGAAGGACAGTTATGCTATTAGATAAATCTATAAATTTCCTGAAATTTTCTATAAAATAATGAGCTCAAGACTGACAATTAGAAAAATAGGGAAATATATAGGCACATGACAAACAATTAGAAATTAGAGAGGGTAAGATGGATCATTCATGTTGGCTTTAAGGGCTCAAACCCAGGTTCAAAGTTAGTTGCACTAAAAAACAAAGCCCTATACCACCGAAACTTTTGGCAACAATCAGCTTGCACAGACTGTAGTCTCACCCAAGGTGATATTGGGGGATGATGGAACCAGGTTTCCACATCCAAAAGGATATGTAGTGTCAATATTGACTTAGTCTTACTTATAGATCTATTATTATGATACACAAAATTACTTAATATTATACTAGAACCGATCTATTCATACAAAATACTAATTCATAGATCTACAACTCTACCTACTGTGCATAAATCAATCGACCTTAATTGCAATTAACTGTGACAACATTCAAATATGAATTTTGATCTTATATTTTATTGTGCAACACAAAAGTATGCAGTAATTTCATAAACTAGAGTAAAAAGGTAGGTACATATATATGACTTCAAAATCATCTTTATTAACTTCATATCTTCATAATTACAATATTTCTTACCCTGTGCACACAATTGCAGGGGCCTGTGCACAAAGCTGCAAACTTACCAAGGTCTTCGCACACAGCTGTAGGAGCCTTCCCCTCCACTCGAACATAAAGATAGTGACAATTACAGAGAAAATATCAAAACATATCCATCATAACATGCCTTTGACTTACTAAGACAAGCCTTTTTATATATTTTTCCCTGACAATACCATGGTTCGTAAACCATGGTTGGAACTTAAAACATACAAATTAATCCCCTATGACTCCTAAAACACTACGTGAAGTGCTTTCCACTCCCCAAAATACAGGTTCTTTACAAAACTTTAACAAAATGTTTGACCTAGGGTGACCCTACGCAATAATGCATTAGTGACACATGATCAACTACAAGAAGAAAGAGAAGGATTTGTAGCATATCATAAATCTCTCAAAGAGGAACAAGAGATTTGGAGTTTAAAATCCCAAAGTATTTAGTTAAGGGTTGTAGATATGAACACGAAATGTTTTCACAAGCAAGCAAAAAAATTGTTTTTGGAAAACAATATTAGAGAGGTTGTTGCAAGAGGTAGAAAAATTTTAGGTTTTGCATCACAAAAAGAGAAGACAATCTTTCACTTCAGAAATCTGTATAGTGCCACATTCCTTAATTGCCCTGAAGTGGAAAATTAAATGGAGGAAAATATTCCCATGTTTATTTTACAACATGACAATAAATTACATACAAAATAACTTATCAAAAAAGAAATCATGCAAGATGCCTCTTCCTTCAATACAATCAAAGCACTGACACTAGTTAGAGCCTCTACTAATCTTTACCAATAGTCTCGGGAAGTAATAAAATTTTATTTTTACTCAATAGTAGGTTATATTTTAAAGAATAATTTTTTGAGAGGAATGAATTATTCCCTTTTATCCATGATCACAAAGGATATAAATATTTATTCTCCTCATGGTTCCAACAAGTATCACTTTGTAATATCTCTTATCAAGTGATCTTAAAGATATTGACCAAAAGGCTCAATCCTATTTTTCTTAAGACTATCTCAAGAGATGAAGGAGTATTTTTCATTAGAGATATATATTTGATAATATCATCTTGGCTCAAGAGTTAATCAACTCTTCCCAAAATTAGAAAGGAAAAGGTGATAATCAAAACAAATATGGCAAATTCATTTATCAAAGTAAGTCATGAATTCCTCTTCAGGGTAATGGAAATATTTGGCTTTAATGCTAAATTTACTCGATGTGTTTCCTTATGTATCAAAGCACCATGGTATTCCCCTTTGGTTAATGGAAGAGTGGTTGGTTTCTCATTATCCTCTTGATGCATTCATTAAGGATTCCTTCTATCTTCCTTATTTATATTCTCTTGGAAGATTCTCTTACACATAAGTCCAAATACAAAAGGAGATGAGGAAGCTTGTTGGACACCTAATCCTCTAAGGGTTGGTGTGGAAGCTAAACAACCAAAGGGAGTCGAAGAGATCTTGGAATATGCAATCCAATGGTCACTCCCATGTATTATAAATGTATATCATTTGTTGATAATAGATGTACTCTCATGCTTATCTTTCATATTGTGTTGCTTCCATGTATGTGTTTGACATGGTATCAGAGTTGCAGGCATATTCCTAGCCTGCATAATTACTCTGAGCCTAATTTTACATATCTGTTGTCTTCCATTTCCAACCCATCATAACTCTCCTTATGTAGTTCTGCAACATTGAACAACTCTTAGTGTTTGTTTGTAGTCTGAAATCTAGTTAATTTAGCGTTTTTGTGCCCACCAACATTGTGGATTCTCTCGGTTAAGCGCTCTCCTCAATTTTGATGATTTAAGATTGTGAGTTGGTGTCTCCATGCATGAACGAACTATGCTACATTGTTGGATGATGGCTTGGTCGAATGGTATGACATTTGTGTGTTAAAATAACAACAAATCATGTGCGTTGAAGTTTTAAATTGACTGTGTATTGAATTATCTTCGTTCTCTATTGGAGTGACCATTTATCTCCTCGATAGTCTTCTTACTGGTTAATACTCAGTCCACTTCGGTATATGGATTTGTGTGATATATGCGATTTTTTTAAATTCTATTCCACATTCACTTCTATGAAATTTGACCATTGAATGGAGACAACTTGCATTACATTTTTCCCTTTTGGTATTTCAAAGAATCTTTTAAGCGCTTCTTTCTTTGAGTTTTGTTTCCCACTATAAATTTAGCCTATGCGGTATTTTATATGGACACCAACCTTGGAAAAGTGTGATGACTCTTGCGCTAAGTTGTTTATGGTTCTGCAGTTCATCATGTGAAATCTCGGTAAAATCAACCCATTCCACAACTTCCACCATTCTCATCCTCTCATTATAGAAATATATATTTCTTAGGTATAATCCACCCTCTGCCTTGATCGAGGTATCTCGGATCACCTTCTGTTCTTCCTTGAGATATTTCTTGAGTTGCTTCCTTTGGCCTTTCAATGAAAATGTACTCAAATCCATCAGAAATTCATCGTTAGACAACGAGTCTATCTCATCCTTCACCCTGAACCTCTCCTTATTCTGAGCCCTCATTTTTGACTTCTAAGAAATTACAATAGCCGTGAGTTCATCTTCGCCAATACGGGATTCAGATTGCTTCATTTTATTGGAACTCGAGGATCTCTTCGAGCTCAAACTTCTCAAAAGATTTTTTGGAGACCCACAGAAACAAGCCCTGGGAGGAGACTTGATGGTTGGTTTCTACAATCTTGAAGATGAATATCGATAATTTTATAACTATTAGTGGTGCTTGCTACATAAGTTTTATTTTCTAGTTATTTCCAAGAGCATACTGTTAATCTAGAGCAGCTTAACCTTTTGCACATCTGTATTTGTCGATGTAGGGTGATTTAAATGATTGAAAATAGCCAACATATTTCTTGATGTGCAGCAAGTTTGCTCATAGTGATTAATTTTGTAAAGAAAATAAGGCACTCTATTAATTTCCATTTTTATCTAGCTTAAAAAAAAAGGCAGAGATTCTTCAGTACGCTTTTGGTGTAAATGAAATTGGCGTTAATTAGTGAGGTATTAGATTTATTGAATCCTTTGATACATTCCACTTCTGATGGGAAGGTAAAAGTCAACAAAGTCTCTCTCTTAGAAATTCATACATTTCTACAATATGCACAAGAATACACTGATTTTTTGCAGCTTGAATCACAACTAGAGCAAGAGGAGTTACAAAAGTATAGTCATGATTCTTAACTTGCTTCTGTTCAGAAAAATTCTCCTTTTGAGTTAGAAATTGACTCCCATCACCATGTAAAAACTAATGAAGACAATGAAGTTGAGGCTAATTCAAGAGTAGATGTGAATGAAGATTTAGAAGTCTAGCCTACAATTCCAAAGCCAATCATGAGACCTTGGGAAGAGCTTATCCATAACAAACACAAAACCAGACTTGGATATGGTATGGATGTTTTCTTTCACTTTCCAGATTACTCAAAGCCCATCTAGTTTCAGAGTGTTGGATTCCTTCATGACAATTCACCTTCAGTTGTTCCGGATTCTCCCCTCTTCTAAAGAATATGCAACAGATTGTGAAATGCCAACACTGTGACTGAGTTGGCCATATGAAAGATCACTATTTTGATCTTCATCCATGTAAGAACTGTAATAAAACTAGTCATTCTTCAAACATATGCTTCAAAAGCAAGCCCCCTACAAGAACAAAGATTTGTCTTGGATGGATCGCTTCTTGGGAATGGGCTTCAACAACCAAGAATATATTTCAGTCATATGTTAGAACTTGTTCCAGAGTATTAAAAAATCTTGTAGTTGAGTTTTCTCCATGATCTCACCTTGTATCTGAGAGGGGAGGATGTGAAGGTCATCTACAAGCTTCAAAGCCACATAAAGTGAGCCTGAGCCATAACTTGCCATACCAGATTCAGAGTTGTAGCCAGAGAAAAATATGCCCTTGAGCAAGCCTTCAGTTGGTGATGCCTCTTCAAAGAACTGGGGACACTTCCTCTAGCAGAAGACTTCAGCTTCTTGCCAATTTTGGAAGAGTTCTAGGAATTGCATAAGGCATTCCAAAGTTAGTGGTAACCCTTAAACAATCACAGGTTGAGACCTCCCTTTTCAGGTTGAGGTTCTCTCTTTTATGTGCGGTGATACCTCCCTTTCATGGTTGAAGGTTTCCCTCTTCAAAACATCAGGAGAACTTCCTCTAGCATAAGACCTCAGCTTCTTGACAGACATGGAAGAGTTTTGGGAATTGCACTAAGCATTCCAGTGTTGGTGGTCATACTTAAACCACCTCCCTTGATACCAACATTTCAGAGAGCACATTCAACCTAGTGTTGCCATGCATTTTTGCACGTTTTGTATTACAACTCTCTTCTTGGACTCATACATAACCTTTCAGATAAAAGGGGGGGAATGTTGGACAACTAATCCTCTAAGGGTTGGTGTGGAAGCTCAATAGCCAAAGGAAATCCAAGAGACCTTGGAATATGGAATCCAATGGTCACTTCCATGTATTATAAATGTATATCATTTGTTAATAATAGATGTACTCTCATGCTTATGTTTCATGTTCTGTTGTTTCCATGTATGTGTTTGACAAAGCCTTTGGATAATAATATTTTATATATATATGAAATGCATCAAACTCCCAATTTTTTGATGACACAATCCTCTTGGGGATGCCTCCATAAGAATAGCTACAAGGATTTGAAACAAATTAAATTCATTTCTTGAATCCCTTGGAGGAAAAATGAACTCAAGGAAATCACATATTTGTACATGAAATGTATCATTAACAAAGAAAAGACAAATTGGAAGAATTTGTTGTTTTCAAATAGTTAAGTCACGGTAGGGATTCAAACATATTCAAATTCCAACATACCTAAAATCACATTCATATCATGCATAGGAAGGAGTACCAACAATATTTAAAAGGAAAATTTTCTATGAGTTTGATGGCTCAACCTTGTTGGGTGTGTTGTTTTCTTCAATGTAGTTCTCTCTACTCTTCCTTCATATTGATTATTCATTCTCTTAGCTCCGAGGAGCATCCTTCCAGCTTTAGATTAAGAGGACTGCAAATTATTACAACAATGTGGTAGGGAAAGCTCCAAAAAAAGTTATTTTCTTAAATTGGATTTGGTGAAAGACCCTAAAAATCATGGGGGTTTGGGAATACATATCCATTTGTAATGAATAACACAGTGGGAGAAAAACAAGTTTTGATATTTTTCCTCCAAGAGGAGGACTAGTGGAAAGCAATCTTGAAGGAAAATATTGGTCAACGAGAAAGATCTTGATGCTTAGAATCCATCCAGATAATGAAAATAATTTTATCTATCTTGAAATTATTTGTTTCATAATCCTAACTCATCCCCTTAGGGCTGTATTGCAATGTAGGAAATGATAACAATATTAATATATGGATTGATAAGATTATTGACTGAAGGCCTCCTGATAAATTTCTTGGATTCCTTCCCCTCCAAGAATATTTTTATGTTCAAAGGAAATTACATTCGCTCATATCTCCAATTAGGATGGGGATAAGAGTTGGATAACTTATAATGTAAGGAATGCTTCACCATATCTCCAGTCACTTACTTCGAAGCTCTATGAGTGGATGATACATTTTGTTCATTGGAGAAAGGATGATGAAGATCAAATCGGTTGGCATGCTTCCAATTATTTAGTAAATAAAGGTTATGCATATTTTCTCTTTTCTTCCAGTGTGCCTCTAAAGCTCGACATACACCAAAAAATATGAAAGACTAATTCTAATCAAAATGTGAATTCCTTAAGTGGGCTCCTTACACTTAAGAAAATATTGAGATCTAAGAATCTTAGAAAGAGAGACATCCATGGCCTCTCAAGGTGCTTGTATGCAAGAAGAAAGTTGAAGCCATCTCTCATAGTTGTTTGGAATATGTATATATGAAAAAGGTATGGATAGAGGAAACATTTCCTCTCAATAGTAGAGTGGAATGACCATTTTATTTACAAGAACTTTGTTCCTGTTGGGGAAATTTTTTTAAAGTTTGTCTTATGGAAACCTCTTCTTGAAATGTATTGGGAAGCCCTTCTATAATTTATACGCTAGAAATCTTCAGTTTCCAGGAACAATGCAAATATTTAATATTGATAGAAAATAATTAACATAGAAATGGAACATATAAAATATTGCATAAACATAAACACATAAAAGAATAAAACAAGAGAGATACAGATATATGTGGTTCACCAAATTTGGGCTACTTCCATTGAGAAACATCCAATCCTTCTATTTATATTATCTAACAAAATGAAGAGATATAAGCTACAACAAATCCACTATAATTTATTCTGTTCTCTCACATAGTGTCTCCTCTTTTCTTCGCACACAAAAAAATATGTAGTCGTAATACAATTCTCTCATCTAAACTCATGGTTTCCTTCTAAGGAAAACAAACCCTAAATTAACATAACTTCTACCATCACATCTTCTGCCTAACGAACCCCCCAGGTTTAATATGAAATTACAATATTTTATTAGGAAAATTATAATCTAATTTTCCCTTCTGTGGTAGTACCCCTAAACCCCTGTCCGGGGGGCTCCAAATAATTGCAACCAACCCCCTAGGAATTTCTTGGTAGTAATAGTGGGTGGGGGCAGGGGGGGATACCCACCCTCCACTTCCCCTAATTAGAGAATGGGATCTAACCATGACTTAAAAAGCAACCTTTCAGCAATCAAGAAGATAATCAAGCTCCACAACCAACAATATCCCACTGGGAGACTAATTATATCAACTCCATCATTGTTTCACTTACTCGAAAATGTTTCCACTTGGACATGGTTGTTTCTCATCTTGACCATCATACTTAACGTCGAATTGAAACTGAGAAGAAACATAGTTTCTCCCTGCTTACCAGCTTTGTCAACATATCTATAGGATTCTGGCTAGTGTGTATTGTTCCAGCTTCAATTTCCCATCTTCCATAATTGACCATATGAAATGGTGAATGAGTTGTATATGTTTTGTCTTGGAATGAAATGTTCAGTTCTTTGCAAGATGAATGGCACTCTAGTTGTCACTCTATAACCTAGCAATCTCTTGCTTCTTGCCCAATTCATGCATAAACCTTTGTAACCAAATCATATATTTACTAGCCTCTGTAGCAATAATATATTTCACTTTTATTGTTGAAATTGCAACAATGTTTTTCAATTTTGAAATCCAACTAGAATTTTTTCTACCTACAATAAACAAATACCCTATGGGGCTCCTCACATTATCTCTATCAACTGCCATATTTTCATCAACATATCCCTATAAAATAATGTGAGCCTCCAACATATAATGATTGATTAGTGGTACCTCTCAAACACCTAAGAACAAACATCACTACCATCCAACTTTCTTTCATGTATTTTTCATACACCTTCTCACAACCCACACTACACGTGCAATATCTGACCTTCTGCACACCATTTCATACATTAAGTTTCCAACTAGTGACGTGCATTGAACTTTAGACATTTAATCAATATCTTCGTTGGCCTTGGGACACATATGCTTACTTAGTTTCAAATAGCTAGCCAAAGATTTATTAATTTGTTTTGCATTATGCATATTCTTTCTTTTCAACAGACTTTCTATCTAGTCACATTGAAACATACAATAGTAATATAATATAGCTTCCATCATTTATTTTATGATAAATAAAGTGGTCAGAGTGACATTTAGTATAACCTTGTTAAAACATAAACCTATCAAATTTTATATACATGTTGACGGTGCTCGACCTGCAAACAAAGGGGATCTCCCCAGTATGAAGTCCCAACTATACCACACACCATTTGGTGTAGGATTCACGTCTGTTACAATGGCATGATTTCCATTATATCAAATATTTTCCTTAGCTCTTACTTTTCAACACATGAGAGTGTTATGCATGTATCTTAAAAAGCGAAGTGCGTACGCCTAGTGAGTGCA
Source organism: Pinus tabuliformis (assembly GCA_031772625.1). NCBI lineage: Eukaryota > Viridiplantae > Streptophyta > Pinopsida > Pinales > Pinaceae > Pinus > Pinus tabuliformis. Next base: position 573,068,449 of record CM062813.1, on the reverse strand, counting down.
TCATGTAACTTTGTTTATGGGTTCTCTTATTGTAAGGGAGAGGGTAAAAGAGAGTCTGTAGATGAGAGGTAATAGTACCGCCTAGGGAGAGCACCCTCGAAAACAAGAAGGGTTTGTTCAATATCCAACGGAATAGCCGACATCAGATGCGGCAGTCTCTAAAACCAAACTGAAAGGGAAAAAGCATATGCCATCCAACAGAGTAGTCCACACAAGGGTGATGGTTGTTATAACCAAGAAAATAAGAATGGTATGTATAATTTTCTATAGAGTAGTCCACATAGATGAGACATCGGTGATAAAAAATACAACACATATTCAATAATATAAGTAATAAAATAACCGAAGTAGTTCAATTATCTTCGTACATGTTAAGAAAACATGCATTACAAACATTTAAAGAATAGTCTTACAAACATATGTAAAATGTGCCTGAAAATGTGTTGGCCTAAGATAGGCTTATGAATTAAGGAAAAGGTCCAAGACACATCTGTACACCATACTTTAGTAGCCCTAGTAGTGGGACATTGGAGCCACACCTCGCTCCTCAAAGAATAGACTAAAGACTCTCAAGGATATGTGGGAGGAGCCAAGGTGAAAAGTCCTTTTCTCATACAGTGTTGGGGCATATATAGCCAAGGGGGATAACTGATCCTTGTGACTCTTCGACTTCCCTCATGAGTGTTTGACTTCCTGTGACTCTTCGACTTACATGACCCTTCAGCTTCATATTTGTGTCTCTTGTAATTTCACATTACATTACATTTGATTACAAGAAGTATGGCCCATAGTAGTGATATGGCCAAGACAAATCATGAGACAACTCGACAAGGCACTATTGACATATACAACTAACTGTGGCATCATGTTTGAGTTTCTATGCTATTGAGTGATAAGTTTGCTCTCGGTGTATCATGTATTCTCCTCTGCATGGAAAATTGTGTGGGGCCTTCGATAGTCTTGGTCTTTTCTTGATTCACTTTCTTGTTGATGTGCTTCATATGTTCGTTCAACTATGAGAAAGTGTTATAGTGTGCACTCCTTCTTCATTCCATTCATTGTGGCTCTATGTTTCATCAATGTACATGTTACTAAAATCACTCATGAAGAGATGACAAGAATTAGAGCTTCCACATACTAACCAACAGGGTTTATCAAAACTTTATGACATGAATAAGAGAGAGGCTGAAGCTGTGTGAGACCTGATGCAAAAAGTTTAATGATGACTTTATCAAGTCGACTTACCCCATTGATCCCAATCATTAGTGGGATTCATTCATCAAAGCATCATTGCCACTCACTTGGACACTACTAACTTAGTAGAGGATTGACACCCTATAAGATGCGCTTGAAGAAGCAATCAAGATCGAGGCTATGGTAGGATATCCTAATGAGTTACAAGGGGGATCAGTTTCTAATGATCCTACTCTCATAGGTTTGTAGCAGTAGATCATTGATATGACTGAGAAGATGACAGACATGAACCTAGTTTGACTTGTGTGAGTTCCAATGTGGTGTACCAATCTCACATTGAAGGGAATTACACAATTGAGCACTCAATATTGAGGGGTCCTAGCAATCCCTTCATGGTTGCGGGTCCCTCTACATCCTTACCCACCATGGGAGTTGTGTAAATTGGTATGCAAGGGTTATATATAGGTTACACACAGTTTCATAGTTTTCCAAACCAATAGGGTGCATCACTGAATGAATATTGTGAAATATTATGAACGTATAGGAATCTTCCATGCCTCTATGTTATCTTACAAAAATATTTGAATGTCCCTAACAATGTTTTGTATGAATTATTTGGCTCAACAACTTACCACACCGATAATCATATGACTTTAGATGCTCTAGCTTATCAGCTAGATCATTCCCCCTTTACAATTAATGATGATCCTCGAGGGAAATGAGGTGGAGGAACAAGTGGGGGAAGAATGAGAGGTAGAGGTTTGATTTGTTGCTATAATTATGTCCATGAGGGGCATGTTGCTAGAGATTTCCCACTACCCAGAAGAAATTGGTGGTCCTATTGTAGGGTCAACACAAATGAAAAAGAAATTCCCCAGAATTAATTTCTAGGTGGGAGGAGTGAAATCGGAAGAAGGGCGCGAATTTGGTTAACAAAAAAACCTCAAGAACCAAAACCATCTTTGATGTCAAACATTAACATATTCATCTATATAGGATAAAGGACTAGAGATGAATCGAGGGCAACTGAGAAACTAATAGTCATAAATCTTACATCGACAAAGTGCTCGTATCATTCTAACTAGTAGAATAAGTACTAAACAATGCCACATAGATCTTCAAACAACTAATTATGACCGATGGAAACCAAAGGGAGCAACTAGAACTATCAAAGTCGAGAATCCCAAGGCTACCACACAACACTTCCTAGCCTGTAGTAGAATGGTTCAAGTTGTTATTGCAAATAATAAGCAATGTGCAGATGCCATGGAAATTGCGAAAGAGGCTTAAGGATGATTTCAAAAATGGGGAGCTCCTGGAAGGGCTCATCTCTATGAATTTTCCCAAAATGCACTCTAGACTAGCGTGGAGGAACAAGAAATGGAGAGGAAGGAAATTTTGTGTCAATGCCGAAATCGCAATGTTCTAGATGAAAGATACTATGTTAGATTTGGCTTCATACATAAACATATTACCAAGGAAGACCTAGGAAGCCTTAGGAGAACCTAAGCTAGCATTCTCCCCGATTTAGCTGCATACGAATAATCAATACTGCATACTCCCAGTTTGAATCTTGGAAGATTTGGAAGTAGACATAGCAAGACTAAATACATATGCACACTTTGAATTCAGAGACATCATGGGAGAGAAGATCCCCTAACCTACATCATTGGGGATAGATTGGGCCTTCAAATACTATGTAATGATTGACTTAAAAAGGGAAACGATGAATTTTGAAATGGATAAAGTGATGATGATTCATCACGTGGATCCTTATGAAGGCCCTAGGTTCACTCAACCTATCAATGATAGAGAAGAACCCAAATTACAGATTGATTTGTTGGATGAGTGTTAACATCTCTGAAGTCAATTCATAAGTTCTTTAGGATGATTGGTAGCAAGGAGGACATGAGATCCAGTAGAGGTGATGCACAACTAGCTCTCATATCCATTGGGTCAGTATAGACATACGAGACTCATATTATTTTTATTGATGAAGTTGATTTGAACATTTGGGAGTTGCACAAGATACCCTTGTTGGATGCCACCCTTCAAGCGACACCGGTAACTTTGTGGTGATCCTGTTGCAACCACCTCCTAGTATGGGAGAAAATCAAGTCCACACTGATATGTTAATTTGGGTATTAAGAAGGCTACACAATAAATCTCCTTAAGTACGAAGCATAAACTGACCCTCACTAGCATATCCAGATAAGTGGACCACTGAGGGACTTTCCCAAAGTGTGTGGGTGCATAGGTTCATCCACACCCTAGGGAAAGCCCCCCAGGCTTGGTATCTTAAAGAGGATATAAATAGGTAGACTAGTGAGGGGGACCACATGACAACCTAATTCCTTCGTGATTTTTCCTTTGCTGACGAAAATGAAAGCATAAAAATTGTCTTGAAAAAATTCAAGAGGGTCTTATTCCTAGCAATAAATATTATTGTGGAATATTGCAACTTGGATGTAAACAATCATACCTATGACTTAGGATTTCATGAGGATGTGGCTTGTGGGAAGGTAAATGTTGAACTTGACAAAGATGATTTGTAAGGATTAAGGAAATTGAACTTTAAAGAGTCCAAAGGGGAACAAGACATAGAAAATGGTCCTATAATGACTTGCCCATAGGTACAACCTCTGAAACTATAGAAGCATAGCATCATGACCGAAGATAAACCAAAATTGGCTTCCATCAGGGACTATTTTGATGAACATACCACCAAGGAGATCTTCAATATTTTGAAGGAGTACGAGGATCTTTTCCCTTCATCCATTACATAGCTCAAAGGAATTAAAGGGAATTTGATAGAAATGAATATCATGCTAAAGCTATAGACGAAGGTAGTAAAAAAATGACCGTATAAACTAAACCCAAGGATGAAGGTGAAGGTGAAGAGAGACATCAAAAATATGCTAGAAGTTGGCCCCAACTTTTCAGTTAATGAAGTTGATTGGGTTATTCTTATTATCCTTCAGAATAAGAAGGATTTTGAAGAGATCCAGGTCTTTGTAGATTACAAGAGCTTGAATAATGCCTACATCCATGATCACTTCCATACTCCATTCAGTGACAAGGTCCTCGATAATGTTGCAGGTAATGAGGCATATTCCTTCATGGATTGATTCTAAGGTTATCACCAAGTTCAAATTGTAGAAGAAGATAAGATGAAAAACACCTTCACAGTTGAATAAGGCTCTTGTGCATACCATATATTGTCATTTTCATTGAAGAATGCACTTGCAATTTTTTGAAGGATCATGATTGTTGCACTCCAAAACTATATTCACAAGTTCCTAGAGGTGTATATGGATGATTAGACAACATACAGTTTATTGAAGAAACACTCCAACTTTCTCAGGGTAATTTTTTTATCATTTCAGACAACTACAGATTTATTTGAAATTAAAGAAGTGCATTTTTCTATCCCCTTTCACACATTGTTGGGGCATATAGTTTGCAAGGAACGAGTGCATGTCGACCCTTCCAAGGTTGCAGTAGTTGTAAATATCACCCCACAAACCAGTTTCAAGAAGTTAATATTGACTCTCTGCCACATAAGATACTAGTACATGTTCATTCATAATTATTCCCTAATTATTGCACCATTGGAAAAGTTACTGAAGAAATTTGAGGGGTTCACTGGGAAACATTAAAGAAGAAGCTAGCAAGCGCGTCGATCTGGTTTACGTGGATCGGAATAAATAATTTCATGTCAATATTAATGCATTATGGGTCACTTTGGGAGCTAGTTTGGCCTACCTTGGAGATGGTAATCTGGATCACCAAATTTATTTCACCACTAGAAAACTTTCCATTTCAGAGAGGAAGTACACTACTACTAAATGTGATGCTCTTCAAGTATCTAGTGAATAAGACTATGCTGGAAGGGAGGATTTGCAGATGGATCTTGTTGTTTCAGGAGTTTAGAATCGAAGTCGTCATGAAGATAAGAAGGATGAATGTAAGGCCTCAATGTATCTCCCAATAGTAGTCATGTGAAGTAGGGCCAAGTACTATATATTGATTTGTTTTGTGTTGAAGCCATCCCTAACTATTTGGAAGGCATCACATTGTTATTGGCCATGCGAAAATGTTCGGAAGAGTAAAAAACAATCCAGAGAAGGGATATGGTTGTTAGAGATATAGATTACCAGTTGATCATAGGTCAACTGCACAAGATGGGTCTTAACCATATACTGCACAATTTGTCCTCGACAATGAAGAAGAAGATGTGATATCAGAGTCGAACTCTAGACTTATGGGAGGGTACATAGGGGGAAGATACTGGGATAAAATTTCTATAAGAAGGACTCTGCCAAGCCACACTCTTACGAGGTGAAAAACGGTACGCCAAGAAATGTTATGTTTGTAAATGGGTAGGGTGATTATCGCACAGGGATGAACGTCCTCTAGAAACTATAAGAATGCTGAAGGCTTTCAAAAAGTGGGTTGTGGACTTCAAAGGGCCTATTATTCCTCTGGTGCATCACCCACATTCTCGATACATTATTATTGCTACAAACTATCTCACCCATTGGGCCAGAGTTACACATAATTAATATTTTACTACTAATACCACTACTTTGTTCATTTTCGAAATTATCGTCAATGAATTTGGGTGTCCCTGAAGCCTCACTATTGACCATGGGACCCACTTCATTCATGAAATAGTCCCTATATTGATACATAATTTCATGATCCAACATTATAAAATTTGACCCTAACATCTGGAAGCAAAAGGCATCGTTGAAGCTTTCAACAATATCCTAGAGAAGGGCCTCACCAAGATCTATTCTTCCAACCGAGATTATTGGGACAAGAGGGTACAATCTATATTATGGGACTATTATAGCATTGTAAATGACTGCAGAAACATTTATTGTTATGACTTTTTTATGTCTGGTACGTTGTAGTAGCTACTGAATTTATCATTCCTAACCTATTTATAGTGCAGGCCACTTAGATGATAGAGGACAAGTCAATTATTGAATGGTTGAATGAACTATGGGAGTTAGATGAAGCTAGGCTTCTAGCTAATTCTCACCAACATGTTGAGAAGGAAAAACAAAAAGCATTGCATGATCGACACATCAAGAGGAATACCTTTGCAGTTGAGAACAAGGTTCTACTATATGAAAGTAAGTTTCTAAGGAATCCTACGAAGCTCCAAATTCATTCGTTGGGGCCATTGATTGTTAAGGAAGTATGAGACTTCAAATCTGTTAATATTGCACAACAAGATGGGATTTTGTTTCTAAGTTGGGTGAATGACGCATGAATGAAGCCCTTCCATGTCCCACAAACTTCTTAATCACATGGTTGATCTCCAAAAGGGGATTGTAGTTAGGTTTAGGATCGAGTCAGTTAGGTAAATTTGAAGTTGAGTCAATTATGTTAGTTGGGAATAAAGATACTTGCACTAGGTCTATTAGTTTAGTTGAGTGCACTCCTTCGCAACTGCTTGTGGTTGGGGAACACATGTGGCACTTGTCTTGTCTGTCATATCAGTAATAATTTCTAACATCTTTTCGAATTTGGTTTAAATATATCCTGTAATATCCTTGACACATTTTTCTTATCATCTTTTTGGTTTTGTCATCATTTCATAATAATTGGCCATCGTGAGCATCCGCCTTTCAAGTTTTTGAGTCATCCACCTCGTGTCTAGGTCATAGTCGCTATTAATGCCATGATTTGAATTGATTATAACAAGTTGTCATAATTATTAGTTAAATTTTCTAATCACAAGCATCATGTAAAGAATTTGTATATATTTTGTGTGGAAATTTTGATTTCTCCATTGTAAAAGATTAGGTGGTTGAGCTACTCACCCTGGCTTCAATGTCGAATTCCACTGGTTCATAGTCCAAATTTTGGCCTCCTATTTCTATTTTGTATGGATGACAAGTTGCAATCAGGACATGAGTATCCAAAGCTACTCACCTTGCTAGTATATCCGACCCTAGAATTACAGAACTTGAAAATCTTCTTGTCGAAAATTATTTATCAGACTCCTTTCATTTCCTCATGCTCAACCATGAAATCTTCACAGGTTATGTTGGAAATAATATTGAGAGGGGGGGTGAATCAGTATTATTCAAATCAATATGTTTTTAGTTTCATAACCTAACTTTTGTATGCTACTTCAATGAAGGTAACTCGCATTTACACGTAACTGTATTTAAGTCAACCAACGTATATCCAGCAGACCTGTGATTCAGTTAATTCATCATATGTTGATCATTAATCAGTGCATCAATACTTCATTAACCATATAAATAGTAACCATGTGCAGTAATAGAAGAAAAAACCATCACACGTAGAAACACACATGAACACAAAGATTTAAGGTGGAAATCTAATGCGCGACAAAAACCACCTGTTGTTGTCTTCTTCTTAATATAAGAAAAAACTGTTTACAATATTGACCTAGTGTAGACTCATACCAGTGCGCAGGCACCCACCTGCAGAATTCTACAACCTTCTCTCATTCTCTAGCTGCTACTGGAAGGGAGCTACAACCCCCTAGCTCTTGTACTAGCCGTTCTGTTTACTAGTACATAGGCATTGGCCTACTGAAAGCTCCAACCTTCACTCATTTTCCAGCCACTACTGGACGGGAGCTCCAACCCCCTGGCTCTTGTACTGTACAATATGTTTACCAGTACGTAGGTGACGACCTATAGAAGGCTATGACCTTCTCTCTTCCTCTGGGGACCAAGTTTCATAAATTTTCAGACTAGATACTCTTGGAACATGCGCCACAATTTGAAGGCCAGGTTTCATCCAATTTTCATACTAGACCCGTCAACAACATTGGAGCTCAAAATCAATCACCACTGCAATACAATCATCAAATACATCTGCGAAACTCAATCATCAATCTCTGAATCACCCATAACTGAATCACTGAAATCCCATCATCACTAAAGCAAATCACAATCAATCAATCTAAACATTCAAAATATTGTCATCAAAACATAGTCACTAGAACACAAATCAGAACCTAGAACTCTGGAGAAAAACCCAGATCGAAATACAACTTCATATATCATATTTCATCATGTGTACGCTACTTCAATGTGCCAAACCAGTGTGTATATGCGCTTTATCAAAGCCAAATAGCGTTCATATCTGTAAATATTAACCCATAACTTTACGGTTATTCCAAACTTCAGTCATACCCAGATCACAACATTTGCAGAACAAAAAATGCATCAGTATTCAGATCTAGACTATACATTATCAAACCACATAATGATAATTCATTTCAGGCCTCAAGAAGCCGATCCATCATTAAATGTTATCCCTCATCAACTGCTAAGGTTCATCCTTAGTTCAGATCAAGCGAAACACCATAAGCCCATAACCTGCATATTTGATCTCACACTTTATAAGATACTCAACTTACACACCTAGCCTAATGATCTTCTTCTCCTTATATAATCTTAGGCCTTTCTCAATATCTTGGACCAAAAATACTTAGGACCAATACCTTGGACCAAATACCTAGGGTCAATACCTTGGACCAAATACCTCAGACCAAATACCTTGGACCAATACCTTGGATCAAAATACCTTGGACGAAATACCTCGGACCAAAAACTTGGTTTTGCAACATCTATGCACTTTTCCTCTCGTGAAAGTGTGTATATGTTATATGCTCCTTCTGTTGTTTTAACCCACGTGTATACACTCCTTGGACAAAGTGAACCTGCGTGTACCTCTCTTTCTTCATTCTTTGGAGTCTAATCTGTAATCCTTTGTTGTTAACCTGCTGCATTGTGAACTGTCATCTGAGTGAGTGAGTTGCCATCAAGGACAACACCTATATCATAATGCCAACAACCTCCCCCTTTGGACTTGATGGCAACAACAACAACAAGACACTCTCACCCTCTGACATCAAGGGCAAAGGGCAGACCAAGATATTCTCCCCCTGAGTACATGCTGAAATTTCTTATTAATCCCCTTTGTACATGCTTAGATGCACTAAACCATC